>OZ012739.1:272627230-273827230 GCA_963859935.3 Lathyrus sativus
TGTCATCCAAGTGGGAGATTGTTAGATTAATTATTTAATTAATCAAATATGGATTGACATAATTAATTATTAATTAATTATATTATGGTCTATTGTTATTAAAGACTAAATAGATGAATTGTTTGATTGAGTTTTGTGCCTGAGTGGACCGTAATGGGTTGGACCATTCAGTTAAGTCCAATGAGAGTACCCTTCCCTCAGCCGTTTAGCTATTTAAGTGTCTCCCCATTAGACAATTAAACTATTCTGAAAATCCTAAACGGCAATGAGGGTAGTAATTCTCTCATACTCACAAGTTTCGACAACCGTCTCTTCAATCTTATAAGGTACACCGTTCTAATTATTCTTGATTATTGTTAGATTAAACAATATGCTATAATTTGTATCTATTAAATTCATTTAAATCCTTCAAAACAAATCCAGAATAGACTCGAAGCAGAGGAAAATTAATAAAGAGAACGAGAGTTAGGATTCGAACGAACCTAAGCCGTGAAGGAGACGAAAGTAGAACCGAATCCATTCGCGGACGAGATAGAAGGTTGGGTCGGAGTGTCAACTTTGTCACCGTGTTTATGTTGTTAGTTTCTCTGTTTTCTTTTTTCTCTCTGAAATGTTGTGGTGATGATAACAGCAGCGATCTTTCGTGTTGCGCTTAATGGTGATGATGATGGTGCATTCTTTTTCAAGATCTGATCTTTTTTCGTTTTCTTTGCTAAACGAGAATGATGCTCTACTGTTGTTGTTCTTCTCACCATGGATGTGGGTTCACGTGAGTGTTGTAGGGAGAAGGTGTTGACCTTTGCTTTATCCCTAATACTGTTGTGTGAATGATTCGGGTTTGGGCTTTTAGCCCATTTCATTGGTGGTCTACGTCAAGCTGATCTGCTTAGGCCACCATTTTTTTGTTCCCTTTTTTGTTTCGTTTTTGGAGAGGTTATAGGTTACAAGCCCATATGATCCTCTCCCTTGTTTAGATACCAATTTTTTTTAAAACACCCCCCTCTTTCTTTATTTTGAATTTTGTTAGATTTTAGGGTTTTTAATTCGAAGCATTTTCTTTCTAATTATTTTATTAGTAATTTTTTTAGAAGCATTAATAAGTAATTTGATATTTGTTTCATTATTTTTATAATTCTCGATTTCATTTAAGATATTACTCGTTTTGATTTCATTTTTTTAGTTTTCTTTTCAATTCTTTTGGGTCGATTACGAGATACCTGTAAGTCATTATCGGTCAAATTATTGATAGATAATAGTTTATTCGAGACCACTTTTTTTTCACTTTTCATTTTCTTTCTCATTTTCAATTTTATTTTATTTTTCGAACCGATGAAGTATTTGATTCACAAACGTTAGTTTTCAAGGTTGTTAAAATCTTCATTATTTCAAATCTATAGAAAATGATTATTTGGATCATTTTTCTATACTTTAGGAACGTGAGAGGTTGTAACGCCCCAAATTCTGAATTTCCCATTTTTGTTGAGTCCTTTTTAATTCATTTGGATAATTGGTATTTTAATTGTGAAGTTTATGTGTTGATATGTTTAATTTTAATATTGTGCTATTTTACCGATTCGGAGAGTTTTCGGGGAAAATAGAGTAAAGGGTATTTTAGACATTTAGTATTAAGTGTTAAGTGGATTATTGTGTGAGAATTAATTGGTAAGTGTTTGGAAAGAAATGGAGAGGAAAGAAAATAGAACATGAGATAAGAGAGAAAAGGGAATAGATAGAAACATTAGTGGAAAAACAAGGGAAAGAAAGAAGAGAGAAGAGAAAGAGGAGAAAGAAGAGGAAAACCTAGGATTTCATCAAGGATCAACATCCAAGCTTTCGATCAATTGGGTAAGGGTGTGAAACTCTATTATACTGTAAATGTGTATGATTATGTATGCTGTTGATCGTTTGATGTTGGATTGAGAAGATTTTCTACTCATTTCCATCTTAGGGCAACATTAGGATTTAATCGGTAGAATGTGGTTTTAACCGGTTAGAATCGAGAATGGATGGAGTAGGATAGTCGGGTGTTATTGGGTTGAACTTACTGGGGTTGTTTGGTTTTGGAATCGGTCGGTTTGTGAGGTTTGAGCTTTGGACAGCCATGGAAGTTCTGAGTTCGTAGGCTCGCCAGGCGAACGGCAGCGAAGCTTCGCCGGGCGAAGCCCAGCGAACAACAGCGAACTAAGTCAGAAGCATCCACCCTGTCTTCGTTGGCAAGTTCGCCAGGCGAATGAGAGTGGCGAAGGTTCGCCAGGCGAGTGTGCTAGCGAGTAATTCCAAGATAACTCCCAGTGGTCTTCGCTGGCAAATTCGCCCGGCGAACTAAGTAGCGAAGGTTCGCCAGGGGCTTCGCCAGGCGAAGGTTGGCGAATGTGACAACATTTTCCTATTTTCTGTGTTTTCCTTTCATGCGGATTTCTTTGTTCAGTTATGTTTAATCCTTATTGAATTGAATAGTTTTGTGTGTCGTGTGGTATGATATGTATGGGTAGCCGCAAGGCGTGAATCCTAGAATGTGGAATTTTGATTGTGAAAAATATATGCCTTATATGGAATGGTATGTATTGAAATGAAGAGTATGTGTGTTTTATGGAGTATAAGTATATTGTGAATATGCATAGATTGTATGTGCTCGTATGAGATGAATATGCATAGTGATATATTTGCGAATATGTATGCATGTAGAGTAATGTTGTGAGTCATTTTGCATAAAGGCATCATGATGTACATCCTAGCAATGTTGATTCCTTGGAGAATCTGCTGAACATTTGATTCCTCGGAGAATCTGTAGAGTATTTGATTCCTTGGAGAATCTGCTGAATATTCGATTCCTTGGAGAATCTGATGAATATTTGATTCCTTGAAGAATCTGCTGAATACTTGATTCCTTGGAGAATCTGCTGAATTGAGTCGGTACCGCATTTGCATCTGCATAGAGTCGTGAGTCGGTCTCTATGAGTTGCATTAGTCATCTTTATATGATGCATGGAGTGAATTGAAAATAATTCTAGATGTTTATGTGGAAATGATGAGTGTGTATAGATGCATGATTTGATGAGTATGCTTGATTGTGTGAATATGCATTGTGAGGTATATGATGAATTGTGGTGAGAATAATTGTGTTAATCCCATGTATGTATATAGATATATAAATATATGTATTGACTGTTATGATATTGTTTCTCACCCTTCTGCTATTTCATAATGCTCTATGAGGCATTGCAGAGTAGGATTGCTGGAGGTCGTTTTTGTGAAGCAGGTCTTCATTATTTTTGGTCGATGGCTCTGATATGTAACATCTGGGTAGTTAGGAAGCCTTTGGTTCTTTTTGGAGATACTTTGCTTTGATTTTCTTTTGTGATACATCTGCGTATGTATCTGATAATGGATGTTGTACATATGAATTAACTGAATGATGTATATATGTTTATATGAATGTATTGATTCAATGTTTAGAAGTTTCCGCTTTATTCTAAATATTGAGGTATGAGTTTTAGAACTATGTTCTTCAGTTGTGAATT
This sequence comes from Lathyrus sativus, assembly GCA_963859935.3. Lineage (NCBI taxonomy): Eukaryota > Viridiplantae > Streptophyta > Magnoliopsida > Fabales > Fabaceae > Lathyrus > Lathyrus sativus. The sequence goes on from OZ012739.1 coordinate 272,630,752, forward strand.
GCCCATTGTTGCATATCTATTTGAGCAGGTGTTGTAGATGTTTGACTTCATGATAATGTGACACACCTCTTTTATATCATGTATTAATTAAACTCTGATGAAACTTTTACCAAGTGCTTAAATGATTTAATTTTTTATTTTTTATTATTGAGGGTATAGAAAGGGGGTGTTACAGAGGTTCCCTTCGATTAATTAACATAAGGTTTGCGATTAAGACGAGGTTTAACCGTACTTTCAATTCCATATCGATTTTATCCTATTTCGGTCAATGAAGTCTTTATAGTCGTAAACGTCGATTTATAGAAGTTGCTAATCTTCATAATTTCAAATCTGTAGAAAATGATCATTCAGATAATTTTTCTATACTTTGGGATCGTGAGAGATTACCTTCGATTAATCGACACGAGCTTATGATTAAGACGAAATCTCACTCCTCATGATCCATTTCATTCAATTAATCTTTAACCTCTGACTTTAATTTTTGCTTAATATAATTGCTTTATATTTCTGTTAGTATATCACTGTTTTAAACTTTTGCACATATTATTCGATTATATTATTGTTGATATTATCTTGTTCATTATCTCACTCATCTTATCATCATTGTCCATATTTCTTCCTGTCATGCTACATACTCTTTCATCTAACTCATTTCTTATTTATTCCTTTCAAAACACCAAAAACACGATAAAATTGTCGAAACTCTAAAAGCCCTAAGTTGGTGGACTGTTGAGCATTATTTTGGGTATTGAAATTTAAGCTCTATACATAAACCCTAGTTTGGATACTTTTGCTCGAACTCTTCTCTGTTGCTTAGTTTAGTACACCTCACACACACACGACTTTCTCTTGGACTACCTGACAATGAGATCATTTATTTCTCGCAATCCCTTGTATTTTATATGTACCCCTCTCCCGTTACAGTGTAATAGTTTAGTTATTTTCATGCTAGCTTGCTACTTGTTAAGAAAGATAAAATGAACTAGGCTAGATCACGTTTTCAAAATAAATAAATAAATAAATGAGGCTTGATCCAACGTCAAGCCATTTTTTCCAAACCCATTTCAAATTGGATCACCTTAGGGTTTCACCTACTCTTTTCAAATCTCTTCCACCAAACCACGCCAACCTTGTATGTTTTTCAACCCTCGTAAGTCGATTGCTTCGCGCATCGCCATCAACCTACCATGCTCTATTTCACTACCCCTTCTTTTCAATTTCTTTCTCTATTGAGTCTATAAACATTGGTCTCGTACCAAGTACATTTTCAAAACTTTTTTTCTTCTAATAAAACATGAATGGTTATGGAATGGGTAGGCGTAGGCCTTCTCTTATCCCGAGTGCTTGACATTACCTTTAGGGTTCACTGCCATAAAGCGCTTACCATTCAAGATCAAAACATCTCTAATAAAAGAATGAAGTTCTCTTTGTATTGAACTAAAGAGAGAGGATTGAGTGCAGACTTCTTCTTCTCCGAGTGTCAGGATACTCACTGTAGAGTGTGTGGTCTCGATACTCGTCTTTCAATATGAAGACGTGACTGCATTCACCACACCATTTTCACAATAAATCTTTGAGATAAAGACTTGGTTACTACCCGCAAGGCGTTAATATCCGAGGACCTATTTCACCTTAAAAATAACTTTCACAAACCAAAATGTGACATCTTGCCTCAATGGCGAAAACTCTCTCTTCAAAAAGGACATTCTATGTCCGTTCTACCGCAAACAGGTAACGCCTAAGACTCCACAAGCGAACTGCAACACACCTAACTACTATAATGTGCATGTTAGCATCATCCACAAAAATACCAGATAATCGTAGGCCGAACTACGACTGCTCTAATTCTTCACTTCTTTTAATTAAAGATACGTAGGTACAAGGGCCCCAATCCTTGCCGAGCATTTTCCCCTCTTTTATCCGTGGTTCTCCGAACCACGTTGACTCTAACTTTCTCATACCTGTTAGCATTCATAGTTTTCTAGTGCACACAAATATTTCAAAAACATGAGTCTATTCACATAGAAGAGCATCATATGTATTTGATCTTGTTAAGAGACTTAGGTATGCATAAGTATTATTTAGGTAGACCAAAACATGTTTAAAAAGTCATTTTTAGGAGTTTTGAGTGCTTGAGTCGACTCAAAGCCCTATTTAGGTCGACTCATGTAATGTGGATTTTGAGCTTTTGCTCTCAGGTGTGCTCGCATCGACCATTCGATCGACTCATACGGTTAGTATTTGAATTTGTTATTTTTTGGCAAGTATGCGTTGACGCATGGACCTGTTATGGTCAACGCACAAAGTCAATTTTTGCACAATTCTAAAATCGGGTGTGCTCTAGTCAATCCCCTCTTTTATTTAGTCGACCGTTCACTCTAATCACACTATTTTTCTAATCTGTTTAATTTTCAAATTATTGTTATGGTTGTTAATTGGTCTTAGCTTCATATATATTATTTTTGCAACAAGAAAAATGAAACATTGACATTGAATTTCTCTCATCATCTTTCTTGCATTTTCATCAACAACTACACATAACAATTTTTATTGATCATTCTGCATCATTAAGGTGATAACGTCCAAACATAAGATATTGTATCGGGTTTGGGTTGAGATTTCGGTGGGTTTTTCTTGAATAAAACCGTTAGGGTTTTGTTCTCTAAGAATCTTGAGTTTTTGGGGGGTTTTGCACAAATCATTTCTTCACAGATTTAGCCGAGCGGAGGTGATTGAAGAACCGGTGGTTCGTTCAATCTAGTAGCGATAATTGAAGGATTATGGAAGAAAGAATTAGGTTTGAATTGTGTGTGATTGAAATCAGCCAAGTTAAAGATTTGAAGACCGTTGGGTTGTTCAGACGAGTAGTTGGAATCGGAGGTTTATTCAATACATTCAAGGCACTTGTTTCGACTTGAATCAAGGGGAGAAAAGACATAGTATCAACATCAATAACTAGGCTTGAGTGTGTGGTTACTATTGCTTCTCTCATACAAAATTTTGCAACAGGTTAATATAGATCTTAATTCTATTTCTACAATTGAGGGCAGGCGTACCCTAAGCGAGGACGAAATGGGAACTTCCTCAACAAATTCGGTGTTGTTCTCACTTTCACTATTTTTCTATTTCTGAATTGTTAATGTTTATGCACAATCAATTGCTCGATAAAAATTCTGGTGTAGTGTAGTGCTGAAAAGTGTTTTGAAAACTCATTACAATCATTTTGGTTGTAATTGCAAAAATTCTGCACTACCATTACTTAGAGAATTTCACTTGGGGTGTTTTGCACACCAAGTGTTCAACAAATTGATCGCACGCAAACTATTTGTATTGTTGTCAATTTGAGTTTAATTTTTTACAAGTCATTAGAAATTGAACAAACTTAAGTTATTCTAATTGTATTGGTTAGCATTCAAAGAAGTGATTTGTTTTTTCATTGGATTCAATATTCCATCTTGGCTTATCGCATATCCGATATTTCCAGTAACGGTTTGTTTAGACAACCTTGTTCCTCGGCCGCTTCCGCATAAATTTTAAAAACTAAATTTCTTTTAAGCACCGACTCTGTTTAGGAATTAGTGATCAATTCAACCCCTTTTCTAGATTATTGGCGTCGTCTAACAAGGGGTATCAAGAGCACCAATTCATCTAGTGCTTCGCATATAACTTTTTAGAATATGTCAAACGAATCAAAAGGGGCTTACAATAGAGCACCAGCTTTTAACGGTGAGAACTATAGTTATTTAAAAGATTGTATGCACATGCATATCAATTTCATTGATAGAAAGGTATTAAACATTATACAGAATGGTCCCATGGAAATTACCATGACCGATGCGAATAACATTATTGTGCATAAGCCGAAAGCACAATGGAATGAAGAAGATGAGAAAAAGTATAACTAAGATTGGAAAGCTAGAAATATTATGGTCTCCTCTTTGGGAGTTGATGAGTATTATAGAGTTTCATAATGTACGACTGCTAAAGCTATGTGGGACGCATTACAAGTTGCTCACGAGGGAACTAATGCTGTCAAACTAGCTCGAATCAACACTTTGACTCAAGAGTTTGATCTCTTTCACATGAAGTAAGGGGAAACCATTTCCGACATGCAAAAGAGATTTACTCATTTAATCAATCGACTGAACGCACTTGGTAGACCAATTTCCAGCTGTTGTACCCCAAAATTTGCCCAACCTTTTCTTTACTTGGTTTATGTTTCATTTCATTGTTCTAGAATTTGCATTTGCATACCATTGTTCATTTTCAGGGGATCAAGAGGAGTGTTCATAGCAAGAGAAGATTACCAAGGGTTCTAAGTTTAAGCAAGATGTTTTATTCAAGCATGAGTGCTAATCAAGTCACCAAGAAGTGGTCAATACTCTCTGAGAGAGTAGATGGATGTATGTGGATTATTTCCTAACCTAGAGGCCAATTGAGGATCATCAGAGGATTGTGAAGCTCATTGAGTGCTTTGAGAGCCATTGTGTAGCTTATCCAAGTTGTTGTATCATGTGCAAGAAGCCACGGTCAAGAGTGGTGCATCTAGGGTTTTCATCTGGTTAACCCTAAATCAATTGTGGGTCTGAAGGAAATTAAGACTCAGTTCTAAGTCATGGTGATCATGGAATGTTATGTTGAGGAATTTGAGATGTTATTCCAAGGTCAATTCAAGAAGAATCCAGAGTGTGAGGAGTTACTAAATTAGGGTTTCTAAGGTTCTCAATGTAAAATCCCCTATTTAATGCCCAACTTCAAGACCACATATCTCAAGATAAAAGTTTCATCTCACTTTGATGCAAACATGAGACTTGTAGAGCATGTCCTTAGCTTTCTTTTGAGTACTAGAACTCATCCACTGGGTTTGTGGAACTCAAGATATGATGCTGACAAGTTATGGGTCCTCAGATGAATGTGTTTTCAGTCAACAAAAGTCAATCAACTTCCAAGGCATATTTGAACCAAACATGAAAGTTGTTCCTTATGATCTTAGATTTCCAAAAAGTCCTAGAAGTCCTTCATCTAATTTGTAGAACTCAAGTTATGAAGCTTGCAAGGTAGGGGTATTTTGGGAAAGTGAGATTATAGGTCCTTTTTCATTATAGGTCTTGATCATCCACTTGTGCACTTCAAATGGAACTTTTACCAACATGAAAGTTGATTCAAATGATCCCATTTTCATCATGGAACACTCAATTGGATTGAATTTGGCTAGGGTTTGGAGATTGGTGAAGGAAAAATCATGAAAAAAGACTTTAAAGTCATGATTTAAATTGGATTGGATTGAATTCCTTTTCATGCCACATTTGTGCATATTTTGAGTCCCTTTATCATACCAAGTGAAATGCTCAAATTGGATTGGAGTCATGGCATCAAGAACACGTGCATTTTCAAGTAACTTCATGGTGAAGTTTCACATTCAATACCAACCATTGGATTAATTCAAGGGATAATTTCCAGCCACATCATCAATTTGAACTCCCAGCAAGTAATTTGAATCAAAAACAAGGGAAATTGGAGTTGTTTAACGTGTGCATGAAGCATGGAATTCACAATTGGGCATTTCTTCATTACACTCAATTCAGCCACAATTGGGCCTCCAATTGCTTCTAGGTCCAACATATAAATGCTTCAGATGAAGAATGAAGCTTCATTCATGCCATTTTGTGCACAGAGAGGTCAATTACAGTTGGAGCATTCAAGTGGAATTTGAAAATCGTGAATTGGAATTCAAGCACTTTCAAAACAATTCAAAGCTATAATCATCTTCCTTGAACTCTAGTGAGTGGATCTGCACAGTTTCATCAAGCTTAAGCACTTATAGAAGCTCCAACGGAGAGGCTCCGTTAGGTAAGCTTCAAATCTGAATTTCTCACTCAATATGCATCAATTTCATGCCATTTTTATTGTAGACTGAAGACCTACGTGTGTAGGCAAACGCTGGATAGTTTTAGGATGTGTTTATTGCATTTTCAGTTTGATGCTCAAAACTTTGATTGCTCGATCCTCTTTGTATGTACATGATCAATGAAATTGGTTGGTGGATTTGTAATCTACATGACTTGGAGATAATTTTAGACCTGAATTTTGTATGATTTGGTGGAGTTTTAGAACTCCAGCTCCGGTAGCTTGATCGGAGAAGACGACCGGAGCACAGTGCTCCGACGACTGGTTTTTTATCCGTTTGGTGAGTCAGCGTGCCAAGTGTACGCGTTGAATGTTTGACTAGGGATGATCAACGGTTTGGATTTAGTCTGACTGGCTTAGGTGGGATTGTTGACTTCCACGCATTAAACGGAATGTTGTGTTCCATGTTTGCTGAAGGAGGTGGGCTTAAGATGCTATACGCACCCCACTTATGACCCAGCCCAAGATTTTGAACGTGCCAGATCGCTATTCACACCTTTTTGTTTTTTATTTTGTTTTTTATTTATTTCTGTTTTCATTTTTGATATTTAAAAATAGCTTCAAACATGATAAATTCCCCTAAAAAATATTTTTAGACACTTTAATGTGTCATTTAATCTTTGGAAATTTTTATTTTCATTTTTGCTTTATTTTTCAATTAAAATGGGAATTAATGTTTGAAGGTGTTTTTAAATGATCTTTTATTTGTTCTTTTGGTTTCTTGATTTGTTTATTGGTCCATCCTTTTCCTCCAATGATTGGAAAATTTTCCTCATATCCATGATGAGTTGAAGAATTTTATAGGACCATTTTACCCCTGGTTTGATCACTTTTGGTTTGAATTTGATGGCATTTTTGTGGACCCTCGACAACCCCCTCTCATGTTGGTGCATCCTTGTGAATCAAATTCTTTGATGATGATTTGAGATGACATTGGTTGTAATATTTTGGCCTTTGGTTGCCAACATCTTGATGTACTTTTTGCATTTTATTTGGTTATTTTCGAACCTTTTTTCCTATTTTTGAGGTAACTTGTAAGTCAAGTTACTTCTAAGGGAGATTCATACAAGTACTTGACCTAGTTTTCTTTGGAAATGACTTTTATGGATCCATTGAGCTCTCACCTCTTCTTGATTCATGCTTCTAACATATTGAGGTACTTGAATGTTCATTTTTGGGTCATAAAGTTATTATTTGCTTGTTGAATTGTGCATTTCTTTTTAGGCTTTCCACTTGAACTTCAAGTGTTGAATGTGTGTAAGACTTTGGTCTTTCTCCTTGCCTTTTCTTGCTTTCTTTTTGGTTGTGTTTGATGTTTGATTTGTGCATTCTTTCTTCTCTTTTGTATCCTCTCATATGCATGCTTGAGGTTGAGATGTGCTTGTGAAGGCTACTGCCCCACAGTATTTTCCTCCCTCACTTTCATTCTAATAGTGCATTACATGTTTGCATACTTGCATCTTTCTTATTTCATGCTTCCTTCTTCTTCTTCTTCTTCTTTCTTCTTTGCCATGTCCCCTTAGGACATCTAATCTCTTGAGATTATGATAGACCTTAGGACTTAAACCATGCATGATAACATTAGGTAGCATTCCCCTTTTACCCCAAATCGTAGGTACACTTTGCATGACAACTATTAGGTTGAGTTAGCCTCCCTTTAGAGTGTCTTTCTTTCCTCATCTTCAAACAATATCAAAACACTTAATAAAGGTTAATAAATGTTCTACGTTACGAGCCTTAAGTACTTGGGAAATAGTGATTGGGGGGCTTCCTCTCAATTGCTTAGAGTGTTTAGTGTACGCCCTTTGGGCGATATGCGATGCATTCGTTCCTAAGTCATAGTCTTTAGTGCAATATGAGTTACAAATCAAACTCAAAACACTTCTTCTCTAAAAAACACAAACAAACTTCAAATCTTTTTATCCTTCAGGATCTTAATTTGGAAAACCTTTTTCATAAGGAGAGTTTTATTAACTCTTGGTTCTACCACAAACAGGTAACGCCTAAGTTTCCAATGGTCGAGCTACATACACCTAACTGCTAGAACTAAGTTTTAATCGTACTCGGGTAAAACAACCTGAACCAACCTGTGGTCTTGTTAGCCCGAACTACGTTTGTTCTGATTTCTCATACCAAACGAGGATACGTAGGCACAAGACGACGATGTCTTGGCGAGCAACCTCTCCCCACCTTTCGCCCGTAGTTACCCGAACTACGTTGACTCTGACTTTCCCATTGCACGAGGGAATACGTAGGCATAGAGAGACGATGCTCTATCTAGTCTCTTTTCTTTTCTTTTGTCCATGAGACCATTAGCGTGGATATTAAACACACCCTTTTAGATAGACAACTGATCACGACTTTCCGAGTCTAATCGAATTAACTACAAGTGTACAGTCTATCGCGTAGTAATAAAGATATCGATCCCACAGGGACTCGTAATCAATCTAGTGTTTTCGGATGTTACTGTGTTTAGCTAGGTCGTATATGGTTTAAGAGAAAATATGCAAAAGTAAAGGCTAAACTAAATAAATGCTAGAGGTTTCTTAGAATATTAATGCGGGGAATCGGTATGCAATGACTTAGCGCTTCGAGGATTCGATAAGTTACCGGCGCGGTTTAATAATTTCAAAATGGTTTTCAGAAGAAAATAACGGTTTAAAGACCTTTGTCTCACGATGGTTGTTGACGCTATTCATAATTCTAAGGCGGAACGTATGCTTTCGATATCCCGTTCGGGGTTAAAATTGATTTTTGAAAACCATTGAGTTCTAATCTCTTTTAAAGTGCTTTCGCTGTGTTTAAAATAGATGCCTAGTGTTTACTATCTGGTCCTAGCCTCAGCTTTCGCATGTTGGTTCATACCTTAGTGAATCTCCCACTGTCGTGGTGAGATTACTTTAAATAAATTCTCGTTGTCGCGACGAAGTTTAGTTTAACAAATTTGATTAAAAACTAGAGCCAGAAACAAGTTTGAAAAAGGGAAAATACGCCGGTTATTATCAAATCTCGTCCTACTAGTTCATTACATACCGATCCATGCGGTTTAGCTAGACATGAAATTTAAAGCATGCATAATTAAATTAAAATAGCAGAACTTGTAAACATACATATTAAAGCAAATAGAATTAATTAATAATAACGGAACCTGTAAATAATTCTGGTTCGACACTTGAATAATCCTCCACAATGTCGGCAGGATTACTCTGGTAACGATTAACGTACAAAAATTTAAAGAACGAAAGGTACAATTCAATTCTTGAAAGAAAACAAAGGAAAGGAAACAAAGCAGAAACAAGAAAAAGCTCTCTGTAGTAAATCCGGCAGCACTTCATGGTCTTCAATGCGGCTCCCCTATTTCAGTCTCCAAGCTCTCCTTTTATAGTGAATGATTTGTACGTGAACTGCTTTTGGAAGTGCAATTGAGGGTCAGAAAATCCAGGGAGTCGTGCTTCTGTTTTTGGGCTTCTGTTGCACGTTCTAAGAAGTGGACGTTGAGCTGAATTTACAAGTGTGACGGTCGTAAGGGGTTCATGACGCTCATGGAGCTCATGACGTTCGTGACGGTCATGACGGTCGTCACGCACATGACAGTCATAAGAGACCTGTGACGACCGTCATATCAGCAGAATTCATTTCTGTTGCTTTTTTCGTCCTTTTGCTTCTGTTATGTGTCTTTTAGTACTTGTTTTCCTTGTCTTGCTTCATTTGCGTGTTGACTTCGTAAACCTGCAAAATACTTAACAAACAATACGGATATGGTCCGAAATCGGGGTGAAATCGACCGTTAGTAGCATGAAATTATGGCATTTAATATATACGTTTTCACGTTATCAAACTCCCCTAAACTTGAATCTTTGCTTGTCCTCAAGCAAAAAGCCTAAGAGCTGAGACAGTGCAGCTACACGTTGCGTTCCTCTGTGTTTTCAAACTAGTTCAGAGGCACTGATTCGGGAATTTGGAGAAGATTCATAACAACACGCATACAAACTTGACACTAAGCGGAAACGCTCTCAAAGGCCTCCTTCTTATACGAGCCGGTTCCAATCATGCTGCTGTAGCTCGGCGTTAAGTTCATCGTACCAAGTTTTACCCAATTTCGTTCCAACGCAATCACATTAAGCCCTTTACCTCTTTTCGCGCACGTAGTGGAATAGCCTGTTAGTGACTTCGGTCTTTTCTTTCTACGAGGTCTAGTGCACGAGTGTGATACCCTATGATATGTTCACTTTGCAAGTTGTGGGGGATCGAACCGTGATTCTCCCTACCGAGTCCATAACCAGAGACCTATGGATCAACTGACAGAGAACTTCTTTTCTTTTATGAGCTTACTTTTTTTTCCCTTCTTTTTGTTATTCCGAAATGTCAAAGGTAGATAATCACTACATGGCTGCGGAGCAGTTCTTTTCTTTACGATCTTACCAATCACTTATTTGCATCGGCTTTCCACGTGGTACGCGCTTAAGGCGGTGCTGACTGCTTTTATAAACTACTAAGGGCTTCGCTTGGTGCTCGAACATGAGGCTTCGGTACAGTAGGTAGTGGAACGGAGTCGCATAAATTGAAGGTCTAATGTGTCAAAGCGGTATGGGTATCGTTAGTAATCGTTCGCGAGTTTACTTGACTCGGCCTTAATCTTGGCGCATCAGATGTTTGCATCGAAAAAGTTTTTGTATAGCTCGAGTAAAGCAGATTAAGCGGGGCCAGCTCTTGTAACGGAAAAGAATATAAGAAATGCACTTTATTGAACTAAAATTGAACTGAATTTAAATTACTGAATTGAAATTACTTTGAAAAGGAAATAGAGTACATAATAGAAATGGATAATAAAGTGCCGCTCCGACACCATCTCAAGCAGTGTCCTCACTGCTTTGAAACGATAGTGGAAGGTGTACAACAACGAAAACAAGAAAATGCATAAAATAAAAGAACACTACTCTCTGTCTCATCCTCTTCCGCGATGTCATCTTCCTCGGGTCGTGGGGTGTAGGACACCGGTGTGAAAGATGGAGTCGCGTAGGTCGTCCACACGGACGTTTAAAGCGGCCATCTCATCTACTATGTTGTTGAGGCGTTCCCCTTAGGCGACCAACAAATCTATCACCTTCTGATGTTATTCTTGTTGACGCTGTTCAAGCAGGACGGCGGTCTCATTTTGTTGCCAAATGCTGTAAAGGATATCTTCGTTGGTTACTTTGGTTTGAGGACAGTAGCGACGACGGGAGGATGGACCTTTAGGAGGTGGTTACTGAGGAGCTTCAGCTTGAGCAGCATGGTCCAGTTCATCCTGTACCTCATCAACAAGCACTTGAACATTCTCTTGAGGTGCTGCAGCATTGGCCTCTGGTGCCGCTGGGTCAAAAAGCCAGTTGGCTCTGTTCTGAGAGTGAGCACGGTCATATCATGGAAGGATGATGCTGCGGATGGTGTGGTTGTGAACCACCGGATGATATCTCCCGTCGGCTCGTACCTTGATGAGGTGAGAAGAACGACAGTAGTCGATATCAAGGAAAACAGGAGGTATGGACGGGAGGGCCTGGAGGCGATCGCCGAGGTCGAGTGATACGGAAATGGAAGTGACGATACCTTCGAAGTAAAAAGGCTTTGAGCCTCGACCGCAATTTACCTGGATGTGGGCAAACAGAAATGGGGCGGCGTTGATGGGTTCCGAAGCAAAAACGCATTGCAGAAAGAACAGTTCCTTAGAGTTAACCTTGTGGTTGCTATCACGGGCGAAGATAGTGTTACCGAGTACCCAGTGGAAATAGCGGATAGCGGGATGGTGAATGAATGTGGCATTAAGGCTGTCCCAGCTATCGGCGGTGGTGCCGGTGAGTTGGTTCCAAACTGCAAATGCTTCCTGAAAGAATTGTTCTGAGGGAACACGACAGTGGGCATCAGCACCATGGTGGAATTGTAGCATCTGAGCAAGCTGATTTTGGTTGAGTTGATATTCCTGTCCGAACAATCTGAAGCATGCATCATCCTTAAGATGATTAGTTTCGCCGGTGGGGGTCATGTACGTGAACGAACTCAGGAACTCCAGGGTTAACTGTTCGTACGTTGGTTGCGGGGTTATGCAGAGGAACCATAACCCGACATTCTGGAGCATCCATTGGACGCCTTCCCGAATGCTCAATTCTGTTAGGCATGTGAGATCAACGTATCGAGTGGGTTGAACAGAGCGTTGATAGAATGAAACGTAGTTGGCTCGCTGCTGTTCGCCTCTTTCGCCGTCTCTGAAGATGATGTTAGACATATCTGGAAGTTCTCTTTGGCGTGCCATTGTTTCTGATGATTTCACGAAAAAGAGAGAGTGTTTTAGGGAGAGTGGTTCTGTCAGTCGAATGAATGAGGGAAGAACCGTGAGTTTATAATGAGGGATTTGGAAATGAACGGGTGAAATGAACAACAATAGGGTTGAATGGAATGAATGAGGAAGTTGAGAAATGTGGAGGTATTTGGAACGTGAGAGAGTGGGAGGTTATGAATTGGAAGAGGGAAAGAATGTTGAACGTTCGTATTCTGCGATTTAGCAAAATACGTAATCGCGTGACGAGCGTAACGGGGCCGTGACGGCCGTCATAGCAGCAAATTCTGCAGATGCAGAATTTGTGCTGTTTGGTTCGTACTGGAGTTATATAATAGTATTGAGTCTCATTTCAGACCAGTATTTCAACCAAAACAATGAATTGAAAATGAAGAATTCTTGATTAAACTAAAATTGCAAACAAAATTCATTAATTAAAGAATGAAGTACAAGAATTGAAATGTAGTTCAAATTGTAAAAACATAAAACCGTAAATAGTTCAGAATGCAGTAAAAACTAGAAATAAAACTAAAGTTAATCAGTAAAACTTGATCCATAGTGGATCCATCATAGTAAAGTGTCAAAGCCATGCCTCTATGACTCAGAGCCTCAAATCTGGCTTGCTGAGCTGGTTCTCTAAAAACAGTAACCGTGTAGTCGATGTTAGCCATACTCGCGAGTTAGTCAGACAAAAAGGAGATAAGTGGGAAGGCTTTAAAATCCTGTAAATAGTTGAAAACATATTTTACTCAAATTAGATTTTAGAAATAGAAGGTGATAGAAAATAGAAAATAAAAATATAAATCAAATGAAAAACATACAGTAAATAATTTCATAGGGAAAAACGAGGGAAAATGGGTTGCCTCCCATTCAGCACTGTTTTTAACGTCGAAAGCTTGACGATAGCTTGGTGACAAGCTCTTCGGGATGTTGAGCAGGAAGCTCTTGCAGTTTCAGCCTGCTCACAAGGTTACTGTCGTCATTTCGATTATAATGCTTTAGACGTTGTCCGTTGACTATGAACGGTGCATTAATTTTATTGCAAATTTCGACAGCTCCACTGTGAAGGATTCTATTTATCTCGAAAGGACCTGACCATCTTGACTTTAGTTTTCCTGGGAAAAGTTTCAATCTTGATTTGAATAGGAGCACGACGTCTCCCACACTGAACTGTTTCTGGACTAAACGCTTATCGTGCCACTTTTTGGTTCTTTCCTTGTATATGTGGGTATTCTCATATACCTCTAATCTAAGTTCTTCTAATTCATGCAGATTCAAGATCCGTTTCTCGCCTGCTTCAGTGTAGTTGAGGTTTAGCGTCTTAATAGCCCAAAAAGCTTTGTGCTCAAGTTCCACTGTGTCGCGGTGAAAATCGGATATCAAACTATTGATTAGTTTGAATCTTATTCATTTGCAACCGAACTTTGATTTGTCCAAAGGAAGGGATAAAGATCAAAATTCCCACAATGCAGTGCAAATGCAAGCTAGAGAGTTATAGGTTCGGGGGTCGGTTAAACTTAGGGAAGGTGCTAGCATCCTAAGTTTCTGTAGTACTCTACAGCAATCTCTTATTTTATGTTTGTTTATTGCTAAGTGTTTATATGCTTAAGGTTAAAAGACCTAGGGGTTTATTTCTAAGTAAACTCGATAAGATATCGCATCTTATGCCTACATATCCTTACGGGAGTGGAATTAGAGTATCTGTAGTTCCCCTAAAGGGTTTGAGGAGTTCTTTGACCGTGGTCAAAGTTCCTACGGGTTTAGGGTAGTTGATTGATTGATTTTAGGAGAAGAAATGCGTTGTCATTTTAAGGGAGATTTAACCGCCACAAATTGTAGGAAAATAGTCTTTGCATCGTCTTAAGAGAAGGGCTTAAGTACTCGGATATTGATCGACGATGTACGCCTCTATCTCTCTTAAGGCAAAGTTCTTACATATTAATTGTATTGATATGGGCTGGAGATTCTATCTCACTTAAGATGATTAACATCTTATTCTCTAATGTTTGAGTGTTTAAGTTGAGTTGTATTGTTTATTCTAAGTTGTAAAGAAAATGTCCTTCCTATGGGGTAGGATCTAACTTAGAAAGATCAACTTGAATGGGATCAAGGATCAAGCGGGAGTATGATGCAAATGATGTGCACTACACACAATTGTTGAATTATGTGTAGGTTTTTCCTTTGGACGGAATGCAATGCGAGAATGTAAATTGCGATAATGTTAAACAGCGGAAGATAAATTGCGAGTAAAGATAAAACATACACAGACGCATGAAAGCGCTAAGTGAGTGCAAGTGGAGATGTGAGTGGAAGTGTGCACGATTGATTATATTTTACGATGTTGATTTTATTTTAAGGGGTGTCTGATTTGTTTTGAGAAAAGTTGGATTAGTTAATAAAAGGGTTGGTATTGATTTTAGAAAAGTTGCAAGTTATTTATTTAATAAAAGTCAAGTTGCTAGTTAAAAGGTTTTCTTGAGTTACCAAAGTTTAGCTTAATAAGTTAGCATAAATTATTATTCCTTGTTATAAAAAAATGTTTTATTTTAATTAAGTTATTATAAAAAGGGTGAGTTGGTCACTTAATTATATTGTTATTTTTTTTAATAAATGGCTGAGTTAATTGATGAATGTTGATTTTGAAAGAGTTGTTTTAATTTTAAAAAAAATTAGATGTGAATTATCTTAAATAAAATAGGATTTTTTTTTAAATTTTTTATTGAAATAGTTAAATAGTTTTATTGCATCAATTACTAAATTGTAGATTAATCTAGTTTAGAAATAAATTATTTTATCATTTAAAAAAAAATTACCTTGCTATTTAAAAAAAGGCCTTGTTAATAATTGAACAAAATACATATGTTATTTAAATATATATTGAGTTGGATAAAATATTAAAAGGGATAGAAATAAAATATTAAATAAATTGAAAAAAGGATAATTAGGTTAGTGGAGAAAAAGGTAAATTAAGTTAATTTTAAAAAAATTTAAGAGATAAACTTAGTTCAATAAAAATTGATGAGAAATTAACTACATAATTAATTGGTTAATTATTTAAATAAAAGGTTAATATTATATTAAGTTAATTAATTAATGGATAAATGATGTTAATTAAGGGTTAATAGGGGGATTAAGCGATGGTTAGTAGTGTCTGTGGTGAGTATTGTGTGTGATAGGCACATGATCATATTGCAAATTAAGAAAAAACAAAGAGAAACGAAAACCCTAGACCCCTACCACCCTCTCTATTCCGCCGCGAGCCTCCCTCTCTCCCTGTTCACTTTCTTTCCCTCTCGATCGCTCTCTTTTGGATTCATTCTTCACACATCTCTCTTTGGGTTTCGTCCTTCTGTACAACCTGAAACACAATGAAACAAATCAGTGGGTTCAAACAATTATACGAGAAAAGGGGTTTTACCAGAGGTTAATGGTGATGGTGCCGGAGACGATGCGTTGTCGATTGGTGCTTGCGGCGGTCGGCGTCGATCTAGTGAACTGAAAAGATAAGTTTCCCTTGTTCAATTTCTTGAAATTACGAGTTTAGTATTTTTTGCGGTAGTTGTCGGTGTCGTTTCCTTCTCCCTTTGATCCTCTTATATAGGCTTTTGATAATCAATGGCTTGAAAACTGATTTAATATGCTTTGAAAGCCTAATTGGATTTTCCGTTTTTGGTATCAGCCAATCTGAAAACTTTCCTCTTTCGCCTAATTTCGTTAAATGCTTGTTAAATGAAAATTCAATCTCTGATATCGTATCTGTGTAAAATCTTATCTGTCCAGATTCAATGTTTTTTTTTAGAATTTGGATTTGATCCTTTCGAATCTTTTGTGTGAATATATCTAACGGTTTTGCCAACTCGGGGTTTGTAGGTGTGGATAACAATCTGTTTTGGGCCAGGGAGGAAATACGCAGCCCAGAGTAAATTGTGGTGTAAAGGGATTGGTGAGTCCAAAACTCAATTGTTGGTAACAGTCTGTTTTTTTTTAACTTCCCGAAGAATATGCTTGTGGTTCTAACTTGTTCTCAATTCTTCTCAAGTATCAATTCTGGAGCAATGCAGATTTGACAATTCACGCAAAATTCGGTATAAATGACTTTCACAATGTAAGTTCTGAACTTGTGTAATCCTTCTTGGACGGGACTGATGTAGGTTTGTTGGATGTTGCAGGGGATTTTAAGTTTAGTGAAGGATGAGGATTATAGTTGTGGAAGAACTTTTGGATGTTGTTTGTTAGTTTGGTTGCTCGAGAAACTACCTTTTCATCTCGAGAAGCCGTCACAAGATGCATTAAGATGATTAGTTTCGCCGGTGGGGGTCATGTACGTGAACGAACTAAGGAACTCCAGGGTTAACTGTTCGTACGTTGGTTGCGGGATTGTGCAGAGGAACCACAACCCGACATTCTGGAGCATCCGTTGGACGCCTTCCCGAATGCTCAATTTCGTTAGGCATGTGACATCAATGTATCGAGTGGGTTGAACAGAGCGTTGATAGAATGAAACGTAGTTGGCTCGCTGCTGTTCACCTCTTTCGCCGTCTCTGAAGATGATGTTAGACATATCTGGAAGTTCTCTTTGCGTGCCATTGTTTCTGATGATTTCACGAAAAAGAGTTTTGGGGAGAGTGGTTCTGTCAGTCGAATGAATGAGGGAAGAACCGTGAGTTTATAATGAGGGATTTGGAAATGAACGGGTGAAATGAACAACAATAGGGTTGAATGGAATGAATGAGGAAGTTGAGAAATGTGGAGGTATTTGGAACGTGAGAGAGTGGGAGGTTATGAATTGGAAGAGGGAAAGAATGTTGAACGGTCGTATTCTGCTATTTAGCAGAATACGTAATCGCGTGACGATCGTGAGGCTCGTGACGAGCGTAACGGGGCCGTGACGGTCGTCATAGCAGCAAATTCTGCAGATACAGAATTTGTGCTGTTTGGTTCGTACTGGAGTTATATAATAGTATTGAGTCTCATTTCAGACCAGTATGTCAACCAAAACAATGAATTGAAAATGAAGAATTCTTGATTAAACTAAAATTGCAAACGAAATTCATTAATTTAAAAATGAAGTACAAGAATTGAAATATAGTTCAAATTGTA
The DNA here is from genome assembly GCA_963859935.3 of Lathyrus sativus. NCBI lineage: Eukaryota > Viridiplantae > Streptophyta > Magnoliopsida > Fabales > Fabaceae > Lathyrus > Lathyrus sativus. The sequence continues at coordinate 272,648,069 of OZ012739.1, forward strand.
AAAACATAAAACCGTAAATAGTTCAGAATGCAGTAAAAACTAGAAATAAAACTAAAGTTAATCAGTAAAACTTGATCCAAAGTGGATCCATCATAGTAAAGTGTCAAAGCCATGCCTCTATGAGTCAGAGCCTCAAATATGGCTTGCTGAGCTGGTTCTCTAAAAACAGTAACCGTGTAGTCGATGTTAGCCATACTCGCGAGTTAGTCAGACAAAAAGGAGATAAGTGGGAAGGCTTTAAAATCTTGTAAATAGTTGAAAACATATTTTACTCAAATTAGATTTTAGAAATAGAAGGTGATAGAAAATAGAAAATAAAAATATAAATCAAATGAAAAACATACAGTAAATAATTTCAAAAGGAAAAACGAGGGAAAATGGGTTGCCTCCCATTCAGCGTTGTTTTTAACGTCGAAAGCCTGACGATAGCTTGGTGACAAGCTCTTCGGGATGTTGAGCAGGAAGCTCTTGCAGTTTCAGCCAGCTCACGTGGTTACTGTCGTCATTTCGATTGTAATGCTTTAGACGTTGTCCGTTGACTATGAACGGTGCATTAATTTTATCGCAAATTTCGACAGCTCCACTGTGAAGGATTCTATTTATCTCGAAAGGACCTGACCATCTTGAATTTAGTTTTCCTGGGAAAAGTTTCAATCTTGATTTGAATAGGAGCACGACGTCTCCCACACTGAACTGTTTCTGGACTAAAGCTTATCGTGCTACTTTTTGGTTCTTTCCTTGTATATGTGGGTATTCTCATATGCCTCTAATCTAAGTTCTTCTAATTCATGCAGATTCAAGATCCGTTTCTCGCCTGCTTCAGTGTAGTTGAGGTTTAGCGTCTTAATAGCCCAAAAAGCTTTGTGCTCAAGTTCCACTGTGTCGCGGTGAAAATCGGATACCAAACTATTGATTAGTTTGAATCTTATTCATTTGCAACCGAACTTTGATTTGTCCAAAGGAAGGGATAAAGATCGAAATTCCCACAATGCAGTGCAAATGCAAGCTAGAGAGTTATAGGTTCGGGGGTCGGTTAAACTTAGGGAAGGTGCTAGCATCCTAAGTTTCTGTAGTACTCTACAACAACCTCTTATTTTATGTTTGTTTATTGCTAAGTGTTTATATGCTTAAGGTTAAAAGACCTAGGGGTTTATTTCTAAGTAAACTCGATAAGATATCGCATCTTATGCCTACATATCCTTATGGGAGTGGAATTAGAGTATCTGTAGTTCCCCTAAAGGGTATGAGGAGTTCTTTGACCGTGGTCAAAGTTCCTACGGGTTTAGGGCAGTTGATTGATTGATTTTAGGAGAAGAAATGCGTTGTCATTTTAAGGGAGATTTAACCGCCACAAATTGTAGGAAAATAGTCTTTGCATCGTCTTAAGAGAAGGGCTTAAGTACTCGAATTTTTATCGACGATGTACGCCTCTATCTCTCTTAAGGCAAAGTTCTTACATATTAATTGTATTGATATGGGGTGGAGATTCTATCTCACTTAAGATGATTAACATCTTATTCTCTAATGTTTGAGTGTTTAAGTTGAGTTGTATTGTTTATTCTAAGTTGTAAAGAAAATGTCCTTCCTATGGGGGTAGGATCTAACTTAGAAAGATCAACTTGAATGGGATCAAGGATCAAGCGGGAGTATGATGCAAATGATGTGCACTACACACAATTGTTGAATTATGTGTAGGTTTTTTCTTTGGACGGAATGCAATGCGAGAATGTAAATTGCAATAATGTTAAACTGCAGAAGATAAATTGCGAGTAAAGATAAAACATACACAAACGCATGAAAGCGCTAAGTGAGTGCAAGTGGAGATGTGAGTGGAAGTGTGCACGATTGATTATATTTTACGATGTTGATTTTATTTTAAGGGGTGTCTGATTTGTTTTGAGAAAAGTTGGATTAGTTAATAAAAGGGTTGGTATTGATTTTAGAAAAGTTGCTAGTTCTTTATTTAATAAAAGTCAAGTTGCTAGTTAAAAGGTTTTCTTGAGTTACCAAAGTTTAGCTTAATAAGTGAGCATAAATTATTATTCCTTGTTATAAAAAAAATGTTTTATTTTAATTAAGTTATTATAAAAAGGGTGAGTTGGTCACTTAATTATATTGTTATTTTTTTTAATAAAAGGCTGAGTTAATTGATGAATGTTGATTTTGAAAGAGTTGTTTTAATTTAAAAAAAAATTAGATGTGAATTATCTTAAATAAAATAGGATTTTTTGAAAATTTTTTTATTGGAATAGTTAAATAGTTTTATTACATCAATTACTAAATTGTAGATTAATCTAGTTTAAAAATAAATTATTTTATCATTTAAAAAAAAATTACCTTGCTATTTAAAAAAAGGCCTTGTTAATAATTGAACAAAATACATTTGTTATTTAAATATATATTGAGTTGGATAAAATATTAAAAGGGATAGAAATAAAATATTAAATAAATTGAAAAAAGGATAATTAGGTTAGTGGAGAAAAAGGTAAATTAAGTTAATTTTAAAAAAATTTAAGAGATAAAGTTAGTTCAATAAAAATTGATGAGAAATTAACTACTCAATTAATTGGTTAATTATTTAAATAAAAGGTTAATATTATATTAAGTTAATTAATTAATGGATAAATGAGGTTAATTAAGGGTTAATAGGGGGATTAAGCGATGGTTAGTAGTGTCTGTGGTGAGTATTGTGTGTGATAGGCACATGATCATATTGCAAATTAAGAAAAAACAAAGAGAAACGAAAACCCTAGACCCCTACCACCCTCTCTATTCCGCCGCGAGCCTCCCTCTCTCCCCGTTCACTTTCTTTCCCTCTCGATCGCTCTCTTTTGGATTCATTCTTCACACATCTCTCTTTGGCTTTCGTCCTTCTGTACAACCTGAAACACAATGAAACAAATCAATGGGTTCAAACAATTATACGAGAAAAGGGGTTTTACCGGAGGTTAATGGTGATGGTGCCGGAGACGATGCGTTGTCGATTGGTGCTTGCGGCGGTCGGCGTCGATCTAATGAACTGAAAAGATAAGTTCCCCTCGTTCAATTTCTTGAAATTACGAGTTTAGTATTTTTTGCGGTAGTTGTCGGTGTCGTTTCCTTCTCCCTTTGATCCTCTTATATAGGCTTTTGATAATCAATGGCTTGAAAACTGATTTAATATGCTTTGAAAGCCTGATTGGATTTTCCGTTTTTGGTATAAGCCAATCTGAAAACTTTCCTCTTTCGCCTAATTTCGTTAAATGCTTGTTAAATGAAAATTCAATCTCTGATACCGTATCTGTGTAAAATCTTATCTGTCCAGATTCAATGTTTTTTTTGAGAATTTGGATTTGATCCTTTCGAATCTTTTGTGTGAATATATCTAACGGTTTTGCCAATTTGGGGTTTGTAGGTGTGGATAACAATCTATTTTGGGCCAGGGAGGAAATACGCAGCCCAGAGTAAATTGTGGTGTAAAGGGATTGGTGAGTCCAAAACTCAATTGTTGGTAACAATCTGTTTTTTTTAACTTCCCGAAGAATATGCTTGTGGTTCTAACTTGTTCTCAATTCTTCTCAAGTATCACTCCTGGAGCAATGCAGACTTGACAATTCACGCAAAATTCGGTATAAATGACTTTCACAATGTAAGTTCTGAACTTGTGTAATCCTTCTTGGATGGGACTGATTTAGGTTTGTTGGATGTTGCAGGGGATTTTAAGTTTAGTGGAGGATGAGGATTATAGTTGTGGAAGAACTTTTGGATGTTGTTTGTTAGTTTGGTTGCTCGAGAAACTGCCTTTTCATCTCGAGAAACCGTCACAAGATGCATTACCCTTTGCTTCTGAAATGAACATCATTCTACAAGATCAAGAGTGAACTCATCATTTGCTCTCTAAGGACGTTGAGCATCAGCAGCGTCAAGGATTTCTTTCAAAACTTTCAAAGCATTACCAACTTACTAGATTCAGGAACTGTCATGGACTCTGCTTGTGGTACAACTGCTTTATATCTAGGTGAAGCCTGCTCTGCAAAGCTGCCTCTCTTTTTTTCGATTGTGCTATAACATGTGCCTTCATATCTGTCTTACCAAATTTGGCCTTCTTAGGATCTAGATGAGACTTTAACGATTTTTCAGAGAACCAACAACTGTACCAACTTGGTAAGTAAATTTCTCTGCAATAAAGGATTATCATCCTTATCATCATCCAACTGTTCTGATGAATCTGACTCAGTTTCTTCATTTCTTAGGAGAATATGGCTAGCCCTCAAAGACTTCATATCTTTTACCCTATTCTGTACAAAATTTCCTCTAATCATCTGTTGCAATGATTTTGTTCTAAAGTTAGAGGATAAAAGTCTATCACTGACCTGTGGTGAGGAAGAATAGTGTTCTGATAATGAAACCGGCAACACACTTATGGTTTAACTCTGTTTATGGAAGGCTCTAACAGTTCTTGCTTGCCTTGTGACTTGTTTTACGTAGGAAGACAAGGATGTCACTGAATGGAGCTGAGACTTGAGAATTAACATGTCCTGCTGGTAAAACCTTATGGATTACGGAACGGCGGAACAACGTGGACAAGTTTAAAACCATTATGAGAAGGTAAATCACTTGGCTTGATCTCAGTATCTGATACCGAAATTTCTGATAAACTATGACTATCTGAATATAAATTCACAACATTTCAGAAGTGCTTGATTGAACTTGCGGTGGAGGCAAACATTGTGATAAATTTAATCCTCTCTGTTGAATAGCTTGTGGTTGGGCATGATACATCTGCACAAGATGGTCTCCATCCGGTAAACTATCACTAGTTCCGATAAGGCTTAATATAGCGTTGTTATTGAGTTAGAGAAAAGACCAACTCAACTTTCACTTTTCTCATGTTTATTGTCATGCAGGTCAGCATTTATAATGTTTCTATAGTACTCGTACTTAGTATTACAATGTTGGCGTGATGTCCAAAATGTCTCCTTCTGATTCAAATTTCGAATTTTGAGTACGGAACTGTGAATGAAAACTATTAATGGTGATGGGATGAAGCTTGAGGTGCTTTAATTCCAGCAAGGCGACTAACCTTCATGTTATATAAATACGCTTTGCTGGGTCACTCAATACTCGGTTAGCTTCCACAATCGACTTGAAAACAGCCTCTGCCCCAGCAGATTTATTTTTATCAGGATGAAGTTGCAGCGTGAGTTTTCTATACTGTTTCTTTATCGTTGCTTCTTCAGCAAATTTTCAGTTAGAAGAATTCCATACCAGTCCATATCAGACGTAAAGAGTTTGTTATGTGCAACTTGATGACGTCGGCGGTGGTGTCGTAGGACACACGAAATAGCACTGGAGCAGAGCACTTTGTAACTTTGGCATCTTATGAATCTTAGACACTTTATCTTGAACTTGATAGATGTATGGAAAATTATCCTTTTGTAGAAAAACTATTGAACGATGATGTATTTGTATTTTGAAATTAGCTCATTCCAAATAATCTTATTGTAAATTTAAAGTTCATGACCTTGGAATCTCTTGAGTTTGGATCTTGATTCAAAATATATGTAAATCCCCTTAATTCCATAACTTAAGTACACCATGTTTCTCATGCCTTGAATCTTGAAATTCCATGGTTGATCCTTTAAATTTGGGCTTTTAACAACCTTCCACATTAATCTTGAGTCTTGTAAGGCAATTAGACTTTTGTATCCATATATGCGAAGTTTCACGCTTGGCATCAACATGAACTTTTGAAGAGAACATGGATCTTAAATACCTAACTTGGTGAATTTTCCAAGATGAAACCTCTTGTCATGAATTTTGTGAATATTTCAAATTGAACCATGACTTGATTTTGAATTCTCTTTTCTTCATGAACACAATGGATAAATCTTGAATTCTATTTCATAGATCTCTAGTATGGAACTCAATGGTTGTATTTGAACCAAGGTAGACAACCCTTGACAACAAGATGGCATAGATCTCAATCCTTGAATAATAGGCCCTAATACGTATCACTTTATGATTCCCTGAACTTCCAGCAGTAGCCTATCTTTCACACAATAAACAAACAAGTTGGTTAAAACACTTAGCTATGCATAATGATTGACTATGAGAATGAACGTTATCTTCACTCGATATTATTGCGTCTGCACAAAAATTGGTTAGTCACATAAATATTAAATATTAAAATATAGTCAAATAACAACATAAGAATATAAGAAGAGCTGGGATCTTATGGTAAAAAAATAGGGTGTGACAGATGCCCGTATTTAAGTTACTTCTATCCGGAGATATGGAGATTAAAATCTTCATCTCGACGCGATATGAGGGACTTAAATACAAACATTGCATGCATTTTTGGCCTTAAGACGCCACCGAATGCGAGTGATGTGCAAAGAAATGAGAATGCAAAACAGACGGTCCAGTGAGGAAGAGAGGTCACAGGGAACGAACAAGACACATTACGCGGAACAAAAAGAACAACAGACCCAACGGAAGGGACCCCCACGGGGACAGGAAACAAACGCTGATGGAAATCTCCATAAGTAAAATAGCAACATGCACACACCAAGGATATGAAAACTTAGACAATAGGGGAGAAACTCGTAATCGATTGGTAGCTTATTACCAATTATGGAGCAATCCAGTCGGCAGTAGGAACCATAGTGACCTTTTTGTTATATATTTTTTTTGAAATCTAACCGAAAATAGTAAAATGTATAACCTCCCCGAGCGTCATGATATGGGAACCATGAGATGGTCTCAGTCTCTGATGTAGAACCTCCTCGAGCGTCATGGTAAGGGAACCATAAGCTGGTCTCAGTCTCTGATGTAGAACGTCCCCGAGCGTCATGGTATGGGAATCATGAGCTGGTCTCAGTCTCTGATGTAGAACCTCCCCGAGCGTCATGGTATGGGAACCATGAGCTGGTCTCAGTCTCTGATGTAGAACCTCCCCGAGCGTCGTGGTATGGGAACCATGAGCTGGTCTCAGTCTCTGATGTAGAACCTCCCCGAGCGTCTTGGTATGGGAACCATGAGCTGGTCTCAGTATCTGATGTAGAACCTCCCCGAGCATCATGGTATGAGAACCATGAGCAGGTCTCAGTCTCTACTCGAAATGTTGAAATTTTTTGCAGATTGTAGAATCATTGTAGTTTGTAGTTGTCGTTGTAAACTGTAAATGTAAATTATTGTTGTTGCAGAACTTCTTGGCTGTGAGCAATAATGTATTGTAAATTGTAGAATTTTGTAGGTTGTAATTTGTAATGTAATCTGTAATGGAGATTGTATAGCTTCACCGAGGATATTCAGAAGAGATGTAAGCCGGTTTAATTGTAAAGTATGTCTTCTCAAGTAAATAGAGACTAATGTGATAAATATCCTCGACTTCTCTGGGGAAATGTCGCTCGATGGGATTAATCTTGTGTAATGAACTCATCGGGGAATATACTCCTGGGGAGTACCTTTGTTGTAGCTGTAGAAATATATCATTGCAGATTCTCAACTGAAGAGAAGTATTTGTAGTGGGAATTTTCAAATAAGATAAGTGTCTTGTAATGTCTTTAGCGGGCCTTTCTGATGGATTAACGAAGCGATGCCATTTGACGAGTTGATAATGTTGAAGAACTGCTGAGGGTGAATGAAATGTCTTTTAGAAACTGTCGTTTGTCATTTTGAATAAGATCTTAGTCAAAACGAGTTGCTCAAATAAAGAGAATATTTATAGTCTCGATGTCGATGGTCGAGAGAATCTTGTGATACTGTTGTTGGAAGAATATCTGTCTTTGTAAAGATTCTTCGAAAACATTATCCATGGGGAATAGAGTGCAAAATAAATCACATATGTTCCATGTTTGAATGCTGGAGATTATCCACACTGCGATTGCCGAGGACTAAAGTTCAATTCGGAAAGTAGCCGAAGAGAAAACTATCAAGTAAGACTCGACCATTGAGGTATGAACTCAAATGGAATGTACTAGAATAACCGTCTTCCACGAGGATCGAACTTCATGGGGAAAGTATAAACATTGCGCTCTTTCTGCCTAGGGCTGACAATTCTATTTGGAGGGATAAGACACAACCAAACGCTTGGGGATAACCACTGCCAAAGCGATAGAATAAAACAAACACAAAGAGATGCAAAAAATGCACATGCCATGCTATTTATCTATATGCTATGCGTATCCTGACAAACCAAGAGGGGCGAAAATAAACGTCTCAAACAGAAGGGGACTCAAGCCAAATCTCCACAGACCTCGTACCACCTGTAAAGAAATCTTGAACATAAACAAACCTCGTCTTTGGATAAAATAAATATCCTTTGCTTATGGAATCATATATGATTGACGTTCTTCCATGGATGAAATAAACGTCCATGGTCATCCTTTTGTTATTCATATACCGAGTAAAACACGAAGTAGTGAAAAGTTTAAATCAATCTGGATTTTGCTATCAAGAATAAAGATTTTGATAAATGAAAAACTTTGTTGAATGTCGGTCAGCAGAAAGGCGTGACCCCAATATTACAGTGTTGAAAAATAATAGAGATTACGCAAAGGGAATAACAACTTTCTCTTACTAAGTTAACGAGAACTCCCCGAGTTCTAAATGAAATACTTCTTGACAGCGTCTGTATTCACATGGCGAGTGATTTCTTCTCCATCCATTGTTGCTAACATCAAAGCACCTCCTGACAAAACCTTTCTTACCACGTACAGTCCATCATAGTTCGGGGCCCATTTTCCTCTGACGTCGGTGAGGAAAGACTGAACCTTCTTGAGCACGAGGTCACCTTCTTTGAATACACGGGGTCGAACTTTCTTGTCAAATGTCTTCTTCATCTTTTGCTGATACAATTGCCCATGGCGTAGCGCCGCCATCCTCTTTTCTTCGATTAAGTTCAACTGATCATACCTGTTTTGGCACCATTTTGTTTCTGTAACCTTGCATCCATCAAAACCCTCATAGAAGGAATCTCAACTTCTATCAGGAGCACTGCTTCCATACCGTAGACAAGTGAAAATGGAGTTGCCCCGGTCGATGTGCGTACCATCGTACGGTACCCATGCAAGGCGAACGGGAGCATTTCGTGCCAATCTTTGTAAGTAACAACCATTTTCTGAATGATCTTCTTGATATTCTTGTTGGCGGCTTCAACAACCCCATTCATCTTTGGTCTGTAAGGAGAAGAATCATGATGCTCTATCTTGAATTCTTCGCATAGCTCTTTCATCATTTTGTTATTCAAATTGGACCCATTATCTGTAATAATCCTGCTTGGCACACCATATCGGCAGATAAGCTGATTCTTGATAAATTTGACAACCACATGTCGAGTTACATTAGCGTAGGAAGCTGCCTCGACCCACTTGGTAAACTAATCAATGGCCACTAAGATGAATCCGTGTCCATTAGATGCTTTCGGCTCTATCATTCCAATCATGTAAATTCCCCACATAGAGAACGGCCACAGAGATGAGATAACATTCAACAAAGTTGGAGGCACATGAATCTTATCTGCGTAAATCTGACACTTGTGACACTTTCTAGCAAACTTGTAGCAATCTGATTCCATCGTGATCCAATAATAGCCAGCCCTTAAAAGTTTCTTACCCATTGCATGTCCGTGGGCATGAGTGCCAAAAGATCCTTCGTGAATTTCTGTCATTAACATATCTGCTTCTTGTTTGTCAACACATCTCAGCAAGACCATATCAAAATTTCGCTTGTACAGTACATCGTTACTCAAAAGAAAATTCCCAGCCAACCTTCTCAAAGTCTTCTTAACCTTGTTGGAAGCTCCCAAAGGATATTTTTGGCTTCTAAGGAAAACTTCAATGTCATGGTACCAGGGTTTTCTATCTTCGACTTCTTCGACGACAAAGATGTAGGCGGGTCGGTCAAGACGTTTTACTTCAATCCGAGGACACTCGTTCCAAAAGTTCACCACAATCATTAAGGCCAAAGTTGCCAACACATCTGCCATTCTGTTCTCATCACGAGGAATATGATGAAATTCGACCCTATCAAAGAACAGTAACAGTCTTCTAGCATAATCTCTGTATGGGACCAAATTATGATGTCGAGTTATCCACTCTCCAGTGATTTGATTGATTACCACTGCGGAGTTACCAAACACGTCCAAATTCTTAATTCTCAAATCGATTGCTTCCTCAAGACCCATAATGCATGCTTCATACTCAGCCTCATTATTAGTACACTGGAATGTTAATCTGGAAGTAAATGGGAAGTGGGTCCCTTGAGGAGTCACAATAACAGCGCCTATCCCCTTTCCATGAGCGTTGACAACTCCATCAAAAACTAAACCCCATTGAGAACCTGGTTCTGGCCCTTCACCATGCACAGGTTCTTCACAATCTTTTATCTTTAAAAACATAACATCTTCATCGGGAAATTCATCGTTTGAGGGTTGATAATCCAAAATAGGTTGGTGAGCCAAATGATCAGCCAAAACACTTCCTCTGATAGCTTTCTGAGTATGGTACTCGATATCATATTCGGATAACAACATCTGCCATCTAGAAATTCTCCCAGTCAAAGCGGGCTTCTCAAAAATATATTTGATAGGATCCATCTTCGAAACTAACCAAGTGGTGTGATTCAGCATATACTGGCGCAAACGTTTGGCGGCCCACGCCAAAGGACAACAAGTCTTCTCTAACGTAGTGTACCTTGTTGCACAATCAGTAAATTTTTTTCTCAAGTAATAAGTGGCATGGTGTTGCTTTCCTGTTTCATCTCGTTGACCGAGCACACAACCCATTGAATCTTCTAAAACAGTCAAATACATAATCAAAGGTCGTCCTTCAACTAGCGGTATCAGGATAGGTGGTTCAAGAAAATACTCTTTGATACTATCAAAAGCCTTTTGACAATCTTCAGTCCAAACATACCTTTGTTCTTTCTTCAAAAGCTTGAAAATAGGTTTACATGTAGCAGTCATGTTGGATATGAACCTGGAGATATAATTCAAACGTCCCAAAAATCCTCTGACTTGTTTCTCGGTGGTGGGAGCTGGCATTTCTCGGATAGCTTTCACTTTATCGGGGTTCACTTCAATCCCTCTTTAACTGACAATGAAGCCCAATAGTTTCCCTGTTCGCACTCCAAATGTACATTTATTGGGGTTTAGACGGAGCTTGTATTCCCTCAAATGGCCAAACAACTTGGACAGGTGTTTAACATGATCATCCTTAGTCTTTGACTTAGCTATCATATCATCCACATAAACCTCGATCTCTTTATGCATCATATCATGGAACAAAGTAGTCATAGCCCTCTGATATGTTGCCCCTGCATTCTTTAATCCAAACGGCATAACCCTGTAACAAAAGGTACCCCAGGGTGTGATGAATGACGTCTTCTCTCTGTCCTCGAGAGCCATTATAATCTGACTGTAACCTGAGAAACCGTCCATAAAGGAGAAAACCTCATATCTTGCAGTACCGTCAACCAAAATGTCAATGTGAGGTAACGGGAAATCATCTTTTGGACTGGCTTTATTCAAATCCCTGTAGTCTACACACATGCGAACCTTACCATCCTTCTTTGGGACAGGCACAATATTAGCCAACCAGAGCGGATACTCGGCAGTGACAAGGAAGCCTGCATCAATCTTGATATGACCAAGCAAACACATCAACAAACTCTCCAAGCAAATCAATCAGCTGTTTCTTCACATCAGGTTTGAGCAAAGCTCCAATTTTCACTTCTCTACGGATTTCTTCTGTTCCCAAATTGATTACTTCCACCGGCTCCTGATGGGGTTGGATAGCTTTCTCTTCTTTCTCAAGCAGTCTGGAAATCTCTTCTGGGATATCATCTTCTTCGTCTTCGGCTTCGTACACAGGAAACTCAAAATTTGGAGAAGGCAGTCGATCATTATTCCCAGGATATAATTTACGTAGCAATCTGTGCAAGTGATATGATTTTTAATAAGTTTTCGTAAAGTGGGAAATGTGTGTACGCGAGATGCTACTTATTATTTTCCAACATCGTAAATAAATATAAAAACACAAAAGAAAATGAAAGTAATTTATTGATGATAGCAAAACTAAAAAGACACGCCCAATAAAGTCACCTTTGCCTTGGGCAGAGCAAAGGGAATTATTAAATGTAAGCCCTAATAAATGCAGTTTCGCCTTGGGAAGAGCGAAAATTTTAAAAACAAATGCTTTACTTAGATATATGAACGACAGCAGGGGCTTCAACCACACTCCAGTTCTTAACCAAAACGCATGGGGTCACAAAGTCTGGAATATCCCCATCTGAATCTTCCTCGATGACAGCATAAACTCCAAAGGTATAGTCAAATTCATCTGAAACATAGTCTGGATCTTCCATATAGGGCTCATAGTCTTCGTAAGGAATGAAGGACCTTGCAGAACCATCTGATATGTAGCCTTCAAGCTCTTCCTCTAACACAACATTAACCTGAGGATGATGGATGACTCCTCCACTACGGAACACTTTATTAATCAGTGGAAACCCTTGACTCCTGGTAGCTTGTTGAGCAGCACTGCTGGTGAAACCCAGACCTTCCTTATTTCTGTTTTCTGGCAGAGACAACACCTTTCCCCAAATTGTCTGGTGACCACTGTTCACTACTCGCTGCGCATCTTTGAATGATGACATAGATGCCTGAGATCTCTGGACACCTTCGCCCACAATAGACAAAGCTTGAAATTGCGTGCCAACCTCTTCCTCAGCTTTGACATAAGAGAATGATGAAAAGTGACTCACCACCAAAGCTCTTTCTCCACAAACTGTAACCGTTTTCCCCTCAAAAACATATTTCAATTTCTGATGCAGAGTGGAAGTAACTGCCCCAGCTTCATGTATCCATGGCCTCCCTAGCAAACAACTATAGGCGGCACGAATGTCCATGACTTGAAACGTGATCATAAAAGTCTGTAATCCAATAGTCATCGGTAAATCCACCTCACCCATTATTGTCTTCCTTGACCCATCAAAAGCTTTGACAATAACATGACTTGGCCCCATCGGCGGTCCTTGATAAGACAACTTAGATAGAGTAGTTCTAGGCATCACATTTAGAGAAGATCCAGTATCAACCAACACACTAGATTGAGAGTCGTTTCCGCGGTTTACAGAAATATGTAAAGCCATGTTATGTTTCCTTCCTTCTTCTGGGAGATTTTCCTCATTGAAACCCAGATTGTCACATGAAGTAATGTTACCAATGATATTGTCAAACTGCTCCATAGTCACATCTTGTTCAACGTACGCTTGTTCTAATATTTTCTGGAGCGCTTCTCTATGAGCCTCAGAACTCATCAGCAATTGCAACACAGAAATCTTCGATGGGGTTTGCAGGTGCTGATCTGCAACCTTATACTTACTTCTCTTGATCACCTTTAGACATTCATCTGAATTGGACAAATTGGATCCACCAGATTGCCCCACAATCGGATCTTTTGAGCCTGGTTGTTCCAATGAGACCTTCTTCTCTTTCGGTGGTACAGTCGAGTAGACTCGACCACTCCTTGTTACTCTACGGACATCTGCAATGTTAACTACTGAAGGTATAGTAGGCAAAGGCACTTCCTTTCCATTCTCCAACATTGTAGCATTATACCTATAGGGGATAGCCTTACTGGAAGTATAAGGGACAGGTCCAGGCACATTGATTACCAACGGAGTGACAACCGACTTTCTACTATTATATACGATTTCGATATGCTCCACCTCCTTAAAGTGAGGTACTATAACACAAACCTCTTCGGCCCTTTCAACTAAAGCTTTCTGATCATCATCTGCCAAATAGTCTTGAATCATTATACAGAGGGTGAACCATGCGGGGGTAACGGATTAAATTGCACATTAGGGTCGGAATCTTTGAAGGACAAAATTCCTCACTTAACGAGCCTCTGAACATCTGCTTTCATGCCAAAACAACTCTCAATATCATGCCCTGGAGCACCCTGATGGTAAGGGCAAAACTTGTCAGCTCTATAAGAGAGAGGAGGATTTGCAGGAACCATAGGTGGAGCTTTTGTTTGAATATGACCATTCTGGACCAAAGCTGGAAACAAATCAACATATTTCATAGGAATAGGCTCAAAGTTTATCCTTCTATACGCATGACCCTGATTGTTGAACGGCCGATTCTGCTGAGGATACTGCGGACTTTGTTGAGGCTGATAAGCTGGAGCATTAAACACTGGTGATACGGCAGCAACTTGGATACCTTTTTCTAAATTGTCCCTTTTGAACGGCGTTTACACCTTGCTCTTTTTTCTTTACAAAACCACTCCCATACTTCTTAGGAGCAATCTCTTCTTTAGCCAATCTTCCTTCACAAACACCTTCTTCTAAGCGCATTCCCATGTTAACCATTTTGGTAAAGTCACTGGGTGCACTGGCTACCATCTTTTCATAAAAGAAAGGACCAAGGGTCTTCAGAAAAATCTTGGTCATCTCCTTTTCCTCTAACGGCGGTATGACTTACGCGGCCAACTCGCGCCAACGTTGGGCATACTCCTTAAAATTCTCTTTATCTTTCTGTGTCATAGCCCTCAATTGATCACGGTCAGGTACCATATCCATATTATACTTATACTGCTTGACAAAGGCTCCCCCTAGATCATTGAAAGTTCGAATCTTCGCACTATCTAGCCCCATGTACCACTTGAGTGCAGCACCTGTCAAACTGTCTTGGAAGTAATGAATGAGCAGTTGATCATTATCAGTTTTGGCAGACATCTTCTTGGCATGCATAATAAGATGACTCTGAGGGTAGGTATTCCCCTTGTATTTCTCAAAATCAGGGACCTTGAACTTCGGCGGCACCTTGACATTTGGAACCAAGCATAGCCCAGAAGCGCTCTTTCCAAACAAATCCTTCCCCCGAAGGGCTTTCAAATCCTTTTGCATTTCAGAAAATTGGTCTTGAAATCCGTCCATCCTCTCTTCCAAACCCACAGTTTCGGTCGGTGACCCATGTAAAATTGGCTCATCCAGAATGTACGGAACAACATTCACATGTGGAGATGCAGTAGTCATCACAGCAGAAACTACAGGAGTAGCTTGAACAATGGTCACAATAGGGATCTCGGACACAGACGGGCGGTAACCGGTTGAAAAGAAATTGGAAGACAATCCCCACGGGAAACCTTGAGGCATACTGTAGGACATTTCAGCAACAGAAGACACCACTGGGATCGGTGTGGGTGTCACTTCAGAGATCAAGGTCCTCGGAACCTCTTGGTTGTTGATCGAGGCTTGATTGGACAAAGCTTCGACTAAACCATTCAACCTCTCCAAACTTTCCTTCAGAACTGCAACTTCATCACGGAGTACTCTTTTCTCTTGTTCGAGTTGATCCATCTTCTGGCACTGACTAGCTCGAGTGTTGTATCAGTGATTCAGCTTGTCTGCGGAGATGAAGCAAGAGTGAGACCCTGGAATGCAAACGATGCTATGCTTATGCAAAATGCAAATGAGTATGAAAGTTCAAGAAACTCAAATTGTTTTCCGGTATTGTAACATTGAAGAAAAATTTTATTTTATTTTGATATTCGAAGCATTACAAGGTAGAGTACTCTTTTAAGAGTTTATTACATTGAACCAAAAGCAAAAGAGAAACTCGGAGATCTGCTACTTACGCTCCTTCTGTGTGCAAAGTTCCTTCTAGCTGACTGACGCGTTCTTGTAACTCGGCCTTCTCTCTGATGAGTCGATCGACACATTCTTTCCAAGCCACAATATCTGGGGGAAGATCATCACTAGTGACAGCTCTTGAAGAGGTGTGAGAGGAAAATAAATCCTCTCGCGCCTTCCTTTTCCTTGCAAGTTCTCCTTGCAGAATACGTAATCGCGTGACGATCGTGAGGCTCGGGACGAGCGTAACGGGGCCGTGACGGTCGTCATAGCAACAAATTCTGCATATGCAGAATTTGTGCTGTTTGGTTCGTACTGGAGTTATATAATAGTATTGAGTCTCATTTCAGACCAGTATGTCAACCAAAACAATGAATTGAAAATGAAGAATTCTTGATTAAACTAAAATTGCAAACGAAATTCATTAATTTAAGAATGAAGTACAAGAATTGAAATGTAGTTCAAATTGTAAAAACATAAAACCGTAAATAGTTCAGAATGCAGTAAAAACTAGAAATAAAACTAAAGTTAATCAGTAAAACTTGATCCAAATTGGATCCATCATAGTAAAGTGTCAAAGCCATGCCTCTATGAGTCAGAGCCTCAAATATGGCTTGCTGAGCTGGTTCTCTAAAAACAGTAACCGTGTAGTCGATGTTAGCCATACTCGCGAGTTAGTCAGACAAAAAGGAGATAAGTGGGAAGGCTTTAAAATCCTGTAAATAGTTGAAAACATATTTTACTCAAATTAGATTTTAGAAATAGAAGGTGATAGAAAATAGAAAATAAAAATATAAATCAAATGAAAAACATACAGTAAATAATTTCAAAGGGAAAAACGAGGGAAAATGGGTTGCCTCCCATTCAGCGCGGTTTTTAACGTCGAAAGCCTGACGATAGCTTGGTGACAAGCTCTTCGGGATGTTGAGCAGGAAGCTCTTGCAGTTTCAGCTTGCTCACGTGGTTACTGTCGTCATTTCGATTGTAATGCTTTAGACGTTGTCCGTTGACTATGAACGGTGCATTAATTTTATCGCAAATTTCGGCAGCTCCACTGTGAAGGATTCTATTTATCTCGAAAGGACCTGACCATCTTGAATTTAGTTTTCCTGGGAAAAGTTTCAATCTTGATTTGAATAGGAGCACGACGTCTCCCACACTGAACTGTTTCTGGACTAAACGCTTATCGTGCTACTTTTTGGTTCTTTCCTTGTATATGTGGGTATTCTCATATGCCTCTAATCTAAGTTCTTCTAATTCATGCAGATTCAAGATCCGTTTCTCGCCTGCTTCAGTGTAGTTGAGGTTTAGCGTCTTAATAGCCCAAAAAGCTTTGTGCTCAAGTTCCACTGTGTCGCGGTGAAAATCGGATACCAAACTATTGATTAGTTTGAATCTTATTCATTTGCAACCGAACTTTGATTTGTCCAAAGGAAGGGATAAAGATCGAAATTCCCACAATGTAGTGCAAATGCAAGCTAGAGAGTTATAGGTTCGGGGGTCGGTTAAACTTAGGGAAGGTGCTAGCATCCTAAGTTTCTGTAGTACTCTACAGCAACCTCTTATTTTATGTTTGTTTATTGCTAAGTGTTTATATGCTTAAGGTTAAAAGACCTAGGGGTTTATTTCTAAGTAAACTCGATAAGATATCGCATCTTATGCCTACATATCCTTACGGGAGTGGAATTAGAGTATCTGTAGTTCCCCTAAAGGGTATGAGGAGTTCTTTGACCGTGGTCAAAGTTCCTACGGGTTTAGGGAAGTTGATTGATTGATTTTAGGAGAAGAAATGCGTTGTCATTTTAAGGGAGATTTAACCGCCACAAATTGTAGGAAAATAGTCTTTGCATCGTCTTAAGAGAAGGGCTTAAGTACTCGGATATTGATCGACGATGTACTCCTCTATCTCTCTTAAGGCAAAGTTCTTACATATTAATTGTATTGATATGGGGTGGAGATTCTATCTCACTTAAGATGATTAACATCTTATTCTCTAATGTTTGAGTGTTTAAGTTGAGTTGTATTGTTTATTCTAAGTTGTAAAGAAAATGTCCTTCCTATGGGGTAGGATCTAACTTAGAAAGATCAACTTGAATGGGATCAAGGATCAAGCGGGAGTATGATGCAAATGATGTGCACTACACACAATTGTTGAATTATGTGTAGGTTTTTCTTTGGACGGAATGCAATGCGAGAATGTAAATTGCAATAATGTTAAACTGCGGAAGATAAATTGGGAGTAAAGATAAAACATACACAGACGCATGAAAGCACTAAGTGAGTGCAAGTGGAGATGTGAGTGGAAGTGTGCACGATTGATTATATTTTACGATGTTGATTTTATTTTAAGGGGTGTCTGATTTGTTTTGAGAAAAGTTGGATTAGTTAATAAAAGGGTTGGTATTGATTTTAGAAAAGTTGCTAGTTATTTATTTAATAAAAGTCAAGTTGCTAGTTAAAAGGTTTTCTTGAGTTACCAAAGTTTAGCTTAATAAGTGAGCATAAATTATTATTCCTTGTTATAAAAAAATGTTTTATTTTAATTAAGTTATTATAAAAAGGGTGAGTTGGTCACTTAATTATATTGTTATTTTTTTTAATAAAAGGCTGAGTTAATTGATGAATGTTGATTTTGAAATAGTTGTTTTAATTTTAAAAAAAATTAGATGTGAATTATCTTAAATAAAATAGGATTTTTTTTAAAATTTTTTTATTGAAATAGTTAAATAGTTTTATTACATCAATTACTAAATTGTAGATTAATCTAGTTTAGAAATAAATTATTTTATCATTTAAAAAAAAATTACCTTGCTATTTAAAAAAAGGCCTTGTTAATAATTGAACAAAATACATTTGTTATTTAAATATATATTGAGTTGGATAAAATATTAAAAGGGATAGAAATAAAATATTAAATAAATTGAAAAAAGGATAATTAGGTTAGTGGAGAAAAAGGTAAATTAAATTAATTTTAAAAAAATTTAAGAGATAAAGTTAGTTCAATAAAAATTGATGAGAAATTAACTACTTAATTAATTGGTTAATTATTTAAATAAAATGTTTATATTATATTAAGTTAATTAATTAATGGATAAATGAGGTTAATTAAGGGTTAATAGGGGGATTAAGCGATGGTTAGTAGTGTCTGTGGTGAGTATTGTGTGTGATAGGCACATGATCATATTGCAAATTAAGAAAAAACAAAGAGAAACGAAAACCCTAGACCCCTACCACCCTCTCTATTCCGCCGCGAGCCTCCCTCTCTCCCCGTTCACTTTCTTTCCCTCTCGATCGCTCTCTTCTGGATTCATTCTTCACACATCTCTCTTTGGCTTTCGTCCTTCTGTACAACCTGAAACACAATGAAACAAATCAGTGGGTTCAAACAATTATACGAGAAAAGGGGTTTTACCGGAGGTTAATGGTGATGGTGCCGGAGACGATGTGTTGTCGATTGGTGCTTGTGGCGGTCGGCGTCGATCTAGTGAACAGAAAAGATAAGTTCCCCTCGTTCAATTTCTTGAAATTACGAGTTTAGTATTTTTTGCGGTAGTTGTCGGTGTCGTTTCCTTCTCCCTTTGATCCTCTTATATAGGCTTTTGATAATCAATGGCTTGAAAACTGATTTAATATGCTTTGAAAGCCTGATTGGATTTTCCGTTTTTGGTATAAGCCAATCTGAAAACTTTCCTCTTTCGCCTAATTTCGTTAAATGCTTGTTAAATGAAAATTCAATCTCTGATACCGTATCTGTGTAAAATCTTATCTGTCCAGATTCAATGTTTTTTTTGAGAATTTGGATTTGATCCTTTCGAATCTTTTGTGTGAATATATCTAACGGTTTTGCCAATTTGGGGTTTGTAGGTGTGGATAACAATCTGTTTTGGGCCAGGGAGGAAATACGCAACCCAGAGTAAATTGTTGTGTAAAGGGATTGGTGAGTCCAAAACTCAATTGTTGGTAACAATCTGTTTTTTTTTTAACTTCCCGAAGAATATGCTTGTGGTTCTAACTTGTTCTCAATTCTTCTCAAGTATCAATCCTGGAGCAATGCAGACTTGACAATTCACGCAAAATTCGGTATAAATGACTTTCACAATGTAAGTTCTGAACTTGTGTAATCCTTCTTGGACGGGACTGATTTAGGTTTGTTGGATGTTGCAGGGGATTTTAAGTTTAGTGGAGGATGAGGATTATAGTTGTGGAAGAACTTTTGGATGTTGTTTGTTAGTTTGGTTGCTCGAGAAACTGCCTTTTCATCTCGAGAAACCGTCACAAGATGCATTACCCTTTGCTTCTGAAATGAACATCGTTCTACAAGTTCAAGAGTGAACTCACCATTTGCTCTCTAAGGACGTTGAGCATCAGCAGCGTCAAGGATTTCTTTCAAAACTTTCAAAGCATTACCAGCTTACTAGATTCAGGAACTGTCATGGACTCTGCTTGTGGTACAACTACTTTATATCTAGGTGAAGCCTGCTCTGCAAAGCTGCCTCTCTTTTTTTCTATTGTGCTATAACATGTGCCTTCATATCTGTCTTACCAAATTTGGCCTTCTTAGGATCTAGATGAGACTTCAACGATTTTTCAGAGAACCAGCAACTGTACCAACTTGGTAAGTAAATTTCTCTGCAATAAAGGATTATCATCCTTATCATCATCCAACTGTTCTGATGAATCTGACTCAGTTTCTTCATTTCTTAGGAGAATATGGCTAGCCCTCAAAGACTTCATATCTTTTACCCCATTCTGTACAAAATTTCCTCTAATCATCTGTTGCAATGATTTTGTTCTAAAGTTAGAGGATAAAAGTCTATCACTGACCTGTGGTGAGGAAGAATAGTGTTCTGATAATGAAACCGGCAACACACTTATGGTTTAACTCTGTTTATGGAAGGCTCTAACAGTTCTTGCTTGCCTTGTGACTTGTTTTACGTAGGAAGACAAGGATGTCACCGAATGGAGCTGAGACTTGAGATTTAACATGTCCTGCTGGTAAAACCTTATGGATTACGGAACGGCGGAACAACGTGGACAAGTTTAAAACCATTATGAGAAGGTAAATCACTTGGCTTGATCTCAGTATCTGATACCGAAATTTCTGATAAACTATGACTATCTGAATATAAATTCACAACATTTCAGAAGTGCTTGATTGAACTTGCGGTGGAGGCAAACATTGTGATAAATTTAATCCTCTCTGTTGAATAGCTTGTGGTTGGGCATGATACATCTGCACAAGATGGTCTCCATCCGGTAAACTATCACTAGTTCCGATAAGGCTTAATATAGCGTTGTTATTGAGTTAGAGAAAAGACCAACTCAGCTTTCACTTTTCTCATGTTTATTGTCATGCAGGTCAGCATTTATAATGTTTCTATAGTACTCGTACTTAGTATTACAATGTTGGCGTGATGTCCAAAATGTCTCCTTCTGATTCAAATTTCGAATTTTGAGTACGGAACTGTGAATGAAAACTATTATGGTGATGGGATGAAGCCTGAGGTGCTTTAATTCCAGCAAGGCGAATAACCTTCATGTTATATAAAGACGCTTTGCTGGGTCACTCAATACTCGGTTAGCTTCCACAATCGACTTGAAAACAGCCTCTGCCCCAGCAGATTTATTTTTATCAGGATGAAGTTGCAACGTGAGTTTTCTATATTGTTTCTTTATCGTTGCTTCTTCAGCAAATTTTCAGTTAGAAGAATTCCATACCAGTCCATATCAGACGTAAAGAGTTAGTTATGTGCAACTTGATGACGTCGACGGTGGTGTCGTAGGACACACGAAATAGCACTGGAGCAGAGCACTTTGTAACTTTGGCATCTTATGAATCTTAGAAACTTTATCTTGAACTTGATAGATGTATGGAAAATTATCCTTTTGTAGAAAAACTATTGAACGATGATGTATTTGTATTTTGAAATTAGCTCATTCCAAATAATCTTATTGTAAATTTAAAGTTCATGACCTTGGAATCTCTTGAGTTTGGATCTTGATTCAAAATATATGTAAATCCCCTTAATTCCATAACTTAAGTACACCATGTTTCTCATGCCTTGAATCTTGAAATTCCATGGTTGATCCTTTAAATTTGGGCTTTTAACAACCTTCCACATTAATCTTGAGTCTTGTAAGGCAATTAGACTTTTGTATCCATATATGCGAAGTTTCACGCTTGGCATTAACATGAACTTTTGAAGAGAACATGGATCTTAAATACCTAACTTGGTGAATTTTCCAAGATGAAACCTCTTGTCATGAATTTTGTGAATATTTCAAATTGAACCATGACTTGATTTTGAATTCTCTTCTCTTCATGAACACAATGGATAAATCTTGAATTCTATTTCATAGATCTCTAGTATGGAACTCAATGGTTGTATTTGAACCAAGGTAGACAACCCTTGACAACAAGATGGCATAGATCTCAATCCTTGAATAATAGGCCCTAATACGTATCACTTTATGATTCCCTGAACTTCCAGCAGTAGCCTATCTTTCACACAATAAACAAACAAGTTGGTTAAAACGGTTAGCTATGCATAATGATTGACTATGAGAATGAACGTTATCTTCACTCGATATTATTGCGTCTGCACAAAAATTGGTTAGTCACATAAATATTAAATATTAAAATATAGTCAAATAACAACATAAGAATATAAGAAGAGCTGGGATCTTATGGTAAAAAAATAGGGTGTGACAGATGCCCTTATTTAAGTTACTTCTATCCGGAGATATGGAGATTAAAATCTTCATCTCGACGCGATAGGAGGGACTTAAATACAACCATTGCACGCATTTTTGGCCTTAAGACGCCACCGAATGCGAGTGATGTGCAAAGAAATGAGAATGCAAAACAGACGGTCCAGTGAGGAAGAGAGGTCACAGGGAACGAACAAGACACATTACGCGGAACATAAAGAACAACAGACCCAACGGAAGGGACCCCCACGGGGACAGGAAACAAACGCTGATGGAAATCTCCATAAGTAAAATAGCAACACGCACACACCAAGGATATGAAAACTTAGACAATAGGGGAGAAACTCGTAATCGATTGGTAGCTTATTACCAATTATGGAGCAATCCAGTCGGCAGTAGGAACCATAGTGACCTTTTTGTTATATATTTTTTTTGAAATCTAACCGAAAATAGTAAAATGTATAACCTCCCCGAGCGTCATGATATGGGAACCCTGAGATGGTCTCAGTCTCTGATGTAGAACCTCCCCGAGCGTCATGGTATGGGAACCATAAGCTGGTCTCAGTCTCTGATGTAGAACCTCCCCGAGCGTCATGGTATGGGAATCATGAGCTGGTCTCAGTCTCTGATGTAGAACCTCCCCGAGCGTCATGGTATGCGAACCATGAGCTAGTCTCAATCTGTGATGTAGAACCTCCCCGAGCTTCATGGTATGGGAACCATGAGCTGGTCTCAGTCTCTGATGTAGAACCTCCCCGAGCGTCGTGGTATGGGAACCATGAGTTGGTCTCAGTCTCTAATGTAGAACCTCCCCGAGCGTCCTGGTATGGGAACCATGAGCTGGTCTCAGTATCTGATGTAGAACCTCCCCGAGCGTCATGGTATGAGAAACATGAGCTGGTCTCAGTCTCTACTCGAAATGTTGAAATTTTTTGCAGATTGTAGAATCATTGTAGTTTGTAGTTGTCATTGTAAACTGTAAATGTAAATTATTGTTGTTGCAGAACTTCTTGGCTGTGAGTAATAATATATTATAAATTGTAGAATTTTGTAGATTGTAATTTGTAATGTAATCTGTAATTGAGATTGTATAGCTTCACCGAGGATATTTAGAAGAGATGTAAGCCGGTTTAATTGTAAAGTATGTCTTCTCAAGTAAATAGAGACTAATGTGATAAATATCCTCGACTTCTCTGGGGAAATGTCGCTCGATGGGATTAATCTTGTGTAATGAACTCATCGGGGAATATACTCCTGGGGAGTACCTTTGTTGTAGCTGTAGAAATATATCATTGCAGATTCTCAACTGAAGAGAAGTATTTGTAGTGGGAATTTTCAAATAAGATAAGTGTCTTGTAATGTCTTTAGCGGGCCTTTCTGATGGATTGACGAAGCGATGCCATTTGACGAGTTGATAATGTTGAAGAACTGCTGAGGGTGAATGAAATGTCTTGTAGAAACTGTCGTTTGTCATTTTGAATAAGATCTTAGTCAAAACGAGTTGCTCAAATAAAGAGAATATTTATAGTCTCGATGTCGATGGTCGAGAGAATCTTGTGATACTGTTGTTGGAAGAATATCTGTCTTTGTAAAGATTCTTCGAAAATATTATCCATGGGGAATAGAGTGCAAAATAAATCACATATGTTCCATGTTTGAATGCTGGAGATTATCCACACTGCGATTGCCGAGGACTAAAGTTCAATTCGGGAAGTAGCCGAAGAGAAAACTATCAAGTAAGACTCGACCATTGAGGTATGAACTCAAATGGAATTTACTAGAATAACCGTCTTCCACGAGGATCGAACTTCATGGGGAAAGTATAAACATTGCGCTCTTTCTGCCTAGGGCCGACAATTCTATTTGGAGGGATAAGACACAACCAAACGCTTGGGGATAACCACTGCCAAAGCGATAGAATAAAACAAACATAAAGAGATGCAAAAAATGCACATGCCATGCTATTTATCTATATGCTATGCGTATGCTGACAAACCAAGAGGGGCGAAAATAAACGTCTCAAACGGAAGGGGACTCAAGCCAAATCTCCACAGACCTCGTACCACCTGTAAAGAAATCTTGAACATAAACAAACCTCGTCTCTGGATAAAATAAATATCCTTTGCTTGTGGAATCATATATGATTGACGTTCTTCCATGGATGAAATAAACGTCCATGGTCATCCTTTTGTTATTCATATACCGAGTAAAACACGAAGTAGTGAAAAGTTTAAATCAATCTGGATTTTGCTATCAAGAATAAAGATTTTGATAAATGAAAAACTTTGTTGAATGTCGGTCAGCAGAAAGGCGTGACCCCAATATTACAGTGTTGAAAAATAATAGAGATTACACAAAGGGAATAACAACTTTCTCTTCCTAAGTTAACGAGAACTCCCCGAGTTCTAAATGAAATACCTCTTGACAGCGTCTGTATTCACATGGCGAGTGATTTCTTCTCCATCCATTGTTGCTAACATCAAAGCACCTCCTGACAAAACCTTTCTTACCACGTACGGTCCATCATAGTTCAGGGCCCATTTTCCTCTGACGTCGGTGAGGAAAGACTGAACCTTCTTGAGCACGAGGTCACCTTCTTTGAATACACGGGGTCGAACTTTCTTGTCAAATGCCTTCTTCATCTTTTGCTGATACAACTGCCCATGGCGTAGCGCCGCCATCCTCTTTTCTTCGATTAAGTTCAACTGATCATACCTGTTTTGGCACCATTTTGTTTCTGATAACCTTGCATCCATCAAAACCCTCATAGAAGGAATCTCAACTTGTATCGGGAGCACTGCTTCCATACCGTAGACAAGTGAAAATGGAGTTGCCCCGGTCGATGTGCGTACCATCGTACGGTACCCATGCAAGGCGAACGGGAGCATTTCGTGCCAATCTTTGTAAGTATCAACCATTTTCTGAATGATCTTCTTGATATTCTTGTTGGCGGCTTCAACAACCCCATTCATCTTTGGTCTGTAAGGAGAAGAATCATGATGCTCTATCTTGAATTCTTCGCATAGCTCTTTCAACATTTTGTTATTCAAATTGGACCCATTATCTGTAATGATCCTGCTTGGCACACCATATCGGCAGATAAGCTGATTCTTGATAAATTTGACAACCACATGTCGAGTTACATTAGCGTAGGAAGCTGCCTCGACCCACTTGGTAAACTAATCAATGGCCACTAAGATGAATCGGTGTCCATTAGATGCTTTCGGCTCTATCATTCCAATCATGTCAATTCCCCACATAGAGAACGGCCACAGAGATGAGATAACATTCAACAAAGTCGGAGGCACATGAATCTTATCTGCGTAAATCTGACACTTGTGACACTTTCTAGCAAACTTGTAACAATCTGATTCCATCGTGATCCAATAATAGCCAGCCCTTAAAAGTTTCTTAGCCATATCATGTCCGTGGGCATGAGTGCCAAAAGATCCTTCGTGAATTTCTGTCATTAACATATCTGCTTCTTGTTTGTCAACACATCTCAGCAAGACCATATCAAAATTTCGCTTGTACAGTACATCGTTACTCAAAAGAAAATTCCCAGCCAACCTTCTCAAAGTCTTCTTAACCTTGTTGGAAGCTCCCAAACGATATTTTTGGCTTCTAAGGAAAACTTCAATGTCATGGTACCAGGGTTTGCTATCTTCGACTTCTTCGACGACAAAGATGTAGGCGGGTCGGTCAAGACGTTTTACTTCAATCTGAGGACACTAGTTCCAAAAGTTCACCACAATCATTAAGGCCAAAGTTGCCAACGCATCTGCCATTCTGTTCTCATCACGAGGAATATGATGAAATTCGACCCTATCAAAGAACAGTAACAGTCTTCTAGCATAATCTCTGTATGGGACCAAATTATGATGTCGAGCTATCCACTCTCCAGTGATTTGATTGATTACCACTGCGGAGTCACCAAACACGTCCAAATTCTTAATTCTCAAATCGATTGCTTCCTCAAGACCCATAATGCATGCTTCATACTTAGCCTCATTATTAGTACACTGGAATGTTAATCTGGAAGTAAATGGGAAGTGGGTCCCTTGAGGAGTCACAATAACAGCGCCTATCCCCTTTCCATGAGCGTTGACAGCTCCATCAAAAACTAAACCCCATTGAGAACCTGGTTCTGGCCCTTCACCATGCACAGGTTCTTCACAATCTTTTATCTTTAAAAACATAACATCTTCATCGGGAAAGTCATCGTTTAAGGGTTGATAATCCAAAATAGGCTGGTGAGCCAAATGATCAGCCAAAACACTTCCTCTGATAGCTTTCTGAGTATGGTACTCGATATCATATTCGGATAACAACATCTGCCATCTAGAAATTCTCCCAGTCAAAGCGGGCTTCTCAAAAATATATTTGATAGGATCCATCTTCGAAACTAACCAAGTGGTGTGATTCATCATATACTGGCGCAAACGTTTGGCGGCCCACGCCAAAGGACAACAAGTCTTCTCTAACGTAGTGTACCTTGTTGCACAATCAGTAAATTTTTTGCTCAAGTAATAAGTGGCATGGTGTTGCTTTCATGTTTCATCTCGTTGACCGAGCACACAACCCATTGAATCTTCTAAAACAGTCAAATACATAATCAAAGGTCGTCCTTCAACTAGCGGTATCAGGATAGGTGGTTCAAGCAAATACTCTTTGATACTATCAAAAGCCTTTTGACAATCTTCAGTCCAAACATACCCTTGTTCTTTCTTCAGAAGCTTGAAAATAGGTTTACATGTAGCAGTCATGTTGGATATGAACCTGGAGATATAATTCAAACGTCCCAAAAATCCTCTGACTTGTTTCTCGGTGGTGGGAGCTGGCATTTCTCGGATAGCTTTCACTTTATCGGGGTCCACTTCAATCCCTCTTTAACTGACAATGAAGCCCAATAGTTTCCCTGTTCGCACTCCAAATGTACATTTATTGGGGTTCAGACGGAGCTTGTATTCCCTCAAACGGCCAAACAACTTGGACAGGTGTTTAACATGATCATCCTTAGTCTTTGACTTAGCTATCATATCATCCACATAAACCTCGATCTCTTTATGCATCATATCATGGAACAAAGTAGTCATAGCCCTCTGATATGTTGCCCCTGCATTATTTAATCCAAACGGCATAACCCTGTAACAAAAGGTACCCCAGGGTGTGATGAATGATGTCTTCTCTCTGTCCTCGAGAGCCATTCTAATCTGATTGTAACCTGAGAAACCGTCCATAAAGGAGAAAACCTCATATCTTGCGGTACCGTCAACCAAAATGTCAATGTGAGGTAACGGGAAATCATCTTTTGGACTGGCTTTATTCAAATCCCTGTAGTCTACACACATGCGAACCTTACCATCCTTCTTTGGGACAGGCACAATATTAGCCAACCAGAGCGGATACTCGGCAGTGACAAGGAAGCCTGCATCAATCTTGATATGACCAAGCAAACACATCAACAAACTCTCCAAGAAAATCAATCAGCTGTTTCTTCACATCAGGTTTGAGCAAAGCTCCAATTTTCACTTCTCTACGGATTTCTTCTGTTCCCAAATTGATTACTTCCACCGGCTCCTGATGGGGTTGGATAGCTTTCTCTTCTTTCTCAAGCAGTCTGGAAATCTCTTCTGGGATATCATCTTCTTCGTCTTCGGCTTCGTACACAGGAAACTCAAAATTTGGAGAAGGCAGTCGATCATTATTCCCAGGATATAATTTACGTAGCAATCTGCGCAAGTGATATGATTTTTAATAAGTTTTCGTAAAGTGGGAAATGTGTGTACGCGAGATGCTACTTATTATTTTCCAACATCGTAAATAAATATAAAAACACAAATGAAAATGAAAGTAATTTATTGATGATAGCAAAACCAAAAAGACACGCCCAATAAAGTCACCTTTGCCTTGGGCAGAGCAAAGGGAATTATTAAAAGTAAGCCCTAATAAATGCAGTTTCGCCTTGGGAAGAGCGAAAATTTTAAAAACAAATGCTTTACTTAGATATATGAACGACAGCAGGGGCGTCAACCACACTCCAGTTCTTAAGCAAAACGCATGGGGTCACAAAGTCTGGAATATCCCCTTCTGAATCTTCCTCGGTGACAGCATAAACTCCAAAGGTATAGTCAAATTCATCTGAAACATAGTCTGGATCTTCCATATAGGGCTCATAGTCTTCGTAAGGAATGAAGGACCTTGCAGAACCATCTGATATGTAGCCTTCAAGCTCTTCCTCTGACACAACATTAACCTGAGGATGATGGATGACTCCTCCACTACGGAACACTTTATTAATCAGTGGAAACCCTTGACTCCTGGTAGCTTGTTGAGCAGCACTGCTGGTGAAACCCAGACCTTCCTTATTTCTGTTTTCTGGCAGAGACAACACCTTTCCCCAAATTGTCTGGTGACCACTGTTCACTACTCGCTGCGCATCTTTGAATGATGACATAGATGCCTGAGATCTCTGGACACCTTCGCCCACAATAGACAAAGCTTGAAATTGCGTGCCAACCTTTTCCTCAGCTTTGACATAAGAGAATGATGACAAGTGACTCACCACCAAAGCTCTTTCTCCACAAACTGTAACCGTTTTCCCCTCAAAAACATATTTCAATTTCTGATGCAGAGTGGAAGTAACTGCCCCAGCTTCATGTATCCATGGCCTCCCTAGCAAACAACTATAGGCGGCACGAATGTCCATGACTTGAAACGTGATCATAAAAGTATGTAATCCAATAGTCATCGGTAAATCCACCTCACCCATTACTGTCTTCCTTGACCCATCAAAAGCTTTGACAATAACATGACTTGGCCTCATCGGCGGTCCTTGATAAGACAACTTAGATAGAGTAGTTCTAGGCATCACATTTAGAGAAGATCCAGTATCAACCAACACACTAGATTGAGAGTCGTTTCCGCGGTTTACAGAAATATGTAAAGCCATGTTATGTTTCCTTCCTTCTTCCGGGAGATTTTCCTCATTGAAACCCAGATTGTCACATGAAGTAATGTTACCAATGATATTGTCAAACTGCTCCATAGTCACATCTTGTTCAACATACGCTTGTTCTAATATTTTTTGGAGCGCTTCTCTATGAGCCTCAGAACTCATCAGCAATTGCAACACAGAAATCTTCGATGGGGTTTGCAGGTGCTGATTTGCAACCTTATACTTACTTCTCTTGATCACCTTTAGACATTCATCTGAATTGGACAAATTGGATCCACCAGATTGCCCCACAATCAGATCTTTTGAGCCTGGTTGTTCCAATGAGACCTTCTTCTCTTTCGGTGGTACAGTCGGGTAGACTCGACCACTCCTTGTTACTCTACTGACATCTGCAATGTTAACTACTGAAGGTATAGTAGGCAAAGGCACTTCCTTCCATTCTCCAACATTGTAGCGTTATACCTATAGGGGATAGCCTTACTGGAAGTATAAGGGACAGGTCCAGGCACATTGATTACCAACGGAGTGACAACCGGCTTTCTACTATTATATACGATTTCGATACGCTCCACCTCCTTAAAGTGAGGTACTATAACACAAACCTCTTCGGCCCTTTCAACTAAAGCTTTCTGATCATCATCTGCCAAATAGTCTTGAATCATGTTAACAGAGGGTGAACCATGCGGGGGTAACGGATTAAATTGCACATTAGGGTCGGAATCTTTGAAGGACAAAATTCCTCACTTAACGAGCCTCTGAACATCTGCTTTCATGCCAAAACAACTCTCAATATCATGCCCTGGAGCACCCTGATGGTAAGGGCAAAACTTGTCAGCTCTATAAGAGGGAGGAGGATTTGCAGGAACCATAGGTGGAGCTTTTGTTTGAATATGACCATTCTGGACCAAAGCTGGAAACAAATCAACATATTTCATAGGAATAGGCTCAAAGTTTATCCTTCTATACGCATGACCCTGATTGTTGAATGGTCGATTCTGCTGAGGATACTGCGGACTTTGTTGAGGCTGATAAGCTGGAGCATTAAACACTGGTGATACGGAAGCAACTTGGATACCTTTTTCTAAATTGTCCCTTTTGAACGGCGTTTACACCTTGCTCTTTTTTCTTTACAAAACCACTCCCATACTTCTTAGGAGCAATCTCTTCTTTAGCCAATCTTCCTTCACAAACACCTTCTTCTAAGCGCATTCCCATGTTAACCATTTTGGTAAAGTCACTGGGTGCACTGGCTACCATCTTCTCATAAAAGAAAGGACCAAGGGTCTTCAGAAAAATCTTGGTCATCTCCTTTTCCTCTAACGGCGGTATGACTTGCGCGGCCAACTCGCGCCAACGTTGGGCATACTCCTTAAAATTCTCTTTATCTTTCTGTGTCATAACCCTCAATTGATCACGGTCAGGTGCCATATCCATATTATACTTATACTGCTTGACAAAGGCTCCCCCTAGATCATTGAAAGTTCGAATCTTCGCACTATCTAGCCCCATGTACCACTTGAGTGCAGCACCTATCAAACTGTCTTGGAAGTAATGAATGAGCAGTTGATCATTATCAGTTTTGGCAGACATCTTCCTGGCATACATAATAAGATGACTCTGAGGGTAGGTATTCCCCTTGTATTTCTCAAAATCAGGGACCTTGAACTTCGGCGGCACCTTGACATTTGGAACCAAGCATAGCCCAGAAGCGCTCTTTCCAAACAAATCCTTCCCCCGAAGGGCTTTCAAATCCTTTTGCATTTCAGAAAATTGGTCTTGAAATCCGTCCATCCTCTCTTCCAAACCCACAGTTTCGGTCGGTGACCCATGTAAAATTGGCTCATCCAGAATGTACGGAACAACATTCACATGTGGAGATGCAGTAGTCATCGCAGCAGAAACTACAGGAGTAGCTTGAACAGTGGTCACAACAGGGATCTCGGACACAGACGGGCGGTAACCGGTTGAAAAGAAATTGGAAGACAATCCCCACGGGAAACCTTGAGGCATACTGTAGGACATTTCAGCAACAGAAGACACCACTGGGATCGGTGTGGGTGTCACTTCAGAGATCACGGTCCTCGGAACCTCTTGGTTGTTGATCGAGGCTTGATTAGACAAAGCTTCGACTAAACCATTCAACCTCTCCAAACTTTCCTTCAGAACTGCAACTTCATCACGGAGTACTCTTTTCTCTTGTTCGAGTTGATCCATCTTCTGGCGCTGACTAGCTCGAGTGTTGTATCGGTGATTCAGCTTGTCTGCGGAGATGAAGCAAGAGTGAGACCCTGGAATGCAAACGATGCTATGCTTATGCAAAATGCAAATGAGTATGAAAGTTCAAGAAACTCAAATTGTTTTCCGGTATTGTAACATTGAAGAAAAATTTTATTTTATTTTGATATTCGAAGCATTACAAGGTAGAGTACTCTTTTAAGAGTTTATTACATTGAACCAAAAGCAAAAGAGAAACTCGGAGATCTACTACTTACGCTTCTTCTGTGTGCAAAGTTCCTTCTAGCTGACTGACGCGTTCTTGTAACTCGGCCTTCTCTCTGATGAGCCGATCGACACATTCTTTCCAAGCCACAATATCTGGGGGAAGATCATCACTGGTGACAGCTCTTGAAGAGGTGTGAGAGGAAAATAAATCCTCTCGCGCCTTCCTTTTCCTTGCAAGTTCTACTTCTGGCAACTTCTGGGACTTCTCTTTCTCTATCTTGAGTGTGAAAAACTTGTTCTTCCAAGCGGCCTTTAGTTTCCGAGCCTCATCCAAGGCAGCCTTCAATTGATCTACTTCGCTCACATCAAACCAATCACGATCATGAAAAGCCAAAACTATGGGTTCGTGGAAAGGAAACGGCATCTTGAGGTCGAGAGCTCTTTCTCGCACCCAATATAGATATTCTTCAGAGACATCATAGTTGGGGTATCCTAAAGCAGCCATTCCTTCCTTATTGATGTATCTCCATGCATAAATTATGACGGTCTTCAGGTCTGGATCTTCTCCTTCCTTGAGAAAGATCTCTTCTAACAGAGCGTGTTCAAGTACTTCGATCATAGGATGCCCAAATTGGAGGCGCGCCAAAGCAGGGTTGTAACTTATGCATCCTTCTCTCCCAATAAGCGGTATGTTAGTAAATCCTCCAATGCTAGGAATCATACATATACCTCCATAGGTAGGGTCGTACCACACAATGTCAGAGTGAGTAAGGGCCATAACTATCTCGGACCAATGAGGTGTTTCTACCTCATCCCAAATAGACGGGTGTCGAGTTAGGCGAGCAATGAACCATGAATACAGCAAAGCGGTACAACAAACGATATATCCTCCTTGTTCAGCGTTCTTAGAGTGGATTGAATAGTATGTGTCAGCTAACAAAGTGGGAACCGGATTCTTGAGTATGAATAGTTTAATCACATCCATATCAATGAAATTATCAATCTTAGGGAACCAAAAGATCCCATAAGCCAATAAAGCAAAGGTGGCTTCCAAGATAAGGACTTCTTTTCTTTCAGCATGGTAACGGACTTTTTCGATCAAGAAATCAGCTGGGAATCCAAGGACTCCTTCCTTGGTGGTTAAGTGTGCTTGAACATCTGCTAGGCTGAGATGAGTAGCGTTGGCAATTTTTTGGTGACTGGGTATGACTTCCTGACCGGTGAATATAGGTCGGGCCGTCACAGGCATCCTTAAGAAATCAGAATACTCTTCCAGGGTTGGCATCAATTAGTAATCCCGAAAAGTGAAACAATGGTACAATGGATCATAAAACAGAACAAGGGTCTCCAACAACCCTCCTTTCATCTTGAGTTCGAGGAAACGGAAGAATTCTCCATATTCTGTTGCGAAGGCGTGACGGTTCTCGATGAGATCTTCTAGTTCTCTCAAGCTTTCAATGTTAGGATTCTGGAAAGTGTACTCCAATGCTTCTCTCTTAAAGTTCATGGTTACAATACCTGAGAAATAAAATTGAGTTTCTTGAAATGAATAAAGAAAGAATGCAATGCAAGATGAGTATGACTTCATGGGATCCCAACTATTTATAAACATTATGGTAAAAGAAAACATTTTTATTAATTTTGAAACGGAATACAAATAATTGCTTTTAAAAGTCCCAAATAAAAGCTAAATAAAAGCTAGTAAAGACACTAAGGAAGTTTCGAATTCTGCTGCTTGAGCTGCTCTTCTAATTGCGTCTTCTCACGGATAAGGTTGTCCACAATCAGCTTCCAAATAGTGCATTGTGGGTCGGAGAAAAATAAATCCTCCATGACTTTCCTCTTCTTGCAGGGGAGTAACTCCTCCTTCTTCAACTGTAGCTGCTTCTGGAGTTCATCTTTCTCTTTCTGAAGTTCATCAATCTCTGCAACAGACACTAGATACTTGTTCTTCCATGACTCTAACTCATGTTGCGACTTCTTCAAAGCAACCTCTAACTTCTCAATTTCGGACATAAAGACATAAGTGGGCTCCCTTCTCGGAGGTATAGGATCTTGACGAGAGTAAGGCATCCTCAGCTTTATCGCCCTATTCCTTACCCACTGAAGATACGGTTTCAAAGACACACAGTTGGGCTTTCCCAAACTATTCCTATCTTTCTTATGCAAATGTTTCCAAGCTTCCACAATCTTCTCTCGGAGCTCTTGATTATCCTCGAAGAAAACACTCTCAACTTGTATGCTCTTAGGTGGTCCCTTCAATGGATATCTCAACTGTCGGTGAGCTAAAACCGGATTATAACTGATCCCTCCACCAAAGCTGAGTAACGGTATATTAGCAAAATCTCTACATCCATCAATGATTAGAATCCCATCATACTCACGGCTATACCAATCAATGTCAGAATGAGTCAAAGCCATAATCTTTTCTGACCAACGCTTATCATTAAGATGCCAAAAGGAAACGTACTTGGGCAAGTGGGTAAGGAACCATTTGTATAATAAAGGTACACAACATGTAATCATTCCTCCACCACGGAGGTTTCAGAGATGTATAGAGTGATAGGTGTTACCCAATAGAGTCGGCACTGGATTGTTCTTCATGAAGATCTTAATTGCGTTAAGGTCAACAAACCCCTCAAAACTTGGAAATAGAAATACCCC
The DNA here is from genome assembly GCA_963859935.3 of Lathyrus sativus. NCBI lineage: Eukaryota > Viridiplantae > Streptophyta > Magnoliopsida > Fabales > Fabaceae > Lathyrus > Lathyrus sativus. The sequence continues at coordinate 272,682,471 of OZ012739.1, forward strand.
ATAGACAAGTAAGGCGAAGATCGCCCCGAATGGAGCCTTGTTCGTAAAATCAGTATAAAATGAAGCCTTCTTGAATAAAAAAACTGTAGTCAAACCAAAAGTCCCACTTTTAACAACCATGTTGGCCTTAACGTCAGATGCCTTGAGATAAAGGGCCTTAGCGATGTCGCTTTCTTCGGGGTCCTTTTCCAAGAAAGGAAAAGGAGATTCTTCTAGAATAGGCAGACCTAACAAAAAGGAGCATTCTTCCAAAGTTGGAAACAAATGATAATCTGGAAAAGTAAAGCAGTGATACATCGGATCATAGAATTGTAATAGAGCAGAAAGGAGATCTTCATTTGCCTTACGTCTCAACAAAGATAGTAACTTCCCATATTTACCCTTGAATTTCTCACGGTCTTCAATCAAAGCTCCCAACTCCCTTAGGTCATCCAATTTGGGACTCTTAAAAGTATATTTTAAAGTATTTCGTCTATTGGAATCCATAATGTCCTACAATGTTCATAAATAAAGGGTAAATCCCATGAAGTCCAATATAGTATGATGCTATATGAATGAAACAAACACAAGTAAGCACATAAGGGCACACAAAGATAAACAAACAAAGGTCCTAGGTTTGCAACGAGCATGGAGCCAAGGGTATACCCATTTCCAAAGGACAAGGACTAGAGGTGGATGGTACCTGCAGAACAAGGTTCTAAGGAGGTCCCAAAGTCATTAGTACATCTATCGGATATTATCAATTTCCCAACTGACTCGGTGATTAATAATATTCTCAGAAGAACTTCTTTTGAGTGTAGCATCGCGTAGCACTATTTTGGGACTTACTCCCTCATAGCCTCGCACTACGTCCTAATAAAGGCCAAAGTGGGGTTAAAGGTAACTAAGGTCCTTAGTATTATGGACTCCAATTGAGAATAGTAAAAGTTTTCACGACTAAACTCGTTCAACCGAACCATTTTCAAAAGGGTCTCAACTAAGTGGGATTATCTTGTCAACTTAGTCGGGACTCACTCCTTATAAGCCTTATCGAATATATCACCATCCTATCATAATTTCTCTCAAGTCCGGGTGTAGGACTTTGTCTCACCACTCAAAGATAATAGCCCAAAAGAAATAAAGGATACAAACAAATAAACAAGTAAGCAAATATATAAAGCAATGAACAAGTAAAGCAAGGTAGGGAAACCCACTGAGTATCCCCAGTGAAGTCGCCATTTCTGTCGCGGTGAAAATCGGATACCAAACTATTGATTAGTTTGAATCTTATTCATTTGCAACCGAACTTTGATTTGTCCAAAGGAAGGGATAAAGATCGAAATTCCCACAATGCAGTGCAAATGCAAGCTAGAGAGTTTTAAGTTCGGGGGTCGGTTAAACTTAGGGAAGGTGCTAGCATCCTAAGTTTCTGTAGAACTCTACAGGAACCTCTTGTTTTATGTTTATTTATTGCTAAGTGTTTATCTGCTTAAGGTTAAAAGACCTAGGGGTTTATTTCTAAGTATACTCGATAAGATGTCGCATCTTATGCCTACATATCCTTACAGGAGTGGAATCAGAGTATCTATAGTTCCCCTAAAGGGTTTGAGGAGTTCTTTGACTGTGGTCAAAGTTCCTACGGGTTTAGGGTAGTTGATTGATTGATTTTAGGAGAAGAAATGCGGGAGTATGATGCAAATGATATGCACTACACACAATTGTTGAATTATGTGTAGGTTTTTCCTTTGGACGGAATGCAATACGAGAATGTAAATTGCGATAATGTTAAACTGCGGAAGATAAATTGCGAGTAAAGATAAAACATACACAGACGCATGAAAGCGCTAAGTGAGTACAAGTGGAGATGTGAGTGGAAGTGTGCACGATTGATTATATTTTATGATGTTGATTTTATTTTAAGGGGTGTCGGATTTGTTTTGAGAAAAGTTGGATTAGTTAATAAAAGGGTTGATATTGATTTTAGAAAAGTTGCTAGTTATTTATTTAATAAAAGTCAAGTTGCTAGTTAAAAGATTTTCTTGAGTTATCAAAGTTTAGCTTAATAAGTGAGCATAAATTATTATTCCTTGTTATAAAAAAATGTTTTATTTTAATTAAGTTATTATAAAAAGGGTGAGTTGGTCACTTAATTATATTGTTATTTTTTTTAATAAAAGGCTAAGTTAATTGATGAATGTTGATTTTAAAAGAGTTGTTTTAATTTAAAAAAAAATCTAGATGTGAATTATCTTAAATAAAATAGGATTTTTAAAAAAAAGTTTTATTGAAATAAATGAGGTTAATTAAGGGTTAATAGGGGGATTAAGCGATGGTTAGTAGTGTCTGTGGTGAGTATTGTGTGTGATAGGCACATGGTCATATTGCAAATTAAGAAAAAACAAAGAGAAACGAAAACCCTAGACCCCTACCACCCTCTATGTTTCGCCGCGAGCCTCCCTCTCTCCCTGTTCACTTTCTTTCCCTCTCGATCACTCTCTTTTGGATTCATTCTTCACACATCTCTCTTTGGCTTCCGTCCTTCTGTACAACCTAAAACACAATGAAACAAATCAGTGGGTTCAAACAATTATACGAGAAAAGGGGTTTTACCGGAGGTTAATGGTGGTGGTGCCGGAGACGATGTGTTGTCGATTGGTGCTTGCAGCGGTCGGCGTCGATCTAGTGAACTGAAAAGATAAGTTCCCCTCGTTCAATTTCTTGAAATTAGGAGTTTAGGGTTTTTTGCGGTAGTTGTCGGTGTCGTTTCCTTCTCCCTTTGATCCTCTTATATAGGCTTTTGATAATCAATGGCTTGAAAACTGATTTAATATGCTTTGAAAGCCTGATTGGATTTTCCGTTTTTGGTATAAGCCAATCTGAAAACTTTCCTCCTTCGCCTAATTTCGTTAAATGCTTGTTAAATGAAAATTCAATATCTGATACCGTATTTGTGTAAAATCTTATCTGTCCAGATTCAATGTTTTTTTGAGAATTTGGATTTGATCCTTTCGAATCTTTTGTGTGAATATATCTAACGGTTTTGCCAATTTTGGGTTTGTAGGTGTGGATAACAATCTGTTTTGGGCCAGGGAGGAAATACGCAGCCCAGAGTAAATTGTGGTGTAAAGGGATTGGTGAGTCCAAAACTCAATTGTTGGTAACAGTCTGTTGTTTTTTTAACTTCCTGTGGAATATGCTTGTGGTTCTAACTTGTTCTCAATTCTTCTCAAGTATCAATCCTGGAGCAATGCAGACTTGACAATTCACGCAAAATTCGGTATAAATGACTTTCACAATGTAGGTTCTGAACTTGTGTAATCCTCGTTGGACGTGACTGATGTAGGTTTGTTGGATGTTGCAGGGGATTTTCAGTTTTGTGGAGGATGAGGATTATAGTTATGGAAGAACTTTTGGAAGTTGTTTGTTAGGTTGCTCGAGAAACCGCCTTTTCATCTCGAGAAGCCATCACAAGATGCATTACCCTTTGCTTCTGAAATGAATATCGTTCTACAAGATCAAGAGTGAACTCATCATTTTCTCCCTGAGGACGTTGAGCATCAGCAGCGTCAAGGACTTCTTTCAAAACTTTCAAAGCATTACCAGCTTACTAGATTCAGGAACTGTCATGGACTCTGCTTGTGGTACAACTGCTTTATATCTAGGTGAAGCCTGCTCTGCAAAGTTGCCTCTCTTTTTTTCGATTGTGCTATAACATGTGCCTTCATATCTGTCTTACCAAATTTGGCCTTCTTAGGATCTAGATGAGACTTCAACGATTTTGTCAGAGAACAAGCAACTGTACCAACTGGGTAAGTAAATTTCTCTGCAATAAAGGATTATCATCCTTATCATCATCCAACTGTTCTGATGAATCTGACTCAGTTTCTTCATTTCTTAGGAGAATATGGCTAGCCCTCAAAGACTTCATATCTTTTACCCCATTCTGTACAAAATTTCTTCTAATCTTCTCTTGCGATGATTTTGTTCTAAAGTCAGAGGATAAAAGTCTATCACTGACCTGTGGTGAGGAAGAATAGTGTTCTGATAATGAAACGGGTAACGCACTTATGGTTTAACTCTGTTTATGGTAGACTCTAATAATTCTTGCTTGCCTTGTGACTTGTTTTACGCAGGAAGACGAGGATGTCACCGAATGGTGCTGAGACTTGAGTTTTAACATGTCCTGCTGGTAAAACCTTATGGATTACGGAACAGCGGAGCAGCGTGGACAAGTTCAAAACCATTATGAGAAGGTAAATCGCTTGGCTTGATCTCAGTATCTGATACCGAAATTTATGATAAACTATAACCATCTGAATATAAAATCACAACATTTCAGAAGTGCTTGATTGAACTTGCGGTGGAGGCAAACATTGTGATAATTTGAATCCTCTCTGTTGAATAGCTTGTGTTTGGGCATGATACATCTGCACAAGATGGTCTCCATCCGGTAAACTATCACTAGTTCCGATAAGGCTTAATATAGCGTTGTTATTGAGTTAGAGAAAAGACCAACTCAGCTTTCACTTTTCTCATGTTTATTGTCATGCAGGTCAACATTTATAATGTTTTTGTAGTACTCGTACTTTGTATTACAATGTTGGCGTGATGTCCAAAATGTCTCCTTCTGATTCAAGTTCGAATTTTGAGTACGGAACTGTGAATGAAAACTATTATGGTGATGGATGAAGCCTGAGGTGCTTTAATTCCAGCAAGGCGACTAACCTTCATGTTATATAAAGACGCTTTGCTGGGTCACTCAATACGCCGTTAGCTTCCACAATCGACTTGAAAACAGCCTCTGCCTCAGCAGATTTATTTTTATCAGGATGAAGTAGCAGCGCAAGTTTTCTATACTGTTTCTTTATCGTTGCTTCTTCAGCAAATTTTCAGTTAGAAGAATTCCATACCAGTCCATATCAGACGTAAAGAGTTTGTTCTGTGCAGCTTGATAATGTCAGCGGTGGTGTCATAGGACACATGAAATAGCACTGAAGCAGAGCACTTTGTAACTTTGGCATCTTATGAATCTTAGACACTTTATCTTGAACTTGATAGATGTATGGAAAATTATCCTTTTGTAGAAAAACTATTGAACGATGATGTATTTGTATTTTGAAATTAGCTCATTCCAAATAATCTTCTTATTGTAAATTTAAAGTTCATGACCTTGGAATCTCATGAGTTTGGATCTTGATTCAAAATATATGTAAATCCTCTTAATTCCATAACTTAAGTACACCATGTTTCTCATGCCTTGAATCTTGAAATTCCATGGTTGATCCTTTAAATTTGGGCTTTTAACAACCTTCCACATTAATCTTGAGTCTTGTAAGGCAACTAGACTTTTGTATCCATGTATGCGAAGTTTCACGCTTGGCATCAACTTGAACTTTTGAAGAGAACATGGATCTTAAATACCTAACTTGGTGAATTTTCCAAGATGAAACCTCTTGTCATGAATTTTGTGAATATTTTAAATTGAACCATGACTTGATTTTGAATTCTCTTTTCTTCATGAACACAATGGATAAATCTTGAATTCTATTTCATAGATCTCTAGTATGGAACTCAATGGTTGTATTTGAACCAAGGTAGACAACCCTTGAAAACAAGATGGCATAGATCCCAATCCTTGAATAGTAGGCCCTTATACGTATCACTTTGGGATTCCCTGAACTTCCAGCAGTAGCCTATCTTTCACACAATAAACAAACAAGTTGGTTAAAACGGTTAGCTATGCATAATGATTGACTATGAGAATGAACGTTATCTCCACTCGATATTATTGCGTCTGCACAAAAATTGGTTAGTCACATAAATATTAAATATTAAAATATAGTCAAATAACAACATGAGAATGCAAGAAGAGGTGGGATCTTATGGTCAAAAAATAGGGTGTGACACACTGGCAGGTGACATGATTTCCCATAGAATAATTTAAACGGTGTAGTTCCTATCGGCGTCTTGTAAGCGGTCCTATAGGCCCATAAAACATCGTTTAGCTTCGATGACCAATCTTTCCTAGAGGTGGCGACTGTCTTTTCCAAGATCTGCTTTATTTCTCTGTTGGAAACCTCCACTTGGCCGCTAGTCTGCGGGTGATACGGTGTTGCAACACGGTGTTTTACTCCATATTTCGATAGCATTTTGTCAAAAATTCGCGCTATGAAGTGTGAACCACCGTCACTGATGACAAGTCTGGGCACACCGAATCTGGGAAAGATGGTATTCTTAAAGAGTTTGAGAACTACTCGCGTGTCGTTAGTTGGAGCGGCAACGACCTCAATCCATTTCGATACATAGTCGACAGCGACGAGTATGTACTTGTTACCAAAAGAAGATGGGAATGGACCCATGAAATCGATCCCCCATATGTCAAAGACTTCCACTTCCAATATACCTTTTTGGGGCATCTCGTCGCGCCTTGAGATGTTTCCAGTGCGTTGGCATCGGCCGCACCTTAGTATAGCAGCATGGACATCTTTCCAAATACTGGGACAAAATAGGCCAGATTGTAGGATTTTCGCACACGTCTTTCAAGTACTGGCATGTCCTCCGTAAGGGGAGGAGTGACACTGAGAGATGACGTCTTCAGTTTCTTCCTCTGGGACGCATCGACGAAAAATATTGTTGGCTCCTCTCTTGAAAAGCAGAGGTTCGTCCCAATAGTAATGCTTTAAGTCGTGGAAGAATTTCTTCTTTTGCTGATAGCTGAAATCCGGTGGGAGCACGCCTGCGGCTAAGTAGTTTACAATATCAGCATACCAAGGCAGGGTGACTTGTGCGTAGACAGCTTCCACGACTTTTTCTAGTTCTGGTTCTTCTGAGGTTAATGGTGGCATATCACTTTCCAATCTGGCTATCAGGCGTTCGTAAGGGAAATCGCCGTTGATAGGCACTGATTATGGCTTAATGCCTTCTATTCGGGATAGGTGATCGGCCACTACGTTCTCGGTTCCTTTTTTATCTTTTATGACTAAATCAAACTCTTGTAACAATAGGATCCATCACAACAATCTTGGCTTGGCATCCTTTTCGCTTATCAGGTACCTAATGGCAGCATGGTCTATGTAGATGATGATTTTTGCTCCTACCAAGTAAGAACATAATTTGTCAATGGTGAATGCAATTACTAGAAGTTCCATCTCTATTGTGGCGTAGTTCATTTGGGCAGGATCTAAAGTTCTACTGGCATAGTAGATTGCGTGAAGCTTATTGTCTTTCCTTTGTCGTAGAACTGCACCTACAACCTAATCACTCGCATCGCACATGATTTCGAATGGTAGTTGCCAGTCTGGCGGCTGCATGATTGGTGCGGTAATGAGTGCTATTTTTAGAGTTTCAAATGCTTCCAAGCAGTCCTTGTCGAAAACGAATTCAACGTCTTTCATCAACAGGCCAGTCAGAGGTTTTGTAATTTTCGAGAAATATTTTATGAATCGTCGGTAGAATCCGGCGTGTCTTAAAAAGCTCTGTATTTCTCGTACGGTTTTCGGAGGTTGAAGATCCTTTATAATTTATATTTTAGCTTTGTCAACCTCAATCCCTTTGTCGGATATGACGTGTCCTAAAACTATGCTTTGTCGGACCATGAAATGGCATTTCTCCCAATTGAGAACAAGGTTCACTTTTGCGCATCTTTCGAGTACCATTTCTAGGTTCGACAGACAGCCTTCAAAACTTTGTCTGTATACTGAGAAGTCATCCATAAACACTTCCATGATGTCATCTATGAAATCCGCGAAGATTGCCATCATGCATCTTTGGAATGTTGCTGGAGCATTGCAGAGTCCAAACGGCATTCGGCGATAAGCAAAAGTGCCATACGGACAGGTGAATGTAGTCTTTTCTTGGTCATTGGGGTGAATAGGAATTTGGAAAAATCCCGAATAACCGTCTAGATAGCAAAAATACGAATGTTTTGCTAATCTCTCCAACATCTGGTCTATGAAAGGTAAAGGAAAATGATCTTTTCGAGTTCCCTTATTCAGTTTTCTGTAATCGATACACATCCTGATTCCAGTTACAACTCTTTGGGTTATCGATTCACCTTTCGCGTTCTTTACTACGGTGACACCTCCTTTCTTGGGTACGATGTGCACTGGGCTAACCCATTGGCTGTCGGAGATTGGATATATGATTCCTGCGTCTAGTAAGTTCTTCACTTCAACTTTGATTACAGTGCTTAGGATATGATTTATCCTTCTCTGATGTTCTCTAGAAGTTTTGCAGTCTTCCTCTAGCATGATTCGATGCATACAGATGGAAGTACTTATACCCTTGAGGTCGCTTATACTATAGCCTAACGCGGTTGGGTATTTCCTTAGGACTTCTAATAGTTTCTTAGTTTCTAACTGTCCTAAATCGGCGTTGACTATTACTGGTCTTTTGAATTCGGTATCTAAGAATTTGTACCCGAGGGTATTAGGTAATTCTTTAAGTTCTAAAGCTGGGTTTTTCGGACCTGGCATGTGATTGGGAGTTAGGGCTAAGATTTTGCTTAGACTGTCATCTTTGTATGGCGCACGCCAATTGTCGTCTTCATGAATATCGGGGATTTAGATCTTCATGATTTCAGAGTATTTGGTTTCTTCCTTTTCCAGTTCTCGTATGCATTCGTCAATGACATCTACTAAGTAGCATGTGTCATCTATGGCTGGTGCTTTTATGAACTTGGTGAGGATGAATTCTATTTTTTCTTCTCCTACTACGAATGTTAGCCTACCTTTGTTTACGTATATAATAGCTCCGGTTGTTGCTAGGAAGGGTCTTCCCAAGATAATTGGGGTAACCGAGTCCTCCTTAATATCCATGATTATGAAGTCGGTTGGAATGTAGAATTGGCCTATGGGTACTGGAACATTTTCCAGTATACCGACGGGATATTTGACTGATCGGTCGGCTAATTGTACAAACATTTTGGTTGGCCTTAGTTCTCCCATATTCAGCTTTTTGCATATAGGTATGGGCATAACACTTATACTGGATCCTAGATCGCATAAAGCTTTGTCTATGACGAACTTTCCTATGACACAAGGTATGGAGAAGCTACCTGGGTCTTTCAGTTTAAGAGGCATGTTATTTTGAATGATTGCGATACACTCGGCAGTAAGTGTAACTATTTCGTTATCCTCGATTTTTCTTTTGTTAGACAGTATTTCTTTGAGAAATTTAGCGTATGAGGACATTTGAGTTATAGCTTCTGTGAAAGAAATGGTGATATTCATTTGTTTCAGAAGTTCTACAAATTTCTTAAATTATCCCGATGTTTTGGAATTTATGAATCTTTGAGGATAAGGAATCAGTGGCTTATATTGCGGTGGAGGCACATATGGGTTTTCATCTTTTGCGGCCTCTTGCTCGTTATCTTCCTTCTTTTCTGTTTCAGACTCCTTTTCTGCTGGTTTATCGGTTTTCTGATGCATGGCTGAGTTTTCACTCCTAGGATCGGTTGGTCCGTCCAGTACTTTTCCACTTCTTAATATGACAGCGTTTGCATGACCTTTTGGATTGGGTTTTGGCTGACCAGGAAATGTATCAGCTGGTGCGGCTACAGAAGCTTGTTGTGGAGCCACTTGTGATATTTGCATTTCAAGCATTTTGTAGTGGGTGGCTAAAGCGTCTACTTTGCTGGTTAGCTGTTTAATCTACTCGCTAGTGTGTATGTTTTGATTCAGGAATTCTTTGTTCGTTTGAGCTTGAGTAGCTATGAATTTTTCCATCATCAATTCAAGATTTGATTTTCTGTTGTATCATGTGCAAGAAGCCACAGTCAAGAGTGGTGCATCTAGGGTTTTCATCTGGTCAACCCTAAATCAATTGTGGGTCTGAAGGAAATTGACTCATTTCTAAGTCATGGTGATCATGGAATGTTATGTTGAGGCATTTGAGATGTTATTCCAAGGTCAATTCAAGAAGAATCCAGAGTGTGAGGAGTTACTAAATTAGGGTTTCTAAGGTTCTCAGTGTAAAATCCTCTGTTTAGTGCCCTACTTCAACACCACATATCTCAAGATACAAGTTTCATCTCACTTTGACGCAAACATGAGACTTGTAGAGCATGTCCTTAGATTTCTTTTGAGTACTAGAACTCATCCACTGGGTTTGTGGAACTCAAGATATGATGCTGACAAGTTATAGGTCCTCAGATGAATGTGTTTTCAAAGGCATATTTGACCTAGAACCATGTCTCATATCACTTTGACCCAAACATGAAAGTTGTTCCTTTTGATCTTATCTTTCCAAAAGGTTCTAGAACTCCTTCATCTGATTTGTAGAACTCAAGTTATGAAGCTTGCAAGGTAGGGGTGTTTTGGGAATGTGAGATTATAGGTCCTTTTTCATTACAGGTCTTGATCATCCACTTGTGCACTTCAAATGGAACTTTTCCCAACATCAAAGTTGATTCAAATGATCCCAATTTCATCATGGAACACTCAATTGGATTGAATTTGGCTAGGGTTTGGAGATTGGTGAAGGAAAAATCATGAAAAAAGACTTTAAAGTCACGATTTAAATTGGATTGGATTTAATTCCTTTTCATGCCATATTTGTGCATATTTTGAGTCCCTTTATCATACCAAGTGAAATGCACAAATTGGATTGGAGTCATGGAATCAAGAACACATGCATTTTCAAGTAATTTCATGGTGAAGTTTCACATTCAATACCAACCATTGGATCAATTCAAGAGATAATTTCCATCCACATGATCAATTTGAACTCCCAGCAAGTAATTTGAATAAAAAACAAGGGAAATTGGAGCTGTTTCACATGTACATGAAGCATGGAATTCACAATTGGGCATTTCTTCATTACACTCAATTCAGCCACAATTGGGCCTCCAATTGCTTCTAGGTCCAACATATAAATGCTTCAGATGAAGAATGAAGCTTCATTCATGCCATTTTGTGCACAGAGAGCTCAGTTACAGTAGGAGCATTCAAGTGGAATTTGAAAATTGTGAATTGGAATTCAAGCACTTTCAAAGCAATTCAAAGCCATAATCATCTTCCTTGAACTCTTGTGAGTGGATCTGCACAATTTCATCAAGCTTAAGCACTTGTAGAAGCTCCAACGGAGAGGCTCCGTTAGGTAAGCTTAAAATCAGAATTTCTCACTAAATATGCATCAATTTCATGCCATTTTTTTGGTAGACTGAAGACCTACGTGTGTAGGATAATGCTGGATAGTTTTAGGATGTGTTTGTTGCATTTTCAGTTTGATGCTCAAAACTTTGATTGCTCGATCCTCTTTGTATGTACATGATCAATGAAATTGGTTGGTGGATTTGTAATCTACATGACTTGGAGATCATTTTAGACCTGAATTTTGTCTGATTTGGTGGAGTTTTGGAACTCCAGCTCCGGTAGCTTGATCGGAGAGGACGACCGGAGCACAGTGCTCCGGCGTCTAGTTTTTTATCCGTTTGGTGAGTCAGCGTGCCAAGTGTACGCGTTGAATGTTTGACTAGGGATGATCAACGGTTTGGATCTAGTCTGATTGGCTTAGGTGGGATTGTTGACTGCCACGTATTAAATGGAATGCCGTGTTCCATGTTTGCTGAAGGAGGTGGGCTTAAGATGCTATACGCACCCCACTTATGACCCAGCCCAAGGTTTTGAACGTGCCAGATTGCTATTCACACCTTTTTGTTTTTTATTTTGTTTTCTTTTTATTTTAATTTCTGTTTTCATTTTTGATATTTAAAAATAGTTTCAAACATGACAAATTCCCCTAAAAAATATTTTCAGACACTTTAAAGTGTCATTTAATTTTTTGAAATTTTATTTTCATTTTTGCTTTATTTTTCAATTAAAATGGGAATTAATGTTTGAAGGTGTTTTTAAATGATCTTTTATTTGTTCTTTTGGTTTCTTGATTTGTTTTTTGATCCATCCTTATGCTCTAATGATTGGAAAATTTTTTCTCATATCCATGGTGAGTTGAAGAATTTTATAGGACCATTTTTCCCCTGGTTTGATCACTTTTAGTTTGACTTTGATGGCATTTTTGTGGACCCTCGACAACCCCCTCTCAAGTTGGTGCATCCTTGTGAATCAAATTCTTTGATGATGATTTGAGATGAGATTGGTTGTAATCTTTTGGCATATGGTTGCCAACATCTTGATGTACTTCTTGCATTTTATTTGGTTATTTTTTAACCTTTTTTCCTATTTTTGAGGTAACTTGCAAGTCAAGTTACTTCTAAGGGAGATTCATACAAGTACTTGACCTAGTTTGCTTTGGAAATGACTTTTATGGATCCATTGAGCTCTCAACTCTTCTTGATTCATGCTTCTAACATATTGAGGTACTTGAATGTTAATTTTTTTGTCATAAAGTTATTATTTTCTTGTTGAATTGTGCATTTCTTTTTAGGCTTTTCACTTGAACTTCAAGTGTTGAATGCGTGTAAGACTTTGGTCTTTCTCCTTGCCTTTTCTTGCTTTCTTTTTGGTTGTGTTTGATGTTTGATTTGTGCATTCTTTCTTCTCTTTTGCATCCTTTCGTATACATGCTTGAGGTTGAGATGTGCTTGTGGAGGCTACCGCCCCACACTATTTTCCTCCCTCACTTTCATTCTAATTGTGCATTACATGTTTGCATACTTGCATCTTTCTTATTTCATGCTTCCTTCTTCTTCTTCTTTCTTCTTTTCCATGTCCCCTTAGGACCTCTAATCTCTTGAGATTATGATAGACCTTAGGAGTTAAGCCATTCATGATAGCATTAGGTAGCATTCCCCTTTTACCCCAATCATAGGTACACTTTGCATGACAACTATTAGGTTGAGTTAGTCTCCCTTTAGAGTGTCTTTCTCTTCTCAGCTTCAAACAATTTCAAAAAACTTAATAAAGGTTAATGCATGTTGTATGTTACGAGCCTTAAGTACTTGGGAAATAGTGATTGGGGCTTCCTCTCAATTTCTTAGAGTGTTTAGTGTACGCCCTTTGGGCGATATGCGACGCATTCGCTCCTAAGTCATAGTCTTTAGTGCAACATGAGTTACAAATCAAACTCAAAACACTTCGTCTCTAAACAACACAAACAAACTTCAAATCTTTTTATCCTTCGGGATCTTAATTTGGAAAACCTTTTTCATAAGGAGAGTTTTGTTAACTCTTGGTTCTACCACAAACAGGTAACGCCTAAGTCTCCAATGGTCGAGATGCATACACCTAACTGCTAGAACTAAGTTTTAACCCTACTCGGGTAAAACAACCTGAACCAACCTATGGTCTTGTTAGCCCGAACTACGTTTGCTCTGATTTCTCATACCAGACGAGGATACGTAGGCACAAGACGACGATGTCTTGGCGAGCAACTTGCCCCCACCTTTCGCCCGTAGTTAGCCAAACTACGTTGACTCTGACTTTCCCATTGCACGAGGGAATACGTAAGCATAGAGCGGCAATGCTCTATTGAGTCTCTTTTCTTTTCTTTTGTCCCTGAGACCATTAGCGTAGATAGTAAACATACCCTTTTAGATATACAATGATGTGTGGATCTCGTCGAGTACGACGAACATGAGGGGTGCTAATACCTTCCCCCTGTGTAACCGACTCTCGAACCCGGGACATGGTTGTGATGACCTGTGTTCTCCCGTTTTCGTCAGGTTTTCTCTGATCGTTTGCTTTCCCTCTTTTGGAATAAATAACGAACGGTGGCGACTCTTTTGTCATTGTCGACCTCCTGTATCTCAGTAGCGACACCAATGACGTTGCTACTAACAAAGTTTTGAGGTGTCTTACTAGGGAGTGGCAACCAAAGGTCATGGTCAATCGCTATATAAATAAAAACGGTATTCAACATTTAGAAAACAATCTCGTCAACTTTAGAAGACAAACAAGGTCTTCCAAGAATGAAGGAAACAAGGGTAGTAAAGCAAAAGGGTTTTGCTACAACTGTTGAAAAGTCGAGCACTGTAAGCCGGATTGTCCATTGATGAAGAAGGACAAAGGGAAGGAAATGAAATGTTCACAAAAGAAACAAGGAAAACCTAGAAGAGCTTACATTGCTTAGGAAAGCGATAGTGAGTCATCTACTAATGATAGTTCAAGTGATGAATAAGAGTCCGTTAACCTTTGTCTCTATGCTCATCAAAAGAAGAAGAATAAAAAGATAAGACATGCTAAATACGATAACTCTAGTAAAATGTCTCATTCTAAATTGCAACATGCTTTTGATACTTTGCATCATGAGGCTAAGGAAGCCTTTAAACATTTAGCTTCAAACAAACAAATTTTCACTCATTTGGAGAAAAAGATCTCTGTTTCCGAAAGGGAATTATAGGCTCACAAAACATCTATGGTGAAAGAAACAAAAGTAAATGTTGAGGAATACAAGAGTAGATGGTTAAATTAGGGTTGTGAGACTTGTCATATTTTGCAAAAAGAGGTTAAAACTCTTATAGCCAAACTTGACAAAGCTCTAGAACTAAAGATCACATTTGCTATTGATACATCACATTTTAGGAAAAGCATGAATAATCTATATCAAAAATATATTTATGTGATCAAAGATCAAGTTAACAAAAATGACACCAATGTTAAACTTACTTGCTTGTATTGTTGCAAGAGGGGTCATACCATTGCTAAATGTCACTTCAGGAGGTTTTTAGTTCCTAAAGGCGTTTATCAATGGTTACCCAAATGCAACCATGATTTCACTCACAACTAATGACCCAATAAAAATTGGGTACCTCTTCCCTTATTTGATTGTGTAGGTACAATGTCTTGAGTCTACGGAGAAAAGATGGATTCTCGATACTGGATGCTCAAGACATATGACGGGAGACATTTCTCTATTCATTGACTTTGTGGCAAAGAAGAAAGAATTTGTAACCTATGGGGACAACAGTAAAGGGGAAATACTCGGCAAAGGTAGTGTAGGTAATCCATCTTCTACTACTATCTCTGATGTTCTATTAGTTGAGGGTCTTAAAAACAACCTTATAAGCATTAGTCAATTATGTGACAAGGTTTATAAAGTGTGATTTTCAAAAGACTGCTGCATGATTGAAAATAATGAGAAAAAAGAGGGATGCATTTAAAAGCCTGAGGGTTAATAACGTGTATATGCTTGAATTAAGTGAGGTATCATTGAGTATCGACAAATGTCTCGTCACCATGAGTGAAGACTCATTATTGTGGCATAGGCATTTGGTGTATGTCAATTTTTCATTGATAAATAAGATAGTCTCTAAGGACCTAATAATTGGCTTACCCAAAATCAAGTTTTCAAAGGATCACTTATGTAATGCGTGCCAAATGGCGAAGCAAACAAGGATTTCCTTCAAATCTAAAATCATTGTTTCAACCACGAGACCCCTTGAACTCCTTCATATCAAACTTTTTGGACAATCTAGGATTAAGATCTTAGGTGGTAATTACTATGGTTTTATGACTATCGATGATTACTCTAGGTTTTGCTGGAATATTTTCTTAGCAAGCAAGAGCGATACTTTTTCAGCTTTTGAAAATTTTTTCAAGCTCTCTCAAAACAAGTTGAGCACAAACATTGTAACAATTCGAAGTGATCATGGAGGTCAACTTGAAAATCATCTCTTTGAAGAATTTTGTGATAGGCATGGAATTGATCATAATTTTTTCGCGCCGCGTACCCCTCAACAAAATAGGGTTGTGGAACATAAAAATCAAAATTTGGAAGAATTAGGAAGAATTATGATAAATTAAAGTGGTCTTCCTATATACTTTTGGGCCGATGCCATTAGTACGACTTGTTACGTTTTGAATAGGGTGTTCATCCATCCTATTCTTTACAAAACTATGTATGAGCTTTTGAAAGGGAGGAAGCCCAATGCATCTCACCTTCATGTATTCAGTTGTAAATGTGTTGCTTTGAACAATAGTAAGGAGAACCTTGGCAAGTTCGACTCTAAAACCGATGAAGGTATCTTTCTTTGATACTCTCATACAAGTAAAGCATATAGGGTATATAATAAGAGGTTACTTATTGTTGAGGAATCTGTACACGTTACTTTTGATGAAACGTATTCGAAAAATGTCGAAAAAGGTATTTCTTTTCATGGTGCAGGTGTATCTTCAGAAGACATACTCAAGGACACTGAAAAAGGGATTGATCAACCTAAAGTAGTGAAAGTTAAAATTATTTGCTTATGCATGTGCTAAAAAAATTAAAATTATTTCAAATAGATGTAAAAATTGCTTTCCTAATGTCGCATCACTGCGAAGAAGGGCCGACAAGGTCAGAAGAGTCACCACCGTTCGTTATTTATCTCAAAAGAGGGAAAGGAAAAGATTAGAGAAAACCTACGAAAAGGGAAAAGACAGGTCATCGCAACCAAATCTTGGGTTCGGGAGTCGGTTACGCAAGGGGAAGATATGAGCACCCCTCATGTCCGTCATACTCGACGGGATCCACGCTTGTTATCTATCTAAAAGGTGTTAAACTATCTAAGCTACAGGCCACAGGGACAAAAGAAAATAAAAGAGACTCGATAGAGCATTGCCGCTCTATGCCTACGTACTCCCTCGTGCAATGGAAAAGTCAGAGTCACCGTCTTGTGCCTACGTATCCTCGTCTGGTATGAGAAATCAGAGCAGACGTAGTTCGGGCTAACACGACCATAGCTTGGTTCAAGTATTTTAACCGAGTAGGATTAAACCTTAGTTCTAGTAGTTAGGTGTATTGCATCTTGACCATTGGAGACTTAGGCGTTACCTGTTTGCGATAGAACTAAGAGTTAACAACACTCTTTTTATGAAAATAATTTTCAATTAATCCCGAGGGATATAAAAGTTTGATGTTTGTTTTTGAGTCATTTATGAATAATAAGTGAATTGAATTGTGTTTGTAATTCATGTTGCACTAAAGACGATGACTTAGGAGCAAATGCGTCGCATATCGCCCAAAGGGCATACGCTAAACACTCTAGACAATTAAGAGGAGGCCCCCCAATCATCATTTCCCAAACGCTTAAGGCTCTTAGCATACAATACTCATTATCCTTTATTACATGTTTTGAAGAGGTTTTGAGATGAGAAGAGAGAAGACACAACTAAGGGGAAACTAACTCAACCCTCATGTTATCATGCAACGTGCTCCTATGTTTGATATTGAAAAGGGAAATTCTATCCTAATGATATCATGCATGGATTGAACACTTAATGTCTCTCCTACTCCCGGGGGACTAGGAATCCTAAAGGATCATGGCAAAGAAAACCAAGTAAACATAAGATAAATCAATCACAAATGAAAAGGATGAAAGGGATGCAAACATGAAATGCAACAAAATAAAAAGAGGGAGGAAAAAAGTGTGGGGCAGCAACCACCACAAGCACATCTCAACCTCTTGAAAGTAAGCAAAGAGATACAAAACAAAAGAGAAATGAAAGCAAAATGACTTAAACAAGTCCAAGCAAAAGTGAGATGAAATGGGAGAAGTTACAACTCCTACAACCATTCAAGCATCAATCACCAAACCAAAAGGCAAACAAATAAGAAAGAGATGAAACCATGATCAAGATGAGGATGGGATAATAAGCTTGGGCAGCAAGCAACATAAGAAGAATATCTCAACCAAAAGCATCAAATTGATCATGCAAAAAGAAAGCACAAACAAGTTCTCAAAGTGGCATCTCATTCAAAGCAAACTCAAAGTACAAACAAAGAGTACCAAATCATCTTGAATAAGTTCCAAAGTCCAAGGGATAGAAGTGAGAACAAGAGAAGAAGGTTCACATATGAAAGAAGAAAAAGAACCAAGACAAGTCACAAAGATAGGGCAAGGTAAAGAACCAAGGTTCAAAACACTTTCAACATTCAAATGCAAATGGAAAGCCCTAATTAAAAGTAAATTGCAACACAAACCAAACAAATGTGTGACCTATAAAACTGAAACCAAAATCCTAAACACGTCAATAATGTGATTCAAGAGGCATAGGATGCATATGGGATCCACAAAGGTCATCTCCCAAAAGAACTAGGTCAACTAGTTTATATGAACCTCAATTAGGGTGACTTGACTTGCAAGGTTCACCAAAAATATGAGAATGGTTCAGTAAATCTCAAATAAAATGCACAAAGCACATAAACATGTTGGCAACCAGAGACCAAAACAACCAAACCGAATTCCAATCAAGGCATCACCAAATGAATTGATCAACTAGGGTACTCCACCTTGAAGGATATTTATCGAGGGTCAAACAAATGCAAACCAAAGTCAAACAAAAATAGGTCAAACTTTGACCAAAATCAGCCTCAAAGACACCTCAATCCATCATAAAAACGGAGAGGAATCCTTACTCATAGGTGATTGCAAATGGTCCACAAATCAAGCAAGAACAAATGAAAACAATATTAAAAACACTTCCAATTGCAAAATTAAAATAAAATTGCAAAATAAAATAAAATCAAAATTAAAAATTATAAAAAATTAATTAAGACTTTAAAGTGTTTGAAAATATTTTTTGTTGAATTTTCTGATAATTGGAAGTATTTTTAATAATTAAAAAGCAAAACCGAAAATAAAATAAAACATATATGCAAGGGAGGTGTATGAGTAATCCCAGAATGCAAAGGATGCAGTTCAAACGCGTTTGGGATCAATAAAAGAGGGGTGACAATAGCATTCTGGGCCCAGATCCAAACTAACCTCAACCAGATTATTGAAACGCAACGTTTCATTAATCCAGCGTGGAGTCAACACTCCAAGTCACCAAGTCAAGCCAATGGAAATAGTACACACGCATGGTTAACAAGTCCAACATAATACATGTCATATTTGAGGGTTTACGAACCAGACGCCGGAGCCCTAGCTCCGGTCATCTTCTCCGTCGAGATGGTCGGAGCTCAGACCATCAACCTTAACCAAACTTGACAAAAATGGTACCAAATTAAATTTGAAGTCACGTAGGTCATGAATCCAAGATCCAATCATCCATATCCTTCATAAATCAAGAGAATCAAAGCCAACAAGTTTGAGATGCACATCTGAAAACTCAAGCAAACACGAGCAATAATGGATCAAACATGGCCTACACAAGGTAGGGCTTTAGATGCAACCAATATGAACCTAGATCATGGCCTAGAATGAGAGAAAAGTTGATTGGAAACTTACTGAACAGAGACACTCTGTTGGTGCTTCTCAGACGTGCAAGCTTGCTTCAAATGATCCAGATCCACTCCAAATTCTTCAAGGAAACTTAATTGCACTTCAATTTGCCTTGATTTGCAGAAAAAATGAAAACCGAATTTGAATTTTTCTTGAGAATTTAAAAACTAAAAATACACTCTCCAAGCTTAATTTCCACCTTTGAGCTCTCCATGCACATTTTGAAGTTACATATGTTGGATATATAATCAATTGGAAGGCCCATGAAGCCTTATTTGGATGAATTTGAAAAAATGCCCAAAATGGAAGTGACTCATGCATACATGAAAATGCTTGCATACACTCATGAAAATCACTTGGTTTTGCAGCTAGTGCATTGAATTTCACATTGGAATGGACTTGGGCTTTGTATGTGATCCAATTACTAAGTTTCAAAGTGAAACTTCTTTGTGAAGTAAGTTGGTATTTCACGTGTTTTGCTCACCCATGTGCCAAACCAATTTGTGCATTTTACTTATTAATGTATCTTGAAGAGAAATGAATCAAAATAGGACATGTAAATGACCTATAATGTATTCAATTGAAATTACCTTTTAAAGTTCATTTTTCACTTGAAATTTCCACCCAATATTCACAACCATCCATAATTCACACAATCCTTGAGCTTCATGGTGTAAAAGAGGTCTCTAGGAGCAACTTTCATGTTGTTTGAAAGTTCATTTGAAGTACACTAGTGCATGAAAATGGCTTATGTAACAAATGACCTATAATCAAACTTTCCCAAAATACCCTTGCCTTGTGAGATCCATAACTTGAGTTCCACCAATTATATCAAGGACTTCTAGGACTTTTTGGAAAGCTAAGATCATGAGGAAAAGCTTTCATGTTCACTTCAAGTTGAGGAGAAACTTGATTCTAGGTCAAACGTGCCTTGGAAGTTAGTTGACTTTTGTTGACCAAAAAATAAGTTCATCTGAGACCTATAACCTGATGAAATCATAACTTGAGTTCCACAAACCCAATGGATGAATTCTAGTACTCAAAAGAAATCTAATAACATGCCCTACAAGTTTCTTGTTTGTAAGAAAATGAAATTGAACTTCCATCATGAGGTAAATTGTCCTTGAAGTTGAACACTAAAGAAAGGGATTTTACACTGAGATCCTCTGAAGTTGATTCATCTTCCATAATATGATCTATGGTTGATTTTTGTTGTTTGACCTTTGGATCTTTCAAATTGTTTTTTATTGGTGTTATTTGCTATTATTTTACTTGAATTTTCCTTCTCAATTGCATTCATGATCATGAGATGTTTGAAGAATGATTGAATCATGAATGTTGTTTTTGTTTTCAACTTTTTTTGTTGTTGTTCTGCCAGGGTTAATTGATTAACCAAATTTTTCCTTAAGATGGTTAATCGATTAACACAAGGCTAGAATGTGTTTTTTGGCTTGTTTTGGAACTGTTTTGAGTTCTTTTTCTTCCTTCTTCCATTTCCTTTTGTTTTTCCTTGAATTTTGATGTTTGTTGATCAAATTTCTCTTTAAATTCCATAGACTTTAGATGTTTATGAGGTTGGATAAACCTCCATTAGTTCAAATCTATCATTAAATGGATCATTGGATTCATTTTGGGTGCTTTGAATTAGTGATAGGTTTAGTGTTTTAATCCACCAAGAATAGTGATGGAACTTAAAGATGGAATAATTCAAATATTGTAATTCAATTTGGCTTCCCTTCTCCCCTCTTCTCTTTTTTCTTTTGATCAATGAAAATCTTCAATATCATTGGAACTTGTTTCATGTTTTGATGAAGATGAGATCGTTACCTATTTTCTTTTCGTGTGGTATTGCTTTTGGAGGATGATCTACATATCGTCTCTCTAGCATACATTAGCACACACATTATTATTGACCGGCCTCAGATAGTCGTGGCTTCTACATAAGTCCGATTACGATTTCTTAACATAGCGCTAAATTGTCCCTCTATCAGAATTAAGTTGTTATTGTAAGTGAGTTATCAATATCCTAATCTCCATAGCGTGGTTTGAGATATATCCTTTCTTTGTCGTTAAGGGAGTTAGTCGGCATACTCGTTGATTTAATCCGATTTGGAGCGCTTCCCTCAATGGTGCATGGACTCATGTTCTCATTCTTATGGTGGGCTGGCCGAGTATTCTCCAAAAAATGAAAAATCGTCCTCCATCATTAATATTGACATACTAATACTAACTTTACTTTTAATTTTCATTTATCTTTATGTTCTTTACTTATTGTCATTTACTTTTACGCTTTTACTTTTATCGTTCTCATATCATATTATATCATCTTATTTTCTCTTTGTCTGTTTGGACCTTTATTTGTGCTTTTGCTCTTTTTCTTTTTGTCCACTTGGACCATACTCCTTTTAAAACATTAATAAATACTTAAATACTAAAATACTTGGCTCTTAAATTCGAACTGTTATGACCTTATGCTCGGACTTTGTGACTCGGACTTCGGACTTAGTTCTAGGATCCTTGCCCTTTGCTCTTGGAGATTTGAGACCTTGGACCTTGGTTGTTTTTTTCTTTTTGTTGGAATTTTCTATATGCAAGTGTTAATACTTTAACCTTGAAAATCATCTAATACAAGACTCTCCTAATTGGCTTTAAACCTTGGAAGGACCTTGCTTTGACTTTGTTATGGCTTAATTTGGGATTTCCCCCAATGTGTTACTTCATCTGGTTATTATGCTTGCGGTTTAAATCCAAAAGGAAGAGGATTGCTTATGTTGACTTTTGGTTAAGTGTTAGCTCCTTGTGTGGTTAGATCTTCCCATATCTAGTTCTTATTTTTATTTCTAGGGTAGTCATTTCTTCTCCACTCCTTCTTCAATTTTCAAAATCTTATCCCTTTTTCAAAACCTTCTTGTTTTCAAAATTAAACCTCTTTCATAATAAACTCTGACTTTGGTCAAGTGATTTTCAAATTTTGTTTTCTTTAATAAATGTCAAGAAATGTTAATCATACTTTTACTAATTTCAAAAGACATAAAAAATACTTAAACTCATTCAAACTTTTTATGCTTTTATGCACTATTTCTTTTAAAAATTTTCAAAAAGTTTAGACATTAGTCATTTTCATAGTTGAAATGTAATTCTCCTATTCCCCATAATATTTAAGATGTTGATATTTTCCATTTAGATGTTGAGTGATAGACTTGTTGATTTTAATCCAAGCAAAATCCTCCATCTTTAGGTGATGCAAATGTTGTCTTATACTTGTGGGCAACTAGTCATAGTTTTCTCCTTAAAATGACAACTTGTCTTTTCATTTAAAATGATCCAAACAAACCATTTTTGTTATTTGTACCACGAACTATGGGGTGTGATCCTATATTATACTTTGTGGGTACGTAGGCATGAGGCGATAAGTCTCTCCAAACACAAAAATATTAAAAAAAATACTTCTTTCCTCATCTCTCCAATCTCTTTTCAAACAAACCTTTTCAAACCAAAAAGCGTAGATATTTCAAAGGGTTCCTATAGATTACTATAGACATTTTGGGTGCTAACACCTTCCCTTAGCGTAACCAATCCCCTTACCCATTCTCTGTTTGTTCTTGTTTTAGAACTCTAGGTTTTGTTCGCTCTTTTTCCTTTCCTTTTGGATAAAATAAAAGTGTGGTGGCGAGTCTTGCATTTTGAGCTAAGTTAATCAATAACTTACACTCACAAATTTCTCCGCTTATGAAAAAATATTTTTTTTTAAGGATTGTTAATAACTCATTGTCAAAATAATAAATATATATGTTACAGACATTTTAACCATTGGGAAGTCTCAAAAATACTAAACATGATTGAACGCTTGACCTTGGGTAAATTTAGTGATGGTTTAATCATGGGTATGTTAGATCAATAATTTTTTATAAAATTTATGATCACCACGAACAATTTACCATTCAGCCGAGGGTAACATCATGGGGTTTTTTTACTGTCTGTAAATGTTACAAAGGAGCGTTTTACCGAGGGTCTGTGGTCATCGATGAACCTTGGGTTATTTTTCTTTACTCACGACTTTTGACCTTGGATAATGACAAACTTTCTTGTAGTGTGAAATTACAGGTGTTAAGATTTGACTAATAAAATAATTTTTTGTTAAGATTAACCAGCTTATCAAATTGATCTTGAGCAATTGGAGAAGAACCAATCTTGGCATTTGACTATTGAAAAGATGAATCATCATCATCATTTGCTAAAAAATTGTTGTCCGACTGAACATTTACCAAAATGATATGGAAAACAGTGTTTTCTATGGTAGACTTCAATTATATTGCCAGTCTTACCACAATGAGAAAAAAAATCTTGGAATTTGAAATGTTATTTTTAAAATCGGAATTTTTTTGCTTAGACTTGAATTTCTTAATGCCCACTGAATCATTAACGGGTGAAAATATCCTTGTCGTTCTTGTTGAAGAACCATTAAAAAAATCTTGTTCAAAATTTGTAATGGATCCATAAGCAAAATTTGCGGTTTAACCACAACAATGTTTTCATTTAAACAAGTAATAGATATCATAAGATACATGATATTGTTGTTTTTCCTTACTTTTCTCTTAGATTCACATGAACAACAAATTCGAAAATTATAGTTATAGATTGACATGTAAAACTCCAATTCTTCCCAAAGAACTTTTAAAGAAGAGTACAACTAAATGACAATCTTGGAATTCTTAAAAAATTATTATTGTAATTATAAAACACATAGAAGATCACATTGAGAAAATCTTTCTTAAAAATAATTAAAAACATCAATTGCAATTTCCATGAACACAATGAACTATGCAATTCACTTAGAAACAAAAATGATCAACCATGAATAGATTAACATGGTGCATATGATACAAGAAAAAAATGTAGGACCTAAAGAATCTATAGGAATTAGTATACCTATTATGGAATGGGCCAAGACCTGCCCCTCAGTTGGGCAGGCCCAACCCAAGGCTACGATGATGAGGCCCAACAAGGCCCAATTTCCTCTATCAAGCAGGAGCCTCAACAAGGCACATCCGTCGAGCAGAAGACCCCCCTGACGGGGAAGCCCATACGCTTCCCCCACGTTCTCCACATGTCCTCCACGTGGGGATACGTCATCAGACAACTTCCCACTTCCGAAGAAATGGTCAGCCCACCTTGCGAAGATCACGGGGAAGTTGATCCAGGGAGAAGACCACGTGTTGGTCTTCACTACGCCACGTAAGCCTTGGAAGTTACTTGTGTTGGGCTTGGCAATCCAACCCAATGCAATGTAATCGTTGGCCCTGTACTGGGAGCACATTATAAATAACCTCTTTCACTAGAGGGTCTAGTATTCTATTTATCGCACCTTTTCTTTGTACTTGCTCACTTTAGTTCTTATACTTACTTAGGCATTAGAGCATTTTGCAGGTACACCCCCTTTCTCCTCCACAACTCCGGTGAAGGCATCAGATCACGATGCGTGACAGGTCACTGATTCCTTTCTGATCACGTGAGATCAGTGGCACCGTCTGTGGGGACTCCGCTTCCCCGTTCTTTCTCCTGTCCGATCACAACAGCTCAAAAACCAAAGCAAAATTAACAAACAACTTCCATTCCAATAATGACCAACCCGCGCCACAACAATTCTTTAGGATCTGCCTTTGCCCCTTTTTTCAACGGGGACGACCACGATCCCAACACGGTCGTCCGCATAGAAGAAGGTGACAACAAGGATGGGCGCACCGCCTCTCTCTCCTTAAAAGACACAGCCTACAACGTCATCTAACGCTTAGACAGACCGGCTGTCTACCAGCCCATCCCGGTCCTAGCTGGCGCTGATCCTACCGTGATGGCTCTGTTCACGGATATCAACCAAACCAACTTGATGATCTTCGAGAAGATTAAACGAATAAGGATGCTCAAAAGGGAACAGGTCCCCTCCCCCCTGCCGACGAGGCGCCGCCCTTGTTCTGAGCGACCTCAACAACCAACTTCCTACAAACGGGACAGGTCGCCTCTACGAAAAGAGTGACGTTCCCTGACTCAAAAGAAGAAGGCTGTAGGGGGCCCCTCCAAACTGAGATCTCGGCCAAGCAGTCCCCCACATCGAAAAAGAAACCACCAAGAGTCAGCTTCACCATCACTGTCTCCCAGAAAAAGCGACGATGACCTCCAGCGATCACCGCTATGCATAGCCATCAAGGAGGCCCCACTGCCCGCTGGAATGGAGAAACCCCCGATCTGGGCTATGTACAATGGAACAATTGACTCAGACGACCATATTAAAAGAATAGACGCTATGCTTGACTACCGGATTGTTTGGGGAGCCATCAAGTGCAGGATATTCCCCACCACCCTAAGGAAGGGAGCAACGACATGGTACAAATGCCTCATGCTATAATGGGGCAAACTGAAGCGCCAGTTCTCCAGGCACTTCAGGGCTTCTCGGCGCCATCCGAAGATAGAAGCAGCCCTAGAAGCCATCATCTAGGGGAGGAACGAGCCTTTTCGTGATTACATAGAGAGGTTCAATTGCGAAGCCATCCAGGTATCCACCATGAACGATATGAAGCGATTCTTGATATAGAGGGGCATACGACCACACTCTGACTTTGCCAAGGCCGTTAGAATCACACGTGGCCGCACCTTGAATGCCCTCCTCCATAAGGCTCAATTATACATCGAGTATGAGGAGATACAGGCCGCCAACACTGTCAGAGACAGAAGGAACCATGAGGGCTTCAAAGGCTCCAGGAATGAGGAAGCCCTCCCGCCTCGACGCAATGAATAAAAAAGGCGCGAGGACCGACCCCGCGAGCAGAAAGGGTTGGCGGGCTGATTCATCGAGTACACGCTACTCACAGCTCCCCGCGAGCACATCCTGGCCCAACATAGACAAATCTAAGTACTACCGGTTCCACCGGAGCCATGTGCACGTCACGGAAGATTGCATCCACCTCAAAGATACAATCGAGATCTTAATTAAAGAAGGGCATCTGAAACAATATACCCGAAAGGATGAAAACCCCCTACCTGAGACCCCTGAGGCCAACAGGGTCGAGGAGGCATCAGTCCCCTCCGAAGAATCAGGACTGCAGGTGGCTCTGTGCATCTCCCGACCAAAATATTTTCTCCTCTTTAGAGAGCCTGCCAGACCACTGACCACCCGCAGTCGTTGGGAAGATTTCCCCACTGCATTGGTGATATCAAACACGGACCCAACAAGCTGTCAGTCGGGTCAGTCAAGAGGATGTTTGAGGAACTCATCGATAAAAGCTCAAAGATGAACACTACCCTCGACAGGTTCAAAGGGCAATCAAACCCGATCACCTTTTACCTCCAGGAACTTCCCGGAGGGCACCTAACACCAGCATTTCCCTCTTGATCAGAGATCAGATGGCGAACTTCGACGTTGCCGAATCCTGGTCGACCAAGGGAGTTCGGTGTATCTAATGTACACCCACTTGTTCATGACCTTGCAGCTCGACGAGAGTCGCTTGACTCCGTATGTAGGCTCTGACCTCCAAGGCTTCAATGGCACCACCACTAAGCCTTGGGGATACGTAGAACTGCTGGTTACCTTCAGGGCCAAGGAGACATCCCGACAGGTAAAATTCTGCTTTCTGGTAATTGAGTTCCCTTCCTTGTACCAGTGCATTATGGGACGGCCAACTTTGGCCAAGCTGACCGTAGTACCGTCGACAGTCCACCTAAAGATGAAGCACTAAATAATCAGAGGAAGGGTACGCACCCTCCACGGGGACATCGAGGCAGCCAGAAGATGCTTCGAGGCGGTACTCAAAGGACTCAGCTCCATCAACGCCCCCCCCCCCCCCCCCCAAGTCGACAGGTAGACCAGCCCCGACAGAAGAGCCGTAACCTCTCTCACACGTCATCTCTATTGACCTTGACAATTGTTTCACCAATAAGCAGAGACAAAGTAAAGAGTCTGAAGACACCCCCTAGCAGATAACGGGTAGCTATCATATCTGACACGCCCCATTCCAAATGGGGACTTCTAATTCATCACGTTAGGAGACAACCCTGGAAGAAGCGTGAAGATTGGCACGGGCCTCCCCGACTTAGCAAGGAAATAACTCAAGGCCTGCCTCCAGGAGAATGTTGACCTCTTCACATGGAACACTTCTGAGATGCTCGAGCTCAACCCCGATGTAGCTTGCCACCACCTCTCCATAGATCCGGCCGCTAGGCCCATAGTTCAACGTAGGCGTAGGTAGTCTCTCGAGAAAGCAGAGGCTGCTGAAAAAGCTGTAAAAGACCTTATAGAGGAAAATTTTATATCGAAAGCTCAGTACTTAACCTGGTTGTCCAACATTATACTTGTTAAAAAACATAATGGATAATGGATAATGTGTGTTGACTATATTGATCTCAACCGAGTATGTCCCAAAGATGCCTACCCATTACCTAACATCGACAAACTCGCCGACAATTCGGCAAGTTTTAAATTGTTGTCATTCATGGATGCGTACTCGGGATACAATCAAATCTCCATGGAAAAGGCTGACAAGAAATACACGGCATTCATGACCGAGTCGGGAAACTATTACTACAACATAATGCCCTTCGATATGAAGAACGTCGGGGCAACTTGCCAACGGATGATGAACGAGGTCTTCCGAGGTTAAATTAGAGACATGCTCGAAGTTTATATGGACGATATGATCGTGAAGTCACGATACGAGGTCGATCATACCGCCCATCTCAGGAAGGTCTTCGAAACGGCAAGGATGTGCATGATAAGGTTCAATCCTGAAACGTGCACCTTCGGCGTACGAGTAGGCAAGTTCCTCAGTTTCTATTTAACAAAACAAGGAATAGAAGCCAACCCGGACAAGTGCAGGGCCTTCTCAGAGTTCACCACCCCGAATACAAAGAAGTATATCCAGTCGCTGAATGGGATGCTCGCGTCTCTATCACAATTCGTCGCCAAGTCGGCACAATATGCCCCCCCTCTTCAAACTGTTACGCAAAGAAGCCATGTTCGAATGGACGGTGGAGTGTGAACAGGCTCTCCTCCACCTTAAGTAAGTTCTCTCGGAGCCACTAGTGCTGTCGAGACCCTTCGTTGGGGAAACCTTGTATATGTATCTCGTCGTCGCCACAGAAGCCGTCAACACAACATTGATCTGTGAAACCCTCGAAGGACAATTGATATACTTCATAAGCAAAACCCTTCAAGGGCCTGAGCTCAAGTACCAGCAGATTGAGAAAGTCGCGTTGGCCCTCGTCACCACGGCCAGAAGGTTACAACATTAGTTCTTGGCCCACGCGATCATAGTCAGAACCAACCAGCCCGTCAGGAAGATACTCGGGCGGCCAGACATGTTGGGAATAATGCTCAGATGGTCGCTCGAACTCTCTGAATTCGACTTCCAATATGAGAGCAGAAAACCCCTCAAGGTTCAAGTTCTGGCAGAATTTGTTGCTGAAATGGCCTCCACAGAATCCCCGACCCCAGGGGCCCACAAATGGACCATCTTCGTCAATGGCGCCTCTAGCTCGACGGGAAGTGGAGCAGGAATCATACTGGAAAACTAAGATGGAATCCTGACAGAAGACTCCCTCGCCTTGGCGTTCCCAATGACGAATAATCAGGCCGAGTATAATGCATTCCTCACAGGACTCCGTCTGGCTCAAGACCTCGGCACGAAGGAAGTAAAGATCTTTACCAACTCCCAGCATGTAGCATCCCAGGTACGGGGAGAATATTAGGCCAAGAACGAAAACCTCGCAGAATACCTCTCCTTGGTAAGATAAAGAATGAAGAGCTTCGATTCTGCAGAGGTGCAATACATTCCCCGCGAACACAACACCCGAGCAAACATCTTGTTAAAACTAGCTAGCACAAACAGGAAGGGCAAAAACAAATCAGTAATCCAAGAAGTCATCTCTCGCCCCAACATAGAGAAAGGCACAATAACTGCCGAAGTAAACGCTATCAGCGACAGTGACTGCAGGATGACCCCTGTGTACACATACCTCAGCATGGGACGTCTGCCCGATGAGGCCAAAAAGGCAAGAGTGGTTAGACGTCGATCCTGCTCGTACGTCTTGATCGAGGACAAGTTGTACAGACGAGGATTCTCCATCCCCTTCCTCAAGTGTGTCAACGAGACCAAAGAACCGGACATACCCCAAGAGATCCACGAAGGGATCAATGCCCAACACCTTGGCGGGAGATCACTTGCCCGCAAGGCCGTACGAACAGGATATTATTGGCCCACCATGCAGGAAGACGCCAAAGAGCACATCAAAAAGTGAGACAAATTCCAGCGGCATGGGGATATGCACCTAGCCCCGCCAAACGAGCTCAAAACAATTTCGTCGCCGTGGTCATTTGCATGGTGGAAGATAGACATCCTCGGGCCTTTCGTCACTGGGTCCTATAAAAAAAATACCTGATAGTCGGTGTCGACTACTTCATTAAGTGGATAGAAGTCGAAGCACAAGCCAAAACTACGGTTCAAAACATACTATGTTTCTATAAACGAAACATACTTGCTCAGTTCGGTGTACCCCAGGCCATCGTCACTGACAAGGGGACACAATTCATCGACAAGACCTTCCGAGAGTTTGTCTCCAGACTAGGCACAAAACAACATTTCACGTCGGTCAAACACCCGCAAATAAATGGGCAGGAAGAAGCCGCGAATAGAGTAATTCTGCACGGTCTGAAACGAAGGCTGGGAGATGCCAAAAGAGGTTGGGTCGAGGAGCAACACAACGTCCTCTAGGCTTACATGACCAATCTACACTCAACAACTAGGGAGACCCCATTCCAGCTATCCTATGGGACCGAGGCGGTAATTCCGGTCGAAATAAGAGAACCGTCCAGAAGAACCAAGTCCCCCTACCCGAGGAGGCGAACGACGAGGTGCTAAATGAAGAACTCGACTTGGTCGAGGAAATCAGGTCGAGGGCATCTCCGCGTGAAGCCTCACTAAAACAGAGGATAACCTTGCGGCAATAAAAAAAGTCATCAAACGTGAGTTCCAGGTGGGCAGCCTAGTTCTTCAAAGAAACTAAAAGGACTCACGCGAAGGCAAGCTTGCTGCAAATTGGGAGAGCCCCTAAAGTTACAACAAAAAAGACAAGAGTCATCCCCTCTCATGCGCGGGAAAGACCCTTGATCCAACGGGGACCACTCAATCGAGCTCCACTGCTGATGTACCAGTAGTGTCAAACACCCAGCTCACGATGGAAGGTTCACGCCCAAGGAAAAGCCCTCGACTGAGATCTTGACCCCATAACCAATCAGATACCAACTTCAATCACTGGACATGTTCCCCGCATAGTCGGTCATCAAACATGTCGAGCAAGAACATAAATAGAAATTCAACTCAAGCATAAAAACATAAAAAAACACAATGAATAGAAAAGTAGAATTGCTATATACCCAAATGGCGGGCAAATCCCATTGTCAAAATATTACAAAAACGGCCTCGTGGGCCGAAAACATATACATCAAAAATAGCCACGTAAACCAACAAAATAATATAGGCACGCAGGCTAGAAAAACAGACAAACTAAGAGGCTTCCTCCTGTAAGCCACCATCCTCGACCAGAGTCTCATCATCCTCTTTGGGTTCTAGAGCGACCACGCGACCTTCGATGATTTGATGCAAGGGGCCTATCCCCGCTGTGGTAAACAGGACGTTTAGGTTCGCAAGTCGGAGCTGCTCCATGGAACTATCATAGCTCACCTCATGCACCCCCAGACTATCCTGTTCGAGCTCCCGGATCCTACAAACCAAGGCCGTGGGCAGCAAAGCCGGCTTAGTTCTTCAATCCGCGCCAGGAGCCTCGTCTTCTCTTTGCTGCGGCCTTTAGCAGTTTCTCCACCTCACCATAAAGCTTACGCTAGGCAACACTATCTTCCTTCGCCTGATCGAGATTAGCAGCCAATTTGTTCCCCTCCGCCTTGACAGTCTCCAGGTCGGCCTGCAGTTTGGAGAGGTCAGCTGAAGAGCAAGCCTCATCATTAAGGACCATGGTCGTCTCGAAGATCTGAATAAATATGGCCAGGTCCTCCCCCAAAGCCTTCTTCCTCGTCTTCCTGTCAGCACTACCCGAGATAGCTTTTGCCTCAACGGCATCCACCACGGGAGAATTGGCCCCACAAAAAAATGACAGCTGCAGGTGATAGTGTGGGAGTACGAACCTCTCCTCAGCACTACTTAAAGTGAGGTCGACGGTTTCTGGTCCCGCGAGCCGCAGTCTCTTTGGCGTGCCTTATAAGGAGGGGGACTGGCTGCCCTGAGGAGAAGAAGATGACCCGACTGGCCGAGAGTCGGGACCGGGCATCTGCTGCACCTGAGCTACCCTCCCCTTTCCAGATTTCTTTCCGGCCTTGGTGGCTGCTAACCTCTTCATGCATTCATGCATGCCCTACATATTTCCTCCAGAAGAAAAATAAACAAAATTAGCATATCAAACCAACGACAAGCACGCGGAAAATAAAGCGACCCCACTACCTAAAAGGCACAACGCTTCCTCATTGGACGCACATTCGAGGAGGGCCCTCGTGTTGATCAAACGTGACTTCGTGTGAATCTCCCCGTTAGCATCGAGTATGAAGTTTCTATCCTGAGCCACACACTTCGTAGCAGGGAAGCTGGCCACGAAAGCGACCAACTTCTGCTAAGCCGCCCGGTCAACAACGTTTAGCGAGCCCGCCCGCACTATATAACTATCAGTGCCTTTGTTGAAGTACTCCTCCATATAAACCAAAGGGATCTTTGACACCAAAATATCCTCGGGTTGTCCGTCCTTTTCTCAGACCTCGAGGTCAAAAAGGGAATTTACGGCCACATGAGTGATCGCGTAATGACGTACCATCGATCCTTAAAATGCGAGATAGAATCCATATATACCACAAAAAGCCTCCTCGACTTCTTTAAAGACACCCAGCTGTGTCGGCTATCGTTTGTCTGTCTCTGGAGATGAAAGATACGGAAGAAGAGCGGAAGAGTGGCCCCGACACCAAGATACTGGCAAACAAGCTCGTACACCCGCCCGAACGCAATTGCATTGGGATGAAGTTGTGAGGGCGACAATCGAAGCCAATCAAAGACCCCTAGCTGAAATTTAGTGAAGGGTAGGCGTAACCCCACCTCCCGAAAGGTGAACTCGTACATAGGGAACCTTATCCCCCTGTACGCTGAGCATATCTCATAGGTTGCCTGCAGTTTGTACACTTTCCAGTTGATGATACAACCCTCAAAACGGTGCTTGACAGTGGCATAAGCGTCAGAATCGTCCTTAACAAAGCGGGAGGAGATGCTTGAAAGCTCCTCTCCGGCCCAATCCTTGGCGTATCTCATACATTCCTCATTGGCCGACACCATTGGAGAATCTAGCTTGTTGTTGATTTGAACAGTTCTTTGGGCCCAAGCAGCCATTTACACCTGAAAAGCAGAGGAAATTGGTGAATTTGACATTCACAATCAAATCCGCCCTTCCACCGCAGTTCAAGTGAAAGGGCGAAGAGGGGAGAACCCCACGGGTAGGATCTCTAACTCCTCAGCAAACAAGAGCAAACCCCCCGAGGCTCCAAAACATTGGTGTTTCACCCCAAAATTTGCCAACCTTTTCTTTACTTGGTTTATGTTTCATTGCATTCTCATAGCATTAGCATTTGCATTTTGCATAGCATGATTCATGTACAAGGGATCAAGAGAGGTGCCTAGCAAGAGAAGATCACCCAAAGTCTCCAAGCCTAATCAATAGGTCTTATTCAAGCTATCAAGTGCTTATCATCATCAGAAGAAAGCCAAAGTTCTTTGAAGAGAGCAGATGAGTGAATATGGTTCACCTCCTATCTTAGGGGCCATGTTAAGATCATCAGATGATATTGTGTCCATGGTTGTGGATGGAGAACATTATATAAGCTCATTGAATGTCTTGAGGGTCATTAAGGAGCTTGTTCAAGTCATTATATCAAGTGCAAGAAGCCACAGTTAAAGGTGGTGCAGTTAGGGTTTTCATCTGGTCAACCCTAAGTCAACTAGGAAGTTGAAGGAGATTAAGACTCAATTCCAAGTCTTTGTGATCATGGAATGTTGTGTTGAGGCATCTAAGAAGTTATTCCATGATCAAACCAAAAAGAATCAAGAGTGTGAGAAGTTGCTAAGCTAGGGTTTCTAAGCTTGTCAGTGTAAAATCCCTTGTTTAGTGCCCAACTTGAAGACGACATATCTCACGATACAAGTTTCATATCCTCTTGAATCCAACATGAAATTTTTAGAGCATGTTTCTAGATTTCTTTTGAGTACTAGAACTCATCCATTGGGTTTCTAGAACTCAAGTTATGATGCTGACAAGTTATGGGTCCTCAGATGAATGTGATTTTGGTCAACAAAAGTCAACCAAATTCCAAGACATTTTTGACCTAGAAGGATGTTTCTCCTCACTTTGATCCAAACATGAAAGTTTTTTCTTATGATCTTAGCCTTCCAAAAAGTACTAGAAGTCCTCCATCTGATTTATAGAGCTCCAGATATGAAGCTTCCAAGGCAGGGGTATTTTGGGAAACTTTGATTATAGGTCATTTTGGTTATAGGTCAATTTCACAACTTTGCACACTTCAAATGGAACTTTCTCCAACTTCAAACTTGCACCAAATGAGCTCATTTTCATCATTAAACCATCACTTATCATGGGCATGGCTTGTATGTGAAGATTGGTGAAGGAATTTCCATGAAAAAGCACTTGAAAACCATGATTTGGATTAAATTTATTTTGAACCATCACATGACATGTTTATGCATTTTTTGAGTCACTTGAATGTACCAAATGCAATGACAATTTTAGAATTGAGTTTTGGTGGTTAAAACCATGCCGAATTCCAAGTTACTTCACCATGAAGCAACACATCCAAGATCCACCACAAGATGGTTTCAAGGGATCAATTATGTCCCTTAGATCACCCAATACCATAAGGAACGGGTATGAATCCGTTTCAGAGCTGTTAGAGCCATTTTCATGCATGCATTTTGGAGCTTCAAACCAAATTTTTGGACTTTTCCAATTGACACAAACAGGCCATGATTGTGCCTCCATTCAATCCAATTCAGTTGCAAAAGTGAAGAGAAAAGTGAAATTATGTTTTCAAGAATCAAGCAAATTCAATCCAATTCAAGGTGATAGCAAGCTCCATTGAAGTTCCTTGAAGCTTTCTGATTGATTTCCCCTAAGTTTCATCAACAAATTAAGGCCCAACGGAGGCACTCTGTTAGGTAAGTTATCCTTCACAAATTCTCTCTGATTATGTATCAATCAACTGCCATTTTCATAGATTCATGATACCCTAGCACCATAGATCATTTTCGGATAGGTTTGATTGTTGTTCTTGACAATTCTTGGATGTTGCTTGAAATTGATTTGATTCGTATCACTTGATTTAGTAGAGATTAATGAAAACTAAAGCTGGATTAGTGATCAGTGCAACGCGTAGATGAGTTTAGACTCAAGAATTTTTTATTTTGATTAGGTTTTGATCCACTTGGGTTTTTGTTCAACCGGAGAAGACGACCGGAGCAGGGTGGTTCCGGCGTCTAGTTATTCTCCTCAGGCGCTTACATGTATAGCCATCTCATCCCTTTGACATTTTGACTGAAGTGATCTAACGGTTTGGATTGCTTCTCATCCCTCTTTGACCAGCCACGTTTCACGTTGAATCCACCTAGGATTAGTGAAACGGTGAGTTTCACTCACCTGGCTTCAGGCTTTGGATCTTGGGCCTTGGACTTCTTTTGACACCTCCCCTAAAGCTGGCCCATAGAATACAACTGCTTATATTTGCTATTTGCCACACGTTTTTTCCATTTTATTTTCTTTTCATTCTTTTTTCCATTTTATTTGCTCTTTGATTTTAATCCAAATAAAACCCTTCAATGCATCTAAAAATCTTCAAAAAAATATTTATATACACTTTATCATGTTAAATGATTTTAAAAATTTTTCACTTAATTTTTTAAGCCATTTTCAAATTAAAAATGATTTTTGCATTGTGAGGTATTTTAATTGGATTGAAATTATACATCCCATGTTCTTGATTTTATTTTATGATGAATTCTTCATGTTAATGGCTGATTTTTCTTTAGCATATTCTTGACATATTAGCTGATTTTCTTGGACAATTTTGTCCCTGCTAGGGGGAACTTTGGTTAGGGTTTTAGGACTTGTTTAGTGACCCCAGATTCCCTTTGTCCATTTGAGGTACCCTTAGGGTTTCACCTCTGTTTGCATAGTCTTGTTTAGACTTTTTCCCCATAGCTTTGGCCCCTGGTTCCTAACACCTTAGGGGCCATATAGGATTTTATTTGGCATTTTTGAGTTTGTTTTCCCTTTTTAGGGTATTTCACAAGTTAGGTGTCCTATAATTGAAGCCCACCCACATGCTTGAACCAATAGGCCTTGAAAATGATATTTGTGCAAACTTTTGAGCATCAACTCTTGCTGTTTTTTGCCCCTAAGATGTTGAAGCATGTATAGGTTCAATTATAGGTCCTAATGTGGTTTGTAACTTGTTGATACTTGCCTTTCTTTCAGGACTTTCTTTTAGGGTTTTGCTTGTGCACATCTTGAATGTTTCTTATCTTTTACATGATTTGTTTGCATTCTTTGGTGCATTTTTTTCATTCACTTTGTGTACATTCTTCCCTCATCTCTTTCTATCCTAGGACTTCAGGATCCTACTTAGAGAAGCTTGGTCCCTCCTTTGGAGGAACTTAAGGCATGCCATAAGTAATGAGCCTTTGAGGACCATTTGTGTAATTTGTGTGCATATTGGATGTAGTATGTTTGGTTGAGTAGCCCTTGTGAGTTCCCTTGGTTCTCACTTTTCCTCCCATCATCTCATTCAATCCTCTCCTTCTTTCCATTTCATGTTGTATGATTTTGTGCATTAGGATTGAGGTATGCATGTTGTAAGCTTTCCCTTCTTTTCTTCCCTTATGCATTAATAAAGGTTGAGATGTGCTTGTGGAGGTGTTCACCCCACACTTTTTCCTCCCTTTGCTTGTGTGTTATTTTCCCTTTGTGAATTTCTTACTTGCATTAATAAAGGTTGAGATGTTCTTGTGGAGGTGTTCACCCTACACTTTTTCCTCCCTTTGCTTGTGTGTTGCATTGCATATGCATTCATTCATTCCTATTTCATGTCTTCTATCATGTTCTCTTTTTTTCTTTTCTTACCATGCTCCCTGAGGACTTCTAATCTCTTTGAGATTATGATAGACTCTAGGATTCAAACCATGTATGAGAATATTAAGTAGATTCCCTTTAACCTCAACTATAGGTTCATCTTGCATGACAACTACTAGGTTTGAACTAGTTCCCTTTAGTTTGTCCTCTCTCTTTCTCATCTCAAAACAACTTCAAAATACTTAATAAAGGTTAATGAATGTTGTACGCTACGAGCCTTAAGTACCTGGGAAATGGTGATTGGGGGTTTCCTCTTGATGCCCTAGAGTGTTTAGTGTTCACCCTTTGGGTGATGTGCGACGCATTCGCTCCCAAATCATAGTCTTTAGTGCAATATGAATTACAAACAATTCAAAAACACTTCTCCTTAAAAGACACAAAAACAAATTATAAAACTTCATTTTGTCCCTTGGGACCCCTTAATAATGGAAAACCTTTTCATAAACGAGATTTTAGTTAACTCTTAGTTCTACCGCAAACAGGTAACGCCTAAGTATCCCATGGTCGAGCTGCATACACCTAACTGCTAGAACTGTTTGTTAATCCTACTCAGGTAAAACATTTGAACCAACCAGTGTTCTTGTTTAGCCCGAACTACGTTTGCTCTGATTTATCATACCAGTTGAGAATACGTAGGCACGAGACGCGATTTCTTGGCTAGCAACCTTTCCCCACTTTTATCCGTAGTTAGTCGAACTACGTTGACTCTGACTTTCCCATTGCATGAGGGAATACGTAGGCACAGAGCGGCGATGCTCTACCGAGTCACTTTTCTTTTCTTTTGTCCCTGAGACCTTTAGCGTAGATAGTTTCAATCACCCTTGAGATAAACAACTAAGTGCGGATCCCTTCGAGTACGAAGGACGTGAGGGGTGCTAATACTTTCCCCTTGCGTAACCGACTCCCGAACCCGAGATTTGCTTGCGATGACCAATCTTATCCCATTTTCGCAGGTTATCTATGATCGTTTCCTTTCCCCTCATCGGGATAAATAACGAACGGTGGTGACTCTTCTATCATTGTCGACACTTTTTTCACAGTAGCGACTCTGCTGGAGTTTTCTTTTGCAGTCTCGCCTTGTTTGTTTTCTAGTTGTCTGGGCTCCCCAGCAGCCAGCGACTCTGCTGGGGACTCCAACGGTTCCCTATGCGAGTCAATCCTAGCGCTTGTTTGTTTATCTTGGGTGTATGTACATACCTGTTGGACTTTATTTTTACTTTCCCGCATTTATTTTTAGCATTATATATCATTATTGCTATGCTGTGGGGAGGGAGGTTCTGTTGAGTGATAAGCCAGACCCAGGCTTGAGTGCAAGCATATCATTAGTAGTGGAGATTAGTGGGGGGCGTGCATGCTTTGCATGTATTAGTTCCCCATGAAATTCGCGCTCAGACGAGATTCTCTTTGATGATTTCCTTTCCAGCCCTTTGGGCTTGAGGGGATTGTGGATCTGAGAGTTGTCGACTCTAGGGACCGATCATTTGTGATTCAGCTAAGTGAGGCCTCTTCGGGAGATGATGATGCCAAACCAGAAATGGTGAACGGATCATCATTTCTTGAAAGTCTGTGACGCTGATGAACGCATAGGATGCCGAACCTTATCAGTGGATAGGTCCATACCTGTGAGAGGGATTGGGTTGTGCAGGAAACCATGACTTTCAGACTACCCGATTTTCTTTGCAATGTGAATCTGTGTTCCTGATATCAGAGGTTCCTATTATCAGGGTTATGCTATGTTCTTGCCGTAGCGAAGCGCTGGTTCTTCTCGATCAACAACACAACAATCTTGATCCCCTGTTGCATTCACATTTGTATAATCATCCTGCATTTAACATTGCATGTCTGTATGTTTGAAAGGTTCTCATCTTTTCCTTGATCCTAGTACAAATTGGCTGTAAAGAGGGAAGTACACAGAAAGATGATTGTTGTATACAAATTCCTGATACCTGAGTTAGGACCTTTATTTGGTCTGATTTCCATGGCTGAGCATGGCGTCTATGAAACCTTCAGGAAGGATCTTACCTGATATATGAGAGGATTGTCATGGTGTACATCTCTGCTGCTCGTGCTTATTAAAATTGGGATCAAGGGGAAGATCTCCCTGTAAGCACATAGACATGTCTGCATTTTGCATAACAGGTACAACATAACCGTTTATCTTACCCCTGTTTGCTCTGTTAGCTGGTTTCAGGGTAAACAATCAGACTGTTCATCGGGGAATCAACGCGAAGTCATGGAACAAGTTCAAGCAGAGTTGAGGGAAGTCCGAGGCCAGATGGGGCAGTTTATGGTGGAAATGCAAGTGTTGTGTTTGGATCAGAAAGCGCTAAGGGAAGAAGTTCATCAGCTGAAGACCCAGATGGGCCTGGTCACAGAGGTGATAAGAAATGTGCTAAGGAAGGAGGTCGATCAGGTGCCTAAAGCTGAAGTAGAGATGCTTGTTCCACTTTTGTCCGTGGAACCTCTCCCAAGACGTGATGTGCCTTAAAGATCTGCTGCACAACCTGAGATCCCAAATTTTCCACATCAGCAGCTACCTCCTGTTTCCCGAGACAATCTTAAGACTAGAAGGTACAGGCAAAGGACAAAGCAGCTCGAGAGAATCTTCGACCAGATCCCAATGACTTACGCGCAGTTGTTGCAACTCTCGCTTCAATTTCAATTGGTGAAACTTCGGACTATGTCTCCACTTACGGGTGAGCTACCGTAGGGCTATGATGTGAGCGCTCGCTGTGATTTCCATTCTGGGGCACCACGTCGAGAACTGTAAAGCTTTTAAGCACGTAGTTCAGGATTTGATCGATTCAAGGGCAGTTAAATTCGCGTCGGGCGGCATGAGTATAACAGATGGTCTCATTCTAGTTACTATAGAAAAGGTGGACATTCCTGCTTTCATCCCAGAAGTTGCATTGGGCCAAGAGGATGCCCTGCAATTTATGACTACTGAATCTCCATGCCCACAGCTATTCCCAGTTCCTGGGTTAAGTCTGAGGGCGAAAGTGCCTGAACGCGAGGAGATCCCTAATCAGCACCAACAACTTCATGTTGCTCAAAACTATCGGCGCCAGAATCCGAATAAGCCTCGCAACAACTTGGAAAAAAGGAATGCTCCTCTTCATCCAGTCCCGATGTCATACGGTCAGCTACTGCCGCATCTAATTCAGAACTCATTGGTGGAGCCTAAAACTCTCAAGTCAGTGCCAGAACCTTACCCTTCTGGGTACAATCCCCATGCTCAGTTTGGATATCATGAAGGATCCAGGGGGCACTCAACTGAAGATTGACAGGCCTTCCAAGCCAGGATGCAACAGTTGATCGACAACAGGTACATTTCCTTTCCGAAAGGAAGATTGAGGGTACATTTTAACCTTTCATCAGATTGAGTTTGAAGATGGCTGACTCAGCAGCAAGTCAAAGATCTGGAAGCCCGGTTCCCCGAAGCTGGCAATCTTTGTTTTATCTTGTCATTTTCTTTGCATCTGTAGTCCTGTTTAAATGTAAATCTCGTTTGTAAAACTGTATTGTTTTCAAATGATAATGATAATGAAATAAATAAGCAGGTTTTGATTAAATCTGTTTGTGTTCACTTATGTTTTTAATTGATGTCTAACGCTGGGTTAAGCGGAATCCGGGGAGGATGACGAAATTGAAAGACGAACTTCCAATTGTATTCTTGTGAGTAAAACCTGTTGATGATGTACAAGCATTGTTTTAAATCCCTAAACACCGTAGATATAAGGAAGGTAATCCCTTGTCAACCCCTTTGAGCCTAGTAGTTGGAGTTTCTTTCTGAAAAACGGAAAAACCCTCAATCTTAACCCGGGGCAGGGTAGGTGTCACTTAGTTTGACTGAGCGTCCAAATTGCGAAGGGAGTCTTCCTGTTCGAGGGTCAATCACACCTGTATAGGTCGTGGCTAAAAAACACAATGGGTATCCATCACCGACCAAGGAGTGAAACAGTCACGATCCCTTTGACAAGTCAGACATGCCAGTGTCACATGATTTGTTCAAAAAAAAGGAATCCAAAGAAGAAGTCTGCTAAGTTGAATCTTGAAAACAAGCGACTTAGGAAAAAATTAGGGCATCCTTCTGGACTTTGAAATTAAAAGAAGCTCAAAAGATCCAGTCCAGGCAAACGTTAGGGAAAAAACGTAAAAAGTGAAAAGCGGAAAGGGTTACAAAAGAAAAATCCTCGAACAAATAAGTCGTGTGACTCCAAGCATCAAAGACGAAAACCGAGCGACTGTCACTCCAAAAACTTGTGGTTTCCCAAACCATCACTCTTGTCATTTAACCTTTGAACGGTAAGCACTTAGGTCGAATTAGCTGAATGTAGGATTGGAGAACATCAAGGAGAATGGGTGGGTTAAAATAAACTTTGAGCCTTCTATCCTTCCTTTTTAACCGTGAACCTAACCATGTTACAACCTGTAAAAGTTCTAATTGAAGCAGGGTTGTTTCGAAAGCATACTTCGATAAAGATCGCGTCGAAACTGACTCCTAAAAGGATTCCTCTTGCAGCGTTGTATTGATGTTGACATTTTAATAAATGATTTCGTCTATTATATGTCACAAATTTTTCCAATGAACAGACTTGGATTTTGAAACTGCATATGCATTACATTAATATGCCTTTTGTGTAGAACAATTTGTTTTACTTGCGAGTAAGTGCTTGACAACAAGAAATTTTCCACACTGGAAAGTGTGATCAGGATAGAATGCAGAGCGCCTGGTACACTGGAGAACTTGGACAATGTATCAAATGTTCATATCCTGGGAGTCAGTCATCCAAGAGATAGTTAATCTGGGGCAATCAGGTCGAGATTCGGTGAATCTCTCGCAGCCGAGGGTACTGCTCTACGAATTAGCCAATCGGGGGAAAAGTCATTGCAAGACTGGGGCAGGCCATCCCCAAGAGCACAAAAGCTATTCTTATCCAGAAGGCAGTTAATCTGAAGCACCTCTTTGAGGTTCAGAATGCTGAGGCAGTTCACACCAACCCTCAAGGTACATAAATTTCAGGGTTCCTTTCAAGGAAGTTTTCACGGAGATCCACAGGCTGGGGAAAAATTGGAAACAAAGGAATTATTCCTCTCTATATCTTCAAAGTTCATCAGAGTGGTCAACCAGGGTCGAATCCTTTCATGCTACAAATTCAGGGGCAAGCCACCTCGAGGTCATTTCATGGCAAACTTTCCTTGTCGTCCTAGAGATTAGATCAGGGCAAATTGAATTACACTGAGGCAGTTGCTCAAGCAAGTTTATTCTCCCCAGTAGGGATTCATTCCTCATCAAGTGGAGGCGGCGCACCTCCATATCCCCAGCCAGGGTCAGATATACAGGTCGAAGGGGCAGTTGAGCGTGAACACTTATTCCTAGCGGAGCGTCTATATGCGTTTGCTCCTCAGTAGGGTTTGATTTGATCTCCGTTGGAGTAGAATTACTGTTTTGCAGGTTGTTTTTCCCGGCATGGGTCTATGTGTGTTAGGTATGCCTAGCCATCCTCAGCAGAGTTGACCTTGTTTTTCCAGCATTTATTTTGCTGAAGTGGTTCCGTTGCATCTGCATTTGTGCATAGCATCTACCCAAACGCGTAGCATTTCCATATCGTATGGAGCATTACGCCATTTTCAAACATGCGCATGTGAAACATAAGCCCGTTTGTTATCTCTTTGTTTCAGGTGAATCTCCGGAGGTTTGATCTCTTTGCCCTTATGGTGTTCAGACCATGATAGATTAGGTGTTTTATCTAGTCCTTGTAGTATCTAGACCACGACGATGAGTATTATTGGTGCATCGTCTATTGAGTACCCCGGCTCCGGCCAGTCCCACATGGTATCCAGACCATGGTATTTCCAGAGATGTTTCCTTTGTACGTCGAGTATTCAGACTCCGGTAAAGTTCGTTGAGCATCCAGACTCCGACAATTCGAAAGGTTATCTTTTGCTCGAACGGTATCCAGACCATGGTGATTTTAGACTTGTTTGTCCGTTGAGTATCCAGACTCCGGTCAATCTTGTTGAATATCCATACTCCTATTATCTTGTGGGGTATCCAAACCCGACTTATGTTATTCCCCAACAGTGTCGTCAGACTTCGGTTGGTGGTATTGTTGTGAAAACAGGTGGTATTCAGACTCTGATAAGTATACTTGTGATAAATTCCTTAGTCCGTTTAGTATTCAAACTCAGATAAATTTCCAATTTGTGAATCATTTTGTCCGTTGAGTATCCAGACTCCGGTCAATTTCGTTGAGCATCAAGGCTCCGATTTATTGCGTTGAGTGTTCAGACTCCGGCTATTTCATTGAGCATTCAAGCTCCGGTCATCTTTGTTGAGTATTCAGACTCCGGTTAATTTTCAATTCATGATGCATTGCGTTGTCCGTCGAGTGTTCAGGCTCCGGTCAATTTCTGTCGAGTATCCAGACTTCGGTCTCTATTTCGTTGAGTATTAAGACTCCGGTAAATCCCCAGTGAAGTTGTCATCTTCATTGAGCATCCAGGCTCCGGCTTCTTTGTTTCGTTGAGCGTTCAGGCTCTAGTTTATCCGAGGTTATCACGTTGAGCATTCAGGCTTCGGTTTACTTCGGTTCATTTCGTAGAGCATTCAGGATCTGGTTTATCCTGGTAGTTATGTTGAGCGTTAAGGCTCCGATTATTACGTTGAGCATCCAGGCTCCAGTCACTACGTTGAGCATTCAGGCTCCGATTATTACATTGAGTATTCAGGCTCCGGTTGTTACGTTGAGCGTTCAGGCTCTGGTTGTTACGTTGAGCGTTCAGACTCCGGTTGTTACATTGAGCATTCAGGCTCCAGTTATTAGGTTGAGCATCCAGGCTCCGGTTGTTATGTTGAGCGTTCAGGCTCCGGTCATTACGTTGAGCGTTCAAGCTCTGGTTGTTACGTTGAGCGTTCAGACTCCGGTTGTTACATTAAGCGTTCAGGCTCCGGTTATTAGGTTGAGCATCCAGGCTCTGGTTGTTACGTTGAGTGTCAAGGCTCTGGTCATTACATTGAGCGTTCAGGCTCCGGTTATTACGTTGAGCATCTAGGCTACGGTTATTATGTTGACCGTTCAGGCTCCGGTTATTACGTTGAGCATCCAGGCTCCGGTTATTACGTTGAGCGTTCTGGCTCCTGTTATTATGTTGAGCATCCAGGCTCCGGTTATTACGTTGAGCATCCAGGCTCTCGTTGTTACATTGAGCGTTCAGGCTCCGGTTATTACGTCGAGCATCCAGGCTCTGGTTGTTATGTTGAGCGTTCAGGCTCCGGTTATTATGTTGAGCATTCAGGCTCTGGTCATTACGTTGAGTGTTCAGGCTCTGGTTGTTACCTTGAGTGTTCAGGCTCCGGTTTGTTACGTTGAGCATTCAGGCTCCGGTTTGTTACGTTGAGCATCCAGGCTCCAGTTTGTGACATTGAGCATCCAAGCTCTGGTTTGTTTTGTTGAGCATCCAGGCTCCGATTTGTTACGTTGAGCATCTAGGCTCCAGTTTGTGACATTGAGCATTCAGGCTCCGGTTTGTTTCGTTGAGCATCCAGGCTCCGGTTTGTTACGTTTAGCATCAAGGCTCTGATTTGTTACGTTGAGCATCCAGGCTCTTGTTTGTAACGTTGAGCATCCAGGCTCCGATTTGTTACGTTGAGCATCCAGGCTCCGGTTTGTTTCGTTGAGCATACAAGCTCCAGTTTGTTACGTTGAGCATCCAGGCTCCGGTTTGTTACATTGAGCATCCAGGCTCTGGTCATTATACGATGAGTGTTCAGGCTCCGGTTGTGCGTTGAGTATCCTGACTCTGGTAAATTTCCAATTTGTGGTATTCCTTGTTCTACGTTGAGTATCCAGGCTCCGATTCCTTCGTCTTTTGAGTATTCAGGCTCCGGTGAGTATCCAGGCTCCGGTCATTACGTTGAGTATCCAGACTCCGACAATTTGAAAGGTTACCCTTCAGCCTATATGGTATTTAGACCATGGCACATCTGTTAATGAATGTGCTCATCCTATTACTGTTTTCCCCAAGCAGAGTTACTTGGTTAAGTTTATCTTTTATCCTTTCCAGGGTTGCTTGGTTTAAGCTTCTCTTCCCCAGTGGAGAATTCTTGTAATTAGTTCAGTTTTCTTTAGAGGCTTTTGTCCCATCAAAATTTGCAGTTTATTTCTTTAAGTGCTCAGTGTGGATTTTTGGTGGAATTTTTGGTGGAATTTGGAGCAGAATTCTATTACAAAAGTGAAGAGAAAAGTGAAATCACGTTTTCAAGAATCAAGAAAATTCAATCCAATTCAAGGTGGATTAGTGATCAGTGCAACGCATAGATGAGTTTAGACTCAAGAATTTTTTATTTTGATTAGGTTTTGATCCACCTGCGTTTTTGTTCAACCAGAGAAGACGACCGGAGCAGGGTGGCTCCGACATCTAGTTATTCTCCTCAGGCGCTTACGTGTATAGCCAACTCATCCCTTTGACATTTTGACTGAAGTGATCTAACAGTTTGGATTGCTTCTCATCCCTCTTTGACCAGCCATGTTTCACGTTGAATCCACCTAGGATTAGTGAAACGGTGAGTTTCACTCACCTTTCAGGCTTTGGATCTTGGGCCTTGGACTTCTTTTAACACCTCCCCTAAAGC
Organism: Lathyrus sativus; assembly: GCA_963859935.3. Classification (NCBI taxonomy): domain Eukaryota; kingdom Viridiplantae; phylum Streptophyta; class Magnoliopsida; order Fabales; family Fabaceae; genus Lathyrus; species Lathyrus sativus. Next base: position 272,727,416 of record OZ012739.1, read on the forward strand.
TGGCCCATAGAATACAACTGCTTATATTTGCTATTTGCCACACGTTTTTCCATTTTATTTTATTTTCATTATTTTTTTCCATTTTATTTGCTGTTTGATTTTAATCCAAATAAAATACTTCAATGCATCTAAAAATCTTGAAAAAAATATATCTATACACTTTATCATGTTAAATGATTTTACAAATTTTTCACTTAATTTTTTAAGCCATTTTCCAATTAAAAATGATTTTTGCATTGTGAGGTATTTTAATTGGATTGAAATTATACATCCCAGGTTCTTGATTTTATTTTGTGATGAATTCTTCATGTTAATGGCTAATTTTTATTTAGCATATTCTTGACATATTAGATGATTTTCTTGGACGTTTTAGGACTTGTTTAGTGACCCCCGATTCCCTTTGTCCATTTGAGGTACCCTTCGGGTTTCACCTCTGTTTGTATAGTCTTGTTTAGACTTTTTCCCCATAGCTTTGGCCCCTGGATCCTAACACCTTAGAGGCCACATATGATTTTATTTGGCATTTTTGAGTTTGTTTTCTATTTTTAGGGTATTTCACAAGTTAGGTGTCCTATAATTGAAGCTCACCCACATGCTTGAACTAATAGGCCTTGAAAATGATATTTGTGCAAACTTTTGAGCACCAACTCTTGCTGTTTTATGCCCCTAAGATGTTGAAGCACGTATAGGTTCAATTATAGGTCCTAATGTGGTTTGTAACTTGTTGATACTTGCCTTTCTTTCAGAACTTTCTTTTAGGGTTTTGCTTGTGCACATGTTGAATGTTTCTTATCTTTTACATGATTTGTTTGCATTCTTTGGTGTATTTTTTTCATTTACTTGGTGTACATCCTTCCCTTATCTCTTTCTGTCCTAGGACTTTAGGATCCTACTTAGGGAAGCTTGGTCCCTCCTTTGGAGGAACTTAAGACATGCCATAAGTAATGAGCCTTTGAGGACCATTTGTGTAATTTGTGTGCATATTGGATGTAGTATGGTTGGTTGAGTAGCCCTTGTGAGTTCCCTTGGTTGTCACTTTGCCTCCTGTCGCTACTGTGAAAAAAGGAGGCCGACAATGATAGAAGAGTCTCCACTGTTTGTTATTTATCCTAACGAGCGAAAGGAAACGAGCAGAGAAAACTTGACGAAAAAGGGAAAAGACGAGATCATCGAAACCAAGTCCTAGGTTCGGGAGTCGGTTAGGCAAGGGGAAGGTATTAGCACCCCTCACGTCTATCGTACTCGACCGGATCCACGCTGATTATCTATCTGGAAAGGGTGATTGAAACTATCTAACTAAAGGTCTGGGACAAAAGAAAAAGAAAAGTGACTCGGCAGAGCATCGCCGCTCCATGCCTACGTACTCCCTCGTGCAATGGGAAAGTCAGAGTCAACGTAGTTCGACTAACTACGGGTGAAAAAGGGGGAAGGTTGCTCGTTGAGGCATCGTCGCCTCGTGCCTACATACTCTCAACAAGTATGAGAGATCAGAGCAAACGTAGTTCGGGCTAACAAGAACACCGGTTAGTTCAAAAGTGTGTTACCCGAGTAGGATTAAACCTTTGTTCTAGCAGTTAGGGACGATGCCTATTTGCGGTAGAACCAAACCTTAACAACACTCTTGTTTATGAAAAAAAAGGTTTTCCATTATTACGATCCCGAAGGATAAAAATAATTTGATGTGTTTTTGTGTTTTTTAGAGAAGAAGTGTTTTGAGTTTGATTTGTTACTCATGTTGCACTAAAGACTATGACCTAGGAGCGAATGCGTCGCATATCACCCAAAGGGTGTACACTAAACGCTCTAGGAAATTGAGAGGCAGCCAGTTAATCACCATTTCCCAAGTAGCTTAAGGCTCGTAGCGTACAACACTTGTTATTCTTTATTATGTGTTTTGAAAGTGTTTGAAGATGAGAAGAGAAAGGACGCACTAAAGGGAGACTAACTCAAACCTAATAGTTGTCATGCAAAGTGGACTTAGAGTTGAGATACAAAAGGGAACTACTTGATGTTATCATGCATGGTTTAGCACCTAATGTCTATCATAATCTCTTTTGAATAAGAGAGACTAGAGATCTTAAGGGAAGAAAGACAAAAGAAGAAGAAGAAAGAAACATGAAAATGCAATTATGCAAACATAGAATGAACAAATAGGATGAAAGTGAGGGAGGAAATATGTGTGGGGAAGTATCCTCCACAAGCCCATCTCAACCTCAAGCATGCATATGATAAATTAAAAGAAGAAAGAAAGAGAAATACACATAAATGAAATTTCACAAAAGCACCAAAAGTGGGATGAAATGGCCTAAACCATTCAAACATCAACCACAAAACCACAAAGCAAATAACATGAAAAGAGAAAAGAAAAGAACCCCAACTCAAAGAGGGATTAGAACAAGAGAAGAAAACAGCAAGGCATCCCCAAATATCATTCAACCAAAGCATTATCATGATTTGTGCAAAAGATGCACAAAAAGTGTCCTCATGGTTCACCATTCAAGTCATGCTTCAAATACCTCCAAAGGAGGGACTAAGCAAACCCAAATGGTGTCCCAAAGTCATAGGACAGAAGTGGGGATGAGAAGAGAGTGCACAAAAGCAAAAGGAATCACACCAAAAGGAAATGCAAGCACATACACAAAATAAATGCAAACATGTAACATATGAAAACCCTAATTGAAAGCTCCAAAAGGAACACAAGTTTGAACAAGTAAACCACAATGTCATGACCTAACATTGAACAAACAATAACCTTAACATGTTAGCAACATGAATCAAAAGGATTGAGGGCTCAAAGGATCCATAAATGTCATATCCAAGGCAAACTAGGTCAATGTGTGTGTATGAACCTTCCTTAAGGGTAACTTGACTTGCAAGTTACCTCAAAATTAGGAAAAAGATTTTAAAAAACCAAATAAAATGCAAAAGTACATTAAAGTGTTGGCAACCATAGGCCAAGAAAATACAATCATAGTCACTTCACAACATCACCAAAGAACTTGATTCACAAGGGTGCCCCATTGTGAAGGAGGATTGTCGAGGGTCAACAAAAGCAAAGTCAATGTCAAACCAAAACTCAATGAAAAAGGGGCAAAATGATCCTCAAAAATAACTCAACTCATGGACAACATGAGGATTGATTTTCAGTTATTGGATCAAAAGGAAGAATGAAAAACAAATCTAGAACAAAATAATGTCAAGAAATATGTCAAATAAAACACCTCCAATTGATAAATCAAAAAATAAAATAAAAATTTCCTAAAAATAAAAGACATCCTAAAATGTGTAGCAAATATTTTTGATGAATTTTATCAACATTGGATATATTTTAATTTGAATTAAGTCTAAACAGATCCAAAAACAAAATGAAAAGAAAAGAAAAAATCCAAAACGGTGTAAATAGCAACAGAAATAAGCAAAATCAAATGGGTTGCGCAGGGGGCGTCAAAAGCTACTAAAGCCTATATCAGTCCAGCAATGAAACACTGTGTTTCATTAAACACGCTGGCAGTCAATAGATCCAATCAGCCAAGTTAAACGCATCTAGACCGTGGATCTGCTCAAAGTCAAAAAGTCCGACAGCCACATAAGCCAAAACGGAGATCAACATAGATGCCGGAACCACTGTTCCGGTCATCTTCTCCGACCAAACTCCGGCGAACCAGAACCAAAACATAACCAAATCAAACAAAATTTGAGAGCAAAATGATCTCCAAGTCACGTAGATCTCAAATCTACCAACCATTTTCATTGATCATGTAAGAATAAGCTAAATCGAAGAGAACAAAAAACGAGCTCAAAACTGAAAACCTCAAGAACACAAATAAATATGAACCATAATTTGCCTATACACATAGAACTTCAGAATAAACCAACAATGGTGCAAGATAAAGGCATAATGAGTGAGAAACTTGGATTTGAAGCTTACCTAACGGAATCTCTCTGTTGGAGCTTCTACACTTGAGAAGCTTGATGAAACTCTGCAGATCCACTCCCTAGAGCTTAAGGAAGATGAATTTGAAGTTCAATTGCCTTAGAAATGCCTCAGTTGTGTTTCACGATTTTGAATTTTGGCTTGCTTGCTCCAACTATGCTCTGCTCCAATTCCACGAAAATTGCCTCAATGAATGCTTAAAAATGATTTGAACTTTATATATGATGGATTGGGAAAGGTTTTGAGGCCCAATTGCAGCTGAATTGTGAGAAATTGAAAAATGCCCAATTCAAATTATTGAGCTCATGCACACGTACAAACTCCCTCCAATTGCCTTGTTTTTAACTCAAAACATTTGTTGAACATGTGCACAGATCTTGTAGATGAGAATTGTTTCTTGGTTTGATCTAATGGTTGGAATTTGATTATGAAACTTCATCATGAAGTAACATGATAATCCACATGCAAATGACCTCAAAACTTACTTCTGATTTTGGCATTGCATTTGTTATGTTTAAAGAACTCAAAAAATGCATAAATATGCCTTGTAAAAGTTCAAAATCAATTTAATTGAATTTCCCCTTTTTTAAAGACTTTTTCATGCAATTTCCTTCACCAATCTCCAAACCCTAGCCAAATCCATGACAAATGAATGTTCCTTGATGAAATTGGGACCATTTGGAGTAAGTTTCATGTTGGGAAAAGTTCCATTTGAAGTGTGCAAGGTCATGAAATGGACCTATAATGAAAATGACATGTAATCTTACTTTCCCAAAATACCCCTGCCTTGCAAGCTTCATAACTTGAGCTCTACAAATCAGATGAAGGACTTCTAATACTTTTTAGAAAGCTAAGATCATTAGGAACAACTTTCGTGTTTGGGTCAAAGTGAGATGAAACATGATTCTAGGTCAAAAATGCCTTAGAAGTTGGTTGACTTTTGTTGACTAAAATCACATTCATCTGAGGACCTTTATCTTGTCAGCATCATAACTTGAGTTCTAGAAATACAATGGATGAGTTCTAGTACTCAAAATAAATCTAGAAACATGCTCTACAAGTTTCATGTTTTCATCAAAGTGATATTCCACTTACATCTTGAGATATGTGGTCTTGAAGTTAGGCACTAAATTGGGGATTTTACACTGAGAAACCTAATTTAGTAACTTCTCACACTCTTGATTCTTCTTGAATGGATCTTGGAATAACATCTAAAATGCCTCATCATAACATTCCATGATCCCTATGACTTAGGACTGAGTCTTAATCTTCTTCAAAAACACAGTTGACTTAGGATTGACCAGATGGAAACCCTAGATGCACCACTCTTGACTGTGGCTTCTTTCACATGATATAATGACTTGGATAAGCTCTACCATGGCCCTCAAAGAACTCAATGAGCTTACTCAACATCCCATATCCATAATCATGAATTCACAAACCTCTAATGATCCCAATTGGCCTCCAAGTTAGGAGATAATCCACATGCATCCATCAGTTCTTTCATAGAGCATTAACCACTTCTTAGTGAATTGATGAGCACTCATACTTGAGTAAAGCCCCTTGCTTAGGCTCAGATCTCTTGGTAACCTTCTCTTTCTATGCACAACTCTCTTGATACCCTGTTAAATGAAAAATTCTATGCAATGCAAATGCTAGAAGAAAATGAAATGAAACATAAACCAAGCTAAGAAAAGGTTGGTCAAATTTTGGGGTACAACAGTTGCCCCCATTCAAGTGACTTGAACCTGACTGGGTGAAAAGCGAACGACTTCCAAATAATCAAGGTAAAAGACGGTTGAATACCAACGAACCAAGAAATTTGCCAACCGCAGAAATAAACTGCAAACTCTGATTGGGGATAAAAATCTCCGGAAACAACTGAACTGATAATTGCAATATCGACACGTAGTCGAAAGAAACACCTGACTTCGCTGTCAGGCATTATCATCAAGTTGGTAAACATCTGCCATCGCCGCCAGCCATCGATATTAAGTCGAAAAGATCATCTGATACCACACAGTAGATGATGAACCTCTGACTTCGCCGTCAGGCCTTCTGCACTACTTTGGGGAAGCACCTGACCTCGCCGTCAAGCCTTTGCACTAATTTGGTAACACATCTGACCTCGCTGTCAGACACCAACATCAACTTGAAAGAAAAAAATCCCCTGACTTCACCGTCAGGAACTTGACCTCGCTGTCAAGCATCAACATCAATTCAATAAACCTCTGGCATCACCGCCAATTCGGAGAAACATCTAACCTCGCCGCCAGTTATACACATTAAGTCTGTAAAAACATCTGACATCGTCGTCGGTCCTCTACCTCAAGTCTGTAAAATAGATAACCTTGTCGTTAGTCTTCTGTTAAATAAAAACAGACATCGAATCCAAAGATACGGTCCTCTGACATCGTCGCCAGGCCATCGCTAAATAAAAGCGAGTGACAAATCCGAAGATCAAATCCACACAGATCATCTGACATTACCGTCAAGCATCTATTAAACTGATACACCTCTGACATCGCCGTCAATAATCTGCCGGGGATAAAACATCCTGACCTCGCTGTCAATAATCTGTAGTTAAGAAACAATATGACATCGCCGTCAGTAATCTACAGTTAAGAAACAACCTGACATCGCCTTCAGTAATCTGCAGTTAAGAAACAATCTGACCTCGCCGTCAGTAATCTGCAGTTAAGAAACAACTTGACCTCGCCATCAATAATCTGCAGTTAAGAAACAACCTGACCTCGCCGTCAGTTAACAATATCCAATCAGTAAATCAGATGACATCGCCGCCAGCCATTCATGAAAATAAAGCATCTGACATAGCCTCCAAACAACCATAATGTTGATAAACATCTTACATCGCCGCCAGACAAATAAAAATCTAGTAAGAGAACCTGACATCGCCTTCAGATAACCACAGCTTTGAGAAACCTCTGACATCACCGTCAGAAAACCAAAACACCTGACATCGCCGCCAGATAACCACAACTCTTAGAAACCTATGACATCGCCGTCAGTAACCGTAAAGCTGAGAAACACCTGACATCGCCGCCAGTACAACATGAAGTAGATAAGGATCTGACATCGCCGCCAGGTATTTGTAAAGGATAAAATTTCTGACATCGCCGCCAGATAACCATAAAGTTGAGAAACACCTAACATCGCCGCTAGATAACCACAAGGGATACAACCTGCATCGGATCCGAAGATAAGGGCATCTGAAATCGCGCCAGACCATCGCTAAATAAAAGCGAGCATCAAGATCCACACAAAGTTAAAATCATTCAATGATGACAATTACAAGGAAACTCCGCTGGGGAAATAACATAAGTCGGGGTCTAGATACCACGCGGGCAAAGATATCAACCATCTGAGAGATACACCCAAAACAAAGACGTAACAACCTGGCTTATGTTTCACATGCATATGTTTGAAAATGGCGTAATGCTCCATACGGAATGGAAATGCTATGCATTTGGGTAGATGCTATGCACGCATGCAGATGCAACGGAACCGAACTAGCAAAATAAGTGTTGGAGATACGAAAACCACCCTACTGGGAAACACCTTACCCATGCCAATAAAAATTGGACTTATGCTGAGGAAACGGGCCCAGGCTGGCTTCCTGCAAAGAAAATGTCGGGGTAACAAAATTCCTCCAATCTGCCGGGGATTACTCAGCTGGGGACGAATCTACCTTGGCTGTAGATTACTCAGTGGGAAGAAAAGCCAACCGTGACTCGCTGGGGAGTACGTACGAACCTGCATACAACTCTACTGGGGATAGAGATGCAAACTCTACTTACTGGGGAATAGACTCTTGCGGGAGATAAAACGAATTTCATCCACACCTCTTTGCCCCAAGGGTAACGACCCTGCAAAAATGAACAAACAGACAAGATATCCTACACAAACGGAACTATCTCAGTCATCATTCGTGATGTTGTTCAATTAACTCAAAGTTTTAACAATTATTGGCCAAGGCCTGCAAGTTTATGTATGCGCAAGTTTATCAAAACATCGGGCGTTTTTCACAAACAAAACAGTGAAAGTTTAAAAAAAGCAAACAAGATACTGAATAGTATATGTTTATTGACAAATGGCCTGTAAATAGGCAAAGTTTTACAACAGATGCAACCCCTGAAAAGAGGCAGCTCCGCAAATATATACAGAAATGCACAAAAATAAACAAAAGTGTACAGAAATGTCGGTAATGTGGCACAGACAAACACCATGAGTTGATTCCTCTATGGCTCGCCTGACCTCGATGCTTTCCCGATGCTTCGTCTTCAAAAGAGATTGATTCGGATAAACGGCCCTCAAGTCCTCCCAATTCACTAAGCAATGAAGTTCAAATGCAAACCGCAGTCATTTGCTTTTCAATCCCTAACTTTTGCCTGAATCGCCCTTTCGGGTTTTCAATTCACCAGGATACCTATTTTTTCCAAAGTTGCCTTTTCAGGTTTTCAACTTTGGGAGTTTACATCTTTTTATTTTTATCCCTAATTTTTGCCCGAACCCATTCTCTTCTCTTTTTATTATGGTTCGCCGGGATCCCCCATTTTTGCCTGGATTTTCTTTTTTTTTTCTTTCCAGCGGGTCTCTTTTAAACAAAGTATTTTTTAACTGCGTCTGCGTTCACAGGGTATGTGAAATCTTCACCATCCATGGTGGATAATAGTAAGGCTCCTCCGGAGAAGACCTTTCGCACGACATATGGACCTTCGTAGTTGGGAGTCCATTTGCCCATGTGATCTAATTGTGGTGGGAGAATCTTTTTCAGCACAAGATCGCCTGTCTGAAAGCTTTGAGGGCGCACCTTCTTGTTGAAAGCTTTCTTCATCCGGCTCTGATACAACCAACAATATGCAATAGATAATAGCATTTTCTCATCCATCAGGCTAAGCTAATTCAATCTGTTCTTTATCCATTCTGCCTCATCGAGCTTGACGTCGACTAACACTCTTAAAGAAGGAATCTCGACCTCTAATGGTAGGACAACTTCCATACTATATACCAGCAAGAAAGGAGTTTCCCCAATTGATGTACGTATTTTAGTACAATAATCGTGTAAAGCAAAGGGCAACATCTCATGCCAATCCTTGTAAGTGACAACCATCTTTTGCACTACCTTCTTGATATTCTTGTTGACTGCTTCAACCGCGCCATTCATCTTCGGACGATAGGGAGATGAGTTGTGATGCTCGATTTTGAAATTCTGGCATAAGTCCTTCATCATCTTATTGTTTAAATTCGAACCATTGTCAGTAATGATTCGCTCAGGCACTCCATATCTACAGATGATGTCCTTCTTTATGAACCGGACTACAACTTGCTTTGTGACATTGGCATACGAGGTTGCCTCCACCCATTTGGTAAAGTAATCAATCGCGACCAAGATGAAACAATGTCCATTAGATGCGGTTGGCTCAATCTTTTCAATCATGTCAATGCCCCATATGGAAAAAGGCTAAGGAGATGCCATGACGTTCAGAGGACACGGCGACACCTAAATCTTGTCTGCATAAATCTGGCATTTATGGCATTTCTTTGCAAATTTGAAACAATCTGACTCCATGGTTAGCCAATAATACCCTGCTCGTAACAGTTTCTGAGACATGGCATGTCCGCCGGCATGTGTACCAAAAGTACCCTCGTGGACTTCTTCCATAAGCAAACTTGCTTCTTTTTCGTCCACGCACCTCAATAACACCAGGTCATGGTTCCTTCTATAAAACACACCACCTGGGTTCAGATAAAAGTTTCTAGCCAATCTCCTTAGAGTCTTATTATCCTGGGTCGACGCCCCTGGCGGATACTCTTGGTTCTTAAGGAAATTATGTATGTCGTAAAACCATGGCTTGCCATCAGCAGCTTCCTCAATGGAGAATACGAAAGCGGGCCTATCAAGGCGAGAGATGACTATTCTTGGAGCATCATTCCAATAATTCACTTTATACATTGAAGATAGCATTGCCAAAGCGTCTGCCATCTGATTCTCTGCTCGCGGTACATGGTGAAACTCTATCCTGTCAAAGAAAGGTAACAACCTCCTTGCATAATTTTTGTAAGGAATTAGATTTGGCTGACGAGTTTCCCACTCTCCCATGATCTGATTAACCACTAGCGTCGAATCTCCATATACATCCAAATTCTTGATTCTCAAATCAATAGCCTCTTCCAGACCCATGATGCACGCTTCGTACTCGGCTTCATTATTAGTGCAAGGGAATGTCAACCTGGCAGTGAACGGGATATGAGTTCCATGAGGAGTTGTAATGATTTCCCCAATTCCACTGCCGTACGAGTTAACAGCACCATCAAATATCATCTGCCATTGAGAACCTTTCTATGGACCTTCGTCAGGCAATGCCTCTTCACATTCCTTCATCTTGAGGAACATGATGTCTTCGTCAAGAAATTCAAACTTCATCGATTGATAGTCTTCGATTGGCTGTTTAGCAAGGTACTCTAACAGAACACTTCCCTTGATAGCTTTCTGGGAAACATATTGTATATCGTACTCTGTCAGTACCATCTGCCACCTGGCAATTCTTCCTGAGAGCGCTTGCTTCTCGAAGACATACTTGATCGGATCCATCTTTGAAATCAGCATGGTTGTATGATTAGGCATATATTGCCTCAAATGTTTGGCAGCCCAAGCGAGTGCGCAACATGTTTTCTCGAGCATTGAGTAACGGGACTCACAGTCTGTGAACTTTTTACTCAGATAATATATCGCGTGCTCTTTTCTTCCAATCTCGTCGTGCTGACCGAGAACACAACCCATGTTATTCTCAAGAACCGTTAGATACATGATTAAAGGTCTTCTAGATACTGGGGGTATCAGTATCGGAGGCTCCTGTAAATATTCCTTTATCTTATCAAATGCTCTTTGACAATTTTCATTCCAGACGACCGCCTGATCTTTCTTTAGCAATTTGAACATTGGTTCACACGTGGCTGTGAGATGAGATATGAACCGAGCAATGTAGTTTAACCTCCCCATGAAACCACGAACCTCTTTTTCTGTTTTTGGTGCTGGCATATCTTGTATAGCTTTTATTTTTGCAAGATCGACCTTGATTCCTTTTTTACTGACAATGAACCCCAATAACTTTCCGGACCAAACTCCAAAAGTGCACTTGTTAGGATTCAACCTCAACCTGAATTTCCTGAGCCTCTCAAACAGCTTCAATAAGTTGACCAGATGCTCTTCCTCCGTTTGCAACTTTGCTATCATATCATCAATATAGACTTCAATCTCATGATGGATCATATCATGAAACAAAGTGACCATAGCCCGCTGGTAGGTTGCCCCTGCGTTTTTCAACCCAAAAGGCATTACCTTGTAACAGAAAGTCCCCCATGGCATAATGAACGTTGTTTTCTCCATATATTCTGGTGCCATCTTGATCTTATTATAACCGAAAAAACCATCCATGAAGGAAAATACGGAGTATTAAGCAGTATTATCAACCAATACGTCAATGTGAGGGAGCAGGAAATCGTCCTTTAGGCTCGCCTTATTCAAATCTCTGTAATCAACACACATCCGTACCTTACCGTCTTTCTTAGGTACAGGCACAATGTTAGCGACCCACAGAGGGTAAGTTGTTATGGCTAAAAATCCTGCGTCCAACTACTTCTGGACTTCTTCTTTGATCTTCACAGCCATATCTGGTCTTGTCCTTCTAAGCTTTTGCTTGACCGGCGGACACTCTTCACGCAACGGCAAGCGATGAACTACTATATCAGTTTCAAGCCCGGGCATGTCTTCGTACGACCAAGCAAAGATGTCGCTATACTCTCAAAGCATCTCAATCAGTCTTTGCTTGATGTCACTCTGCAGCGCAGCCCCTATTCGAACATTTATGACAACTTCTTCAAAACCCAGGTTAATAACCTCGATTTCCTCCTGATGAGGCACAATAATCTTCTCTTCTTGTTTCAAGAGTCTAGCTAGTTCTTTTGGCAAGTCTTCATCTTCATCAATCTCTTCTTCAGCTTGATATATCGGGTGATCAAAGTCGAAGCGAGTCATAGGAGGTTTTGAATCGGTGTCATCTGCAATGGGAATCCTGCAATAAAAATGGTTAAATGTTTCAAATGATATACAAACGAGTAAAAACCACATTGCCATTTTATTGTGAGAAACAAAAATAAGAAAGACAAGGATCACAAAATTTGAATGAGAAAAACGCCATTTGATTAATTGATAAAGCAATGTTCAAGCATAAACAATAAGGCCCTGAAAACAAAACCGCTATGCTTCGGGTAGAGCATAGGGTTGTACAATAATCGGAAAAACAAAGTATTACTGTTCTGTTGTCACTTGAATGAATTCTTCAATAGACCAATTGCGCAGGCTCTGTCCTAGAGTGCAAGGCTTGATCCAAGCGTCCATGTCACAATCGCTATCTCCCTCTTCGTCTGAAACCGCGTTGATCCTTTCGAAGATAAATCCTCCTTTAGTGAACTGCACAGGTCCCTTATAGCGCGGCGCTCTCTGCGAGGATGAAGAAGAAGAAAATGACGGACCCTAAACCAAACTTATCCTGCTTTTTGGAAATCTCCAATACCTGGCCCCAACCTTGCAATACCGCAACCTGCACTACTGCTTGGGCCTCCTTAAAAGAAGACATGGCTACCTCCAACGCCTTGCTCACAACGGGAGATTTAACTTCAATCCAGACTATTTCAAAAGCATGGCAAAGGGTTTTGTGGATTTCTCCGTCCACCTCGACATATTTGAAGGATGATAAGTGACTGATCATTATATCCTCTTCTCCGTACACTGTAACAACACTACCGCCATCCATATATTTTAGCTTCTGATGCAGTGTGGAGGTCACAGCTCTTGCTGAATGAATCCATGGACGGCCTAATAAACAGGTATAGGCAGGCTAGATATCCATAATGTAGAACACTGCATCAAATACTTCTGGTCCCACCTGAATAGGCAATGTCACCTCTCCGAACACAGACCTTCTGGTGCCGTCGAAAGCACGCACTACCAAATCACTTGGCGTGCAGATCAGACCTTACATGTCCAACTTCATTAGGGCTTTCTTCGGAAGTACATTTAAAGACGATCTTGTATCAACGAGTACATGAGACATAACAACCCCTCGGCATTCGATGGATATGTGCAACACACAGTTATGGTTCCTGCCCCTTGGCGTCAAATCCAAGTCTGTAAAACCCAGTCCATTCCCTGCGTTTGCGTGTGCAACAATCCCTTCAAGTTGATTAACCGAAATTTCTTGCGGCACGTAAGCAGTATTCAGTATTCTTAACAACGCGTTCCGATGAGCTTTGGAACATAGTAACAAAGACAGGATTGAAATTTTAGAAAGGGTTTGCTGCAAATGGTCGAATATCTTGTAGTCACTCTTTTGTATCAGCCTCATAAACTCTTATGCATCCTTTAACACAGATTCCTTCTCCCCAGCCTGAGAAGTTTCCTCTACCACGACTTTACTCTTTCCTTTGTCAACCCTATCAGCAACCACTTCAGGTGACGAAAAGACTCGGCCATTGCGGATAATTCCCTTTGCTCCCACAAGATTATCCACTGAACCCACAGGGGGACCATTCAAATCCAGTTTATATCCGTTGCAATACACTTCAGCTCCGTAGTTCCACGAAATAGCCTTGGTGCTTTAAAACGGTACAAGAGTTGCTTTAGTTATGGTTATTGTTGGTGGTCTTGGCACATAAATGGTAACGGTTTTATACGGAATGGAAATCGTTGCAATCTCGTCCCTTTCCTCAGCTACCAACTCTTCAGACTTACTTTCAACAGCCTGATCAAACTGAAAGACCCCACAATCCATCATATCTTGAATATAGCCCTTCAAATGCACACATCCCTTAGGATCATTCAGACATTCAGCATAATCTTCAGCACAACCTGGGAAAACACCCCCCTTTAACAGTTTAGCCTTCACAAAGCTCAATGGTGTCTTCAGTGTACTAACATCTATTACCAAATCTAAACCATCATCCTCGATGATTGCATTGACTCCAGCTTGCTCATGATTTGGCATAGGATTTTGTATGACGTTGGGAACGTCAATGGAGAATTTAATTACCTTGCTGTCAATCATGTCCTGCACTTTATGCTTAAAGGCTTTACAACTATCGATATTGTGCCCCAGGGCACCTGAATGAAACTCACAGCGAGCGTTCGCATCATACCCGGGTGGAGGTGGCCCAGTCAGAGGAGCCATAGTCCTCTTTTGAACCAACTGCAATTGCAACAAAGCTTGCAATAACTGGGAATACGGCATGGGAGGAGCATCAGAATTGTCGCTACCGCGAAAATCAGGTGCCGGCATAACAGAAGAGTCGCCACCATGCGTTATTTATCCAAAAGTAGAGAAAGAAAACGCTCATAGAAAACCTAATGAAAAGAGGGAAAAGGAATGGTCATCGCAACCATTGCCTGGGTTCGGGAGTCGGTTACGCAAGGGGAAGGTATTAGCACCCCTCACGTCCATCGTACTCGATAGGATCCACGCTTAATGTTTATCTAATAAGGGTGTGTTTAGTACTATCTACACTAAGGCTTAGGGACAAAAGAAAAGAAAAGTGACTCGGCAAAGTATCGCACTTTATGCCTACGTATTCCCGTCTGGAACGAGAAATCAGAGTCAAATTAGTTCTCCTAACTACGGGTAAAAGGGGGGAAGGTTGCTCGCCGAGATATCGCATCTCGTGCCTACGTACTTTCATCTGGTATGAAAGATCAGAGCAGCCGTAGTTCGGCTTACTACAGGGAGACTAGTTTAATCCTAACGTTATCATGCCAAGTTCGTCCTAAGGTTGAAGTTTGCAAAGGGGAAAACTACCCTAATGTTGTCATACATGGTTGCAAAGCCTAATGTCTATCACATTCTATCTTCAACAAGAAAGAATGGAGCTCCTAAGGGAAAGGTAAAGGAAGCAACGGAAAACAGATGAAATAAACAGCATACAGGAAATGCGGATTCATAACAGTAAACATGGAATGCAAGTGAGGGAGCAAGAACCATCTCAACCTCAAGCCCATAATGAATGGAAGATGGCCTGTTTTAAACATGCAATCTTGGCCACAAGCGATTACAAAGAGATACGAAGCAATAAAACCTACGAATGACATGTGTATACTACGATTAGGAATCATAACGCGCTATCATGGAAATATGGAACCTAATGGGAAATTATGTATGATAAAACCAGCCAATCAATGATCTACACCTCCTATATAATGTCTATAATGAGCAATAGGAACCTTAGCGTTCACCACACAAACAAATCGAGGCCGTTGGAGCTAAAATAAAACCGAAGTCCGTTCTAATGTCCATATTACAAGTCCGAATACAAAAAATATAAGAAAAATAGCAAAAGGTGCTAAATAATTAAAATAAAAATCTGCAATGCCCTACATCAAGTCACAAACCAGGGGTGAGAGATACCACAAAAATATCCAAAGAGAAATAGCCAAACAAGTTGAAACTATGTCAAGTGTACCAAAAGAAAGGTTAAAATGGAGCATGTTAAAGAAAGCATCCAAAACCAACTAAAATGGTAGAATAAAATTCCCAAAAAAATATATCACAATACCACAACATGTGTATGAGATCCCTGCAAAAGGTTAGGCCTTGAAATGACATATTGATAGGTCAAAGAAATTCAACAAGATCATAACACAAGTGTTACTATTTTTTGACAACTTACATGTAAAAAAATCTAATAAAATGACAAAAAATGGAAAAAATATGGTTCCAATTCTATAAAAGTCTAGACATCTTGAAGATTACACAGAAAAAAATGGGGATCAAAAAGACTAATTTTCCTATTTTTTATAATTATTTGAAGTCAGCATATAAAACAGAAAAATAAAAGAACATGGAAGAACATGAATACAAGGTGATAACATGAGAAATAAGTGAGAATAAATCAAAAGTGCAGCTGCCAAGGATCGAACAGGGGTCATGGGGCTCCCTGGGCTGATGTGGCGCGCTACCTCAATCAATGAGGCTTACGTGGCTGCGCGTGTGGACTAGTTATGAGCGTTGGATGAGAAGTCCAAGTCAAAGGCTTTGGAATGATCTAACGGTGGAAGCATCATCTTCTTCCTTGAGTTTTCTCCCACGTGAACAGTACCGCGGCATCCCCCACCGGCCGGAATTCCGCCGGCATGCTTCTTCCTCCCATAACTTTTCCATCTCTCGACCAAAACGGACGTTCTTTAGACCAATCTTGTGGGATTTTTCGAGGGGAATCCAAATATGCCCTTATTTCTTCTTGATATAGCCTCTAGCTCCAAAACCGTATATGAATCTCAAACATTCAAGAACACCAAATTGTCATAAAAACCATCTTTTTTGTACTAGAATCCATGTAGGAGATGAGAGCAATGTAATGCAACAACAATAATGCAAGAAAGACTCATAAATCTTGAGTTATGTTGAATTCTTTATACCTTTGAAAAATGAATTATAGAGCTTTAATGGAGCACGAATTTTCTGGGAAAATGTGTAAAAACCTTTAATAATTCATGGTAGAGGTATTAGGATCAAGGAAATGGCTTGAAACGAAGTGGAAAACAGAATTCGATTTTGACATGAACACCACTTTTTCCAATTACTATAAGCTTGTTCTTGCTCCAATTCTCTCCAAAAAAATGAGGAATCAAGTATATGAATATTATGTAATTGATTGGTAATGAGAAAGGATCAAAAAATGGAGAGAAAAAAGGATTGAAAAAATGGAAATTCAAATATGTGAAAGTGTGGGAAAATGGAAAAATGATGGAAGAGGAAGCTCAATTGCCTTGATTTTTAGTTTTTATATTCCTTGCATCATAAGGAAGGTTTAAGGCCCACAATAGTTCTTTGTTTCTAAGACCAAGCCCAAGATCCATTATGTTACTTGAATTGTAAGAAATCTCGAAATAGCTCATGATAAAATCCTCAATTGAAAAATGTAATAATGTCATTGTTCTTAAAACATGATTTCCATTCAAAATGAGTACAAATATGGATTGGTTTGGTTAAATTTTGACAAAATACCAAACTAG
Source organism: Lathyrus sativus (assembly GCA_963859935.3). Lineage (NCBI taxonomy): Eukaryota > Viridiplantae > Streptophyta > Magnoliopsida > Fabales > Fabaceae > Lathyrus > Lathyrus sativus. The sequence goes on from OZ012739.1 coordinate 272,744,431, forward strand.
GCCATTTCACATGTTTTCACCAAAGTGACTTTTACCAAACTTCCACCATGAGCTAGCCCATTAAAACCTTGAAGTTTAGTTGACCAAATGACCCCATTTGGAGCAACTTTCACGTTGGAAGAAAATCCATTTGAGTTATGCAAAGTAGTGAACTGGACCTGTAATTTTATGACCTGTAATCATAGTTTCCCAACTCGTTGATAATCTTCAGTTGGCCTCTAAGCCAGGGGATGAACCCCACACAAGCATCTGAACTTCTCAAGGGCATGAACCATTTCCTGGTGACTTTAGTGACTCCTCAAGCTCGAATAAAACCTCTAGATAGGCCTCTCTTGATGTATATCACACTTGATCCCCTGCATAAATGCTAATGCAATGCTATGATAATGCTATGATGATGTTATGCTAATGCAAAAACAAGAAGGAAAAGGTTGGGCAAATTTTAGGGTGCAACAACTGCCCCTATTCAAGCGACTTAGACCTGAATGAGTGAAAAGCGAACGACTTTCAATCAATCAAGGTAAAAGACGGTTGAATACCAAAAGAACCCGGGAATTTGCCAACCGCAGAAATAAACTGCAAACTCTGATTGGGATAGAATCACCGAAGAAAACGAGCATAATGAACATCTTGAACATCCCACCAAGGGAAAGAGAAATTTAATCAAGTAACTCTGCTTCAGGAAATACGTAACTGGCCATGGTCTGAACACCACATGGGCCAAAGAACAATCTTTCGAATCGTCAGAATCTGAATACTCAACGCACGATAGGGTCACATCAAAATCTGTTGGAATCTGGATACTCAACGCACTGACCGGAGCCTGGATGCTCGACGTAACTGGTGATTTTACTGGGGATTTACCGGAGCCTGGATACTCGACGGATGAAGAAAAACATCACAAACCGGACATTCACCGGAATCTGGACATTCAACAGAGAGAGAGTACTATCGCAACACTTACTAGGATCTGTATACCCAACTGCCTTTATCGGAGTCCGAACACTCAACAGACAAAGCAAAACGTTACAAATTGGAAATTTCACCGGAATCTGGATATTCAATGGAGGAACCGGGCCTTGAACGCTCAACGTAACACATGGGAGTCTGAACACTCAATGCCAAAAAACCGGAGTCTGACAACTCAACGAAAACACACCGGAGCCTAGAAACTCAACGAAGCGATAAACTGGAGCCTGGATACTCGATAAAACACACCGGAGCCTGGATACTCAACGAAGCGATAAACCGGAGTCTGGATACTCGACAGAACAATAAACCGGAGCCTGGATACTCGACGGAACAAAACAAATCGGAGCCAGAATGCTCAACAAAGCAACAAATCGGAGCCTGGATACTCAACGAAAACACACCGGAATCTGAACACTCAACGAAGCAGCATGATAACGAGAAAACGCATCGATTATATTGCTAGGTTTCATTAACGTTTTATCGCATATTCACCGTTTTAACACTCGATTTCTCGAGTTTTTCTTACCATTTTGCAGGTACATCATTATATGGAGCTAAATCATGAATTAAGAGCAAAAGGAACAAAAGAAACCATAAAGAGATGAAGAAATGAAGAAGCCTGCAAAAGACTGCATAATTTGTTGCAGTCACGGCCGTCACAAGGGTGTCACGACCGTGACACCCCAATTTGAGCCATCACGACCGTAAGAGAGTGGTCACGACCGTGACACTTAAAAACCACAAGTTACGAACGTGAAAACCTTGTCACGACCGTGACAAGGGTAAAATTAGGTTTTTGACTCAGACTACGTCAAGGCATTACGTGAAGACCATTTCTCCTATTGGCATTACGTGAAGACCATTTCTCCTATTTTGTTGCCATGTTCCTGCATTCCTTCCACAAATTCAGCAAGGCCCATGCAACAAAGGTCCAAAAATCCATCCCATTAAGGATTCTATAAATAGTACAAGTTCTATGAACAATGGGACAGAGCATTTTTTATTCAAATTCCTGCGGAAGCTCTGCCGAACTGTATTACGAACCAGCCTTTCTATTCCTGCATTATTTTTAGTTTTCTGTTTCGTTTTTTATTGTATCCAAACCCGCCATATAACAATTTCCAACATCAGGAAATTGTTATACATTTATTTGTTTCTAAACCTTCAGCTTTTCGTTTATTTTCAATTTCCGCCAACTCCAAGCTTTCCGGTCTGTGGAAGAAGGAGTCTGCTCGAATATTTGTTAACCAGGTTTTTCATTATATTGCAATTTAATTATAATGTTTATTTATTTTTCTGCCATGAGTACGTTATTATTAAATTTTCTGTCTCTGTCTGGTTCAACATCGATGAGTAGCTAAACACCTTAGGGCGGTATGTAGTTATAACAAACTTAACCGGTAAAATATAACCATAGGCTAAAAATAATTAATCACTTAACATTCTGGCTGATACTTTTTAATTGAAATAGACCTTTTCGTTACGAGAGTAAGAAAAGAGTATTAGGTTAGGTCAAGACCACGAGAGTGTGAGATTTTAACCAGATAGCTAAAGTTAGGCATTTAAATTAAACACAACGAGAGCGCTTTAAGATAAATTAGAATTACTTAGTTTCCAAAAATTACCTCTAAACACTTATGGGCTAGCGAGAGCAGGCATAGGGCTTTAGGGATAAGATCTGATATAAGACCACGAGAGTGTGAGTTGAGGGTATTTAAACTGGTAATCTCTACCGAATAGATTAAGTGAACACCTTTATATGCCTAGGTTAGATTGACCCACCTAAGTTAGTATAATTACATACCGACCGCCTTAATATTACTTTATTAAAACTTAAATTTAATTCCGCCTTTAATAGTCTTAAAAACCAACAAAAAATCGTGACAACCATTCGCCTTAGCTAAACTAGAAGTTCATCTAGCACTAAGTAACCATAGAATCCCTGTGGATCGATAATCTTAAATATTACTTCGATAGGCTGTGCACTTGCAGTAAGATACCGCTAGACGCATAAGTAGACACGTCTTTAACCCATCAAGTTTTTGGCGCCGTTGTCGGGGATTCCTTAATTTAGTTACTAGTGCATTTAGGTAGCATTGTCTAGACTAAGGTATCAACTATTTAATTTAATCTAATCTCCGAGTGTATGCCAAGTACTCGCTCTAAAAGCGAAGACTTGCAACCTCTAATCCCTGAATCGGAACGCTTCTTACACGTAAGAAGACGTATATTCGATTTCGAAAATAATTACAATATTCCAGATCTTCAATTAGATCCGCCTAAACCAGTCGTAAAATCAAAGGACGCAGAGATGGCTGAAAAACAGACTCATCCACTCAAGTATTACGCTAATCCTTCGCAAGTTGAACCGCATTCGAGCATTGCAGCGCCGGCTATCAACCGAAATGATTTCGAACTAAAACCTTCGTTGATATCAGCCGTGCAACAAAATCAATTCGCCGGAAATCCTACCGAGGATCCGAATCTTCATCTTTCGATCGTTGTGCAATATGCAGATACCGTAAAAGCCAATGGAGTTACCCAAGAAGCTATTAGACTACGTTTATTTCCTTTTTCGCTTCGAGACAGAGCAAGAGCTTGGCTTCAATCTCTGCCTTCGAACTCAGTAACTACGTGGGAAGAACTTAAGAGAGTTTTCTTGAATAGGTATTTTCCACCTAGCAAGACAGCTATGCTGAGAGCTCAGATCAACGGATTTAAGCAAAGAGAAAGTGAATCATTATTCGAAGCTTGGGAACGCTATAAGGATCTACTGAGACTTTGTCCACATCATGGATTAATAGAATGGATGGTCATCCATACCTTCTATAATGGACTCTTGTACAATACAAGAATGACAATTGACACTGCCGCGGGTGGTGCATTGATGGACAAAGAATATAATGACGCCTATGCACTTATCGAAAGTATGGCTCAAAATCATTACCTTTGGGGAAGCGAGAGAGTCGCAACTGAGAAACCAACAAAGGGAGGTATGTACGAAGTAAGTAGTATGGACCAAGTCAATGCGAAGTTTGACCAACTAAGCCAAAAGATCGATAACTTGGCCATAACACCTACAGCCACCGTGGCTGCAATAACACCTAACTGTGAGTTATGTGGAGTCCCAGGACACGAAGTTTCTGATTGTCAACTATTGGCAAGAACTCCCACTGATCAAGTGAATTATGCTCAAGGAAACCCTTACTCAAACACATACAACCCAGGTTGGAAGAATCATCTGAACTTCTCCTATAAGAATAACAATGCTTATTACGCACCAGGTCAAGCACCAGCTACATCACCAGGATATCAAAAGACTGCTCCTAATATCCCTAGAAAATCGAACCTTGAATTGATGATGGAGAACTTTATAGCTAACCAATCTCAAACAAACAAGGACTTCTTAAACCAAAACATTCACACTAGTGAGCAGATTAAACAATTAGTGAGCAAAGTAGATGCATTAGCTACACATAACAAAATGCTTGAAACTCAGATTTCACAAGTAGCTCAACAACAAGCACCTACTGCTGCACCAGCTGGAGTATTCCCTGGACAACCTCAACCTAATCCGAAAGGACATGCTAACGCTGTAATATTAAGAAGTGGCAAGGAACTTGACGGACCTACCGATCCAAGACTTGACAATCCAGCCATGTACCAAAAACCGGATAAACCGACTGAAGTGGTGAATGATCCAGAAGAAAAGGAAGATGACAATCGAGAGGTAGTGGAGAAAGAACAACCTTATGTGCCTCCACCACCCTATAAACCACCAATTCCGTACCCTCAAAGATTAATAAATTCCAAAACGACGGGTCAATTTAAGAAATTTGTCGAACTTCTGAAACAGTTGAATATTACTATTCCGTTTACAGAAGCAATTACCCAAATACCCTCGTATGCTAAGTTTTTAAAAGAAATCTTATCCAATAAGAAAAAGATAGAGGATAACGGAACAGTTACACTTACTGCCGAGTGTAGCGCCATAATTCAGAATAAAATGCCTCCTAAGCTAAAAGATCCAGGAAGTTTCTCTATACCCTGTGTAATAGGAAAATTCGTCATTGACAAAGCTCTATGCGATTTAGGAGCCAGTATCAGTGTTATGCCCTTAACGATTTGTAAAAGGCTAGACATGGGAGACCTAAGACCAACTAAAATGTCTGTTCAACTAGCCGATCGCTCTGTTAAATATCCTGTAGGCATACTAGAAAACGTCCCAGTACGTATAGGACAATTCTACATCCCTACTGATTTTATAATCATGGACATCTCTGAAGACTCCACTACACCTATCATACTAGGAAGGCCATTCTTAGCTACCGTCGGAGCTATAATAGACGTAAAAAGAGGAAAGCTAACCTTTGAAGTAGGTGAAGAGAAAGTTGAATTTATTTTAACACAATTCTTACAATCACCAGCTATAGAGGATACATGCTATCTATTGGACGTAATTGACGAATGTGTAAGAGAAATGGAACTGAAAGAGACCACTTATTCTGAAATAATGAAAATTCAAATCCCTCCTATTTTCGAAGATGATAATTGGCGAAAACCGTATCAGGATGATAGTCTAAGCGAAAGTTTAGCACTTACACCGGATCCCATGCCAAGTAAAGATAAACCTACATTAGGATTAAAATCTTTACCTCATAACCTAAGGTACGAATTCTTAGACGTTGAATGTAAAAGACCAGTTATAGTAAATTCCAGTTTAGGAACTATAGAAACAAAGAAACTTTTAGATGTCTTGAAGAAATATCCAACTGCATTAGGATATAACATATCTGATCTCAAAGGAGTATGTCCTTCAGTTTGTATGCATCGTATTCTGCTAGAAGAAGCTTGCAGAACCTCCAGAGAATCTCAAAGAAGAATTAACCCAACCCTTAGCACTGTAGTAAAAGAAGAAGTTAAGAAATTATTAGATGCCGGGATAATATATCCAATCTCTGATAGTGAATGGGTTAGTCCAATACATGTAGTGCCAAAGAAAGGAGGTATCACTGTTGTGAAAAACGCTCAAGGCGAATCGATATCGCAAAGAGTAGTGACGGGATATAGAGTGTGCATAGATTATTGTAAACTAAACAAAGCCACTCGAAAAGATCATTTTCCACTACCTTTCATAGATCAAATGTTAGAACGATTAGCCAAGCATTCTTACTTCTGTTATCTTGACGGTTACTCAGGATTTTTCCAAATCCCTATCCATCCTGATGATCAAGAGAAGACTATATTCACATGTCCTTATGGAACGTTCGCTTATAGGCGAATGCCCTTTGGATTGTGCAACGCTCCTGTAACCTTTCAAAGATGTATGATGTCAATCTTCGCAGATTTTATAGACAACATCATGGAAGTGTTCATGGACGACTTCTCTGTATGCGGGCAAAGTTTTGAAGGATGCTTATCGAACTTAGAAATGGTGTTAGAAAGATGTGTAAAAGTAAATCTCGTGCTTAACTGGGAGAAATGTCATTTTATGGTCAACGAAGGAATAGTATTAGGTCATGTAATATCCGACAAGGGAATTGAAGTTGATAAAGCTAAAATTGAAGTAATAAAAGATCTTCAACCCCCTAAAACCGTTCGAGAAATACGAAGCTTTTTAGGACACGCCGGTTTTTACCGACGATTCATCAAAGATTTCTCAAAAATCACAAAACCTCTTACTGGTTTATTAATGAAAGACGCTGAGTTCATATTCAATGAAGATTGTCTTAAAGCATTCGAAACTCTAAAAACAACCCTCATCACCGCACCAATCATGCAACCCCCTGACTGGAGATTACCTTTCGAAATCATGTGCGATGCGAGTGACTATGCTGTAGGCGCAGTTCTAGGCCAGAGAAAGGAAAAGAAACTTCATGCGATTTACTATGCCAGTAGAACCTTAGATTCTGCCCAGATGAACTACGCTACTACCGAAAAAGAATTGTTAGCAGTTGTCTTTGCGCTTGACAAATTTCGTTCTTACCTAGTTGGAGCGAAAATAATCGTTTACACAGACCATGCTGCTATCCGATATCTATTAACTAAGAAAGATGCTAAACCAAGACTCTTAAGATGGATTTTACTCTTACAAGAGTTTGATCTAGAAATAAAAGATAAGAAAGGTACTGAGAACGTCGTAGCGGACCATTTATCTAGAATAGAAGGTATTAAACCCGAACAAGTGCCGATTAACGATGATTTTCCGTATGAACAGCTGATAGCACAAATAGGAAGCGGCCTAGCTCAGTTAGATATAAATGAACCAAAATCCGTGGAAACAATCCAGACAACTGTAGGACTGCCATGGTACGCTGACATTGTCAACTACCTAGCCGCAGGAGCTCTTCCACCTGATCTAACCTATCAGCAGAAAAAGAAATTCTTTCATAATCTGAAACATTACTATTGGGATGAACCATTATTGTTCAAAAGAGGACCAGATGGAATCTTTCGCCGATGTATTCCCGAAGAAGAAATAGAAGATGTCATTGCTCAATGCCATTCATCTCCTTATGGTGGACATGCAAGCACATCCAAGACTTGTGCAAAAATCTTGCAAGCCGGCTTATTCTGGCCTAATCTATGGAAGAATGTCCACATCGCTGTTATAAATTGCGATCGGTGTCAACGCACTGGCAATATTTCAAGAAGAGATGAAATGCCTCAAAAAGGAATTTTAGAAGTAGAAATCTTTGACGTCTGGGGAATAGATTTCATGGGACCATTCCCATCATCTTTCGGTAATAATTACATACTCGTAGCTGTTGATTATGTTTCGAAATGGATTGAAGCCATAGCTTCTCCTACAAACGATACACGAGTAGTAATAAAGCTTTTCAAAAATATAATCTTTCCCAGATTTGGTGTGCCTCGACTCGTCATAAGTGACGGTGGCTCGCACTTCATTTCAAAAATCTTTGACAAATTACTATCTAAATATGGAGTAAGACACCGTGTGGCTACATCATATCACCCACAAACAAGTGGACAAGTCGAAGTCTCAAACAGAGAAATTAAACAAATCTTATAAAAGACTGTCGCCATATCTCGGAAAGATTGGTCATCTAAACTTAATGAAGCTTTATGGGCTTATAGGACCGCTTACAAGACACCCATAGGTACTACACCTTTCAAACTAGTTTATGGAAAATCTTGTCACCTCCCAGTAGAACTAGAACACAAAGCTTATTGGGCGATCAGAACTCTCAATATAAACTATAATGCTGCAGGAGAAAAGCGAATCCTAGACATTAACGAATTAGAAGAATTAAGGTTAGATGCATATGAGAATGCTAAGATATATAAAGAAAGAACTAAGCGATGGCACGATAAACGCCTATCTAGGAAAGAATTTAGTGTTGGAGACGTTGTACTCCTCTTTAATTCAAGACTTAGGCTCTTTCCTGGAAAATTAAAATCTAGATGGTCAGGACCCTTTGAAATAACTAAAGTATTCCCGAGTGGAGCAATAGAAATTAAGGGTAGGAATTGTGAACCATTCATAGTAAACGGACAACGTTTAAAACATTATCATAAAGTTGAAAATAGAGATTATGCGAATAATCTAAAGCTTTTAGAATTGTCCACTAATTCCCCTGATTAATCTAAACCTAAGCATTACGTCAGGCTTTTGACGATAAAAACAACGCTTAGTGGGAGGCAACCCATTTACTTATTTAATTTTTAAACTATTATTTTCTTTTAGCATATTGTTATTTATCGTTTTACTATTTGTTTAATTGTTTTGTCATCTTATAGTTTTATTTTATATTACTATTATTGCCATTACATTATGCATTTCATTTTCTTATTTTTATCTTAAATCACTTTTTACAGATTTTCTAAAGTCTTTTCCACCTTCCTTCTTCCCCTGATTTGTTTCCCCCATATTTGCACTGACCATGGCTAACCAACCAATTAACCATATGGAAACCAAATTTAGAGGTAGGAACCAAAGAATGAAGTTTGAAGAGTTATCACAGAGGCAAATGGATTTGACCCTGTACCCGGATGATAAGACTATGGAAACCCTAGGTATACATGATAGTGTCATGTACTTGTTAAACCGACTCGGATGGGAGAATGCATTGATCCAACATAAGTTTGTGACTTACCGCGAGCTCACCCTTGAGTTCCTTAGCTCCTTAATTTACCTACCTGAGCGCGGTTTTGGATTTAGGAAAGGATTTATTAGTTTCCGCCTATTTGGAATAGAATATGACTTTAACCATAAAGAACTAGCTGACTTGTTAGGATTCCCTAGTGGACCATTTGCTTTTACTACCACACAGGTAGAATTGATGGATATGGAGCTAGATTTCTTTTGGGGAACTTTAACCGGAAACTACCACCCTGAACCAAATAACATGAATAATGATGAGATCCATAATCCTGCTCTCCGTTACTTCCATAAATTCCTTGCCCACACCTTCTTTGGAAAAGAAGAAAACATTACCGGAGTTTCTAAAGATGAAATATTTATTATGTCATGTTTCACTAATGGACAGCCTGTTAATGGTGTACCTTTCATGATGCAAACCTTCACCCGTATCCAAGAAGAACCTGAATTACCTATATTAGTAGGAGGTCTTGTAACCATGATTGCTGATGCCATAGGACTTAGGTACCAACTGCACAGGTGCAACCGTCTAGGAACAACCCGCCCTATGAATCTTAATTTCTGCTTCAATAGACATATCATAAGGAATTTAGGACATCCACCTTTTGAGTACCTAATCCGGAACGAAGTAGTAACCCTGTTCACATTGCCTAACCATGCTAGAGTAAGTGTTCACAATAAGGATAACTGGCTTTATGAGTTAAACCCACCTGATTATCCATCTACTCCTGAAACACCTCAGTCTTACAAGATAAAAGATGATATAGTGACTGCTGTCGAAACTGACCCTGAGACACCTCCTGGTTACCATGACATTGACCACACTGAAGAAGTACATGAAACCCCTGAAGTGAATCAAGGAGATTATGCTAACAACTTACGAAACATCATGAACACTCTCAATGCTTACCAAACTGACATTAATTTATTTAAAGAAGACATTAAGAGCATGCGATTGGACATTATAGGATTGACTGACATAACCTGCGAACAATTCTATCACTTGAACTCCGCCATCGAAGACTTGAAGAAACGCTTTTGAAAATGCTATAAGTGATTTAGTTTATTTTTCTCATTGTTTTCGTTTCTAGTTAGATTTATTTTTCGCAACAATTTCATACCGTAATTTCCGTTTATGTAACTTCATTTTCAATTACTTTATGCAATGCACCTTTAATTCCAAAATTTCTCCATTTTTAGCAATTTATATATTTTTCATTCTATGTACTGTTATGCTTGCATTATTTCATAATATATACAATCTCTCATGTGTTGAAATTATATACTATATGGTGTTTATAATTTAATATGAGTGTTAGTGAAGAAAATACATTATTATAAAATATGTGAATTAAGTGAGAAAATGTTTTTCTGGAAATTATTCAACGAAGTGTGCCCTCACGGTCGTCATACCCATCTCACGATCGTGACGTGCTTAAATAGCGTGTCACGACCGTCACACCCCTGTCACGACCGTGACAACCCCTATTACAGGAATCGTGAAAAACAGAACTGTTTCTCTTCGTGCCTCTTCTTCTTCTTCCTCCATAACTTCCTCAAAACTGCCCATTTTCTCCATAACCTCCGTAACCTCCCCATTACCAACTTTAAACCTCATTAACCCTCCATTATCATAACCTATCACATTCTCACTCTCCATTATTTATCCCGAATCAATATTTCTTTCATTTTACCCATTTTTTCACAAAACATCAAAAATCTTCATTCTTCACTCTAAGCTCTTGCATGCAATGGATTCTATTACTTTTAGAGAAGGTGATGCTGGAGAAACTCAGAGAGAACGTTTTCTCCGATTCCAAAACCGCGGTGTGCAACCTACACGTTACATTGACACTGTCTGTTTGAGGGAACTCGGAATGCTTGCCAGTGTTACAAGCCTGCTTCAAAAAGTCGGTCTGTGGGATCTTTGCAGTCAACCTCAGCCCACATTCGAGCTTCTGACACTGGAGTTCTTAAGCTCATTCAGTTACATCACCGGTACCGGTTCTCAGAGTCAGCTCACCGGTGTCGCCAAATTCAGATTGCATGGCCAAGAGTTCAACATTTCGCAAACCAGGATAGCCAAGTTGTTAGGCTTCGATCACGGAACTGAAGCTCACCGTCGCGTGCCCGGTAATTTTAGTGAACAAGCTTTCACTCTATGGCACGACTTAACCAACACCCGTGCATCAGCCTTCCAAAGCCTCAATGCTACGCACATTCACAACCCGGCAATCCGCTATTTCCACCGTGTCATATGCAACACCATCTTCGCTCGAGAAAGCAACCATAAGCTCAACTCCAAGGAGCTTCTATTCTTACACTGCGCTCTTAATGACGAGCCGATCAACGCTGCCCCTTTCATGCTTTATCATATCCAGGCCATTGCACACAGAGGCTACACCCCGTTCTTCATAGGCGGCATTGTCACCACCCTCGCCATTCAGTTGGGGCTTGGTGACTTGGTCGTTAATCAGCCTCACCTAGCCGCAGAATTCCTCACCAAGAGTTATTGCAGGTCCGCTCACCTGATTGCGCAGCGAGAGGATGGCAGGTATAGCCCTGTTGTCCATGGCACCATTTTCCATCATATCATTCTGCCGTCCCGCGACCGCATCGACCCATCCAGCCGAGCCAACTGGCTCTTTGTTTTACCTGTTGCTGCCGATCACGTCCCTATTCATGATGATCAGGCAGACCCTCCAGCAGATGAGATGCAGGACGCTATGGATGCAGCTGAGCCTGTCCAGGATATACCAGAGACATCTACCCCACAGCCCCCTGCTCCCGAAATCACACTTGAGGAAGTCCTCCGTGCGATTCATCAGCAGAATCAGATGAACGCCGCACTGGAGCGAAGGCAGAAGGAGCAGTATGATGCTTTACTCAGCACTATTGCAGCAAACCAGGAAGCTACTAATGAGAAGTTTGGAGAAATTTTCAGCGAGCTAGAAGCCCTCCGCATTAGCATCACTGCTGCCTCCGGCACTGGTTCTGATCCTGAAGCGACTCCTTCCAGACGCCGCTCCCGCACCAGAGGCCGAGCCCGCGGTCCTCAGCAGCCATAGTTTTAGTTTGATTATGTTTGTTTTTCGTTTTTGTCGTTGTACTGTACTTTTACCGCATTTATATCACAACATTGAGGACAATGTCTGATATAGTGTGGGAGAGGTACCTTTCATTTCCGCATTTTCCCTTTTTCGCACTTTTCCATTTTGTTGTATTTTCAATTCCGTTGTATTTCTTTTCGCAAGTTAATGAAATGAGCAAATCTTTGTGCTATTTTCTTTAATTTCGAGCTTTCCCCGATTATTTAGCTATACCAGAAAAAATCTTTAATTATTCGCATTACCCGACTTACCTACGGAATCGTAATTAGGAAGCCGAGAACGATTAAACAAAACCAATACAATCTTGACATCTTTGACTCCCTACTTAAGCAATTCCATCCCGATTACCATTACGAGTACACTTTTAGTTTCAGTTCAAAAGTAACCCCTAGTAGTTTATACTAGCAGTCAGCACCGTCTGAACACAAACCACGTGGGGAGCCGATGAATATAAGTGTTTGATGCCTAATCAATAATGATCCTTCATATCTCGATGCAAAATGAAAAGAAATTGAAAAGAAATTGCACCAAAGTACACGGTCGCATATAAGAAACGAGAAATATGAGAAGGAGTCCATTGCAAGTTGGTTCAGAGGTACTGGTTCTAAACTCGGTAGGGCGTGCTACGGCTCGATCCCCCACAACCTCCGAATCGGATAAAATATGTAGGGTTACCACACTCGTGTACCAGACCCCATGCTCAAAAAGGATCAAAGTCGCTAACCGGCTACTCCACTACGTGCGTGCTAAGGCAAAGGGCTTAATGTGATTGCGCTAGAATGAAACCGGGCGAAATAAGATCGAAAAACTCCAGGTGAAATCGTAATGTAATTGCCGATTGTTTCGTTTAACGGGAAGTCGACGACATAGCTTGTTGCTTGTGTCATTAGTGTATCGAAAGTGTTCTATCAAAGTACCGGATTATCCGACAAAACAATCCCTCGTGCGGTTTGTTATGAGTATGCGTGAATAAAATCTTGTCCGCCGATTTTCAACCGACTATTTGCTTGAGGACAAGCAAAGGTTTAAGTTTGGGGAAGTTTGATAACGAGAAAACGCATCGATTATATTGCTAGGTTTCATTAACGTTTTATCGCATATTCACCGTTTTAACACTCGATTTCTCGAGTTTTTCTTACCATTTTGTAGGTACATCATTATATGGAGCTAAATCATGAATTAAGAGCAAAAGGAACAAAAGAAACCATAAAGAGATGAAGAAATGAAGAAGCCTGCAAAAGACTGCATAATTTGTTGCAGTCACGGCCGTCACAAGGGTGTCACGACCGTGACACCCCAATTTGAGCCATCACGACCGTAAGAGAGTGGTCACGACCGTGACACTTAAAAACCACAAGTTACGAACGTGAAGACCTTGTCACGACCGTGACAAGGGTAAAATTAGGTTTTTGACTCAGACTACGTCAAGGCATTACGTGAAGACCATTTCTCCTATTGGCATTACGTGAAGACCATTTCTCCTATTTTGTTGCCACGTTCCTGCATTCCTTCCACAAATTCAGCAAGGCCCATGCAACAAAGGTCCAAAAATCCAGCCCATTAAGGATTCTATAAATAGTACAAGTTCTATGAACAATGGGATAGAGCATTTTTTATTCAAATTCCTGCGGAAGCTCTGCCGAACTGTATTACGAACCAGCCTTTCTATTCCTGCATTATTTTTAGTTTTCTGTTTCGTTTTTTATTGTATCCAAACCCGCCATATAACAATTTCCAACATTAGGAAATTGTTATACATTTATTTGTTTCTAAACCTTCAGCATTCGTTTATTTTCAATTTCCGCCAACTCCAAGCTTTCCGGTCTGTGGAAGAAGGAGTCTGCTCGAATATTTGTTAACCAGGTTTTTCATTATATTGCAATTTAATTATAATGTTTATTTATTTTTCTGCCATGAGTACGTTACTATTAAATTTTCTGTCTTTGTCTGGTTCAACATCGATGAGTAGCTAAACACCTTAGGGCGGTATGTAGTTATAACAAACTTAACCGGTAAAATATAACCATAGGCTAAAAATAATTAATCACTTAACATTCTGGCTGATACTTTTTAATTGAAATAGACCTTTTCGTTATGAGAGTAAGAAAAGAGTATTAGGTTAGGTCAAGACCACGAGAGTGTGAGATTTTAACCAGATAGCTAAAGTTAGGCATTTAAATTAAACACAGCGAGAGCGCTTTAAGATAAATTAGAATTACTTAGTTTCCAAAAATTACCTCTAAACACTTATGGGCTAGCAAGAGCAGGCATAGGGCTTTAGGGATAAGATCTGATATAAGACCACGAGAGTGTGAGTTGAGGGTATTTAAACTGGTAATCTCTACCGAATAGATTAAGTGAACACCTTTATAAGCCTAGGTTAGATTGACCCACCTAAGTTAGTATAATTACATACCGACCGCCTTAATATTACTTTATTAAAACTTAAATTTAATTCCGCCTTTAATAGTCTTAAAAACCAACAAAAAATCGTGACAACCATTCGCCTTAGCTAAACTAGAAGTTCATCTAGCACTAAGTAACCATAGAATCCCTGTGGATCGATAATCTTAAATATTACTTCGATAGGCTGTGCACTTGCAGTAAGATACCGCTAGACGCATAAGTAGACACGTCTTTAGCCCATCACAGCAAACCGGAGTCTGAACACTCAACGCAGCAACAAATCGGAGCCTGGATGCTCGACGAAAACACATCGGAGCCTGGATACTCTACGAAGCAACAAATTGGAGTCTGAACACTCAACAGACGAAGACACACCGGAGTCTGAACACTCAACGAAGGAGCCAAATCGGAGTCTGAACACTCAACGAAAACACACCAGAGCCTGGATACTCAACGAAGCTACCAATCGGAGCCTGGATGCTCGACGAAAACACACCGGAGTCTGAACACTCAACGAATCTACCAATCGGAGCCTGGATGCTCAACGCAGCAACAAATCGGAGCTTGGATGCTCGATGAAAACACATCGGAGCCTGGATACTCTACGAAGTAACAAATCAGAGTCTGGACACTCAACGAAAACACACCAGAGTCTGAACACTCAACGAAAACACACCGGATCCTGGATACTCTACGAACGAAGATGCACCGGAGCCTAGATACTCAATGAAGCAACAGATCGGAGCCTAAACACTCGACGAAGCACACCGGAGTCTGAACACTCAACAGACGAAAACGCACCAGAGCCTGGATACTCAACGAAGCAACAGATCGGAGCCTGAACACTCGACGAAGCAAACAAATCGGAGCCTGGATACTCGACGTAGTAACAAATCAGAGCCTGGATACTCGACGAAGAAAAACGGACGAAAAGAGAACACTACCAATACTTATCAAGATCACCTCACAAAATCTTTACCGGAGTCTGGGTTCTCAACGAGAGAAAGAATCAATACAAACTAGAGATTACCGGAGCCTGAATACTCGACAGAAGAAAGAATCAATACAAACTAGAGATTACCAGAGCCTGAATACTCGACGGAAGAAAGAATCAATACAAACTGGAGATTTAACGGAGCCTAGATACTCGACGGAATAGCCACGAACACTAATAGGGGTCTGGACCCTTGCTTGATTTTACCGGAGTCTGAACACTCAACGTACTGACCGGAGCCTGAATACTCAACGTAAAAACTGTTGTCTGAATACCACAACTCCATGCTGGGGAGACGAACTCTGAACAACTTTGGAAGATACGACCCCAACTCTGCTGAGGGGTATACTAACAAACCTGGAGTTACAAATTTTACTAGTAATGAACAACTCTCTCCTGGTGATGAGCAACTCTTGCTGAGGGACAGAGTAAAGGTCATGCATGACCTCCCTAGAACACACGTTACACTGTTGGGGTCATGAACGACCTGTCGGAGGATATTCCACACATGCCTGGTGGAGAGAAATCTGATCTTGACTCGCTGGGGAACAAACCCATACTCGTACTCTGTGGGGGTTAGAGGTACGCCTGACCAACTGCTGGGGGTAAAGATGCAACTTCCATCTGCTAGGGAAAGATCTTTGATTGTTGGAAAAATGAGCTTCATCCGAATCTCTCTGGGAAATCGCCCCAAGCGTAATCCCCAGCTCCAGTCTTATTGTTGGGAAGGTCTACGCTGAGAAGAAAATAGCTTGCCATGAGACGACCCCGAGATGGCTTGCCCCAGAATCTGGACCGTGAGAGGGTCCTTGGTTGAATAGTTCGAATAAGCTCTAGAGATATGGAAAGAAATAATTATTTTCGTCATAGGGTGGCATGCCCCAGCCTTGCAATGGCTTTGCCTCTGATTGACTGATCCGTGGAGCAGTACCCCCGATTGCGAGAGATTTACCAAATCTCGATCTGATTGCCCCAGATTAACTGACTCTTGGACGGCTGACCTTACTGGGGGTTATTTGATAATAGCTGGCCACAACTCGACGAAGTATTCAGGCGTTCTACATTCTATCCTGATCAAACTTTCCACTGTGGAAACTTTCCTGCGGTCGAGCGCTTACTCGAAAGTAAAACAAGTTGTTCTGCATAAAAGATATATTAATACAATGCATATGACAGTTTTTTCTTCAAAACCCAATCCTGTTCACCGGAAAAATTTATGACATATAATGAATGAATCAATTATCAAAGTGTCAAAATTAATACAACGCTGTAAGAGGAATCCTTTTTGGAGTCAGTTTCGATGCGATCTTTACCGAAGTATGCTCCCGAACTAAACCTGTTTCAATTAGGACTTTTTCAGGTTGTAACGTGGTCAGGTTCACAGTTAACAAGGAAGGATATAAGGATCAAAATTCATTTTAACCCACCCATTCTCCTTGATGTTCTCCAATCCTATGTTCAGCTAATTCGACCTTAGCGTTCACCTTTCAAAGGTGGAATGATAGGAGTGATGGTTCAGGAAATCACATGCTTTCTGAAGTGACTGTCATTCCCTTTCCGTCTTCGTAGTGCCTGGAGTCACACGATTTCGTTCTTGCTTGAGGATTTTTCTCTTGTAATCCTTTTTCGTTTTTTTTCGCTTTTTCGCTCCCTAATTTTTGCCTGGACTAACTCTTTTGAGTTTCTGATTTTGAAGTCCAGCGGGATACCCTGATTTTTGCCTAAGTCGCTTGTTCCCAAGATTCGACTTAGCGGGCTTTTTTTTTTAATTTTTTTCTTTTTGAACAAATCATGTGACACCGGCTTGTCTGACTTGTTAAAAGAGATTGTGACTGTTTCACTCCTTATCGGCAAGGTTTAACCATTGTGGTCCTTTAGGCACGACCTATACAGGTGTGATTTATCCTTGAACGGACATTCCTTTCGTAATTCGAACGCTTGGTCAAATTAACTAACGCCTACCCTGCCCCAGGTTAAGATTGAGGGTTTTTCATTTTCAGAAAGAAACTCCTACTACAAGGCTCAACGGGGTTGACAAGGGATTATCTTCCTTATATCTCCGGTGTTTTTGGAACAATGCCTGTATATCGTCAACAGGTTTTTCTATCCAAGAGCATACAATTGGCAGCTCATGCATTCTTCGATTTTGTCATCCTCCCCGGATTCCACTTAAACAAGCGTTTGAAATAAAAGAAAGCAATAAAGTGAACACGAATGGATTAATTCAAAACATGCATAATTATTTCATTATCAATATCAATTGAGAAACGACAAGTTTTACGAGCGAAAATTGCGCATAGACAGGGAAGAAACTACAAATGCAAAGCACTGACATGCAAAATGCAGATTGCCAACTTTCGAGAACTGGGCTTCTT
This sequence comes from Lathyrus sativus, assembly GCA_963859935.3. Taxonomy (NCBI): domain Eukaryota; kingdom Viridiplantae; phylum Streptophyta; class Magnoliopsida; order Fabales; family Fabaceae; genus Lathyrus; species Lathyrus sativus. The sequence goes on from OZ012739.1 coordinate 272,762,410, forward strand.
GTATCTTGACTTGTGGGCGACTCAACCGCTTCCGGCTTGTCCGTGGTTTGGCAGAGGATCCCGTACCATGTTGGGCGCTTCATGCGAGAAGTTTATGGCTTTACTGTCAATCAAATCTTGTAGCTTGTGCTTAAAAGCCTTACAATCGTCAATGCTGTGCCCAGGTGCCCCCGAGTGGAACTCGCAACGGGCATTTGCATCATAGCCAGGTGGTGGTCGGCCTGTCATAGGGGCCAAGATTCTCTTCTGGATTAACTGCAGTTGTAGTAACGTCTGAAGCATCTGGGAGTACGGCATTGGAGGCGTATCGAATACTCTATTTGCTCCCCTCGAATTTTGGTACTTCCTGTAGCCCTGTTGATTCTGCTGCTGTTGTGGTTGTTGTTGTTGTGGTGGTATCGGAATGATAACACTTGCAGCCTGATGATGATGACACTGATCTTGATATATACCTCTGCCTCTATCCCGAGAGCTTGATATAGAATTAGCGTCGCCTTCACGCTTCTTATTTCCGAACACTTTCTTTCCTCCACCTGACGAAGGTACTTCTACGACCTGAATTTTCCCAATCTTGATGCCGTTTTCTATACGCTCACCAGCGATGACAAGGTCAGAGAAACTCCCGGACATACAGTTGACGAGCTTTTCATAGTACATCCCAGATAACGTCGATACAAACAAGTCAATCAACTCTCTCTCTACCATTGGGGGTTGCACTCTGGCTGCAAGCTCACGCCACCTCTGGACCCTGTTGGGAGCAAGGTCACTATTGTACTGGTAATGCTTCACGAATGCTTCAGCCAAACCCTTCCAACTGCGAACCTGAGAGGGTTCCAAACCCATATACCATTCGAGCGACGACCCTGACAGGCTATCCTGGAAAAAGTGCATGAGCATCTTCTCATCATTTGAATAGGCTGATATTTTTCTGTAGTATGAACGTATGTGCGCCTTTGGGCAAGTGACACCTTTGTATTTATTGAAGGTAGGAACTTTGAACTTGTACGGTACTCGTAAATCAGGGATCAGCCCTAAATTGGCCATGTCGAGCCCCATGGAGTTCTGATTTGTTATATTCCTCATCTGTTCCTCCAGCATTCTGAATCTACGATCAGCTTCAGCAGGAAACTCAGTGGCTACATCCCTCATAGAGAACACGTCGTCCTGATGATCTTCATTCCATCGTTGGTCCCCATTGCCATACCCTGCGTAGGCACCCTCCGGACCATAGACGTTTCGATTGACGGTGTAACCATACCCAGCATTACCAAGACCATGGTTAGCAGCACCAGGTCCAAACCCATCATTATGAGTACCATTACTATAACCCAAGTTAACAGTATTACCAAGACCTGCGTTACCAGCATTACCCAAACCTGCATTACCAGCAGCATTACCCATACCAGCGTGGCGGACGCCAACATCACTACCATTCCCGGCCCCTGCAACAGTTGAGGTGCATCCGATAGGCACAACAATGGCGTTAGGAATTTCTGTATCGTTGCGGGGAGTATTAGCAGCAATACCTCCGTGAAGAACTCCATTAAGATCAACCCTAGCTACCAGGGGCTGGACCATTGTTCTCAGTTGCTCCTGTACTTGAGCCATACCTTGCATGACTTCCATGAGCTGAGTCATGCGCTCCCTCATCTCTTGCATCTCAGTCTGAACGTGATCCATGGCTTTCTTGAGATTGTTTCTAGTAGGATACCGTTGAAGTCTCTGGTCAGCAATCCTGAAACAACTCTGAAAAGACAACAGAACATAAGAACGAGGCTTAAGAAGGTACCTGCAAACACAAAGAAAAATATGCAAAATGCTAACAATGTATATATGCATATGGAATATTTCCCTTGATTCTAGTTCCGGGTGAAACACATGACAATGGAAACCCCTCAGACAGCAATAGTAAAAAACTCCTCATATACAGATGGAAGACCACATAGGTAGTTACAAGCACAAGTATCTGAGCACGAATGACGGCAAGCGAGATAGCTAGAATCAAAGGGAATATGCACCTGCAATGTTAATGCAATGTCATGTAATTAATGCGGATGAGAAATGCAAAAAATGCAAGGATGCTATAGGGGATCAAGGTAGCTGTGCTGTGCTGTAGCAATAATAATTAGAAGCTGATTGTGTTGTAGCTTGAGAATAACCAGAGCTTCGCCTTTGCATAACATATATCACTGCATGACATAGATCATTGATACTGAAGACCTCTGATATCAAACCCAAAAGTTCACACTGTAGAGAAAACCGGGTGATCTAGAGCTATGGTTTCCTGCATAACCCAATCCTTCTCACAGGTACGGACCTATCCACTGATAAGGTACGGCATCCTATGCGTTCATCAGCGTCACAGACTTTCAAGAGCGATGATACGATACCCAGAAGGTGTGGCATCATCATCCCTTGAAGCGGCCTCACTTAGCTGAATTCCAATTGATAGGTCCCCAGAGTCGAAAATCCCCGGGTCAGACAACTTGTCGAGCCCGAAGGGCCAGGCAAGAAGTATCAAAGAGAATCTCGTTTGAGCGCAGATTTCGCGGCTAGCTGGTGCGAGCTAAGCAAGCAGGCTAACCACTACTCTCTACTTCTAAGTCTATGTGCAAACTCAAGCCCAGGTCCGGCTTATCTCTCCTCAGAATCAATCCCCTCCCACAACGGCATAATAAGGATATAATATAATGCTGAAAATAAACTGTGGGAAAATAAAATGTGGGAAAGTAAAGCTAAGATACAACAGGTATGTACAAAACCCACAAGATAAACAAACAAGCGCTAGGACTGACTCGCATAAGGGACGTTGGGTCCCCAGCAGAGTCGCCAGCTGCTGGGGATGACCCAGACAGCTAGGAAGAAAACCCAAGGCGAGACTCGCATAGGGAACCATCGCAGTCCCCAGCAGAGTTGCCAGCTGTCGCTACCGCGAAAATCAGGTACCGGCATAACAGAAGAGTCGCCACCATGCGTTATTTATCCCAAAGGAGGGAAAGAAAACGCTCAGAGAAAACCTAACGAAAAGAGGGAAAAGGAATGGTCATCGCAACCATTGCCTGGGTTCGGGAGTCGGTTAGGCAAGGGGAAGGTATTAGCACCCCTCACGTCCATCGTACTCGATGGGATCCACGCTTGATGTTTATCTAATAAGGGTGTGTTTAGTACTATCTACGCTAAGGCTTAGGGACCAAAGAAAAGAAAAGTGACTCGGCAAAGTATCACACTTTATGCCTACGTATTCCCATCTGGAACGAGAAATCAGAGTCAACGTAGTTCGCCTAACTACGGGTAAAAGGGGGGAAGGTTGCTCGCTGATATATCGCATCTCGTGCCTACGTACTTTCATCTGGTATGAAAGATCAGAGCAGCCGTAGTTCGGCTTACTACGGGGAGACTAGTTTAATCCTAACGTTATCATGCCAAGTTCGTCCTAAGGTTGAAGTTTGCAAAGGGGAAAACTACCCTAATGTTGTCATACATGGTTGCAAAGGCTAATGTCTATCACATTCTATCTTTAACAAGAAAGAATGGAGCTCCTAAGGGAAAGGTAAAGGAAGCAACGGAAAACAGATGAAATAAACAGCATACAGGAAATGCAGATTCATAACAGTAAACATGGAATGCAAGTGAGGGAGCAAGAACCATCTCAACCTCAAGCCCATAATGAATTGAAGATGGCCTGTTTTAAACATGCAATCTTGGCCACAAGCGATTACAAAGAGATACAAAGCAATAAAACCTACGAATGACATGCGTATACTACGATTAGGAATCATAACACGCTATCATGGAAATATGGAACCTAATGGGAAATTATGTATGATAAAACCATCCAATCAATGATCTACACCTCCTATATAATGTCTATAATGAGCAATAGGAACCCTAGCGTTCACCACACAAACAAATCGAGGCCGTTGGAGCCAAAATAAAACCGAAGTCCGTTCGAATGTCCATATTACAAGTCCGAATACAAAAAATATAAGAAAAATAGCAAAAGGTGCTAAAAAATTAAAATAAAAATCTCCAATGCCCTACATCAAGTCACAAACCAGGGGTGAGAGATACCACTAAAATATCCAAAGAGAAATAGCCAAACAAGTTGAAACTATGTCAAGTGTACCAAAAGAAAGGTTAAAATGGAGCATGTTAAAGAAAGCATCCAAAACCAACTAAAATGGTACAATACAATTCCCACAAAAATATATCACAATACCATAATATGTGTATGAGATCCCTGCAAAAGGTTAGGCCTTGAAATGACATATTGATGGGTCAAAGAAATTCAACAAGATCATAACACAAGTGTTACTATTTTTTGACAACTTACATGTAAAAAAATCTAATAAAATTAAGAAAAATGGAAAAAATATGGTTCGAATTCTATAAAAGTCTAGACATCTTGAAGATTACGCAGAAAAAAATGGGGATCAAAAAGACTAATTTTCCTATTTTTTATGATTATTTGAAGTCAGCATATAAAACAGAAAAATAAAAGAACATGGAAGAACATGAATACAGAGAAATAAGTGAGAATAAATCAAAAGTGCAGCTGCCAAGGATCGAACAGGGGTCATGGGGCTCCCTGGGCTGATGTGGCGCGCCACCTCAATTAATGAGGCTTACGTGGCTGCACGTGTGGACTAGTTATGAGCGTTGGATGAGAAGTCCAAGTCAAAGGCTTTGGAATGATCTAACGGTGGAAGCATCATCTTCTTCCTTGAGTTTTCTCCCACGTGAACAGTACCGCGGCAGCCCCCACCGGCCGGAATTCCGCCGGCATGCTTCTTCCTCCCATAACTTTTCCATCTCTCGACCAAAACGGACGTTCTTTAGACCAATCTTGTGGGATTTTTCGAGGGGAATCCAAATATGCCCTTATTTATTCTTGATATAGCCTCTAGCTCCAAAACCGTATATGAATCTAAAACTTTCAAGAACACCAAATTGTCATAAAAACCATCTTTTTTGTACTAGAATCCATGTAGGAGATGAGAGCAATGTAATGCAACAACAATAATGCAAGAAAGACTCATAAATCATGAGTTATGTTGAATTCTTAATACCTTTGAAAAATGAATTATGGAGCTTTAATGGAGCACGAATTTTCTTGGGAAAATGGTAAAAACCTTCAATAATTATTGGTAGAGGTATTAGGATCAAGGAAATGGCTTGAAACGAAGTGGAAAACAGAATTCGATTTTGACATGAACACCACTTTTTCCAATTACTATAAGCTTGTTCTTGCTCCAATTCTCTCCAAAAAAAATGAGGAATCAAGTATATGAATATTATGGAATTGATTGGTAATGAGAAAGGATCAAAAAATGGAGAGAAAAAAGGATTGAAAAAATGGAAATTCAAATATGTGAAAGTGTGGGGAAATGGAAAAATGATGGAAGAGGAAGCTCAATTGCCTTGATTTTTAGTTTTTATATTCCTTGCATCATAAGGAAGGTTTAAGGCCCACAATAGTTCCTTGTTTCTAAGCCCAAGCCCAAGATCCATTATGTTACTTGAATTGCAAGAAATCTCGAAATAGCTCATGATAAAATCCTCAAATGAAAAATGTAATAATGTCATTGTTCTTAAAACATGATTTCCATTCAAAATGAGTACAAATATGGATTGGTTTGGTTAAATTTTGACAAAATACCAAACTAGGCCATTTCACATGTTTTCACCAAAGTGACTTTTATCAAACTTCCACCATGAGCTAGCCCATTAAAACCTTGAAGTTTAGTTGACCAAATGTCCCCATTTGCAGCAACTTTCACGTTGGAAGAAAATCCATTTGAGTTATGCAAAGTAGTGAACTGGACCTGTAATTTTATGACCTGTAATCATAGTTTCCCAACTCGTTGATAATCTTCAGTTGGCCTCTAAGCCAGGGGATGAACCCCACACAAGCATCTGAACTTCTCAAGGGCAAGAACCACTTCCTGGTGAATTTAGTGACTCCTCAAGCTCGAATAAAACCTCTAGATAGGCCTCTCTTGATGTATATCACACTTGATCCCCTGCATAAATGCTAATGCAATGCTATGATAATGTTATGATGATGTTATGCTAATGCAAAAACAAGAAGGAAAAGGTTGGGCAAATTTTGGGGTGCAACAAAAATGTCTATTCAATGCCGCCCGGCCTCGGTCCTGATATCTTCTATAACCCTGCTGTGGTGGTTGTTGTTGTTGTTGACGTTGTTTTTGTTGTGGTTGCTGTTGAACTGCGGGAATTTTAATACTAGCAACCAGCTATTGCTGACGATTATGACCTCTACCTATCCCACGAGAACTGGACACTGAATCGGTATCTCCTTCTCATTTCTTGTTATCGAATACCTTCTTACCTCCTCCTCCCACTGAGAGCATTTCACCAACACTGATCTTCTCTAACTTGATACCATTTTCCACCCTCTCTCTGGTGATGATTAAGTCAGAGAAACTACACGAGATGCTACTAATGAGCTTCTCGTAATAGACGCCAGGAAAAGTGGCGACGAACATATCAATGAGCTCACGTTCCACCATGGGCGGCTGCACCCTGGCTGCTAACTCTCGCCACCTTTGGGCATATTCCTTGAAACACTCATTGTTCCTTTGCGAAAGATTCTGAAGCTGGACCCTATTAGGAGCAAGGTCGCTGTTATATTGTTAATGTTTCACAGAGGCCTCAACCAGCTCCGTCCAACTATGGACATTCACAAGTTCCAGACTCATGTACCACTCCAACGAAGGACCATACAAACTGTCCTGAAAGAAATGCATGAGCAATTTCTCGTCGTTCGAGTAGGCAGACACTTTACGGTAGTAGGATCTCAGATGATCTCTTGGGCAGGTGGTACCCTTATATTTGTCAAAGTCTGGGACTTTGAACTTCATCGGCACTCTCAGATCCGGGATCAGTCCCAGATTAGCCATATCAAGTCCCATGGAGTTTTGACTTTCAAGGGACTTCATTTTTTCTTCAATCATTTTGATCCTCTTATCAGCTTCGGGGGGCAACTCAGCAACCACAACCCTCGGTGAGAACACATCATCTTGTCTGTCTTCGTTCCAGAGTTGATCCATATTACCATGTATAGCGCAAGTGGTATTAGAACCATAACCATTCTCATTAATATTGCCATTTCCAGCATTACCAAAACCAGTGTTGTCAAAACCAGCAGCATTACCAGAACTAGTAGCATTACCATTCCCTCCAGCAGTAGGGATAACCAAAGTAGGCATAGAGTTATCAACTCGAGGAGTCTCAACATGTGGAGGGTTGGCAGCATTCCCACCATGCAACACACCGCTGCTATCAACATGTGCAATCAAGGGTTGCACCAAAGTACGGAGTTGCTCTTGTCCGTTAGCCACTCCCTGCATTACCTCCATGAACTGGGCCATCCGGTCCCTCATTTCCTGCATTTCTGCTTGCATTTGCTCCATCACTCTTCTCTGATTCCCCCTGGTAGTGTACCGGTGAGTTGTTTGATCAGCAATCTTGAAACAGACTAACGGACCACATGAAACAAGATTAACAGTTCTAATGCACCTGCAATGCAAAAATGCAAAATGCAGACATGTATGTATGCAACAGGGAAATTTCCCCCTCGATTTTAGTTTCCGAGAGAAAAACACAACAATGGAGAGCCCTACAGACAAGCATATAACAGAAACTCCTCGTATATAATCACAGGCAATAGGCAACGTATAAGCAACAACTAAGTATAATAGAAAGGACCTCAACCAACAAGCCTGGTGATGATCAGTACAACAAGCACTAAGCAACAGGCTACAAAAAAGATAAACAAGATAGTCAAGCTGGATGACGAGACCGGAAGTCCTCTAGCAACTCCTGCGTCTTAGGACGATCTGGTCTGGCAAGTAGTCCCTGAATAAGTAGCTCTCGATGGCTAATAGTGTGTTGTTGACCCTCAGCATAGTCTTCAAAGCCCCCTTCCACAAAGCACTCCTCAAGCCTGCACCCCTTGGAATCAGCTCTCAACCTGCAATCCTTCAAACTTGCAATAACTTCGTTCAGTCTGTACTCATTATCCCGTCTGACTGATGTCTCTGCTAAAATCTTCTCGTCCTTGACACTGAGTTGCGTCTTCAACTTGTTGATCTGTAGCTTTAACCTGTCTTCGCGCTCTTTGTTGTTGGTGAGCGTAGCATTCCATTGGTTGTTAAACTTAGAAATCTCTAAGTAAGCTCTATCCAAATATTTCTTCTTGGAAGCAAGAACACTACTAACAGCATTAAAATCCAAGCCCAAACGCTCCCGAGAACTGGTCTCCTTGGTCAGATCCGTACCCAATTTGTTCACAAGCTCAGTTTGTTTCTTGAAAGAGTGAACAACCTCAATCTTCTCACTTCGAAGCTGAATGATTTCTTTCTCCAACTCCTCATTAGCTTTTCTCAACTCTTCCTTCTTGAACCATAACTGATTGTACTTCTGAATGTCTATGGTGGTAGGCTCCTCAATCATGAGAGGATACAAAGGCTCCACAGAAGGAAACGGCATCAAAAACATCACAGCTCTCTCACGAATCCAAGTCAGGTAAGGGTCATAGGCTCGACTATCACTCTTCCCCAATAAGGCTTTCCCCTTTCTGTGAATATTGTTCTAAGCATGCTCAAGTCTGCCTAAGGCATCACCCTCCAACAATCCAGTGAGATACAGAGATTCCTGCATCTCTTCTTCCTTAGGAGGATCCCTCAGCGCGTATCCAAACAGCCTAACCAACAAAGATGGGTTATAGTTGATGCATCCTTTCCTTCCGACCAGAGGGACGTTAGGTAACCCATTACAACTATAAATGATTTTTGTACCAAGCATATCCCTGTCAAACCAAGTAATGTTCTCTGTAGATAGACCCATCAACCTCTCCGACCACTCTGAAGTACCCGCAGTAGCAACAAACGGACCTGTCTTGGGCATATGACTAGCAAACCACCTGTACAACAAAGGAATACAGCAAGATACATTTTTTCCCCTTCGGTTCTCATTCTTGTAATGAACAGAATGATAAACATCTCCAAGAAGAGTAGGCACTGGGTTTCCCGAAGCCAGAATATGGAACGCATCCAAATCCACAAAGTCAGGGAGATTAGGAAACAATATAATGCAATAGATACAGAGAGCGAGAATGGCGCTAAACACAATACAACAACCATCCTTAGCGAATTGCCGAGCCTTATCAACCAGGAAAGCCAAAGGAAAACCAGGCACCCCATTCCACTTAGTCAACTTCCCCTCTAACTCTGAAGCATCCATGTGTAATACAACAACCAGCTTAGCCAGAACGGGCATAGTGTCAGTATGGAAGAATGGCATCTGATCAAGAATAGGCACGCCTAACAAAATAGAATAATCCTCCAAGGTAGGCGCCATGATATAGTCAGGGAAAATAAAACTCCTCAGCTGTGGGTCATAAAACTGCAGAAGAGCATGAAGACCATCCATCTCATACACTGAAGGCTTGCAGACGCATCTCAACAACCTCTCATAAGACTACCTGAAGTCTTCCATCACTTTGTCATCAGCCATGGCAATCAAACTCCGCAAAGAACTAACATCTGGAGTAGGGAACCTGTAGGCTACTGTCCTCTTCAAGGGCTCCATGTCATAAATAAGGAACAAGATCACTAGAATCGAGGAGGAACTATGCACCTGCAACATAAATACATGTTAATGAAAATGCAGATGAAAATGCACACAGGGGATCAAGATTATTGTGTTGTTGATCGAGAATAGCCAGCGCTCCGCTTTAGCAAGAACATAGCACTGACATTAGGACCCCTTGTATCAAGAACACAGATTCACACTGTAAAGAAAACCGGGTAGTCTAAAAGTCAAGGTTTCCTGCATAACCCAATCCCTCTCACAGGTATGGACCTATCCACTGATAAGGTTCGACATCCTATGCGTTCATCAGCGTCACAGACTTTCAAGAAACGATGATATGTTCACCATTTTTGGTTTGGCATCAGAATCTCCTGAAGAGGCCTCACTTAGCTGACTCACAAATGATCGGTCCCCAGAGTCGACAACCCTCAGATCCAAAATCCCTTCGAGCCCCAAGGGCCAGAAAGAAAATCATAAAAGAGAATCTCGTCTGAGCGCGAATTTCATGGTGAACTAGTACGAGCAAAGCAAGCACATCCACCACTACTCTCCACTACTAAAGCTATGTCTATACTCAAGCCTGGGTCTGGCTTATTTCTCAATGGAACATTCCCTCCCCACAGCACAACAATAATGATAAAATGCGGAAAGTGAATGCAGAAAGATAAATAAAGTACATATATACAACACCCAAAAGATAAACAAACAAGCGCTAGGATTGACTCGCATAGGGGATGTGTCTGTCCCCAGCAGAGTCGACAGTTGTCGCTACTGCAAAAAAAGGAGGCCGGTAATGACAGTAGACTCTGTTAGAACACAAATTGGTGTTTAATATATACTCTAATTTTGTTCAAGTGTTTATTTGTTTCAGATATCAAAATTAATATTATTCTGGAAGCAAGAACGCCTCTGAACACTAAAGAACGATAAAGCTCTGAGTGTCAGAAGCAACACATTAGAAGATTCCGATCTGCTAAAAATGACTCTGAGCGAAGTTGAGAAGAATTTGAGTAAAGAGCATATGTAAAGCTTCAGAAGACTCTAGAAGTACTTAACGCTGCAAGTACAGAGGCTCTGATAAAGCTAGTCTATTTTGATAAAAAATCTCACGCTAAAGCACTTTGCTGCAAAACTCTGTTAGAGTTACTCTGATCTGAAGAACTAGGAACATCATCAAAAGTTCTGATGCAAGATGTTCCAAAGTTGTTGAAGAAGATGCTGTTCAAATAAAGATTCGTTGGCATATTCCTTGTCTTTATCCAAACGGCTCTTTCCTCATTTGTGCATGACACATGAATTCAGACAAAAAGGATTTATCAGAACATTCCTCTTCTGAGAAAGGAAAAGTCAATAGAAGACACAAAGAACAGAATGCACAACATTGCACAGTCTTTGAGAAATGAACTTCAAAGTACTATAAAAGCAAGTCTCAGCATCACTTCAAAGGTTAACGAACTATAAACAAATTCTTGACAAATTATTCACAAGCTCTCTCATACAAACATTCTTCAAAGCTGAATAGTTTTTATTTCGTTCTTTAACTTGTGTAAAAATCACTGTTGTGATATAGCTTTTTAGAAGCAAATCTTAAATACATTGTTAGTTTATCTTTTGTAAAAGATTCCTTAAGAGACCAAGTGTGGTCAAATTTCTTGAGAAGACTAAGACAGATGTCTTAGTGGTTAACACTATAATCAGTTTGATTTAGTGGATTAAGTCCTTGTTGAGAAAGGAAATCACCTTGGTAGGGTGGACTGGATTAGTTTGAGTTCAAATGAACCAGGATAAAAATACCTTGTTATTTTTTTCTATCATCCTAATTGTTTTAAAACCCTTATTCAACCCCCACTTCTAAGTGTTTTTCCTACCTTCAGTTGGCATCAGAGCTCCGGTTCTGTAAGTGCTATCACCTAACCGTGACAGAAATAGATCCTGTTGGGAAAAACTCTTGATCTATTATTATTGATTTATCATGGCTGAAGCTTCAACTTCATACAACAACAAATATGATGATAGAGACAGAATCAGCACCAAACCTCCCATGTTTGATGGTGAGAAGTTTGATTACTGGAAAGATAGAATAGAAAGTTTCTTTCTAGGCTATGACGTTGACTTATGGGATTTGGTCACTGATGGTTATATTCATCCTACTAATGATGAAGGCAAAAAGGTTGACAGAAAGTCTATATCTGACTAACAAGGCGAGAACCACTCTATTAAATGCTATATCTCATACTGAGTATGAGAAAATAACAAATAGAGAAACAACATTTGATATGTTTGAATCTTTAAAAATGACGCATGAAGGAAACTCCCAAGTAAAGGAGACAAAAGCCTTAGCGCTCATTCAGAAATATGAAGCCTTCAAGATGGAGGAATCTAAATTTGTGGAAGCTATGTTCTCAAGATTTCAGATTCTAACTACTGGTCTGAAGGTTCTGGACAAAGGTTACTCTACTGCTGATCACGTCAAGAAGATAATCAGAAGCTTACCAACAAGGTGGAGACCAATGGTGACAGCGTTGAAGCTTGCAAAGGATCTGAATAAGATCACTCTAGAGGAACTTATCAGTTCCTTAAGGATTCACGAGATTGAGCTGGAAGAAGATGAACCTCAGAAGAAAGGTAAGTATGTTGTGCTAAAATCTAACAAATCTGCTAAAGCTTTGCAGGTAATTGAAGAAAGCTCTGAAGAATTTTCCTCTGAAGAAGATGAACTGTCTTTGCTGTCCAAAAGGATAAACCAACTTTGGAAGCACAAATAAAAGAAGTTCAGAAACTTCAAGAGATCTGATCAACATGGCGAATCTTCTGGACACAAGAAATCTGGAAAGAAAGATGTAGTGTGCTACGAGTGCAAGGAGCCAGGCCACTATAAGAATGAATGTCCCAAACTTCTGAAGGAGAAACCCAAAAAGAAGTTTGAAAAGAAGAAGAAAGTTCTAATGGCCACGTGGGATGATTCAGATGCTTCTGAATCTTCATCAGATTCAGAAGATGAATATGCTAATGTGGCACTGATGGCTGACGTGGAGGACCACGAAGAAACTGCTAAATCTAGATCAGACTCAGATTCAGAAGAGGTATTTTCTAAACTTACTAGAGCTGAACTTGCGGAAAGTTTATCTAAAATTCTTGAAAGCTACAGTAAGATCAAACTCAAATACAAGAAGCTTTAGAGCTGTCTTGCATCTGAGACTGATCAGCTGAGATCAGAAGTTGTTGAGCTTAAAGCAAATAATCTTAAAATGAAAAATGATTTAGAAAAATCTCAAAAGTCTGATTCAGATCCTATGTCATGCTCTAAAAACATTTTAGAAGAGTATGATTATAGCTTTCAGAAGTTTCTGTCCAGAGGCCTAGATAGAAGTAAAATGGCTTCCATGATCTATGGCGTAAGTAGAAACAACAGAAGAGGAATTGGATATGAATCACCCTCTGGAAAGGATTTAAATCCAAAACCTGTTGATAAACCGATCATTAAGTATTCTCCTCTGTATACTCACTTCAAATATGGTCACTTAAATGATATTAAGCACACTCGTTCTGATCAGAACAAACCTGTGTTTAATAAACCAAGACTTCATCACAACAAATATGCTTTTAAGGGAAATAAATTCAGACAGAATTTCAAACCTACTAACCCCAGAGGACCCAAGAAAATATGGGTACCTAAGGACAAAATAATTTTTGTTGCAGATGTCCTTAGCAGCAAAGTTGAGACACCAATCATGGTACCTGGACTTTGGCTGCTCGCGACACATGACGGGAAGAAGGTCTATGTTCCAAAGCCTGGAACTTAGATCTGGAGGTGACGTGAAGTTTGGAGGGAACCAGAAGGGCGAAATCGTTGGCTCTAGAACTATTGGTAATGGTAACCTCCCTTCCATATCTAATGTTTTACTTGTTGAAGGATTAACACATAATCTATTGTCCATAAGTCAATTAAATGACAATGGTTATGATATAATCTTCAATCAAAAATGTTGTAAAGCTGTGAGTCAAAAAGCTGGTTCAATCCTCTTTAATGGAAAAAGGAAGAACAACATTTATAAAATTAATCTTTCAGAACTAAAAGTTCAGAATGTAAAATGCCTTTTGTCTGTTAACGATGAGCAATGGGCCTGGCATAGAAGATTGGGTCATATTAGTATGAGACGTATATCTCAGATTAATAAGCTCAATCTGGTTAGAGGACTTCCTCAGTTGAAGTTCAACTCAAATGCTCTTTGTGAAGCATGTCAGAAAGGAAAATTTTCAAAATCTTCTTTCAAAGCCAAAAATGTTGTTTCTACCTCTAGACCATTAGAGCTGCTTCATATTGATCTATTTGGACCAGTGAAAACTGCATCCATCAGAGGCAAGAAGTATGGTTTAGTCATAGCTGATGATTATAGCAGATGGACATGGGTAAAATTCCTGAAACACAAGGATGAGTCACATTTTGTGTTCTTTGACTTCTGCAACCAAGTCCAAAACGAAAAAGAATTAAAATTGTTAAAGTCAGAAGTGATCATGGTGGAGAGTTTGAAAATAAATACTTTGAAAAATATTTTAAAGAAAAGGGCATTGCACATGATTTTTCTTGTCCTAGAACTCCTCAACAGAATGGAGTTGTAGAAACGAAAAATAGAACATTGCAAGAAATGGGCAGAACCATGATCAACGAGACTAACATGGCAAAACATTTTTGGGCAGAAGCAGTGAATACATCTTGTTATATTCAGAACAGAGTGTCTGTAAGACCTCTTCTGGAGAAGACTCCCTATGAATTTTGGAGGAATAGAAAGCCTAAAATTTCTTATTTCCATCCTTTTGGATGTGTTTGTTTTATTTTGAATACTAAGGAAAATCTGAACAAGTTTGATTCTAAAGCTCAAAAGTGTTTCATGCTTGGATATTCTGAACGCTCTAAAGGCTACAGAGTATACAATACTAAGACACAGATTGTAGAGGAATCATTTCATGTTAGATTTCATGATAAGCTTGGCAATCAAAAGGCAAAGCAGCTTGAAATTTCTACAGATAGAGAAGTCCTTCTCACAGACTCTGAAGAATCAAAGGCAAACAAAGCTCAGGCAAAAGCACCAGAAGCAATGTCAGATGCTACTCCTTTGACTGCTTAGATGGACAGCTTGACAATTTCTGAAGAACCAACTGTTAAAGGATCGTCCAAAATCAAAGCCTCTCATCCAGAGGAAACGATAATTGGAAAGAAGGATGACCCTATCAGAACAAGATCTTTTCTCAGATCATCTGGAACGTCATTGTTTGGTTTGGTATCTATCATTGAACCTACCTCTATGGATGAGGCTCTGCAAGATAATGATTGGATACTTGCTATGCAAGACGAGCTTAACCAATTCACAAGGAATGATGTCTGGGATCTGGTTCCAAAACCAAATGGATTCAACATCATTGGAACAAAATGGGTCTTCAGAAACAAGCTGAACGAGCAAGGAGAAGTTATCAGAAATAAGGCTAGGCTGGTTGCTCAAGGATATAGTCAGTAAGAAGGTATAGATTACACAGAGACATATGCTCATGTGGCAAGGTTAGAATCTATTCGCTTGCTTATTTCTTTTACTGCACAAAATAACATCACTCTATATCAGATGGATGTTAAAAGTGCTTTCTTAAATGGATTCATAGAAGAGGAAGTTTATGTTCATCAACTCCCTGGTTTTGAAAATGAAAAATTTTCAGAACACGTTTTTAAACTGAAGAAATCACTCTATGGCTTAAAACAAGCTCCCAGAGCTTGGCATGAGAGGCTGAGTAATTTCCTTCTGGAAAATAATTTTATCAGAGGAAACGTTGATACTTCTCTCTTCCATAAATCAATTAAGAAAGACATTTTAATCTGTCAGATTTATGTTGATGACATTATTTTTGGAACTACCAATATTACGCTTGGAAAAGAGTTTGCTCAATCTATGCAGGAAGAATTCGAAATGAGCATGATGGGAGAACTCAGATTCTTTCTGGGAATTCAAGTGAATCAAACTCCAGAAGGCACCTACATACATCAGACAAAGTATGTAAAGGAGCTTCTGAAGAAATTCAACATGGCAGAAAGTAAGCTAGCAAAGACTCCAATGCATCCTACAAGTACTCTAGGTAAAGAAGAGGTAAGTAAAAAGGTAGATCAGAAGCTCTACAGAGGTACGATTGGTTCTCTCTTGTACTTGACTGCTTCTAGGCCTGATATCCACTTTAGTGTTTGTCTATGTGCTAGATTCCAATCAAATCCTAGAGAATCTCACTTAATAGTTGTTAAGAGGATTCTGAGGTATGTGAAAGGTACTACTAACGTGGTCTTGTGTTACAGAAGATCTGATGAATACAGATTAGTTGGATTCTGTGATGGTGATTATGCTGGAGACAGAATAGAACGTAAAAGTACTTCTAGAAGCTGTCAGTTTCTGGGAAGTCATCTGATCTCATGGTTCAGCAAGAAGTAACCCACAATAGCGCTTTCAACAACAGAAGCAGAATATATTGCTGCTGGTGGTTGTAGCACACAGATGCTCTGGATGAAAAATCAACTAGAAGATTATCAGATACATGAGAGTAACATTTCTATTTTCTGTGATAATACTTCTGTTATTTTCCTTTCTAAGAATCCCGTTTTACATTCTAAGGCAAAGCATATAGAAATTAAGCATCATTTCATCAGAGACCATGTTCAGAAGGGAATTATAAGCTTAAATTTTGTTTATACAGACCATCAATGGGCTAATATCTTCACAAAACCCCTTGTTGGAGATAGGTTTAAATTTATTTTGAAGAATATTAGTATGGATTTTTGTCCAAAATAAAACTATTATTCAGAGTCAAATTTATTCAGATGAAATATGATTAATATCTATACTCTGAAGAAATTCATCTAATTATTTCTTTTGGTACGTTATTTATTTTTTGTGAAACTCTGATCTAACAAGTCTCAGAAGATCTGAGCGTTGTTTAACGTTTCTTATTCTAAAGAGATTCAGAGGCACATCAACATCAAACACGTGTCACATGAAATCTGAAAAGGAGGAGTGTACATAATGAGACGTCGTTTTGAGGTACTGTTTGAATTCTCAATTTCTCGTTTTCCTCCCCGTGCTTGTCAGTATCATTTAATGCTTTTAAATCATTATTCTTTTTTATGTGACTTTTTGTTTTTAAATTAATTGAATTAAATGTTGATCGTGTGAATGTGTGCCCTAATTTTTGCCCCTATATATTCCACAACACAACACCTCTCACATTTTTTCACTCTCTCTCACACCTGTATGCATTTCTGTTTGCTTCATTGCTTCTTCCACTCCTCCAAACCTAAATCTCAAAGAAGAACTCATTATCTCTCAAGATCAGAAATGGCAACTTCATCTTCAACCTCTCAACAGTTTGAATCTACAATGGTTGCGGTTTCATCTTCTACTATGGGTCCTACTCCGTTCAAAGAACCTGTAAGAACTCTCCTCACACTTGTTGATCAACTGGAAGTTTTATGTGAGTTCTTGGTTGATTTTGAATGTATTGCTGTGAATGGTTATGATTTGCATCCAACTGTGTCATCACAAGGATGGACAAAGTATTTTGATAGACTGATAGGTCTAGTTTATCCTAGCTTGGTTAAAGAGTTTTGGTTCCATGCAAACGTTTTCCCCAAATTCATTGTTTCTTCAGATCTGGGTAAAGTTGATAGGATATCAAGAAACAGATGGTATAGTTAGACTATGGAACGGATCTAAATGGGGGGGTTGAATAGATCCCCAATTGGTTTTAAAAATGTTTTAAGTGCGGAAGCGGGCGAGGAAAATTATAGTCTAAAACGAACGGTTATTGGAAAACCGGATATACGTAAGCCTATGGATTTATGACAATTCGGAAAAATAGAATCACAACACAAACTATGCTTATCAATTATTTACTTTAGTTGTAAGATTACCTAGTTCCAATGATTCAAAGACAAACCAAAACTAGATACACAAGTAAGATAATTTTGGTTCAAGCAATATGTCAAACACTTGGTGTGCAAAAACACTCCAAGTGATGTTTATGTTGAGTAAGAGATTTCAAACAGCCTAGTACAATGTAATGTTGTACTTTAGAGTTAAAAACAAAGTCTTAACCTCTTACTCAATTGATATCACAATTTTGGACAATTGAGCTGTAACGAAAATGCTGAAAATAAAGGAAGACAAGTAATTTGGTGAGGCAGTTCCCCCGTCGTCCTCGCTTCGGGGTACGTCTGCCCTCAATTCTAAAATTAGAATTGAGATATATTGAATAGATATCACCTGTTTGAATGAACAGTTTATACAAGGATTGAGCAGCAAAATTACAACAAAAATCTCAATGTGTTGAAAGTTGTCTTCACTCCTTGCCCCTTGATTCAAGCTGAATCAAGTTCTTTGATTTGTGTTGATGGACCTCCGACTCCAGCCACCTTATTGAAGAACATGTTGTTGTTCCAACTTTTGGCTCCGGCTGATCTCAACAGCACCAAATCGAACCCGAGATCTTCCCTTCAAAATCACCGAATCCGCTACTAGACTTATGTAGACCACCTCTTCACAATCACCTTCGCTCGATTGATCGTTGATGAAGAATCTCGTCCAAAAACCCCCAAAATTCGAACCAATCTTGGAGGGCAAAACCCCAATGGTTTTATTCAAGAACGAACCTGTCGCAATCTTCAACCCGAGCTTGATTCTCCAATCTAAGCCTCGAACCTTATCACCTTGGATCTCTCACAAATGCATTTCAAAAATGATTGTGTGTAATTGAAATGTTGTGAGATGTTGAAGATGAAGATGATGAATCTTGGACACCTATTTCACTCTTTCTTGTTTTTGAACACATGAATCAAAAGAATATCAAATGTTAGTATAAACAAGTGTTTAAGCAAGTATATATAGTGCCAACAAAATTCAGGACATAACAGTATTTCAAATATGAGAGGGAACAATTTTAAAACAGTTTTTCCGCGCGAACGGTCGACCATAACAGGTCTGTGTGTCGACGCATGGCCTGTGCTGTTTTGAATTTTTGGAAATTTCATCAGTGTGCGTCGACCATACAGTCGGCGTGCGTTGACCCGTTAAAATTCATCTCCTTTGTGCGTCGACCCTATGGTCGACCAATGCTTTTATGCGTTGACCCGCTGGAATATCATTCCTTCATGCGCTGACCCTATGGTCGACGCATGCTTTGTGCGCTGACTGATTTGCCCTTTTTCTGATGGATACGCCGACCCTATGGTCGACCCATATCCTGCAAGCCTGTAAAATTTCATTAGTTTGAAGCATTTCATGCCTTTAGTCATGATTGCATTTTGTCAACTCAAAGTATATTCATTTTAGAAATTTTAAGACAAGCGAAAGAGGAATATGGTGGGTGATATGTTGCATCTGGTGTAGTGGATCTGGAATTCATACTTTCCAGTCTATCCTGGGAATTTGTCATCATCGAAACCTGCATTTACCAATGTCTTGCAGATTTGTGTGATATGTGGTGATTTGCCTCCACAATCTCCCCCTTTTTGATGATGACAACCTGTATACAGTTAAAACACCAAATATGCAACATATACACACAAGTATACACAAGCTCCCCCTTTCTTTTGCACTATAAGGCTGTAGAACAAACAGCCTATCAAATGTTGTTAATATCCTGAACTATTAATATCCTGACTTGGCTTTGGTGTTTTCTTGCTACATTGTCTTCTCCCCCTTTGACACCATCAAAAACAGAAGAGGAATGCATTAATTAACAGAGAACAGACAATAGGTGATAGTTAATTACCAAACTTCACACACAAGCATGATAATGAACAAAAATCTTGAATTAATAGATAATGGCGAACACATGTAATGAAAGTTCAGGCACACATAATACAAAACAAATGAAAAGTACACAGACGAAAACATATAAGCAAATATGAAATATGCAACTATGAATCTAATAACCATGACCCCGTCCTCGTCCTCTCCCTCGGTATGCAGCATCTGGATTGTGGTAAGGATCCGAGAAGTCCAAAAAGGCTTTGACAGACATGTTGAGATGACTAAGAGAGTTAGTGATTTCCCAATCTTTCCGCTCATGTGATTCAACCAGAGAGTCAATACGGGCGTCCATCCGAGTAGAAAAAGAATTGAACCTTTCATTTTGGGCATGGAGCTCAGCTCTAATCTGCTCCATCTGAGTGTCTTGACGCCTTATGAAGTTTTGTTGTTCTAACTGCATTGACTGCATCATAGTAATGACTTCAGAGTTATCCGAAGGCGGAGGAGGTGATGAGTGCTCAGAGGGTTGGTAGTCTTGAGGGTAGCCGTGATATGGGTCATAAAATCTACCCAAGGTAGTCCAGCCTGTATATTGCCAATCGCCCCAGCCTTGATTTGTAGAATCGCCTTCTTGTTCTTCTGATTGATATGAGTACTGGACCCAATCGGTATTTGTAGTCGTATCATGGACTGGAGATTGATGATAATCTTGAGTCCCATAGATAGGTTCTTGTATCTCTGCATTTGTGTTGTCTTCTGCATCGTCTTCTTCACCTTCCTCTTCACTTTCTTCTTCACCTTGTTCGTCGCTTTCTTCTTCACCCTGCTCTTCACTTTCTTCTTCATCAGAATCGTTACTAGGAACCGGAGGAATATTAGCCCGTCGGACAAATCTGTATGAACGACGTTCAGCACACCAAAAATACCCCATCATTGCAAGGGTTTTGGTGCTAAATTCTTTATCTGAGAAAACTGATACACATGGAAATGTTGGATACACAACATTCGCAGCAGCAAGAATTTCCGAGATGAACGACCCATAGGCTAAAGCAGTGCCTCTACTTGAGTCTCTCAGAGCAAACATCCTGCTAGCAATATAGTAAGGCCAATTTATTTTGATCCTGTTTTGCGGTATGTAGATAAGATGTACCTCAGCTTATTCTATACGCGAAAGATCACCCTTTTTCGGTCGTAGAATACGAGCGACAATCCACTGAAGGATGCGCTCCCCTGTATTGAGTTTCCCGGCTGTGACCGATCGAGGAAAAGCATCGTTGTTGACAATTTCCTCTGGATAAGGTCGTTTGAGCATTCCATTCAGAGCCCTCTTATATTCATAACCCGGCACCGTACGAGTGTCAGTTACCTCATGGAGAGGTGGTGCATCAGCATCAACAGTCATATCAAAATATTTGTTCCATACTTCAGAATTGATATTAACCAGTCTATTTCCTACAGAGGTGTGAAAGTGTTGGTCTTGAAAGTTACCTCGCATATTTGTGTAAAACACTCTGACCAAATCTTCACTGTACTTTGTATTACATTCCAGGAAATTGACGAATCCTTGAAAGTCCAACAGGGACAGAAGCCGAGTGAGATGCAAGCGCTCACTTGTTGCATGGTAGAAAGCATGATGTGGAACTATGGCCCTTTTGCTGAGACTTTTGTTGAAGTTTTCAACCGCAGGAGGATGAACAAGAGAAACAGCAGTAACCAGAACTGAAGCAGAGGATGAAGATGCTCTTGATCTCTTACCGGTAGTTTTGCAGAGAGCGGAAGCCATTGATGATGAGTTTTGGAGTAGTTTTGAAGAGGAACTTTGAAGAGAATGATTTAGGAATAATGTTGGAAAAGAAGAATACTTGGGTCTTTAATAGAAGGAGATGTTAGGGTTTTTGGGAAGAGGGAGGAGACAAGGAGACAATTTAGGTGTCTAGATGCAATTCACAAGATGAATGTCATGTCAAAACATCACAACACATTTAATGTAGGGAAGAGGGAAAGTGGAACGGTTTTCAAACGAGAAAATTTCTGGCTTTTCAAGCGAGCCATCGACCATAGCCCTGCATGCGTCGATGCATACTGTTCAATTTTTGATAATTTTGAAAATTTTACAGCATGTGTCGACCATTGTCCTATTTAGGTCGACTCAAACCTTCAAAAAACTCAAAATTTTCAATTTTAAGTTATGCAGAATGTCACACTTGCCTATTTATCATGCCTATTCATCTTTTCACAATATGACATGCATTCAACACACATAGTATCAACCAGCAACAGTCATATACATATATAAGTACCATGATTGTAGAACGATATAGCTGTTTTCAAGTCATGAATGCTAAGAGAGAGAAGAAAAAGAAGGAGAAAGGAGCAATATCACCTCTATACGGACTACTCTAGTTAACCACAGATTTGTACTTGCAACAAACTCAAAGCGATTGTTAGTGGTACAAAAACATAGTTGTTAGTGGTACAAAAACATAGCAATTGTTAAACCCGATCAGAAATATCGAGAATACCAAGCTCTCGACGGATATGAAAGAAGGGCTCATTGGCTAGCGGCTTTGTGAAAATGTCCGCTAGTTGGTTTTTAGTATCGACGTGCTCAAAGACAACGTCACTCTTCTCTACATGGTCCCTAAGAAAATGGTGTCGAATTTCTATGTGTTTGGTACGCGAGTGTAACACCGGATTCTTGGTAAGATTTATAGCACTGGTGTTGTCACAAAATATTGGAATACGTTCTAGTTTCAAATTAAAGTCCAATAGTTGTTGTTTAAGCCATAAGACTTGCGCACAACAACTATCGGCGGCTACGTATTCCGCTTCGGCGGTTGACAGAGCAACAAGCCCTTGTTTCTTGCTGTGCCAACTAACCAGAGAGTTTGAAAATAGGTGACATGTACCACTGGTGCTTTTCCTATCTGATTTGCAACCGGAAAAATCAGAATCAGAGAAGCCTACCAATGAACAATCATTACCCTTAGAATACCACAATCCATACTTCGGAGTACCAGATAGGTGTCGAAGTATGCGTTTGACAGATTTTAGGTGGGTCCTTAGGACATGATTGGTATCTGGCACACATACACACGCTAAACATAATGTCGGGACGCGAAGCAGTGAGATAGAGAAGCGAGCCAATCATACCTCTGTACCTTTTTACCTCAACATCTTTGCCACTTTCATCTTTACTCATGTTTGCACATGTTGGCATAGGGGTGTCTATGGCTTTTGCATTTGCCATGTCAAATCTCTTGAGAAGATCCAAACAATATTTTGTTTGGCTCACGAATGTTCCTTCCTTCAGTTGCTTGATTTGTAACCCGAGAAAATATGTGAGTTCACCCATCATACTCATCTCGAATTCACCCTGCATAAGCTTAGCAAACTCTCTTACGAGATTCATGTTAGTGGATCCAAATATGATATCGTCAACATAAATTTGTACAAGAATTAAGTGTTTTCCTTGACGTTTAATGAAGAGAGTAGTATCAACCTTTCCTCTTGAGTAGCCTTGATCAAGTAAGAATTTGCTTAGTCTCTCATACCAAGCTCTAGGAGCTTGTTTAATACCGTACAAAGCTCTTTTCAATTTATAGACATGACCAGGATACTCATGAGACTCAAAACCAGGTTGTTGAGCAACATAGACTTCTTCATTTATAAACCCGTTAAGGAATGCACTTTTGACGTCCATTTGAAATAACTTAAAATCTATCGCACAAGCGAAAGCAAGTAGAAGGTGTATAGCCTCGAGTCGGGCAACCGGCACATAAGTTTCCTCATAGTCGATGCCTTCCTCTTGGTTATACCCTTGTGCGACTAAACGCGCTTTGTTGCGAGTTATTACTCCGTTTTTGTCCAGTTTATTTCTAAACACCCATCGGGTGCCGATTACTTGATGACCTTGTGGAGGAGGGACAAGGTCCCAAACCTCATTTCTAGTAAACTGATTCAGTTCCTCCTACATTGACAAATACCAATGTTTATCGAGTAGAGCTTCCTTAGGGTTTTTAGGTTCCATCTGTGACACGAAAGCGAAGTAATAACAGAAATTACTAAGCTTAGCTCGAGTTGTTACACCCTTTGTGATGTATCCAATAATGTTTTCAATTGGATGGTCTTTAGATGACTTCCATTCTTGAGGAAGATCGTCGTTTGAAGGCGGATGAACTTCCTCTGTTGCATCACGGTGTACATCCTTATCCTCCTCAATTTTGGCTTTGTCAGGTTGATCAATCCCCGTCTCGCCACTTTTGAGTATGTCTTCAGTGGATGTACCTGCACCATGAACAACACTATCCTTTCCGACATTTCTCGGGTAGGACTCATCAAAGGTAACATGCACAGACTCTTCTACAGCAAGTAATTGTTTATTATATATTCTATATGCTTTACTCGAGTGAGAGTATCCGAGAAAGATACCTTCATCGGCTTTGGAATCAAATTTGCCCAAGTTTTCCTTTCCATTGTTTAATACAAAACATTTACATCCAAACACGTGCAAGTAAGAAACATTAGGCTTTCGCCCTTTTAAAAGTTTGTACGGTGTTTTGTTTAGAATGGGTCGAATAAGTACCCTATTCAAAACATAGCACGCCGTACTAATGGCGTCGGCCCAAAAATATTTAGGTAAACCACTTTCGTTAATCATTGTTCTTCCCAATTCTTCTAAAATACGGTTTTTGCGCTCCACAACCCCGTTTTGTTGAGGAGTGCGTGGAGCGAAGAAGTTATGATCAATACCACGGTTACCGCAATATTCTTCAAATAAGTGATTTTCAAACTCACCTCCATGGTCGCTCCTAATGGACACTATGTTTGTATTTAACTTATTTTGGGAAAGCTTAGCAAACTTTTCAAAAGCGGCGAATGTATCACTTTTACTTACTAAGAAGATGGTCCAACAAAACCTAGAAAAGTCGTCCACTATTACAAACCCGTAATAGTTTCCTCCTAGACTTTTGATCCTAGACGTCCCAAACAAGTCCATGTGTAGAAGTTCAAGAGGTCTCGTTGTTGAAATTATCTTTTTGGATTTAAATGAGATCCTCGTTTGCTTCCCTTTTTGATAAGCATCACAAAGGTGATCCTTGGTGAACTTTATTTTGGGAAGTCCTAAGACTAGGTCTTTTGAGACTACCTTATTGAGTAAGTCAAAATTAACATGCGCTAAACGCCTATGCCATAGCCATGAGTCTTCACTCATAGTTATGAGGCATTTGTCGCTTGTTAATGATACTTCATTTAAGTCAAGCATATATACATTGTTTACTCTAAAACCATTAAACATATTCTTCTTATCATTTTCATGCACAATTTTGCAACAATCTTTTGAAAAGGATACATTGTATCCTTTGTCGCACAATTGGCTAATGCTAAGCAGGTTATGTTTAAGGTTTTCGACAAGCAATACGTCGGAAATCATAGTAGAGGCGGGATTACCTACACTACCTTTACCTAGTATTGCTCCGCGGTTGTTATCACCATAAGTTACATACCCTTTCTTCTTAGCCACAAAGTCTATGAATAAGGATATGTCTCCAGACATGTGTCTTAAGCACCCACTATCGAGAACCCATCTTCTCTCGGTGGTCTCGACACATTTCACCTGTCAAAACATAATTAGCACAAGGAGGTACCCAATGGCATATTGGGTCCTAATAGGCTAGCGACAAAATGGTTGCTTTTGGGCAACCATTGGTAGATGCCTTTAGGAACAAGAAATCTCCCAAACCGGCATTTACCAATGGAGTGGCCTTTCTTGCAACAATATAAGCAAGCAAAATCAACTTTAGAGACACTTTCACTTGCTTGATCCCTAATTACATATGCATATTTTTGGTATGGGTTAATCATACTTTTTCTAAAATCCTTTTTATCAATAGCAAATGTAACTTTAGGTTCAAGTGCCTTGTTTAATTTGGCCTTGAGGTTTCTAACCTCACCTTGCTAAATATGACAAGTATCACACCCGAAATTGAAAGGATTTCTATCGTCTTTACAATTCGATTCATTGCCTTTCACAATGGAAGCCTTAAGATCCTCTAATTTCTTTTCGGACTCTTTAACTTTATGCTCTAAATACGTAAAGATTTTCTTATTAGAAGCAAGTTTCTTGAAGGCTTCAACTGCTTTATTATGTAAGGCATGAAATGCGGTTTGTAATTCTGAATGCGACATATTTGAGGACTTATCATATTTAGAGTGACGTACCTAATTTTTCTTATTTTTTCTGATTGGCGGAGAGGCATAGATTCACGGACTCTTCTTCATCACTAGAGCTTTCATCAGAGGAGGAAGAGTCGCTATCACTTTCCCATGCTATGTACGCTCTCCTAGGCTTTGATGCTTTCTTGTGTGATTTTTATGATTCCTTGTCCTTTCCCTTTTTATTCATTGGACAGTCCGGTTTGTAGTGACTGGGCTTTCCACAGTTGTAGCACGTCCCTCTAGTCTTTTTACCTTTAGAGTCATCATCCTTGGAGTGTCTCGATTGTTTCCGGAAGTTTACCAAGTTTTTCTCGGAATTTTGGATGCCATTCTTTCTCACGTAACGGTTATACCGTTTAACAAACAACCCCATGTCTTCGTTTGTGTCCTCTTCTTCTTCGTCGCTCGAGGAATAATCATGTTGCTCTTTTGCTTGAGACTTCGAGGAGGAAGTCTTGAGAGCTATCGATTTCTTTTCACTCACCTTCGTTTTGTCTTTCTTTTCCATCTTTTCGCGTTGGTCTAAGCTCAAGAGTACCTGTTCATGCTCTTGTAATTTGCCAAACAATGTTGTTAAATCTAATAAGGTAAGATCATGAGCTTCTTTGATGGCGGTCACTTTAGGTTGCCATTCCCTGTTAAGACATCTTAAGATCTTATTAGTAGCAATATCATTTGAAACAGGCCTACCTAATGAATGTAAACGATTGATGAGATGAGTAAATCTCTTTTGCATGTCAGCAATGGTTTCCCCTTGCTCCATGAAAAAGAGATCGAACTCTTGAGTTAGTGTATTGATTCTAGCCAACTTAACATTGTTTGTCCCCTCATGGGCTATTTGTAGTGAATCCCACATGGCCTTAGCAGTAGGACAATGGGATACACGATAGTATTCATCTACACCTAATGAGGAGATTAAGATGTTTTTAGCTTTCCAATCATAATTGTATTTTTTCTCATCGTCATCGGTCCATTGTGCTTCAGGCTTTGGCACAACTACATTATCCGCATTGGTCATAGTAATTTTTATTGGACCATTAAGGATAACGTTCCATATTTTTCTATCTATGGAGTTTATATGCACACGCATACAATCTTTCCAATTACTATAATTTTCACCGTTGAAAACAGGAGCCCTATTGTACGCACCTTTAGGTTCGTTTGCCATTTTCTATCTCGTTGTATTTGAAGCACCGAATAACCGGAGCTCTAGATACCACTTGTTAGAGTATGGCACAGATCTAGAAGGGGGTTGAATAGATCCCCAATTAAAATTTGAGTCGGTGCTACCAATTTAAAATTGGTTTTAAAAATGTTTTAAGTGCGGAAGCGGCCGAGGAAAATTATAGTCTAAAACGAACGGTTATTGGAAAACCGGATATACGTAAGCCTATGAATTTATGACAATTCGGAAAAATAGAATCACAACACAAACTATGCTTATCAATTATTTACTTTAGTTGTAAGATTACCTAGTTCCAATGATTCAAAGACAAACCAAAACTAGATACACAAGTAAGATAATTTTGGTTCAAGCAATATGTCAAACACTTGGTGTGCAAAAACACTCCAAGTGATGTTTATGTTGAGTAAGAGATTTCAACCAGCCTAGTACAATGTAATGTTGTACTTTAGAGTTAAAACCAAAGTCTTAACCTCTTACTCAATTGATATCACAATTTTGGACAATAGAGCTTACACAAAAATTACTTATTTGAGCTGTAACGAAAATGCTGAAAATAAAGGAAGACAAGTAATTTGGTGAGGCAGTTCCCCCGTCGTCCTCGCTTCAGGGTACATCTGCCCTCAATTCTAAAATTAGAATTGAGATATATTGAATAGATATCACCTGTTTGAATGAACAGTTTATACAAGGATTGAGCAGCAAAATTACAACAAAAATCTCAATGTGTTGAAAGTTGCCTTCACTCCTTGCCCCTTGATTCAAGCTGAATCAAGTTCTTCGATTTGTGTTGATGGACCTCCGACTCCAGCCACCTTATTGAAGAACACGTTGTTGTTCAAACTTTTGGCTCCGGCTGATCTCAACAGCACCAAATCGAACCCGAGATCTTCCCTTCAAAATCACCGAATCCGCTACTAGACTTGTGAAGACCACCTCTTCACAATCACCTTCGCTCGATTGATTGTTGATGAAGAATCTCGTCCAAAAACCCCCAAAATTCGAACCAATCTTGGAGGGCAAAACCCCAATGGTTTTATTCAAGAAAGAACCTGTCACAATCTTCAACCCGAGCTTGATTCTCCAATCTAAGCCTCGAACCTTATCACCTTGGATCTCTCACAAATGCATTTCAAAAATGATTGTGTGTAATTGAAATGTTGTGAGATGTTGAAGATGAAGATGATGAATCTTGGACACCTATTTCACTCTTTCTTGTTTTTGAACACATGAATCAAAAGAATATCAAATGTTAGTAGATATAAGTGTTTAAGCAAGTATATATAGTGCCAACAAAATTCAGGACATAACAGTATTTCAAATATGAGAGGGAACATTTTAAAACAGTTTTTCCGCGCGAACGATCGACCATAACAGGTCTGTGCATCGACGCATGGCCTGTGCTATTTTGAATTTCTGGAAATTTCATCAGTGTGCGTCGACCATACAGTCGGCGTGCGCTGACCCGTTGAAATTCATCTCCTTTGTGCGCCGACCCTATGGTCGACCAATGCTTTTATGCGTTGACCCGCTGGAATATCATTCCTTCATGCGCTGACCCTATGGTCGACGCATGCTTTGTGCGCTGACTAATTTGCCCTTTTTCAGATGGATACGCCGACCCTATGGTCGACCCATGTCCTGCAAGCCTGCAAAATTTCATTAGTTTGAAGCATTTCATGCCTTTAGTCATGATTGCATTTTGTC
The DNA here is from genome assembly GCA_963859935.3 of Lathyrus sativus. Classification (NCBI taxonomy): domain Eukaryota; kingdom Viridiplantae; phylum Streptophyta; class Magnoliopsida; order Fabales; family Fabaceae; genus Lathyrus; species Lathyrus sativus. The sequence continues at coordinate 272,790,916 of OZ012739.1, forward strand.
AACTCAAAGTATATTCATTTTAGAAATTTTAAGACAAGCGAAAGAGGAATATGGTGGGTGATATGTTGCATCTGGTGTAGTGGATCTGGAATTCATAATTTCCAGTCTATCCTGGGAATTTGTCATCATCGGAACCTACATTTACCAATGTCTTGCAGATTTGTGTGATATGTGGTGATTTGCCTCCACATGTGTTACTCATCTGCCAGCAAGTCATATTGATATGAATGAGGTGTACAGTGAAGTTTTCACTTCTGGGGAAGCTTCAAGCAAGATAAAGGATTTAAAGTTTCATTACAAGATATGGGCTAAGATCTTCTTAGGCTGCATACATCACAGGAAATCTACTAATTCTCCTGACTACATCAACGCAGATCAGATGTATTTCATGTACTTTCTGGGTAAAGGCATCAAGGTGGATCTGCCTTACTTACTTTTTACTCATCTGTGGGGACATGTAAAAATGTCCAGAGAATCTGTCAAAACAAAGCATCAGAAGGTGAGAAACTGGATCCCTATGGGAAGACTGGTCTCAGATATTCTGACTGAAAATGGATTAGTGGGTCATCTGACAGAGGCGGGTATGAAAGAAAAGTTAGCTTCAATTATTGGAAAACCTCTTAACTGAAAGAGTCTGCAAAGGATGAGAATAATGGAAGAACTTACTTCTGCACCAGTTCAGTTCAACACTGAAAGAAGTAAGCAAGAGAAGAATTCCTTTAGATGATTTTCCTCTCTTCTTTGCTGAAGAACCAAAGGAAGTCATTCTGAATTACATCGCTGCTTGCTTAGCAGATGGATCCCCCTTGCCAGCAAATTTGGTCCAAAGAAGAAATGAACCTGGACCAGATCTCTATGGGGAAAAACAGAGGAAGAAAAGAAAGGTCTCAGAAGAAGGATCTTCGAAGCCTAAGAGGAAAGGTTCTGGTGAAGCATCTTCTGCAAAGCCAAAGCGCATCAAGAAGCAGAAAGGTAACCCTTCTGCAAGTTTATCTTCTATTTTAGAATAAGTAAGAGAAGTACTAACATCTGAACTTCCTCCTCCTTATGACCCAATTCCCACACCTTATCCTTCTCACAACTCTGAACCCATTTCTTCTGAACCACAAAAATCTCAACCACCCCCCTCTGAACCATCTGAACCACAATCATATGTACCATCCACACCTTCCTTCAACATCCATCAGAAAACTACTTCTGATAAAACCTCATCATTTGTTCCACATACATCTGAACCAAACCCTTTTGTAAACCAACCTTCTGAACATCCCCCATCTAAAAATCAAACATCTGAACCACATCAATCACAAACCATACCATCTGATCCTGAACCAGTTATTCTTGATCTTCAACCTCTCATGACTGTCCATCCAGTTCCATCTGGATCATCTGAATCTTCTGATTCATCTGATTCCAGTGATTCTGATAGATATGATGTCATCTCTTCTTTTCTCAAACCCTTTGTTTCTATCCCATCTGACCCTGAGGATGATACTTTTTCATCTGAACCAACCCCATATGAACCTAAGGTTGCTAATACTTCATCTGTCCATATTCCATCTTCATCATATCCACCTGTTATCATTATTCCCTCTTTTTCCATACCTTCAACTTTTGCTACCACCAAAACATCATCATTAGAAGCCTACTTGAAACCCAAACCTAGGCTAGATGTTGGTACTCTGTTTTCTGGTTTTGAAAAAGAAATAAATATGTGGTTATCTTCTGTCAAGAAGGAATGCCTTTCTAGTATGAATCCTGATGATTCTGAAGCTATCTGGAAGAGATTCAAGAATAGATTCAACTCTGTTGCTTCAAATCTTGAAGAGATTTGTTTTGATGATGCAAAGGTTAGATTTGCTGAAGCTATCAGACTCACTCTTCTGAGAGTTAGCAGAAATCCAACCTTGCTTCTGGAAAACACACCTGCAAAGGATGTGTGTCTTCCTTCTGAAGACTTTGTTGTATCGAAGACTACTGAAGTGGTTAGGCCTGAAGAAGTCATTCCAGAAGGTTCTGCTCCTGGTCCTGAAGAAACTCTTGACCCTGTTCAACCTTCTGACATGATTGTCCAGAATGCATCTGCTTCTTTGGTTATTCACAATGCCTCTGCTTCTGCATCTGCTCCTGATTCATCTGAAGTGAAGAAAGAAGATGAAGATCTGCATGCTAAGTTTGCTGAGCTCAAGGCTAGCAACACTGAGATAAGATCTTGGATGGTAAAGCAGGAAAAGACCACTGATGAAATCAAGACTTGGATGGCGAAACAAGATGAGTCAACATCTGAGATAATGAATCTTCTGAGGATTTTGGCTTCCCGTCCTTCTTAACTTCTTTGTTGTTTGTGCACTTATGTGTTAACTGTTTGTCTGTTTCTGTTTTGGATTATGTTTATCAATGCATCTGAATGTGTGTTCTTACAACTGAATCTTTCATCTGATTTCTTGATTTTCCTCTGTTACTCTTTTATCTTAAAGTTTTTCTTAATCATATTTTCTTTTTGATATGACAAAAAGGGGGAGAAAATGGTAATTTTGATAATTCATATAAACAGATACCAAAAGGCAACTCATACATGATATATCTTATCTAATCATATTTTTTGAGTGTTTCAGAGCTAATAATTCTCATCTGATAAGATTCTAAAAATTAACTCTGAACTAAAGTCTGAGAATCTACAAGTGTGCTCTGGCACTGAAAAGAATACAAGAGCTGAAAGGGAAGTATTTAATCTTTTCAGAAGTATTCATTTCAGGGGGAGATTAATATTCTCAGGGGGAGAGATATTTCTTTTCTATTTGTACAAAATTTCCCATAGTTTTTGTCATCATCAAAAAGGGGGAGATTGTTAGAACATAGATTGGTGTTTAATATATCTCATTGTTTTGCTGATAACATTAATGAAATTTTGTATAGAGAATATATATAATCTAATTTTGTTCAAGTGTTTATTTGTTTCAGATATCAAAATTAATATTATTCTGAAAGCAAGAATGCTTTTGAACACTAAAGAATGATAAAGCTCTGAGTGTCAGAAGCAACACATCAGAAGATTCTGATCTGCTACAAATGACTATGAGCGAAGCTGAGAAGATTTTGAGTAAAGAGCATACGTAAAGCTTCAGAATACTCTGGAAGTACTTAACACTGCAAGTACAGAGGCTCTGGTAAAGCTCAAAGCACTTTGCTGCAAAACTCTGTTAGAGTTACTCTGATCTGAAGAACTAGGAACATCATCAGAAGTTCTGATGCAAGACGTTCCAAAGTTGTTGAAGAAGATGTTGTTCAAATAAAGATCTGTTGGCATATTCCTTGTCTTTATCCAAACGGCTCTTTCCTCATGTGTGCATGACACAGGAATTCAGACAAAAAGAATTTGTCAGAGCATTCCCCTTCTGAGAAAGGAAAAGTCAATAGAAGACAAAAAGAACATAATGCACAACATTGCACAGTCTTTGAGAAATGAACTTCAAAGTACTATAAAAGCAAGTCTCAGCATCACTTCAAAGGTTAACGAACTATAAACAAATTCTTGAAAAATTATTCACAAGCTCTCTCATACAGACATTCTTCAAAGCTGAATAGTTTTTATTTCGTTCTTTAACTTGTGTAAAAATCATTGTTGTGATATAGCTTTTTAGAAGCAAATCTTAAACACATTGTTAGTTTATCTTTTGTAAAAGATTCCTTAAGAGACCAAGTGTGGTAAGATTTCTTGAGAAGACTAAGACAGTTGTCTTAGTGGTTAACACTGTAATCAGTTTGATTTACGGGATTAAATCCTTGTTGAGAAAGGCAAATCACTTTGGTAGGGTGGCCAGGATTAGTTTGAGTTCAAACGAACCAGGATAAAAATACCTTATTATTTTTTCTATCATCCTAATTGTTTTAAAACCCATATTCAACCCCCCCCCCCCTTATAAGTGTTTTTCCTACCTTCAGAGTCGCCACCGTTCAATATTTATCCCAACGAGGGAAAGGAAATGAGCAGAGAAAACCTGACAAAAAATGGAAAAGACGAGGTCATCGCAACCAAGTCCTAGGTTCAGGAGTCGGTTACGCGAGGGGAAGGTTTTAGCACCCCTCACGTCCGTTGTACTCGACAGGATCCGCGCTAGTTATCTATCTAGAAAGGGTGATTAAAACTATCTAACTAAAGGTCTAGGACAAAATAAAAATAAAAGTTACTCGGCAGAGCATCGCCGCTCTGTGCCTACGTACTCCCTCGTGCAATGGGAAAGTCAGAGTCAACGTAGTTCGGCTAACTACGGGTGAAAAGGGGGGAAGTTTGCTCGCCGAGACATCGCCGTCTCGTGTCTACGTACTCTTAAACGGTATGAGAGATCAAATCAAACGTAGTTCGGTCTAATAAGAACACCGGTTAGTTCAAAAATGTTTTACCCGAGTAGGATTCAACCTTCGTTCTAGCAGTTAGGGACGATGTCTGTTTGCGGTAGAACCAAAGCTTAACAATACTCTTGTTTATGAAAAAAGGTTTTCCATTATTACGATCCCGAAGGATAAAAAGATTTGAAGTGTTTTTGTGTTTTTTAGAGAAGAAGTGTTTTGAGTTTGATTTGTAACTCATGTTGCACTAAAGACTATGACCTAGGAGCGAATGCGTCGCATATCACCCAAAGGGTGTACACTAAACACTCTAGGCAATTGAGAGGCAGCCACTCAATCACCATTTCCCAAGTAGCTTAAGGCTCGTAGCGTACAACACTTGTTATTCTTTATTATGTGTTTTGAAAGTGTTTGAAGATGAGAAGAGAAAGGACGCACTAAAGGGAGACTAACTCAAACCTAATAGTTGTCATGCAAAGTGAACTTAGAGTTGGGATACAAAAGAGAACTACCTGATGTTATCATGCACGCTTTAGCACCTAATGTCTATCATAATCTCTCTTGAATAAGAGAGACTAGAGATCCTAAGGGAAGAAGGACAAAAGAAGAAGAAGAAGGAAACATGAAAATGTAATTATGCAAACATAGAATGCACAAATAGGATGAAAGTGAGGGAGGAAATATGTGTGGGGCAGTAGCCTCCACAAGCCCATCTCAACCTCAAGCATGCATATGATAAATGTAAAGAAGAAAGAAAGAGAAATGCACATAAATGAAATCACACAAAAGCACCAAAAGTGGGATGAAATGGCCTAAACCATTCAAACATCAACCACAAAACCACAAAGCAAACAACATGAAAAGAGAAAAGAAAAGAACCCTAACTCAAAGAGGGATTAGAACAAGAGAAGAAAACGGCAAGGCATCCCCAAATATCATTCAACCAAAGCATCATCATGATTTATGCAAAAGATGCACAAAAAGTGTCCTCATGGTTCACCATTCAAGTCATGCTTCAAATACCTCCAAAGGAGGGACTAAGCAAACCTAAATGGTGTCCCAAAGTCATAGGACAGAAGCGGGGATGAGAAGATAGTGCACAAAAGCAAAAGGAATCACACCAAAAGGAAATGCAAGCACATACACAAAACAAATGCAAACATGTCACATATGAAAACCCTAATTGAAAGCTCCAAAAGGAACACAAGTTTGAACAAGTAAACCATAATGTCATGACCTAACATTGAGCAAACAGCAAGCATAACATGTTAGCAACATGAATCAAAAGGATTGAGGGTTCAAAGGATTCATAAATGTCATATCCAAGGCAAACTAGGTCAATGTGTGTGTATGAACCTTCCTTAGGGGTAACTTGACTTGAAAGTTACCTCAAAATTAGGAAAAAGATTTAAAAAAAAACCAAATAAAATGCAATAAGTACATCAAAGTGTTGGCAACTAGAGGCCAAGAAAATACAATCAAATTAACTTCACAACATCACCAAAGAACTTGATTCACAAGGGTGCCCCATTGTGAAGGAAGATTGTCGAGGGTCAACAAAAGCAAAGTCAAAGTCAAACCAAAACTCAATGAAAAAGGGGCAAAATGGTCCTCAAAAATCACTCAACTCACGGACAACATGAGGATTGATTTTCAGTCATTGGATCAAAAGGAAGAATGAAAAACAAATCAAGAACAAAACAATGTCAAGAAATATGTCAAATAAAACACCTCCAATCGATAAATCCTTTTTAAATTGAAAAATAAACCAAAAAATAAAATAAAAATTTCCTAAAAATAAAAGACACCCTAAAATGTATAGCAAATATAACATAACTCTGATAATTAGGACCCACTGATACCAATAATATTGATTCATATTGTCAAGAAAAACTAGGTTGTCTGAAGGTATATGTTTCCTGCATAACCCCAGTCTCACTCACTGGTATGGACCTATCCACTAATAACAGTATGGCATCCTATGCATTTTCCCAGCGTCACAGACTTTCAAGAAATGATGATACATTCACCATTTCTGGTTTGGCATCATCACCCCCTGAAGAGGCCTCACTTAGCTGTCACAAATGATCGGTCCCCAGAGTCTCTCCAGACCAACATCCCCTCAAGCCCAAAGGGATAGAAAAGAAGTCAACCAAGAGAATCTCGTCTGAGTGTGGATTTTACGGGACACTAGTACATGCAAAGCATGCATGCGCCCACTACTTTCCACAACTAATGCTAGGTGTACACTCAAGCCTGGGTCTGGCTTATCACTCATCAGAGCCCCTCCCCACAACAACACAATAATGATATCATACTGAAAATAAAGTGAGGAAAGTAAAGTGTGATAAATAAATGCAAACCCAACAGATAAACATACAAGCGCTAGGATTGACTCGCATAGGGAACCGTTGCAGAACCAGAGATTCTGGGTTCGTTCCCCAGCAGAGTCGCCAGCTGCTGGGGATGACCCAGACAACTAGGAAGAAAATCCACGGCGAGACTCGCATAGGGAACCATCGCATTACCCAGCAGAGTCGCCAGCTGCTGGGGATGACCCAGACAGCTAGGAAGAAAATCCACGGCGAGACTCGCATAGGGAACCATCGCAGTCCCCAGCAGAGTCGCCAGCTGTCGCTACTGCGAAAATGAGGTGTCGTCACAACAGAATAGTCGCCACCTATCGTTATTTATCCCACAGAAAGGGAAAGGAAACGATCGGAAAAACCCTGACGAAAAGGTATAAGACAAGATCATCGCAACCATGTCTGGGTTCGGGAGTCGGTTATGCAAGGGGAAGGTATTAGCACCCCTCACGTCCATCGTACTCGATGGGATCTACGCTTGTTGGGTTTATCTAACGGGTTGGTTTAACTATCTACCTATTAAGGTTGGCTTGAAAGAAAAGAAAAAGGAAAAGAAAGGTGACTCGACAGAGTGTCGCTGCTCTGGGCCTACGTATTCCCTCGTGCAATGGGAAAGTCAGAGTCAACGTAGTTCGGCTAACTACGGGTGAAGGGAAGGTGGCTCGCTAAGATATCGCATCTTGTGCCTACGTACTCTCAACAGGCTTGAGAGATCAGAGCTAACGTAGTTCGGGATAAAAAAGGGACACAGGTTTGTCTTTTTATCCGACTACGATTAACAAACAGTTCCAGCAGTTGGTGTATGCAGCTCGACCATTGGAGACTTAGGCGTTACCATTTGTGGTAGAACTAAAAGTTAACAACACTCTTTAATCTGAAAAGATTTTCCTGATTAAGGGCCCACGGGGCAAAAGAGGTTTGGAGTTTGTTTTTGTCTTTTACGGAAGAAGTGTTTTTTATGGATGTTTGTAGTTCGTACAACACTAGAGACTATGACTTAGGAGTGAATGCGTCGCATGTCACCCAAAGGGTACCATACTAAACATCCTGATTTTCCTAAGTGGCTTAAGGCTCGTAACGTATTGTACCAACTTGCCCTATTACGCATTTCACCGTTGTTTTGGAGATGAGAAGGAGAAAAGACTACAGGGGAAACTGAAATTCTACTGTTATCATGCAATATGGTCCTAGGGTTGAGTTTGAAACAGGGAACTCCTAAATGTTATCATGCATGGTTTCGACCTAAAGTCTATCATTACTTCCTTAAACAAGGAAGTGAGAGTACTAAGGGAACATGCGAGTGGGAAAACAGAAAAACAACTGCCAAAATCAGTAAAGCAGATAAAACAGAAAAGCAAGCAGTAAAGATGCAAATGCAATGCAGTAATCCAAGCAGAGGGAGACTCACTCAACCCCTAAAACAAACAAGCAAAAGGAAAGGCAATCAAGCAAAGGGAGGGTCACCTCAACCTTTCAATGCAAACACCTCAGATAGAAAGAGAAAAAACAACACACAGGCAAGGGGAGGATCACCTTAACCCTTAATGCAAGCAAGCAGAGGGAGACTCACTCAACCTCTTAATGCAGTCATGCACCTACACTTAGACTACCCTAAACATGAGCTACCCTAATGCAACACACCGCTCAATCATGAATGAAGGAAAGGAATTATGACAAATAAGGAATTCATTCCACAAGTAATCAAACAAGGCATCTATCCTAAAGAATGGAATTGATGATGGGATGCATGGTGTATACCAAAGGTATCCACCATGATGTTCAACCAATCATGGATAATCAAGAAATGAGGTGATACATGGTGTATACCAAAGGTATCCACCATGATATTCAACCATTCATGGGAGATTAGAAATGAAGGGAAGCATGGTGTATGCCAAAGGCATCCACCATGACACTCTACCATTCATGGGAGATTGAAATGAAGGGAAGCATGGTGTATGCCAAAGGCATCCACCATGACACTCTACCATTCATGGGAGATTGAAATTCCTAAGAGGCTTCAAGAGGAACCCTAAGGACTAGTTAAGGATCACCTAAACTAAAATGGATTAAAGGCTTTATCAAGGCCTAATCTAGGTTCTTAGTAGGTCTCAACCTAATCTTTGTCCTATCAAGGAGAAATTAAAAGCCTAAAGTTAGCTAAAGGTTCGCCTTTAAGTCTAAACTAAGAGGAAAGCTAGAGTAGGATCACCTAAACATCATCAATTTGTAAAATATGGGGAAAATAGGAAATCAATTCTAAAAATCCTAAGAAAAATCCGTGATGATCCTAAATGTATTAGGGACCTATGGTTAAAGTTTCAATTCCAAACTATAAGTCTAAGGCCACTAACCAGATGCTAAACCAAGATGTATGCTATGGGAGATTCAAATGGGGAAGGCTCTAAAGATGTGCTCTAAAACCTATTCAAATTGAATCTGAAAAATTGAAGAAAAATCTTACAATATTATACAATGTATCAAAATTCACCATACAAAAAAATCAGAGATTAATATGGATTATTGAATGAGAAATAAAATCAAAAAGCATAGCATGTAATTTTTCAATCATTAAAAACATATTAAAATGGAAAAAATGCAATTAATTGAAAAATGCATGAAAACTGAAATTAAAAAATATGACAAAATTCTTGACATGTTAAACTACCTACATGATTTTTCTCAATATTTATTGATGCAATTTACTATTTTTTTCTGAATTAAAATCAAACAAGTAATCAAATAGAAAATAAAAGAAAATGAAATTAACAAGGAAAATACAAGGGGTACAACTAGTAACTTTTGCTACGTGTTATTCGCATTGGGTCATGTAAAGGGGGTGCTGTTAGCGAAGCATTAAGGCCCAGCTGAGTTAAAACTCAGCGCTTCAATTAATGAGCAAGCCACTCGTGAAAACAATTCTGGTCGCACGATGGACTTACCAAGTCCACGATCTCGCGTGATCAGACGGCCACGATGCAATCTGGTAGTTTAAATAGAAAACGGAGGGAGTATCGCGCACGGTGGCGCTGCAAACGGACGGTGACCGGAGATGAGCTCTGGTCATCTTCAACCTCTAGCCAAAAATCCAACTTTCTTATTTCTTAACCAAAACAAGATTTTCTTGAACCAAACTTGTGTATTTTTCCGTGTAGAATCCAAATATGTAATTTATTTTCACTTTCCTCCATTAAAACTCAGAAATCATAAACATCCAAGAATCACTCAAGAATTTCCAACTTTCACAAAAACTAAAATTGATGATACTAATCTCTTCCTATCACTTCCTACATCAATACCCCATGTTTCTTTTCCATTTTCATCCAATAACTAGAGAGAAATTCAAACTACAACCTAAGGTGTCATTTCAAGAATTGTCATGAATTCTAACCAAACTAATCCTAAAAGCTTCTACACACCTTAAGGATCATAATCATGTGAAAATGGCGTAACAATTCATCAAGAACAGAGTGTATGGATAAAAAATAAGAACCTTGTTTGGAGCTTTAATGGTGGCTTAAGATGGTGTTGAAGCTTCAAGAAAAGTGTCCAGAATCATTCCATAATCATCATTGAAGCTTCTACAATGCTCAATCTTGCTTGAAAATGTGTGAAACTTCAAAATTCAATAATCAATTTTCACCACTTTTTCTCCATGAAAATCTGTTGTAACCCCCTCCAAAATCTGTTCTTTTCTGTTAGGAATGATTAGAATGTTATATACAATGGATATTGAATGATTTGCAGCACAATGGAAGCCCATAATAGTCCAATCCAAAATTCACATTTTTGATTTTGAAGCTTCATGGAAATGGTGAAAACAGAGCCAACAAGCTTGTAATTTGGTTCATATCAGTTACTTATGGTGCAAGGATCATGTGTGGCTGAGATTGAGGCCTTGGAAATGAATGGATGGTTGATTTTGCATTTGTTGCTTAAAGATGAAGAAACCATGAATTTTCGCATGTGAATGACTTCAAATTTGATTTCTGATTTTTCCAATGTTCTTAAAACATTATTTGCACTCAAAAAATGTACCAACATGACATGAATTGGTTCCAAAATGAATTGGTTTGAATTAGGCCTTTTCAAGCTTCCTTTCATGAATTTTTCTTCAAGAATTCTCCAATTCAAGCCATATCAATGCTCTCTTGAGATTTGATTAACCAAATGACCCCATTTGGAGAAACTTTCATGTTGGGAAGATTTCCATTTGAAGTGTGCAAAGTGGTGAACTTGACCTATAATGAAAATGACCTGTAATCTTACTTTCCAAAAATACCCTTGAGTTGTAAGTCTCATATATTGAGTTCTACAAATCCAAATGAGGATTTCTAGTACTCTTTGGAAAGTTAAGATCACGAGGAACAACTTTCGTGTTCACTTGAAGTTGAGGAGAAACTTCTTTATTGGTCATAAATGGCATGGAAGTCGGTTGACTTTTGATGATTAAAATCACATTCATCTGATGACCTGTAACTTGTCTGCTTCATAACTTGAGTCCTATAAATCCAATCAAAGACTTATAGTACTCAAATTAAAGTTATAAACATGCTCTACAAGTCTCATGTTTATGTTAAGATGAGATAAGGCTTGCATCTTGAGTTATGTGGTCTTGAAGTTAGGCACTAAACCAGGGGATTTTACACTGTCAAGCATAACAACCCTAGCCTAGAAACTTCTCACACTCTTGAATCTTGATGAAATGATCTTGGAATAATTTCTTAGGTGTCTCAACACAACATACCATGATCATAAAGACTTGGAATTGCGTCTTAATATCCTCCAGTTCAACTGTTGACTTAGGGTTGACCAGGTGAAAACCCTAATCGCATCAATCTTTGTTGTGGCTTCACACACTTGATGTAATGACTGACATAAGCTTCAAGATGACCCTCAAGGTCTCCCATGAATTCTCACAATGTTCTCCACCCATAACCATGGATTCAAAACCACTTGATGACCTTCATAGACCCCCACGATAGGATGTACGCCATTCTTAACCAATCCACTCCTTCTGATGAGCTTTGTCATTCTACTGATAATGATAAGCACTTGATAGCTTGAATATAACCCCTTGAATAGCTATCTGGCCGGGAGAAGACCAGTGGCTCTGATAGCGCTTGCTTTAGCTGGAGGAGAACTTTTTCGCATTCCTCCGTCCACTTAAAGGCCGCCTCCTTGTAGAGAAGTTTGAAAAGGGGTGAGCGTGTTAAGCAGACTTGGCCACGAATCGGGACAGTGACGTGAACATCATTTAGTGATTGGATTGATTTCTTCGAATTTGGCGTGAGGAATCGGAGAAGGCTCTACACTTGTCGGGGTTGGCTTTAATTCCTCGTTCGTTCAGGAAGAAACCGAGGAACTTTCCTGCCCGTACCCGAACGTGCACTTTTCAAGGTTGAAGCGCATCTTGTACTTCTTGGTCTACTCGAATACTTTCTCCAAGTGTAGTGTGTGATCAGATTCCTCGTGGGATTTCATGATCATGTCATCCATATATACTCCGAGCATATCTCTGATTTCTCCCTGTAAAACTTTATTCATCATTCTTTGGTAACTAGCGCCAGTGTTTTTCAAGCCGAAGGGCATTAGGTTATAGTAATAGTTGCATGATTTAGTCATGAAGGTTGTGTATCTTTTATCGCTTTTGGCCATGGGTATTTGGTTGTAGCTGAATAGGCATCCATGAACTATAACAATTTAAAACCAGCAGAATTATGAACTAATTTATCTATGTTGGGGAGGGGATATGTGTCTTTAGGAAGGCCTTATTAAGATCGATATAGTCAATGCACATTTTCCATTTTCCATTAGCTTTCTTTAAAAGTACAACATTTGACAGCCAAGTAGTGTATTTGACTTATGAAATAAAGTTTGCCTCTAGGAGGTCTTTTATAGCTTGCTCGGCAGCTTCCGTTTTCTCCGGAGACTGCTTTCTCCTACGCTGAGCTACTGCCCTAACTGCGGGGTCGATGGTCAGTTGGTGGAAGGCCACCTCAGGATCTAGTCCGAGCATCTCCGAGGCGCTCTATGCGAACAAATCTGCATTCTCCCAGAGACAGGCTTTGAGCTTCTTCCTCGCCAGGTCGGGGAGGTCGGTCCCAATTTTCAAACCTCTCTGAGGGTCGTTGCCGAGCAGGACCAACTCGAACTCACCATCTAGGATTGGCCGCATCTGATGGGAGGTCTGTTCGCTGCCAGATGAAGTGGAGGGCTTGCTCGAACATGGCTGGATTTACTTCCCTTTTCGCTTTTGGTCCCTCAGGTCTTCCTCGGAGAAATAGCTGTCGAGGTCGATGGAGTCGACGCGGGGTAGCGGCTTTGCCTCTTCAAAACTGCAGGGCAGAGTAGACATGCTGGGAGTATTTGGCCAGACGAAGATTGTGTTCAGCTCCTTCGAGGTTGCCTCGAAACACCTTCTCACTGCTTCGATGTCCCAGTACAGGGTGGCCACGAGACTCTTGGAAGTGTAGTACTTCATTTTCAGATGCACGGTCAATGGCACGACTACCAGTTCCGCCAGAGTTGGCCGTCCGAAGATGCATTGGTAGAGAGGGGCAGTCAATGACCAGGAACTGAACTTTGATGGACCTGGTCGTTTCTGCCACCCCAAAAGTGGCGATTAGTTCCACGTACCCCCACGACTTTGTGACTAGCCCGTTAGAGCCTTGTAGATCGGAGCCTACGTAGGCGTCAGGTGGGTTTCGTCCAGCTGAAACATGGAGAATAGCTAGAAATAGATTATGTCAACCGAGCTTCCTTGATCGACTAGAATGCGTCGAACGTCAAAGTTGGTTATTTGTGCCTGGACGAACAGAGAGATGTTGAATTTAGGAGTCTTGCCGAAGAGTTCTTCGCAGTAGAAGGTGATGGAGTCATATGAATCAATCAAAACTAATGCATACCATGTTGGATAGTTTACTTCGATATAACAATGCGGTATAACCTATGCACCATATTTGGCAATGATATTTTATCCAACATCACATTTTACTGATTCGTAAATATGTTTATCAAAGGTATTATTCATATTTTGTGTTTTACCCATTCATATCATGAAAGGTCGTAAATTCGTTAGTTATTTTATGTGACATGTTTATTTAGTGAGCTAAAAGGACAAACTTTGTACAATGATGTAGTTAGAGGATTTAAGGAGAAGTTGGGTTTTATATATTTTAAAATGATACAATAATTTGTTACATCTACAAAGCTAAATAAATGTCTATGGTTTCCATGTTCATTTCTGTTCTGAATCTATTTGTTTTCATATTTCTCATTACACCGAATATTGAAGGTAAATTAATTTTTATTTTTATAAACTTCATTCTTTAATTCGTACACAATATTTTATCAAATGTATATTTAATTTACTTTATTCTCATTTTTACAGCGGCTAAACATACGAAATGTTTACACAATTGTAGAATTGTTTATTGTCAAAAATCATATAAAGCTGTTTGTATTAATAAACGATGTAAACGTGTTAAAATCTTGATAGATTAAATTTTTGAATGATTTTGTCTTTTGTTCACTTATTTATTTCATTTCAAAAAAAAATATTATATGACTAAAGTGAATATAATTAACTAATGTATTTTGTTATAATAATAATTTCATATTGATTTGAATTGAATAAAAATTCTCAAGAGATGTTTTCTTCATGTTTTTAATCCTCAAAATTTTCATTGGAATTCATTTAGAGGGAAATTGGGCTTCCTTTTGTAAACTATCTCCATCTTGACCCAAAAAAGAAAAACTAGATATCAACAAAGTCACTATTAAATTTCTAAACATAAGATGTTATTATTTTAATTAATGGTGAAACTTTTAATGTGAGTATACCTACATTACATAATAAAATTACGCTACATTAAGTTTTCTATAACTTTTTGATACTTTGAATTTTTTTAGTGTTTGGATCGTGTCAAAGGTTAACTACACCTCATCTGTAAAATATTTATTTGACATTAATGGTTGGCTCTAATGTTTCCATTTTTTGCGCTTCGTTAATGTGCTATAAGTAAAGTTTCAAATTGTGTTGGCAATCGCAACCACAATTTTAATATTGCTTATACACTAGTTTTCAGGACCGCATCAAATTGAAATTACAATGTGATTTAAAATCTTACATGCGATTTTACCTAAATATTTGTATAATTATTTTCATTATAAATCAATATTTTGAAGTCCAAAAACTCAAATTTTTGTATGGTGTAACAAAAAATTCTTAAGTTTAACCGTTTTCCAAAATTTATATTTCAAATTTCGTCCTATCAAAAATTATGTTGCAACCAGCAACTACAATGACATCACTCACAACATCCGTAACTACATCAATGACATAAATCGCAAATTAAAACCATTGTTATAAGATATATAAACATTAATAAATATAAATTATATATTGTCCTAAATTATGATATTAGATTAAATAAATATAAAAGAAAAATGATAAAAGTAGGTGTCTATCACTTTTTTATCAATTAAGTCCTAATGTCTATGAATACAAGCAACGTTGTCACTATAAGAACTTTGTTAAAACCGATTTTAGACAACGCTTTCCCTTCCATATTGATAGTCTTCTTTTGAGCTGCAATTATTAGGTTTCAAGTAACCTTTCTTCTTGGATTTGACTCCACAATAATTTATAGAAAAGAGAGGGGGATTGAAGGAATATCACATGACAAGAATGATGAGGCTGATTTCAAGAAATTGTCCTTAAAGTTAATATCATACAACTTACTCTTGTATAAATTAACACACAAACCACATTCCATTCA
Organism: Lathyrus sativus; assembly: GCA_963859935.3. Classification (NCBI taxonomy): domain Eukaryota; kingdom Viridiplantae; phylum Streptophyta; class Magnoliopsida; order Fabales; family Fabaceae; genus Lathyrus; species Lathyrus sativus. Next base: position 272,806,412 of record OZ012739.1, read on the forward strand.
AAACCTCATAGGATTTCCTCGATGCTCCATAAGTTTTTCCATGAGCCATCCACGAATTGTAGCAATTCAAAGTGAATATTAACATTCACTTTGAACTCATGGAACTCTCCCAACTTACAAGCATTACATATTAACCTCCCCAAACCTTCAACAACCAAGATAAATAGGAATGGTGACATCAGATCACCCTGATGCAACCTCTTGTGAACTTGGAACTTCAATGTTAGGCTATCATTGACTAGGACTAGCCTTTAGCACATAAACACAATTGCTTCCATCCATTTCATTCATTTGGAACCAGAACCAAATATTTTCATCAAGTACATAAGATAATGCCATGACACGCACTAACACGCCTTCTCAAAGTCAACCTTCACCAACATACATTCTTTCTTGTTGCTTTTTGCAACACCCAAGAGCTCATTGATCACCCACACACCATCAAACATTTATTTCTTATGAATAAAGACGTATTGGCACTGAGATGCCAAGTTATGTATGTCATTTTTCAATCTGAAAGCCTGGATATATTATGTACAAGCTTCCGACTAAGCATATAGGTCTAAATGCATTAAATCTCAAGGGATTGTCTGTATTAGGAATATGAGTTCGGAATGAAACAGTGACTGTAACACTTCAAATTCTTGAAATATTTATTTAATTAATTTAAATATGAATATTTGCATTTTTGGTTATTTTCGGTGGTTGGTGTGAATATTGAGAATTATAGATTTTGGATTATTTATTTAAATAATAATATATAATATGAATATATTGGTATTATTATTAATTTAAATAAATACAAGTGAATTAAGAGCAAAGTGAACATTTAGGAGGAGTTAGTGAGGGTGAAGTTGGAAAGCCCAATTTTAAGGCCCAAAGTTAGGTTTAACAAAAATGAATTTTGAGAAAATTAGGATTCATTCTTGTTAAACCGTGAAAAGGGAAGAAATAGAGACCAGAGCTATGAGGAAGAGGATTGAGGCAAAAGCTTCGCAAGGTTTCCAAGAATCAAGGAGAAAAGCTTAGAGTCGGCAATTAAGGTATGAGGAGTATTGTCTTCATTATTTTCAATGTGTTTAAAGCTGATTTAAGGGTTTATAGATTTTCGATGTTTTGAATTGTTGTTGCCTTTCTGATGGTGAGTTCAATGAGTTTGAGGGATTTGAACTGATGGTTTGTTAGGTTCGAGACTGATTTAAGAGTAAGGGAAATTAGGCCTTCGTGGCCAAATCTGTTGTAGAGGTTTTAACCGTATAGGGTAATTGATTGTGAGAACTCTAATGACTGTGGCATATTTGTAAGGATTTTATGGCGACTGGAGGCACAAATATGATACTGGATTGGCCTAATAAGTCGTAGATTTTGTGCCTTTATCTCCGTAATACCTTAGGAATGATTTGGGGATGTTTTTAGAGCATTGGGGAAGGAAATCGTAGAGGTTTTTGAGCTGGTTTTGGTGCTGGTGCGTAACAGCGATTTGCTATAATCGCGAGTTTGCATAGCGAGGAATGCTTCACACGGCGAACATTTGCCCCAGAATCGCATAGCGAACTTGCTAGCGAATGTAGCAGAGTTTCGCAAATTCTGATCTTGTGCAGTGATGTCTTGATGTTTTGATGTTGTGATTTCTTTGATGAATTACCATGAGTATGACTATGATTCTTCTGAGATTAGTACATGATTGTATGATGATTCCTATGAGTAATGATTATGAGTTATGATGTTGATTTTCATGAGTTTTAATGATTATATGATGACATGATTATTATGATAATTTTGATGAATAATGATGCACCTAATGATTTCATTATGATGATGATGATATTGACGTGTGCATCATGCATTCATATGCATTCCGGACTTTGGTCTAGGACCTTGATTCTTGTGGATTCAGTCCCATTGTGCGGATGTGAGGTATTTTGTTGTGCTCTAGTTCTTGTGTAGAATCGATCCTATTGTTGTGGATCTGTGGAGAGTTGATGGCCCAGTGTCCATCAAATTTTATTGATTGGTACCACATGCATGAGTCTTGTTGCATTTGCATTTATGTGATAATTTGGTGTAATTTATAATGTTGTGGCCCTTAATGTTCCTTGGTGATTATGATGATGTTGAATATGAAAATGACGCCATTTTATATATTGATTATTATGAATTGTTTTACTCACCTTGCCTATTTGAATGTTGCCTCCACGTGGGTAACGTGAACATGACCAGGTTTAGTCGTGGATGTCGTCGAGGACATTTTGAAGTTTTGGGTAGTTGGCCATTGTGGTTGACTTAGAGGATCCTGCTCTGATAGTGTAACATCAGGTTGGGGTCTTTTGAGTGGAACCCTGTTTTATTAATTATTGTTATTTTCATTATGTTGTTGTGCAAAGAAAACTTTGGATTTTTCCTTTTTGAGTTCCGCTGCCTTTTGAGTAATTTTGGAAAAATCTGTTGTTTACGGAGCATTGACTATATTTGAATATTTGAGAAATGTGTGCTCTTTTGAGATGATTTTATTGCTTTCAATATTTTATTCTGATAAATATGACTGATTTGCTTTAATAATTGTGGGGTAGAAAATGGTGTTACAGTGAAGACTTTAGGTATCTTGACATTGACATTAAATTCCTTCAAAAAATCTATAATGTCTTCTTTTAAGACCTCCTAGCATTTCTTAAAAACACTCTCGACAACTGATGTTTCTCATTCTTCAACTGAAATTAGATCAGCATACTTCTTTGGACGCTCTAATTCGACAAATTTTCTATCAGAATCCTTAAGAAACTTGTTCGTTAAAAACGCTCTAAGTCCTCTTAGTCATTTTTTGGCCAATTGAAGATAATACTTTTTCCGGTCGTCATCAATATTAAAAGACCTCTGCAAACAAATAAAAATACATATAGTATGTTAGTATAAGTAGTTTAAAGACATAACCGTCGACATAATTAAAAAATATCAGATATCATACCTGTATCTCGCTCCATATTTTTTCTTTAGCCGGTTTTAACGAACGAATTCTCCAATTATCGCAAGTGATTGGAATTTGCGAACGAACAAGTGCCCCAATGTAACTTGTCAACATCGCACCGTTAGACTCAATTAATTGGTCTGTTTCATTCCAATGCACATCATACTTTATACATTTATCTCTCGCAGGAATGATTCCTTTCATAGTCGTTGTTCCTATTTTAATATCTCCTTCCACGTCTTGTGCTGGTTCGTTTCCATCATATTTAGAAGTCTCATGTGATTTCTCCTCGTAGGTAGCTATAATACATGTAATTCAGAAAAACCAAACTACGAAATAAATAACAAATATATATGAAAAGAAAAATATATAAATAAGAAATATATAAATAAGAAAAACATATATATAATTTTATTGAATGACATAATATATAATTTTATTGAATGATATAATATGTAATTTTACAAGTACCTTTGTCTCTAACATCTCTTTCTTTTCTTCGTTGGAACGTGGTTTACTTGTCTCTTAACAACGGATAGATGGATTGATCCAAATTCTCTCGTTATGATCATTTCTAATATATGACTCGTCCGCTCTAATATTCTCATCTTGATCATCTATAATATAAGATTCCTTCTCAACATCAACATCACCCTGATCTCCAATGTTATCATCGATTACTTTGTTGGAAAAAAGAACTATAGACCATTTCGTACTTGTCGGATCAGTGACATAGAACACTTGTTTAGCTTGCGTGGCTAGAATAAAAGGCTCATTTTTGTACCCCACCTTATTAAGATCCACTTACAAAAATCCTGACTTATCCATTCGTATGCCACTATTATTTTCAACCCATTTGCATCCAAAGATAGGAATCTGAAACTTTTCATAATCAAACACCCAAATGCGCTCGATAACCCCAAAATATGACAGATTTGCATATTTAGGGTTTAATTCTTTCACACTTGAAATGTGCATTACTTTAGCAAGCACGGTGACACCACTATTTTGCATTGTACTTTTATCATCTTATTCTTTGGTATAAAATGTGTATCCATTAATTGCGTATGCGCTATAAGAAAACACATGCAAACTTGGACCATATGCTAAACATCTCAACCTTTTTGTTATTAAAGCGGGATCAGAATAAAACTTTGAAAATATATGATCCTTGAACCATGTTATAAAACTTCAATTGTGCTCACGTACTATCCAATTTTCATTTCTATTCAGATTTAAACCTCGGAGAATGTCCTTGTGCATTTCAACATACGACTCAACCTCAATGTCATTGTGGAGAACATACAAATGCACTTACTCCCGTTCATCCCTTGAAAATGTCACAACTTTATTTCCAATTAACTGTTTTCCTACTATTTTTCCAACAACATGAGGTTTTGGGAGGCCAATGGATTGAATAATGGACAAATATTTAGTACAAAACTCAATCGCTTCTTCAACAATATATCGTTCAACAATACATCCCTCTGGTCGACTTTGGGTTTTCACATACCCTTTCAATATTTTCATATAACGTTCAACAGGGTACATCCATCTCATATAAGCTGGTCCACACAATTGTGTCTCTTTCACAAGATGAACAACTAGATGTACTATTATGTCAAAAAATGATGGAGGAAAATACATTTCAAGCTCACACAAAGTAATAACCATTTCTTTTTGCAATGTTGGTAAGATCGCAGTATCGATCACCTTACTACAAATTGACCTGAAGAAAAAACACAATTTAGTTATTGCGCTTCTCACTTTTTCTGGCAAAATAGAACGTATACCTACTGGTAAAAAGTGTTACATTATAACATGGCAATCATGTGTCTTTAAACTCTTTAACTTGAGGTCTTTCATAGAAACAAGTCTTCTAATATCTGAAGAGTATACTTCTGGAACTTTAACTTCACTTAGAAACTTGCACAATATCTTTTTCTCCTTTCTAGATAAAGTATAAGCAGCAGGTGATAGATATGTTCGATTTCCTTTCTTCAAGGGTCCTAATTCATTTCTTGTTCCCATCGCTACCAAGTCCTTTCTTGCTTTAAGGTCATCCTTAGACTTTCCTTGTATATTGAGTAGTGTACCAATAACACTTTCAAATACATTTTTTCAATATGTATAACATCAAGAAAATGTCTTACATATAACGTCTTCCAATACGGCAATTCCAAAAAATTGACCCCTTCTTCCACCCACGCGTGACAAGCGTATGAGTAAAAGGCTTACCAAACTTAGTACTCACATCTTTCACCTTTTCAAAAATTTGTTCACCTGTCAATGTAGGTGGAGCTTTACCTTGTACTAAATTTTCATTGAATGCTTTTCTCCACTCACGATAGTGATTATTAGAATTTAAGAATCTACGATGACCAAGAAAGACATTCTTCTGACCAAATTCCTATCACGTTCAATCTGTGTTTTCTTCACAGATAGGACACGCACATTGACCTTTAATGCTATACCCCGATATATTTCCGTATGTTGGAAAATCATTAATTGTGCCAAACAACGTCGCCCTAAAATTGAAACTTTCTTTCCTATATCCATCATAAACCTCCACATCGTTCTCCCACAAACTTTTAAGTCTTCAATTAAAGGTGTCAAGTATACGTCTATGTCATTCCCTAGTTGTTCAGGGCCAGAAATTAACATAGATAACATCATGTACTTACACTTCATACATAGCCATGAAGGTAGGTTATAAATCATAATAATTACATGCCATGTGGAATGTGAGATACTTTGTAGACCATGCAGATTCATTCCATCGGTTGATAATGCCAAGTGAAGGTTTCGAGCTTCTTTTCCAAAATCAGGATACTTATTATCAATTTTCATCCACTGTGGTGAATCTGCCGGATGTCGATACTTCCCATCTATAATTCTATCATCTGCATGTCAAGTCAAGTGTTTTGCATCTATTTCACTATGAAACATGCGTCTAAATCTCGGAATTATAGGAAAATACCATAAGACTTTTGCTGGTTACAACTTTTTCTTATACCGAGATACACCGTATTTAGGATACTCATTTAATGATGCATATTCATTTTGAAACAAAATGCAATCATTTGGATAAGCATGTATCTTATCATAGCTCATGCCAATAGAGCATAACATTTTTTAGCTTCATAGGTTCGATTGGGAAGAACATTATCCTCCAGAAGCATCTCTTTCATAAGGGCTAATAACTCCGTGAAACTTTTATCTGAGCATTCATTACCCGCCTTTCAGTTGTACAACTTTAATACCACAGACAATCTTGTGAAAGTAGTGCAACCTTTATATAACGGTTTCTCTGCATCGCTTACCAACCTCTCAAACACCTTGGGAAAATCCTGAAGATCTTTTCAAGTGCTTTTGCAATCTCTTCGACTCGATCACAATCATATGTATCTCTGCCATTGTCATTTGAAGCATATGTCGTATTATCTCCCGGTTCAACATTCTCATTACTTATCTCCCCATGTAATGTCCAACATGTATAAGTTCGATCAATTCCATGTCTCTTTAAATGAGATCGCAACTGAACTGCGTCAATGTGATGCCCATAACAACAATCTAAGCAAGGACATGTGATCCTACCAGGGTCTTTGGCGTGTTCAACAGCCAACTTAACGAATTTTGATACCCCATTCTCATACTCGTTTGACAATCGATTGGAAGACATCTATTTTTTATCCATACTAATTAAGTAGGCTAAACTAAACTAAGTAAGCTAAACAAAAACAATGAATACCTGTAGCACTTGCAGAGAAATCACCAGCTTCTAGAACCACACAGTAAGATTCTTGGAAACGATCACAATCTTCACAAGTAACCCCTATAACAAATTAACATACAAAATTAATTCATGTTATCATCAACAACATCAACATCAACATTAACAACATCAACATTAACAACATCAACATTAACAACATCAACAACAACATTTGGAATCGCATTTAACAACGTCAGAAAATGATACATTTGGTATGTAGCAACTAAACTAAGTAAGCTAAACAAAAACAGCGAATACCTGTAGCACTTGTAGAGAAATCACCAACTTCTAGAACTACACAGTAAGATTCTTGGAAACGATCACAATCTTCACAAGTAACCCCTATAACAAATTAAATTACAAAATTAATTCATGTTTTCATCAACAACATCAACATCAACATTAACAACAACAACATTGACAACATTAACAACAACATTTGAATAACAGCCAAAGATGAGCATTTCAATAACAACAAATACAACAACAAGATTCATGAAAATTTCAATAAAGAGTATTCTATATTCCTTTTAATGTCTCAACCAATTTATTGAAGATGAGCACAACCTCTTCATGCTTATATGCAAATCCTTGTGATTTTTTAAAAGCAACATAAACAAGTCTTCCAAATCTCTAGTAATGTTGTCCATGAAACCAATATTTGCAAATAAAGAACATCTCAAACTCATCTCTAGTAATGTTACTAGTACTAGCTTACGACATAAATCGATTTAAGTGTCATAAGAAGAACTATTTTTCATAATATTTTGTCACAACGTATAACGCTCCATATTTTTATCACAACATTTCCACAATATTTCAAACCTGAAAAACTTATACAATATTTCTACAACAAAAAAAATCATCAATCCATAACCATGCAAATGAAGAAAATGACTAAAAAACCTTGAAAATGGTGGAATGGTCGGACGGATGGAGTACTATGGCCGGCGGAAAGGAAGAAGATGGCGGACGGACGGAGGGAGGACGGCAGTCGACGGCGCAAAAATGGTGGATTGGTCGCGAGAGGTTTTTCAGAAATGGTGAAAGGGTTTTTCGCGAGAGGGAAAGAAAGAAAGAACATTGTTTTCTTATACTGTTTCTGAATTAAAACAGGCTCGTTTTATTAAATTTATAAAATTAACACCTATAGCAGCGCTTATGAAAAGCGCTGCTGAAACCCCTACATATAGCAGCGCTTTCATCTAATAACCGCTCTCTAAGGTCTGTCTTAGGCAGGACCTATAGCAATGCTTTTTAAAAGCGCTTTTGTATACCCCCCTTTAGCAGCGCTTTTAAAAAGCGCTTTAGTATACCCCCCCCTTTAGAAGCCCTTTTTATACCCCCCCTTTAGCAGCGCTTTTTCAAAGCGCTTTCTTATACCCCCCATTTAGCAGCGCTTTTTAAAAGCGCTTTAGTATCCCCCATTCTTTAGCAGCGCTATTAAAAAGCGCTTTAGTATACCCCCCCTTTAGAAGCCCTTTTTATACCCCCATTTAGCAGCGCTTTTTCAAAGCGCTTTCTTATACCCCCATTTAGCAGCGCTTTTTAAAAGCGCTTTAGTATCCCCCCTTCTTTAGCAGCGTTTTTTAAAAAGCGCTTTCTTTTGATTTAAACCCCCCCCCCCTTTAGCAGCGCTTTATTAAAAGCGCTTTCTAAAGTCAGCGAATTTTTTCCTTTTTTTTTCTCTTTGGCAGCGCTTTTACAGAAAGCACTGTCTTTTCTGCGCTACCAAAAATCATTTCGGGCATAGTGAGGTTTCAATTATTACTCATGTGTGTGAAAAATGCACCATGCTCTTGGTGGAAAAACGAATCTATTATTTATAGTTGAATGTGATCTCACTTGATCAGAAAGGAATCAGTGATCTGCCACGCTTCGTGAACTGATGCATTCACCGGAGTTGTAGAGGAGAAATGGGGTGTACCTGCAAAAATGCCCTGATGCCTAAGTAAGTATCGGAACTAGATAGAGCAAGTACATAAAGAACGAGTGATGAATAGAATACCTGAACCTCTAGTGAAAGAGGGTATTTATGATGTGCCCCCAGTGTAGAGCCAACAGTTACATTGCATTGGGCCAAATTGCCAAGCCCAACATAAGTAACTGTTAGGGCTTACGTGGCACATGGAAGACCAACATGTGGTCTTCACCCTTGATCAACTTCCCTGTGATATTCGAAAGGTGGGTTGACCATCTCTTTCAAAAGTGAGTAGTTGCCTGATGACGTGTCCTCGCGTGAGAGACACATGGAGAACGTGGGGGAAGTGTGTGGGCTTCCCCGTCAGAAGGGTTTTCTTCCTGATAGAGGAAATTGGGCATTGTTGGGCCTTATCATCGTAGCCTTGGGTTGGGCCTGCCCAGTTGAGGGGCAGGTCTTGGCCCAGTCCAGAACAAGAGCCCCCCAAGTCGTTGCTCCGAGGTGAAAGTGTAATGCCCATTTTAATTATTTTCATTTTCGGCGTGCTTGCGTGGATTTTGGTTAAGGAGTAAGTTCCATAATACTAGAAAATATGATTAATGATGATAATAATATGATAATTAGTAAGGTGTTACTATTATTAATATTATTGTTATTATTATCATATTAAATAATATTATTGGAATAATAATATAATTATTGGATTTTTGGAATTAAAATAATATGAGAATTAATTATTTATTTGGAATATAAGTGATTTTTGGGGTATTAAGGGTAGATTTGGCATTTTGGAAAATAAAAAGTGAAGAAGGGGAAGAAAACGCACGCACGGTTGGGAAAGAAAGGGGAGAGAGCAGAGCAAGATCAAGAACAGAAGCTTAAGCAAGAAGGATTTTTATGTGGATTGCGAAGCTTCATCATCATCAGAGCGGATTCAAGGTAAGGGGGGGGGGGGGGGGGGAATTGATCGGTTGAATCGGTATTTGCACGAGTAATTGGTAGAAAGGGGAAATTCCCTAATCCCCATAGTTCGATGATGAATGATGTTGATCGCATGTTTATATCGCTGTTATTATTATGTTGTATTGTGTTAAATTCGTTGCATGTGGCTGTGAGCAATTGTATGAGTGTTTGGGGTTTTCCGGGTAGTTCGAAGTTATGCCGGAACTGAGTGGTAGTGTAGAGCTATCAATTAATCGGGTTAAATCAAGGATAAATGTTATAATAAGTTGTGGAGCAATGATCTGGTATGATGGGGTTTGGAATGGAGTAGAATCAGCTGAGTTCGGAGCATGTGGCCGACTCTGAGCTGTAATTTTATTTTTCAGAATACGCAGGTATTCACTGGGCGAGTGAGGGGGGCGAGCCTTCGCCAGGCGAACTAGGCAGCGAATGCTGCCAGTAGCCTCTGTTTGGCTTCACCAGGGGTTTCGCCGGGCGAGTGGTCAGCGAGTGTTCGCTGCGGGGCTTCGCCAGGCGAATGCGCCAGCGAGTCCGACAACAGTTGTGTTTTGGCTGCTATTCTGTGCTGATTTCTTTGTGGATTTGGAATCTTGTTGATCATGTTTTGATGATGAGCTTATTAGCGAGCTGCGACAAGTGTATGTAAGGTGTCGGAACGTGGTTCTGTTGTATCCGTATGTTTTTTATAATAGAATTGGGGTATGCTACGATGTGTGATATGATGTGTGGATCAGTATGGATCGTTACGCCTGGTGTGCGTTGTATTGATGTGTTGTTGTGATAAATTAGATCAATATGGATCCTTATGCCTGGTGTGCATTGTATTGATGTGTTGTTGTGATGAATTGGATCGGTAGGATCGATGCACTTTGTGTGCTTGTGTGTATATGCATTATAGGATGTGATGGATCAGTAGGATCGTGTGCACTATGTGTGCTGTGTGGTTATGCATAGTGTCTTGCATGGCATATGGACGTGGTGAATCATTGCTTGGTGGAGCGTATGTGGTTCACTCACGTGCTCCAAGTAGGGAGCGTGGACGTGAGGTATGATTTACTCACGTGCTCCAAGTGGGGAGCGTGGACGTGAGGTATGATTTACTCACGTGCTCCAAGTGGGGAGCGTGTACGTGAGGTATGATTTTCTCACGTGCTCGAAGTGGGGAGTGTGGACGTGAGGTATGGGAGCGTGGACGTGGTGTGTGATACACTCACGTGCTCCAAGTGGGGAGCGTGGACGGGATTTGGATCGTTGCTCGGATGGAGTGTATACGACCACCCATGTTCCAAGTGGGGAACGTTGGTTGGGATAGATCGTTGCTCGAATGGAGTGTATGCGATCTATCCTGAGATTTGATTATATGGGCTCAGGAGGAGCGTGGTAGGGATGTATCGTTGCTAGGATGGAGTGTATGGTATCTATCCTAAGTTGAGTCAGTACCGCATATTATCGAGTCGAGTGCATGTGTTGCATTATTGTTTGTGTGTGTTGTGATGGTGATGATGGGACAGTAGGTCCGGATATGTTGTATGTGAAATAATGAATTATTGTTTGCTGCCTTTTATTTCATGTACATTTATACCATTAATATTTGATCGTGAATTCCCACCCCCTTCGTTGTTGTTGTGGTCTGTGCTTCTTCGGAAGTACATACAATCCAAGTGTTTAGCTAGCTTGGATTGTGGCGTCGTCGTAGGACTGCTCTGATACGTAACACCGGGGCTTTTTGGGAGTTTTATTGTTTCTTGTTGATTATGTGTGCCCCCATGGCGTATCTGATTTTTGTGGGATATGTGATGACATTATGTATGTTTTGGGCAGATGGCCGATGGTTGTATATGACGATGTTGATGATATGGATGATGTATATATGGTATGTGTTACGACAAACTAGTTCTTTTTCCGCTGCAATTTTGCTGAATATTATTTTGAAAAATGATTTGTGGAATTTTGCTGAAAATTGTGACATCCCGTTGTGGGGAAAACTCTGATATGTGCTTATTTTAATTGTTTATTTCTATTTTGGGAAACGGGGTGTTACAAGTTGGTATCATAGCAGGTCGGTCCGTCCGGCCAGTGTTGTAGTTGAGTCTGTCGGTAGGATAGAGTTTGGTTGTTTTCCGTTAACCTGTTGTTGTGGTTGTTGAGTAGTATGGCGGGGAGAAATGACGCGACGTTGGCTACGGCTATGCAAGCAATGGCACAAGTGGTGGCCAATCAGAATCTGGCTGCGGGTGCTCAGTTCAGAGACTTGACGCAGTTTCAGAGCAACAAGCCACCAAAGTTTGAAGGTGGGATTTTGGACCCGGTAGCTGCACAAAAGTGGCTGAAGGCAATAGATAAGATCTTCAGGACCATGGGATGTATTGATGAGCAGAAAGTGAGGTTTGGCACTCATATGTTAAAGGGCAAAGCCGAGGCTTGGTGGGACAATTGTCGTCAGAGGATGGAGGCTTCGGGGACTCCGATTACTTGGGAGGTGGTTCGATCTGGTTTTCTGGAGAAGTATTTTCCAGAAGATATCAGAAGTGCTAAAGAGGTGGAACTTTTAGAGTTGAAGCAAGGCAGTATGTTGGTAGCCGAGTATGCGGCTAAGTTTGAGGAGTTGGCTCAGTATTGTTCCCATTACAATACTGAGGAGGCTATGACTTCTAAGTGCTTGAAATTTAAGAATGGGCTGAGGCCGGAGATCAAGATGGGGATCGCGTGTCAGAAGATCGGGAGTTATCCTGAGTTGGTGAGTAGAAGCTGGATTTATGACAATGATAACCGTGCAAGGATCGCACACTACAAGGCGGTGAATGACCGCAAGGGTAAACAAAGGTTTGGTGGTACACCTTACAGTGTGCCGACCAATAAGGGAAAACAGAAGGCTATGACTGATAAGAGGTTCCGAGGGAGGAAAGCGTCGGTAGATTTGAAATGTTATCGGTGTGGTGTCGCGGGGCATCGTGCTAGTGATTGTCCTCATGAAGCGAAGAAGTGCTTCAAGTGTGGGAAGTCGGGCCATGTGATGGCGGATTGTAGGACTAGTATGCCTACTTGCTATAACTGTGGTGAGAAGGGCCATATTAGTAATCATTGTGAGAAACCGAGGAGGCCTCAGGCGCCTCAGGTTACTGGTAAAGTGTTTGCAGTGGTGGGAACTCATTCGCCGAACGAGGAGCGCTCGATCAAAGGTACTTGTTTTATCAATAGCATTCCTTTGACTGCTATGATCGATACGGGTGCAACCCACTCGTTTATCTCTGTTGATTGTGTGAAGAGGTTAGGATTGACGCCGTCTACTCTTGAGCGGCGGATGACTATTGAAACTCCTTCGATTGGTTCAGTGACTACTTCGTTAGTGTGTTTGAAGTGTCCACTGACTATTTTTGGCCGAGACTTCGGTGTGGATTTGATTTGTTTGCCACTTGGTAGTTTGGATGTTATACTTGGTATGAACTGGTTGGAGTTCAACCGAGTGTACATCGATTGTTTTCGGAAAGTGTTATTGTTTTTTACCCCAGAAGAGGAAGAGTTGGCAGATTCCTTGTCTGGTAAGGAATTGAGGACTTTGTTGGAAGATGAAGCTCAGGTGTTTGCTTTATTTGCATCACTGTCTGTTGACAATAAGGCGTTGTTGGATGAGTTAGTTGTGGTGAATGAGTTTTCGGAGGTGTTCCTGGATGATATTACAGAGTTGCCTCCGAAGAGAGAAGTTGAGTTTAGCATTGACCTTGTTCCTGGTACGAGGCCTATTTCTATGGCGTCATACAGGATGTCGGCAGTGGAGTTGGCCGAGTTGAAGTCTCAGATTGGAGAGTTGTGGATAGAAAGTTTATCAGACCAAGTGTGTCGCCGTGGGGAGCTTCAGTGTTGTTAGTGAAGAAGAAAGATGGTAGCATGCGGTTGTGCATTGATTACCGTCAGTTGAATAAAGTGACCATCAAGAACAAATATCCTCTTCCAAGGATGATGATTTGATGGATCAGTTGGTGGGAGCTCGTGTGTTCAGTAAGCTTGACTTGAGGTCGGGTTATCATTAGATAAGAGTTAAGGAAGGTGATATTCAGAAGACGGTGTTTAGGACTCGATATGGACATTACGAGTATACAGTAATGCCTTTCGGAGTGTCTAATGCGCCAGGAGTGTTTATGGAGTATATGAACCGTATCTTCCATTCTTATTTGGATCAGTTTATTGCCGTGTTCATTGATGATATACTGATTTATTCTAAGTCTGAGGAAGAGCATGCGGAACATTTGAGGATTGCTTTGCAAGTGTTGAAGGACAACAAGTTGTTTGCAAAGTTATCGAAGTGTGAGTTCTGGTTGAAGACGGTGAGTTTTCTGGGGCATGTTATTTCTGGTAATGGTGTTTCAGTAGACCCTTCAAAAGTTAGTGCGGTGTTACAGTGGGAACCACCGAAGACGGTAACAGAGGTTAGAAGCTTCTTGGGTTTAGCCGGTTATTACCAAAGATTTATTGAAGGCTTTTCCAGTTTGGCATTGCCATTGACTCAGTTGACGAGGAAAGATCAAGTGTTTGTGTGGGATGCTGCTTGTGAAAAGAGCTTTGATGGGCTGAAAAAGAGATTGACTTCAGCGTCGGTGTTGGTGTTACCGAATCCGAGTGAGCCTTTTGTGGTATATTGTGATGCGTCCATGATGGGATTGGGCGGAGTTTTTATGTAGAATGGAAAAGTGGTAGCTTATGCTTCGCGGAAATTGAGGGTGCATGAACGAAATTATCCTACTCATGACCTTGAATCGGCTGCAGTGGTTTTTGTTTTGAAGATCTGGAGACACTATTTGTATGGTTCGAGGTTTGAGGTGTTCAGCGATCACAAGAGTTTGAAGTATCTGTTTGATCAGAAAGAGTTGAATATGAGGCAGAGAAGATGGTTGGAATTCTTGAAAGATTATAATTTCAGTTTGAGTTATCACCAGGGAAAGCGAACGTGGTTGCGGATGCCTTGAGCAAGAAGACAATTCATATGTCGGCTTTGATGGTGAAAGAGATGGATCTTATTGAGCAGTTTCGATATTTGAGCATGGTTTGCGAGTTTACTACAAATGGTGTGATGTTGGGTAAATTGCAAGTGAAGAATGATTCCTTGGATATGATTAGAGAATACCAGAAGTCAGATGTGAATCTTGTGGATTTGATGCGAGGAGCCGAAGGTGACTCCGATAGTGATTTCCAGTTGGATAATGCTGGTGTGTTGAGGTTTCGGGGCAGAATTTGTGTGCCAGATAATGATGAGCTGAAGAAGTCGATTTTGGACGAAGGACATCGTAGTAGCCTGAGGATTCATCCAGGAGCTACGAAGATGTATCAAGATTTGAAAAAGTTGTTTTGGTGGTCAGGCATGAAGAGAGATATTGCTCGTTATGTTTATGCTTGTTTGGTATGTCAGAAATCGAAGGTGGAACATCAAAGACCTTCTGGGATGATGCAACCATTAGAGATTCCGGTTTGGAAGTGGGATTGTATCGCCATGGATTTTGTTACAGGTTTGCCGAATACGATGAGAGGATTTGATGCGATTTGGGTGATTGTGGATCGGCTTACGAAGTCTGCACATTTTGTACCGATTAGTATCAGTTTTCTGTTGGAGAAGTTGGCAGAAATTTATATTCGGGTGATTGTGAAGCTGCAAGGTGTGCTGTTGAGTATTGTGTCGGATAGAGATACGAGGTTCACTTCTGTATTTTGGAAGAGTTTGCAAGAGGCTTTGGGTATCGAGTTGAAGCTGAGTTCAGCCTATCATCCGCAGACGGATGGACAGTCAGAGAAGACTATCCAGACGTTAGAGGATTTGTTGCGGGCTTGTGTATTGGAAAAAGGTGGTGCGTGGGATACTCATTTGCCATTGGTAGAGTTCACATATAACAACAGTTACCATTCCAGTATCGGGATGGCACCGTTTGAAGCTCTTTATGGTAGGAGGTGTAGAACTCCTCTGTGTTGGTATAAGTCAGGTGAGAGTGTTGTGTTGGGACCAGAGTTGGTGCAGCAGACTACCGAGACAGTTCAGATGATCCACGAGAAGATGAAAGCATCTCAGGATCGACATAAGAGTTATTATGATAACTGCAGGAAGGAGTTGGAATTCAGTGAGGGTGACCATGTATTTTTGAGGATTAACCCAGTGACTGGTGTAGGACGTGCATTGAAGTCCAAGAAGCTGAATCCGAAGTTTATCGGGCCGTATCAGATTTTGTAGAGGATTGGTGTTGTGGCGTATAGGGTGGCGTTGCCACCGGAGCTTTCGAACTTGCATGACGTGTTCCATGTGTCGCAACTTCGGAAGTATGTACCCGATCCGTCACATGTGATTCAGCGAGATGAAGTCCAAGTTAGAGATAATCTAACTATGGAGACGTTGCCGTAGAGGATCGAGGATCGCAAGATGAAGCAACTCAGAGGGAAAGAGATACCTTTGGTGAGAGTGGCTTGGGGAGGTGCTGCAGGAGGCAGTGTGACCTGGGAATTGGAAAGCAGGATGCGGGAAGTGTATCCAGAACTGTTTCCATCAGGTATTTTAGAGGACGAAAATAATTAAAGTGGGGGAGAGTTGTAACTCCCATTTTAATTATTTTTATTTTCGGTGTTGTTTTCATTTTCGGCGTGCTTGCGTGGATTTTGGTTAAGGAGTAAGTTCCATAATACTAGAAAATATGATTAATGATGATAATAATATGATAATTAGTAAGGTGTTACTATTATTAATATTATTGTTATTATTATCGTATTAAATATTATTATTGGAATAATAATATAATTATTGGATTTTTGGAATTAAAAGAATATGAGAATTAAGTATGTATTTGGAATATAAGTGATTTTTGGGGTATTAAGGGTAGATTTGGCATTTTGGAAAATAGAAAGTGAAGAAGGGGAAGAACACGCACACACGGTTAGGAAAGAAAGAGGAGAGAGCAGAGCAAGATCAAGAACAAAAGCTTGAGCAAGAAGGATTTTCGTGTGGATTGCGAAGCTTCATCATCATCAGAGCGCATTCGAGGTAAGGGGGGGGGGGGGAATTGATCGGTTGAATCGGTATTTACATGAGTAGTTGGTAGAAAGGGGAAATTCCCCAATCCCCATAGTTTGATGATGAATGATGTTGATCGCATGTTTATATCGCTGTTATTATTGTGTTGTATTGTGTTAAATTTGTTGCATGTGGCTGTGAGCAATTGTATGAGTGTTTGCGGTTTTCCGGGTAGTTCGAAGTTATGCCGGAACTGAGTGGTAGTGTAGAGCTATCAATTAATCGGGTTAAATCAGGGATAAATGTTATAATAAGTTGTGGAGCAATGATCTGGTATGATGGGGTTTGGACTGGAGTAAAATCGGCTGAGTTCGGAGCATGTGGCCGACTATGAGCTGTAGTTTTATTTTTTTAGAATACGCAGGTATTCGCTGGGCGAGAGAGGGGGACGAGGCTTCGCCAGGCTTCGCCAGGCGAACTGGGCAGTGAATGCTGCCAGTAGCCTCTGTTTGGCTTCGCTAGGGGTTTCGCCGGGCGAGTGGTCAACGAGTGTTCGCTGCGGGGCTTCGCCAGGCGAATGCGCCAGCGAGTCTGACAGCAGTTGTGTTTTGGCTGCTGTTCTGTGCTGATTTCTTTGTGGATTTGGAATCTTATTGATCATGTTTTAATGATGAGCTTATTAGTGAGCTGCAACGAGTGTATGTAAGGTGTCGGAACGTGGTTCCGTGGTATCCGTATGTTTTTGATAATAGAATTGGGGTATGCTACGATGTGTGATATGATGTGTGGATCAGTATGGATTGTTACGCCTGGTGTGCGTTGTATTGATGTGTTGTTGTGATAAATTAGATCACTATGGATCGTTACGCCTGGTGTGCGTTGTATTGATGTGTCGTTGTGATGAATTGGATCAGTAGGATCGATGCACTTTGTGTGCTTGGGTGTATATGCATTATAGGATGTGATGGATCAGTAGGATCACATGCACTGTGTGTGCCGTGTAGTTATGCATAATGTCTTGCATGGCATGTGGACATGGTGAATCATTGCTCGGTGGAGTGTATGTGGTTCACTCACGTGCTCCAAGTGGGGAGCGTGGACGTGAGGTATGATTTACTCACGTGCTCCAAGTAGGGAGCGTGGACGTGAGGTATGATTTACTCACGTGCTCCAAGTGGGGAGCGTGGACGTGAGGTATGATTTACTCACGTGCTCCAAGTGGGGAGCATGGACGTCGTGTGTGATACACTCACGTGCTCCAAGTGGGGAGCATGGACGAGATTTGGATCGTTGCTCGGATGGAGTGTATGCGACCACCCGTGTTCCAAGTGGGGAACGTTGGTAGGGATAGATCGTTGCTCCGATGGAGTGTATGTGATCTATCCTGAGATTTGATTATATGGGCTTAGGAGGAGCGTGGTAGGGATAGATCGTTGCTCGGATGGAGTGTATATGATCTATCCTGAGTTGAGTCGGTACCGCATATTGTCGAGTCGAGTGCATGCGTTGCATTGTTGTTTGTGTGTGTTGTGATGGTGATGATGGGACAGTAGGTCCGGATATGTTGTATGTGAAATAATGAATTATTGTTTTCTGTCTTTTATTTCATGTACATTTATACCATTAATATTTGATCGTGAATTCTCACCCCCTTTATTGTTGTTGTGGTTTGTGCTTCTTCGGAAGTACAGACAATCCAGGTGTTTAGCTAGCTTGGATTGTGGCGTCGTCGTAGGACTGCTCTGATACGTAACACCGGGGCTTTTTGGAAGTTTTATTGTTTCTTGTTGATTATGTATGCCCCCGTGGCGTATCTGATTTTTGTGGGATATGTGATGACATTATGTATGTTTTGGGCAGATGGCTGATGGTTGTATATGACGATGTTGATGAAATGGATGATGTATATATGGTATGTGTTACGACAGACTAGTTCTTTTTCCGCTGCAATTTTGCTGAATATTATTTTGAAAAATGATTTGTGGAATTTTGTTGAAAATTGTGACATCCCGTTGTGGGGAAAACTCTGATATGTGCTTATTTTAATTGTTTATTTCTATTTTGGGAAACGGGGTGTTACAGAAAGAGTAGTGACTTAAGGGTAGGTTGAAATGTTGGGGTCCTCCCCTTCAGAAGAGTGCATCTGCTCGACGTATGGAGTTGGGGGTCGCTTATTGTGCCAGGAGAGAAGGTATGTCGGGGATACTAGGAGGCACGTGGGGAGCCTACGAGGCATGTCGGGGAGCCGGGCGAGGATATAAATGGCTTGCTAAACTTTTGGAGCTGCCACGTATCAGGAAGCCACTGCTTGGCTAGGGCGGCTAGGGGTATGTTACTCCCTAAAATTTGCCCAACTTTTTGCTTTAGCTGACTTTCGTTTCATTGCATTTATCATTGCATTCATAACATTAGCATTTACATACCATAGTCCATGAACAGGGGATTGAGAGGTGTGTGCTTATCGAGAGAGGGCTATCAAAGGTCTAAGCCTATTCAAGGGGTTATATTCAAGCTATCAAGTGCTTATCATTATCAGAAGAATGACAAAGCTCATCAGAAGGAGTGGATTGGTTAAGAATGGTGTACATCATATCGTGGGGGTCTATGAAGGTCATCAAGTGGTTTTGAATCCATGGTTATGGGTGGAGAACATTGTGAGAATTCATGGGAGACCTTGAGGGTCATATTGAAGCTTATGTTAGTCATTACATCAAGTGTGTGAAGCCACAACAAAGATTGATGCGATTAGGGTTTTCACCTGGTCAACCCTAAGTCAACAGTTGAACTGAAGGAGATTAAGACTCAATTCAAAGTCTTTATGATCATGGGATGTTGTGTTGAGACACCTAAGAAATTATTCCAAGATCATTTCATCAAGATTCAAGAGTGTGAGAAGTTGCTAGGCTAGGGTTGCTATGCTTGACAGTGTAAAATCCCCTGGTTTAGTGCCTAACTTCAAGACCACATAACTCAAGATGCAAGCCTCATTTCATCTTAACATAAACATGAGACTTGTAGAGCATGTTCATAGCTTTAATTTGAGTACTAGAAGTCTTTGATTGGATTTATAGGACTCAAGTTATGAAGCAGACAAGTTACAGGTCATCAGATGAATGTGATTTTAATCATCAAAAGTCAACCGACTTCCATGCCATTTATGACCAATAAGTAAGTTTCTCCTCAACTTCAAGTGAACACGAAAGTTGTTCCTCATGATCTTAACTTTCCAAAGAGTACTAGAAGTCCTCATTTGGATTTGTAGAACTCAAGATATGAGACTTACAACTCAAGGGTATTTTGGGAAAGTAAGATTATAGGTCATTTTCATTATAGGTCAAGTTCACCACTTTGCACACTTCAAATGGAAATATTCCCAACATGAAAGTTGCTCCAAATGGGGTCATTTGGTCAATCAAACCTTAAGAGATCATTGATATGGCTTGAATTGGAGAATGCTTGAAGAAAAATTCATGAAAGGAAGCTTGAAAAGGCCTAATTCAAACCAATTCATTTTGGAACCAATTCATGTCATGTTGGTACATTTTTTGAGTGCAAATAATATTTTAAGAACATTGGAAAAATAAGAAATCAAATTTGAAGTCATTCACATGTGGAAATTCATGGTTTCTTCATCTTTAAGCAACAAATGCAAAATCAACCATCCATTCATTTCCAAGGCCTCAATCTCAGCCACACGATCCTTGCACCATAAGTAACTGACATGAACCAAATTACAAGCTTGTTGGCTTTGTTTTCACCATTTCCATGAAGCTTCAAAATCAAAAATGTGAATTTTAGATTGGACTATTATGGGCTTCCATTGTGCTGCAAATCATTCAATATCCATTGTATATAACATTCTAATCATTCCTAACAGAAAATAACAGATTTTGGAGGGGGTTACAACAGATTTTCATGGAGAAAAAGTGGTGAAAATTGATTATTGAGTTTTGAAGTTTCACACATTTTCAAGTAAGACTGAGCATTGTAGAAGCTTTAATGATGATTATGGAATGATTCTGGACACTTTTCTTGAAGCTTCAACACCATCTCAAGCTACCATTGAAGCTCCAAACAAGGTTCTTATTTTTTATCGATACACTCTGTTCTTGATGAATTGTTACGCAATTTTTCACATGATTATGATCCTTAAGGTGTGAGAAGCTTTTAGGATTAGTTTGGTTAGAATTCATGACAATTCTTGAAATGACACCTTAGGTTGTAGTTTGAATTTCTCTCTAGTTATTGGATGAAAATGGAAAAGAAACACGGGGTATTGATGTAGGAAGTGAGAGGAAGAGAATAGTATCATCAATTTTAGTTTTTGTGAAAGTTGGAAATTCTTGAGTGATTCTTGGATGTTTATGATTTCTGAGTTTTAATGGAGGAAAGTGAAAATAAATTACATATTTGGATTCTACACGGAAAAATTCACAAGTTTGGTTCAAAAAAATCTTGTTTTGGTTAAGAAATAAGAAAGTTGGATTTTTGGCTAGAGGTTGAAGATGACCAGAGCTCATCTCCGGCCACCGTCCGTTTGCAGCGCCACCGTGCACGATACTCCCTCTGTTTGCTATTTAAACTACCAAATTGCATCGTGGTCGTCTGATCACGCGAGATCGTGGACTTGGTAAGTCCATCGTGCGACCAGAATTGTTTTCACGAGTGGCTTACTCATTAATTGAAGCGCTGAGTTTTAACTCAGCTGGGCCTTAATGCTTCGCTAACAGCACCCCCTTTACACGGCCCAATGCGAATAACACGTAGGAAAAGTTACTAGTTGTACCCCTTGTATTTTCCTTGTTAATTTCATTTTCTTTTATTTTCTATTTGAGAAAAAATTAGTAAATTGCATCAATAAATATTGAGAAAAATCATGTAGGTAGTTTAACATGTCAAGAATTTTGTCATATTTTTTAATTTCAGTTTTCATGCATTTTTCAATTAATTGCATTTTTTCCATTTTAATATGTTTTTAATGATCGAAAAATTACATGCTATGCTTTGTGATTTTATTTCTCATTCAATAATCCATATTAATCTCTGATTTTTTTGTATGGTGAATTTTGATACATTGTATAATATTGTAAGATTTTTCTTCAATTTTTCAGATTCCATTTGAATAGGTTTTAGAGCACATCTTTAGAGCCTTCCCCATTTGAATCTCCCATAGCATACATCTTGGTTTAGCATCTGGTTAGTGGCCTTAGACTTATAGTTTGGACTTGAAACTTTAACCATAGGTCCCTAATACATTTAGGATCATCAAGGATTTTTCTTGGGATTTTTAGAATTGATTTCCTATTTTCCCCATATTTTACAAATTGATGATGTTTAGGTGATCCTAGTCTAGCTTTCCTCTTAGTTTAGACTTAAAGGTGAACCTTTAGCTAACTTTAGGCTTTTAATTGCTCCTTGATAGGACCAAGATTAGGTTGATACCTACTAAGAACCTAAATTAGGCCTTGATAAAGCCTTTAATCCATTTTAGTTTAGGTGATCCTTAACTAGTCCTTAGGGTTCCTCCTGAAGCCTCTTAGGAATTTCAATCTCCCATGAATGGTAGAGTGTCATGGTGGATGCCTTTGGCATACACCATGCTTCCCTTCATTCCAATCTCCCATGAATGGTAGAGTGTCATGGTGGATGCCTTTGGCATACACCAATGTTCCCTTCATGTCAATCTCCAATGAATGGTAGAGTGTCATGGTGGATGCCTTTGGCATACACCATGCTTCCCTTCATTTCTAATCTCCCATGAATGGTTAAATATCATGGTGGATACCTTTGGTATACACCATGTATCACCTCATTTCTTGATTATCCATGATTGGTTAAACATCATGGTGGATACCTTTGGTATACACCATGCATCCCATCATCAATTCCATTCTTTAGGATAGATGCCTTGTTTGATTACTTGTGGAATGAATTCCTTATTTGTCATAATTCCTTTCCTTCATTCATGATTGAGCGGTGTGTTGCATTAGGGTAGCTCATGTTTAGGGTAGTCTAAGTGTACGTGCATGACTGCATTAAGAGGTTGAGTGAGTCTCCCTCTGCTTGCTTGCATTAAGGGTTGAGGTGATCCTCCCCTTGCCTGTGTGTTGTTTTTTCTCTTTCTATCTGAGGTGTTTGCATTGAAAGGTTGAGGTGACCCTCCCTTTGCTTGATTGCCTTTCCTTTTGCTTGTTTGTTTTAGGGGTTGAGTGAGTCTCCCTCTGCTTGGATTACTGCATTGCATTTGCATATTTACTGCTTGCTTTTCTGTTTTATCTGCTTTACTGATTTTGGCAGTTGTTTTTCTGTTTTCCCACTCGCATGTTCCCTTAGTACTCTCACTTCCTTGTTTAAGGAAGTAATGATAGACTTTAGGTCGAAACCATGCATGATAACATTTAGGAGTTCCTTGTTTCAAACTCAACCCTAGGACCATATTGCATGATAACAGTAGAATTTCAGTTTCCCCTGTAGTCTTTTCTCCTTCTCATCTCCAAAACAACGGTGAAATACGTAATAAGGGCAAGTTGGTACAATACGTTACGAGCCTTAAGCCACTTAGGAAAATCAGGATGTTTAGTATGGTACCCTTTGGGCGACATGCGACGCATTCACTCCTAAGTCATAGTCTCTAGTGTTGTACGAACTACAAACATCCATAAAAAACACTTCTTCCGTAAAAGACAAAAACAAACTCCAAACCTCTTTTGCTCCGTGGGCCCTTAATCAGGAAAATCTTTTCAGATAAAAGAGTGTTGTTAACTTTTAGTTCTACCGCAAATGGTAACGCCTAAGTCTCCAATGGTCGAGCTGCATACACCAACTGCTGGAACTGTTTGTTAACCGTACTCGGATAAAAAGACAAACCTGTGTCCCTTTTTTATCCCGAAATACGTTAGCTCTGATCTCTCAAGCCTGTTGAGAGTACGTAGGCACAAGATGCGATATCTTAGCGAGCCACCTTCCCTTCACCTGTAGTTAGCCGAACTACGTTGACTCTGACTTTCCCATTGCACGAGGGAATACGTAGGCCCAGAGCAGCGACACTCTGTCGAGTTACCTTTCTTTTCCTTTTTCTTTTCTTTCAAGCCAACCTTAATAGGTAGATAGTTAAACCAACCCGTCAGATAAACCCAACAAGCGTAGATCCCATCGAGTACGATGGACGTGAGGGGTGTTAATACCTTCCCCTTGCGTAACCGACTCCCGAACCCAGACATGGTTGCGATGACCTTGTCTTATACCTTTTCGTCAGGGTTTTTCCGATCGTTTCCTTTCCCTTTCTGTGGGATAAATAACGATAGGTGGCGACTATTCTGTTGTGCCGACACCTCATTTTCGCAGTAGCGACAGCTGGCGACTCTGCTAGGAACTGCGATGGTTCCCTATGCGAGTCTCGCCGTGGATTTTCTTCCTAGCTGTCTGGGTCATCCCCAGCAGCTGGCGACTCTGCTGGGGAACGAACCCAGAATCTCTGGTTCTGCAACAGTTCCCTATGCGAGTCAATCCTAGCGCTTATATGTTTATCTGTTGGGTTTGCATTTATTTATCGCACTTTACTTTCTGCACTTTATTTTCAGAATGATATCATTATTGTACTGTTGTGGGGAGGGGCTCTGATGAGTGATAAGCCAGACCCAGGCTTGAGTGTACACCTAGCATTAGTTGTGGAAAGTAGTGGGCGCATGCATGCTTTGCATGTACTAGTGTCCCGCAAAATCCACACTCAGACGAGATTCTCTTGATTGACTACTTTTCCAGCCCTTTGGGCTTGAGGGGATGTTGGTCTGGAGAGTTGTCGACTCTGGGGACCGATCATTTGTGACTCAGCTAAGTGAGGCCTCTTCAGGGAATGATGATGCCAAACCAGAAATGGTGAACGTATCATCATTTCTTGAAATTCTATGACGCTGGGAAAATGCATAGGATGCCATACTGTTATCAGTGGATAGGTCCATACCAGTGAGTGAGACTGGGGTTATGCAGGAAACATATAACTTCAGACAACCTGGTTTTTCTTGACAGTATGAATCAATATTATTGGTATCAGTGGGTCTTAATTATCAGAGTTGTGTTATATTCTCGTCGTCGCAACCGAGGCTGTCAGTACCGCCCTTATTTGTGATACCCCCGAGGGGCAGAAGTCAGTCTAATTCACGAGCAAGGCACTACAAGGACCAGAGCTCAGATACAAGCAGATCGAAAAAGTAGCTCTGGCTCTCATCAACGATTTGTGGAAACTAAGGCGCTACTTTCTAGCCCATACAATCGTAGTACACACGGATCAGCCCGTTAAGAAACTGTTAGGCTGCTCAGACATGGCCGTAAGAATGCTCAAATGGCCACTAGAGCTGCCTGAGTTTGACATCCAGTACGAAAGCAGGAAATCCTTCAAAGCCTAGGAGCTTGCCGACTTTGTGGCAGAAATGACCTTGCCCAATTCCCTGGAGTGCGGAGCTCGTAGATGGACGATCTTCGTTGACAGAGCGTCCAGTTCAACAGGGAGCAGAGCAGGCATTATCCTGGAAAACGAGGAAGGGATCCTCCTCGAAGTTTCACTAACCCTATCTTTCCCCACCTCCAACAATTAGGAAGAGTACGAAGCCTTCCTTGCATGTCAGCATCTAGCCGAAGATTTAGGGGCCGAGGAAGATGTGATCTGCACAGACTCTCAGCTCGTGGCACTCCAGGTACGCTGAGAGTATCAGGCCAAGAACGACAACCTATCAGAGTACCTGACTTTGGTCAAGGAAAAATGACGAGATTCGTATTGGTGGAGGTGAAGCACGTTCCCCGCGACCATATACTTCAACTTCTGATGCAAAGTCGAGGCGACTGCCCCAGCAGCATGTATTCGAGGTCGGCCAAGCAAACAACTATAGGCTAGCTAAATGTCCATGATATAAAAGTCTGCATCAAAAATCTATGGTTCCACCTGAACCGGTAATGTGATCTCACCAAATACCGACCTCCCAGTTCCATCAAATACCCTTACCACTAAATCACTTGGCGTACATATTAAGCCTTGCATATCTAACTTCATTAGTGCTTTCTTTGGTAACGCATTAATTGAGGATCCCGTACCAACTAGCACATGGGATAAAATAGCTCCCCTGCACTCTATGGATATGTGCAGAGCATGGTTATGATTTCTCCGGGCAGGAGTTAAGTCCAAGTCAATGAAGCCCAAACCATTACCAGCATTTACGTGGGCCACCACCCCTTCCAATTGGTTAACAGAAATCTCCTGTGGAATAAATCCTTATTCAAGATCTTCAACAGAGCATTTATGTGCGCATCTGAGCAAAACAACAATGATATAATAGAAATTTTAGAGGCGGTCTGATGTAAGTGATCCACGATCTTGTAGTCACTTTTACCAATAAGCCTCATAAATTCTTCAGTGCCCTTAGCTAAGGAGTCTTTCTCCTCTTGCTGTTGAATCTCTTCTTCTACCACAACCTTCCTGTTTCCCTTACCAACAATATTCTGTGGCAAGGAAAGACCCTGCCGCTTCTTGTGATGCCACCAGTACCAACTATGTTTTCCATAGAAGAACCTTCATAAGAAGAACTCACCAATTCTTACTTCTGACCGTTACAAAATACCTCAGCCCTGTAATTCCACCGAATGACCTTAGTGCTTTCATAAGGTACCGGTCCAGGAGTAGTAATAATCATCGGCGTTGGCCTTGCAGGCTCTGAAATATTAATTGTCCGGAATGGGATAAATATAGTAGCAACTTCGTCCTTTTCAGTATTCGTTTCATTCTCTTCAATCACCCTATAAAACAGTAAATAAGCCTCATCGATCATCTTTTGAATTCCTTTCTTCAACAAAACACAACCCTCAGGTCTTTCCTCACACCCTGAACAATTATCGGCACATCCTGGGAACACTCCTCCTTTCAACAATTTGACCTTCACAAAGCTCAACGGAGTCTTCAACTCCTCTACGCCAGTTATCAAATTTAGCTTTTCTCCTTCAATGATAACATCAGTCCTTGCCACCCCGTGGTTTGGCATGGGGTTCTGATTTATATTCAGACTGCCATTGGTAAAATTAATGGCCTTGGAATCAAGCAAATCCTATACTTTGTGCTTAAAAGCTTTGCAGTTATTGATATTGTGACCCGGAGCACCTGGATGGAAATTACACTTGGCATTTGCATCATATATTGGGGGTGGCATGCCAATAAGAGGTGCCAAAGTACTTTTTTGAACCAACAAAGGTTGTAGTAATTAAGAATATGGCATGGCTAGAGTTTCAAATTGTCTGTCAGCCATTCTCTGCCTTGGCACGTAAGGACGCAGAGCGTTAACTCGTTGCTAAGGTGCGGCCGGAATAGCACAGTGGCAACTTGATGTTGTGCTCTGCCCCTATCTCAGTGTGAAATGGCGTTTGTATCCCCTTCTCTTCTCTTGTAATTGGAAGAATATACTTTCTTCGCTCCTCCTGTAGAAGACCCACCAGCATTTGATATTTTTTCGAACTTGATTCTGCTCTCTACACGCTCTCTAGCCATCACTAAATTAGAAAACGCAACAATCATGCATCCTATCAACTTCTCAAATTGCACACCTGGTAACGAAGCCATAAACATATCAATTAGTTCTCTCTCCACCATGGGAGGTTGAACCCTTGTAGCTAGATCACGCCACCTCTGGGCATATTCCTTGAAACTCTTATTGCTCCTTTGTGATAAACTCTACAATTGCACCCTGTTTGGCGCCATGTCACTATTATATTGGTAGTGGCGCACAAAAGCCTCAGCAAGCTCCTTCCAGCTACGAATGTGAGTCCTTTCTAATCCCATATACCACTCTAGTGACGCTCTGACCAAACTATCCTGGAAGAAATGCATTAAAAGCTTATCATCCTCAGAATAAGCAGACATTTTTCTGTAATATGCCCGGATATGTACATTAGGATAGGTTGTCCCTTTGTACTTATCGAAGTTAGGTACTTTGAATTTGAGGGGGACTTTAACCCCTGAAACCAAGCCAAGATTAGACATATCTAACCTAAAGAGTTTTGCACCTCAAAGGACTTCATCTTCTCTTCAATTAACTTAAACCTCTTATCCACTTCGGACGGCAGCCCGCATTCTGTATCCTTCACTAAAAAGACGTCATCTTAGTTATCTTCCCACTGAGGACCAATAGGTCCATGTATAGCACACACATTTCCTTCTACAACATTATCATTTTCATTTGCAACGCCTCCTCCCAGAGGAGCAACAACAGTAGGACCACTTACTCGAACAGAACCACCTACAGGTGGAGGTATAACACCAGACCCTCCATGAACAACTCCTTCTACATCCACCAGTGCTATTAACGGCTGGACCATATTTCTCAACTCTTCTTGCCTACTGGCGACGTTCTGCATTAATTCCATGAACTAGGCCATATGAGCCCTGACCTTCTGTAACTCAGCTTATACCTGATCCATGTGTCGCTACTGCGAAAATCGGCGCCGGCTGAACAGAAGAGTCGCCACCGTGCGTTATTTATCCCAACAGAGGGAAAGGAAACGCTCAGGGTAAACCTACCGCAAAGACGGGAAAGGAATGGTCATCGCAACCAAATCCTGGATTCGGGAGTCAGTTACGCAAGGGGAAGGTATTAGCACCCCTCACGTCCGTCGTACTCGACGGGATCCACGCTTGTTTTCTGGTACGGATTGTTATTCTATCTATTCTACAGGTCAAGGGTTAAAAGAAAATAAAATGACTCGGCAAAGTATCGCACTTTATGCCTACGTATTCCCGTCGGAAACGAGAAATCAAAGTCAACGTAGTTCGCCTACCTACGGGAAAGGAGGGGAAGGTTGCTCGCTAGGATATCGCATCCTATGCCCACGTACTTTTATACAGCATGAAAGATCAGAGCAAACGTAGTTCGGGCCACGTACGACACAAGTCTGTCTTGATTGTTTTTATCCTTCTGAAAAAGGTTTTCTCCTGATTATGGGTCCAAGCGGACAAAAATGACGTTTTGATTGATTTACAGTCTTTTACGCAAGAACTGTTTTTTATGGTGTTTGAAATGTTTATTGTGTTTTTCTGATTGTTTTGAGAAAGAAGAGAAACAGCAACTCTAACCTATGGTTTAAAAAAGGGAATCAAAATCTAACCTAATGTTGTCATGCATGGATAAGAACCTAATGTCTGTCATATTTCTCTCTTGCGCAGAGAGAAACAGAGATCCTAAAGGGATAAACAGAAAAACAACATCATATATACAGTAAAGTAGTAAAATGCATGTATGCAGCAGTACAAGCTAGGCAAGGGAGTCCTGCTCTTCCTCGAACCTTGAAAACAACAGGCAAAAGCGAACAAAATTCACTTTCAACCTAACAGATTAATTGGCAAACAATACAGTCCCGGAAACTCAAACAATACATCAAAAGCTTCTAAACAGCAAAAAATAAACCGGAAACAGCAACTCTACACAGCAAGCTCCATCAACATCTTCAAGCAAAGTCTTCATCAACAAGCTTCCATCAAGCATCTATCTTCAAGGAGGAAAACTCTAACAGTAATCATCTTCCACAGCTTCAAGCAGCAGGGCTTCAAACAGCAGCAGTCACATGCACAGCTTCAACAACACAATCTTCAAACAATGACTTCCATCTTTAATCTTTCATGGCTTTTCTTCAAATCAAACTCTCCAGGATGAGGAACAATTAATAGGATGAATTGAGATGTTAAACAGTTAGTTGACCACCAAAGGTGGCAAACAGACTGTTAACAAAATGTAGAATGTTTCTCTCAAGAGTTCTATCTCTTAGATACTGTCACCAAGCCTTCCAAAGGAAGGGGTGAGTATCCTAGAGAGACTCTGAATCATAGAGAGGGATGGAGGCAAACAAAGCCATCCATGTTTAAGAATCAAATTTCTACTCTAAGCTCTACCTAGCTCCTAGTTCCTGTGATCTTCAACAGCTACAAGCAAGCTACAATTTTCATCAACTCTTGAACTTGTTCTTCAATCCTTGACTTTGTCTTTGTCTTCAATGCTTCACCACCCATGGTCTTCATGCCAAGCCCAAACCCCAAGCAAGCCCAACAAGCCCAAATAACAAGCAATAACCCCAAAACGGGCACACCATACAATCAAACAATTACAAAAATATACTAAATATTAATATAATAGGGGAAATTCTAATACTTATTCTAAGGGATCTACTACACTTTCCCATAATACCCCTATAGTCCCATCTTCTAATTCAACCTAAAAAACCCAAAAAGGAATTGTTTTGTTGCACCTATGTTATGTTCAAAACCCTAATTATTCTAAGTTTTTTATTACACCATATCTATTTCAACATTTTTTGCTACCATTTTTATTCTAAAGTTTTATCACATTATCCTAAGGGAAACACTAAAGTATATTAATATCTATATTATCAAGATCGAAGATCAAACCCTATATCAATTTCTAAGGGGTCTAAACAATTCCTAACATGCAAGGGGTCAAGGTTAACCATCAATTGGGAAGGTCCTAATCAACAACCCTAAAACAGAACCAAATTACATCTAGAACATCTACAAAAATTCCTAAGGGAACATGCGAGTGTTAGCTACAATCTACCAAAAGATCTAAGCAAGAATTATCACCAATTGAGAGAACAAAATTATACAAAACATCGGTATCAAATATGCAAAGCAAACATCATGCAAAATACTCATCAGAATGTAAAATGCAAAATAAATGGGAAAACAATCCACAAAAATCTAAGAAAAATTATACAATATCCTGAAGATGTTAGAAACCAATGGTAAAAAAATTAAAACTAAACTCTAAAGTTAAGGTCACTCTCTAAAGGAAAACCTATAAAGTATCCAGGGAACATTCAGATGGGGATGGCTCTAAAAATCGGATTCAAAACTAAACTTAGAATCGTCTAGAAATCCCAATAAAATTTCTGGGGAACCCTATGCATATCATCTAAAACATATCCAAAAATCAGCTCAAAATCATGAAGCATTAAAGAGAACAAAATTAAACAAAACAGATGAACAGTTATGTACACCAATGGATATTAGCACGAAAGAAAAATCATAACTAAATAAAAAAAAATCTAAAAAATGCAAACTCAGCGCCTAAAATTTCTTAAAATAATCAATATATGTAGAAACAAATTTCATAATTTCTTGAACATTTTTACTATTTTTGACGTAATAAAAGCAAACAGGCCTCAAAACAAAAAAATAAAAAGAAAAAGGGAATGAAGAAAATCTCCAAATTAACAATCCTAAAATCATCCATAGGTGTTCATGATCCTAACCGCATGAGAATTTATAATTATCTCATCCTAAATCCATGGGAAAGTGAAGGTTTACATACCTTGATCGGAGCTTCGAAACGGAGTATCTTCGCCTCTTTTCGAACCTCTGAAAGCTTCAAATTCGTTCAACAATATACAAGGAAAGTGCTACAATCTTCGAATCGAACCGAAATCGCCTTGAATGAAGAATCACCACTTGATTTGCTCTCTTGAAAATTGATATGCTCTCTTCCAATCCAACTCCAATCAATCACCAACCTTGCTTCAAATGAGTTTCTAAACATTTATAGAAATGATTGGAATATTCTAGAAATGAAGCTCAAGCCCAAAATAATAAAATCCATTTCCCTTGGAACTTTCTAGATTATTCATGTATCTTCCCTTGGAAATTTCTAGATTGTTCATGTATCTTCCCTTGGAAGTTTCCAACCAAAATAGCCTTCCAAATGCCTTGTTAAGTGGTTTGGATTAGTGACTTACATTTCAAGTAACCACTTTTACAAAGCAAGTCATGAAATTATTGCTCAATTCAAAAATGTGCCGATTTCATTGTCTTTAAAATGCATTTTACAATCAAATTCGTATGTCATATGGCTTGTTTGTGACCTCTAACCCAAAATTTGATTTTTTTTCACCACTTTATTTGACTTATTCCCTTTTTTTAGGCCATTTTTATCACTTTTTGATACAAGCCTTTTTAACATCTCATGACCTCCCTACTAACCTCAAAATATCATTCTAAGCAAGTTTGATGTTGAAGATTTTTCCATTTGAAGCTTGGAAGTAGAAGATATGGCCTTATGCTTGAAATGACTTATAACCTCCAAATGCCCAAAATGCCCTTGGCTTGTCAAGATCATAAGTAGCACTCGTGACAACATTTTAGTCAATTCAAAGTTTTAGCAATTATTGGCAAGGGCCAACACCTTTATGTACATGCTAGTTTTGTCAAAACAATCGGCGTTTTTTCACATACAAAACAATAAAGAACAAATATCGAGTACTGAATAACATGTTTTATTGATAGGGCCTCTAAATAGGCGGAGTTTTGTACACTGGATGTAACTCCTGAAAAGAGGTAGCTACGCACAAACGAGTACACAAGTATGCACAGGAAGCATAAATACTAACACAAATATGTACACATGTCGGCAACGCGATGCAGACAAACACCATGAGCTGATCCTCATATGACTCGCCTGACTCTGGCGCTTTCCCGGTATTCAACTTTCCAAAGAGGTTGTATCTAATAAACGAATCCTCAAGTATTCTCCGGCACCAATGTGCAATGCAGTATCAAATTCGGACCGCAGTCATTTGCTTTTCAAATCCCTAACTTTTGCGTGAACCGCCCTTTACGGGTTTTCAATTCACCGGGATACCCTTTTTTGCCGAAGCCGCCCAGTTTAGGTTTTCGACTTCGCGGGTGTACATTTTTTCAATTTTATCCCTAACTTTTGCCCGAACCTTTTATTCTGTTTTTGGTTCGCCAGGATGCCCCATTTTTTCCTGTACTCTCCTTTTTTGTCCAGCGGGTCAATTTCAAGCAAAGTATTTTTTAACTGCGTCCGAATTCACAGGCGATGTAAAGTACTCACCGTCCATGGTGGACAACAACAAAGCTCCTCCTGAAAAGACTTTTCTGACAACATATGGCCCTTCGTAGTTGGGGGTCCACTTGCCCCTGTGATCTGCCTGTGGCGGGAGAATCCTCTTTAGCACAAGGTCGCCCGTCTGAAAGCTCCGATGATGTACCTTTTTATCATACGCTTTCTTCATTCGGCTCTGGTACAAACGACCATATGCTAGAGAAGCTAACCTCTTCTCATCCATTAAACTCAGCTGGTTCAACCTGTCTCTCACCCATTCTGCCTCGTCCAGTTGGACATCTCGTAATACCCTCAGGGAAGGAATCTCAACTTCCAGTGGTAACACTGCTTCCATTCCATATACCAACGAGAACGGGGTTGCCCCGGTTGATGTGCGTACCATCGTACGATAACCGTGAAAAGCAAAAGGTAGCATCTCATGCCAGTCCCTATAGGTCACCACCATCTTTTGAACAATCTTCTTTATGTTCTTATTGGCCGCCTCAACATCGCCATTCATCTTGGGTCGATAAGGAGAAGAGTTGTGATGCTCGATCTTAAAACTCTGACACAGCTCCTTCATCATTCTGTTATTTAAGTTCGAACCGTTATCGGTAATTATCCGCTCGGGGATTCCATATCTGCAAATGATATCTCGCTTGATAAACCTGGCTACCACCTGCTTGGTCACATTTGCATAGGATGCCGCTTCCACCCATTTGGTAAAATAATCGATTGCTACCAAAATGAAACGATGTATGTTAGATGCCGTCGGCTCGATCTTTCCAATCATGTCAATTCCCCACATTGAGAACGGCCACGGTGACGACATCACGTTCAGAGGACTCAGAGGCACATGGATCTTATCTGCATAGATCTGGAACTTATGACACTTCTTCGCAAACTTGAAACAATCGGTTTCCATAGTTAGCCAATAATAACCTGCCCGCAGCAGCTTCCTCGTCATAGCATGCCCACCAGCATGCGTACCAAATGTACCCTCATGTATTTCCTCCATGAGCAGCTTCGCCTGCTTCTCGTCTACACAACGTAGTAGCACCAAGTCGTGATTTCTCTTGTATAGGACACCGTCTGGATTCAGATAGAAATTACCCGCCAATCTCCTGAGAGTCTTCTGATCGTGACTGGATGCCCCAGCCGGATATTCTTTGTTTTTCAGGAAATTATGGATGTCAAAATACCAGGGTTTATCATCAGATGCTTCGTCAATGGCAAATACGAAGGCGGGTCTATCACGCCGGGAGATAACAATTCTGGGAGCCTCATTCCAGAAATTGACTTTATACATGGAAGACAATGTGGCCAGAGTGTCAGCCATCTGATTCTCTGCTCGCGGTACATGATGCAATTCAACCTTGTCAAAGAAGGGCAACAATCTCCTCGCGTAATTCATGTACGGTATCAAATTGGGCTGACGTGTCTCTCATTCTCCTTTTATTTGATTCACCACCAGAGCTGAGTCTCCATATACATCCAGATTTTTGATTCGCAAATCAATGGCTTCTTCAAGCCCCATGATACAAGCTTCGTATTCGGCTTGATTATTGGTAACTGGAAAGGTCAATCGAGCAGTGAATGGTATGTGCGACCCCTGTGGAGTAGTGATGATTGCCCCTATTCCGCTACCATAGGAGTTTACAGCTCCGTCAAAGATCAACTTTCATTTGGAACCCAACTCTGGTCCTTCGTCCGACAACGGTTCTTCACAATCTTTCATCTTTAGGTACATGATATCCTCGTCAGGAAAATCAAACCTCATCGATTGGTAGTCCTCAACAGGCTGCTCTGCCAAATACTCAGATAATACACTCCCCTTTATAGCCTTCTGTGAGACATACTGGATGTCGTATTCGGTCAAAACCATCTGCCAACGGGTAATTCTCCCCGATAATGCCTGCTTTTCAAATACATATTTGATAGGATCCATCTTCGAGATGAGCAAGGTTGTATGGTTCAGCATGTATTGCCTCAAACGCTCGGCGGCCCAGGCTAGCACGCAACAAGTTTTTTCGAGCATTGAGTATCGAGATTCACATTCAGTAAACTTCTTACTCAGGTAGTATATCGCATGCTCTTTTCTTCCTGTCTCGTCGTGTTGACCGAGAACACAACCCATACTTCTCTCAAGAACCGTCAAATACATAATCAAGGGTCTCCCTGCCACTGGAGGTATCAAAATAGGAGGCTCCTGCAAATACTGTTTTATTTTATCGAACGCCTTTTGACAATTTTCATTCCATGTTACAGCCTGGTCTTTTTTCAACAGCTTGAATAACGGCTCACACGTAGCTGTCAGGTGAGATATGAACCTGGCAATGTAGTTCAGTCTCCCTAAAAATCCTCGTACTTCTTTTTCTGTTTTAGGCGCTGGCATCTCTTGTATTGCTTTGATCTTTGCAGGATCCACCTCTATTCCTTTTTCGCTCACGATAAACCCCAGCAATTTACCCGATCTCACCCCGAAGGTGCATTTATTAGGGTTCAGTCTCAACCTGAACTTCCTAAGCCTCTTGAATAGCTTCAGCATATTTACCAAATGTTCTTCCTCCGTCTGGGATTTGGCAATCATATCATCTACATATACTTCAATCTCTTTATGCATCATGTCATGAAAGAGAGTAGTCATCGCTCTTTGATATGTTTCCCCAGCATTTTTCAGTCCGAAGGGCATCACTTTGTAACAAAATGTTCCCCACGGTGTTATGAAAGTGGTCTTCTCCATGTCTTCGGGTGCCATCTTGATCTGATTATACCCCGAAAATCCATCCATGAAAGAAAAGACGGAGAATTGAGCAGTGTTGTCAACCAACACATCGATGTGAGGAAGTGGGAAATCATCTTTTGGGCTCGCTTTGTTTAGATCACGGTAGTCCACGCATATTCTGACTTTACCGTCCTTTTTCGGCACTGGTACAATATTAGTGACCCATGAGGAATACTTTGTAACAGCTAGGAAACCGACATCCCACTGCTTTTGGACCTCCTCCTTAATCTTCACTGCCATATCAAGCCTAGTTCTACGAAGCTTCTATTTAACCGGAGGGCACTCTTCCCTTAACGGAAGACGGTGTACGACCATATCTGTATCTAATCCGGGCATGTCCTCATACGACCAAGCGAATACATCACTGTACTCTCTGAGCATCTCAACCAATCTTCGCTTGACGTCGCTCTGCAGCGCGGCTCCTATACGGATGTTCCTTTCAACCCCTTCCAACCCCAGGTTAATAATTTCAATGACCTCCTCATGAGGCAGAATGATTCGTTCTTCTTGCTTTACCAACCAAGACAACTCTTCTGGAACGTCGCCATCTTCAACAATCTCTTCTTTGGCCTGAAATACCGAGTGCTCAAAGTCGAAATGAGTCATAGGCGGTTCAATGATGTTATCTGAAAATATTATCCTGCAAAAGGAATGGTTAAATGCTTCAAAATGTGCATAAAGCGAGTAACCACGTTGCCATTTTATTGTAAAACAAAAACAGGAAAGACAGAGAGCACAATATTTGCATGCAACAAAAAATGCCTTTTTATTTAATGACCTAAACATCACAATGTACATAAAAGAGTAACCCTAAGCAAAGTCACGATGTCCCGGGCAGGACACCGGGTTATTCAACAATTGAAAAACAAAGAAATTACTGTTTTGTAGTCACGGGAACAAATTCCTGAATTGACCAGTTGCATAGCCCTTGCCCCGGCACGCTTGGCTGGATCCAAGCATCCATGTCACAGTCACTATCCCCCTCCTCTGAATCGGAGACAGCATTGATGGCTTCAAAACGAACCCCACTGGACGTGATCGTCACTGGTCCTTTGAATTTTGGTGCCCCTGCAATGGGCACTGATGATGACGGCTGATAACCCAGTCCGAACCTGTCCAGCTTCACAGGTATGTCTAGTACACGGCCCCAACCCTTCGTCTCTCCTGCTTCCACTAAAGCCTGCGCTTCTTTGTACGAGGATACGGCCACTTCCGGCGCTTTACTGACGACTGGAGCTTTATCCTTGATTTTCAAACATTCAAACCCCTGGCAGGGCGTCTCATGAATTTCACCATCAACCTCGATGTATTTGAATGAGGACAAGTGACTCACCAAGATATCCTCCTCTCCACAGACGGTAACGACACTGTCACCCACCATATACTTCAATTTCTGGTGCAAAGTAGAGGTAACTGCCCCAGCACCATGTATCCACGGGCGTCCTAATAAGCAACTGTACGCGGGGTGAATGTCCATAATGTAAAACTCCGTTTCAAATACCTCTGGTCCCACTTGCAAGGGTAACGTTATCGATCCAAACACCGATCTTCGGATGCCGTCAAATGCCCGAACCACCAAATCACTCGGTGTACAGATGATTCCCCGGATGTCTAGCTTCATCATGGCCTTTTTGGGAAGTACGTTCAAAGAAGATCCTGTATCTACCAATTCAACAGAAACATGCAGCGCCATGTTGTGTTCTCTCCCCCTTGGGGTCAAATTAAAATCAGTGAATCCCAAACTGTGACCGGTGTTCACATGGGCCAGTACCCCCTCCAACTGGTTGACAGACACATCCTGAGGTACGAATGAAGTATCCAAAATCTTCAACAATGCATTCCGATGTGCTTCGGTGCATAACAACAATGATAGTATGGATATCTTCGATGGTGTTTGTTGCAAGTGCTCGACAATCTTGTAGTCGCTTTTTCTAATTAGGCGCATAAACTCCTCTACGTCCTTCAGTGACGTTTCCTTCTCATTCCTCTGTACAGGTATACCCTCGTTCACTTTTTCTTTTCCTCGAGCCAAACACTGAGCTTCTACCTCTGGTGACACAAAGATCCTTCCACTTCGAGTCATCCCACCAGTTCCAACAACGTTGTCAACAACTTCAGCTGGTTCCTTATTCAATTCTATCTTCTCGCCATTGCAGTAGGCTTCCAACCCGTAGGTCCAGGGTACGGCTTTAGTATTTTCATATGGGACAGGCCCCGCTTTTGTGATGGTGATCGTTGGCCGCCTGGCTGGAGCCGTTATAGTAATCATCTTTTGTGGGATAGTCACCATCGCTACATCATTAGCCTCATCCATCATAACCTCCGCAGGTTTCTCAACGGCTGTGCTGTCAAACTGTAATCTACCCTCGTCCATCAAAGCCTGAATACCTCTTTTCAACTCAATGCAGCCCCCATCTTGAGCCCAACAATCCAGACAATACTCATCACAACCCGGATGAACACCTCCTCTCAACAATCTGCTTTTAACCTCGCACAGTGGAGTCTTGAGCTCATCGACACTCAATACCAAATTCAGCTCTTCCTCTGTCAACACAGCATTTGCCCCATGGTTGGGCATAGGTGAATTCAAGATATTTGGGCCAGCTTGCCCGAAGTTGATGGCTTTGCTATCTAGCAGATCTTGTACCACATGCTTGAAGGCATGACACGTCTCTATGTCGTGGCCAGGAGCTCCGGAGTGAAACTCGCATTTCTTATTCGTATCAAAGCCAAATGGAGGGGTACCCGTCATTGGCGCCATGGTCCTCTTTTCTACTAAATTCAAACCCAGCAATGTTTGAAGCAATTCCGCATATGTATAAGGAGGTACATCAAAAACCCTCTTCGGCCTCGTGTTAGGAAATCTCCTTTGACCCTGGTTAGGTCTCTGCTGCTGCTGTTGTTGTTGTGGTTGTTGTTGCGGCGGTATCTGCTGTAACGGTACTGATTGCTGAGGGAATGGAATTGTGACACTTGCCACCTATTGCGGATGATTGTACTGATTACGTCCTCTACCTCGGCCTCGGCCTCAGCCTCCGAATACTGCACTCGTGTCACCCTGACGGCGACCACCATAACCTTTTCTGTTATTTCCCGATGAAGTGGATTCCTCAGCGCGGAATATGCCCACTTTAATATTACTTTCGATTTTCTCACCCATCAAGACTAGGTCCGAGAAACTACGCAAGGAAGTATGGAACATATTATCATAAAACACACCAGTAAATGTCCCTACGAACATATCATTCATCTCTTTGTCATCTAGCGGAGGATGAATTCGTGCGGCCATATCGCGCCATCTTTGCGCGTATTCCTTGAAGCTTTCATCTTTCTTTTGGGACAACCCATGTAACTGGATCCGATTTGGGGCCAAGTCACTATTGTATTTATAATGCGCCACAAATGCGTCAGCCAACTGTTTCCAAGTCTTTATCTGGGTAGGCTCTAACCCCATGTACCATTCAAGAGAAGGACCAGACAAACTGTCCTGAAAGAAATGCATCAGCATTCTTTCGTCATTCGAATAAGCCGAAATTCTTCTATAGTACGACCGCACATGAACCTTGGGGCAAGTATCTCCCTTGTACTTGTCAAAAGTTGGAGCCTTAAATTTCAAAGGTACCCTCATACCGGGTACCAGTCCCATCGTGGTCATGTCCAAACCAGAAGCACTTTGATTCACAACACCTTTCATCTGCTCCTCGAGCATCTTAATTCGCTGCGTGTTGTCTACAGGACCGTCAAAACCTCTACCAGAGAATGCATCTTCCTGCTGATCTTTGTTCCAGTTGACATTTTCATTGCCAATGCCATCATACCCTTGATTGCGGCCAAATACATTCTGATTCATCATTGGTCCTTGACCTCTAATTCCGTATCCCTGATTGATACCAGCCGGACCATACCCATTATTAACGAATCTAGTGCCGTTACCATTATTAGCCATTCCTCCATAACCTTGGTTAACCATACCAGCACTGTCGTATCTAAAGCCAAACCTGCCATCCTGACCACCATAGCCAAAGCCTTGCTCATTGTATCCGAAACCCGCGTTTTCGAAACCATTATCTCCGTTATTATTGACGCCTCCCAGATTGGCATCCTTGAGTCCAACATTATTAACAACAACTTCATTTCCAACTCCATTGTTACCATTTCCGGTGCCAGCCCCGTTGTTCGCATTCGCGCCCGACACATTTACCACAGGAGGGTTCATTACAGGCTGAGGAGTATGCACACTGCCTCCATGAATAGTCTCAACTTGTACAGAGTGGTGGTCCTCGTTACCACCTCCATTTGCCTTTGCCAATAGCGGCAACACCAGAGTCTGCAGGTTTTCCTGCCCCTTCATAACCGTTTCCATAGTCTGCATGAACTGTGTGAGCCTCTCCTGCATCTCTTGCTGTACTTGATCCATAATCTTCTTACAGTTTGTGCGAGTGGGATACCAATGAGGATGTTGACTTGCAATTCTGTAAACCTGTCGAAATGCAGAAGATGAGATACAGTTTCAATAATTAGCTGATAAATGCAATATGTATGCACATGCAGCGCAATATGTGTCTGTGCGTTAGGGCGTATTATTTCCCCAACTCTAGTGCCATGTGCTCTGTGTCGTGTCGTGCCGTGACAGTGCGGTGATAATTGGCTGATAATCATTCACAGAAGACGGAACAACTTGTATATAGCTGATATGGCAAAGTTATACATCAATGTGAGGTAGTACAATAGAAGGCATGACCCCAACCAACAGGCCTGGTGATGGTCAGCTCAAAACAACAATATAGAAATCAAGTCAAGTAGGTTCGTAGCCCATGTACTCCTTCAATAGCCTTTTGGTCTTTGGATGGTCCGGATGAGCAAGTAATCCTTCAATCAGTGCGTCACCCCGCCTGATCACACGCTTCAAATCCTCGATAGATTCTTCCCATTCACCGTCCCCAAAGCAATCATCAACCTTTCTCTTCTGGGAATGAGCTTCTTTCTTGCGTTTGGCTACCTCATTCAATGCGTCCTGAAGAGCCCATCTAGCCATAACTTCCTCTTCGTACTTGAGCTTGCTAGTCTTCAGCTGGTGTTCCAAGTCAGAAATCTGCTGCTTTAGTTTGTCCTCCCTTTCCTTGTTATTGGTCAGCGTGGCATTCCACGTTTTGCTGAAGGAAGATATTTCTCGATAAGCTACGTCTAGTGCCGTTTTCTTTGATTCAAGCATATCATGTGAACTCTTGAAATCCTTTCCCAGACGCTCCCGTTTCTGTTTCTCTTCAACCAGCTTAGCATTCAACGAAGCTATTGTTTCAGTCTGTTGTTGGAGAGAGTATGCAGCTTCATTCTTCTCTCTTCTGAGCTGAGCCAGTTCTTTCTCTAATTCTTCATTAGCCAACAACAAGGCTTCCTTCTCTTTTACAACTTGCTCATATACTTCCCTGGTAACGGTGGTTGGTTCCTCTACTGGAACAGGAACATGGACTGGTACAGCTGGCAACGGCATTAGCAACTGTTTTGCTCTTTCTTGTACCCAGGATTTGTACGGTGCGTAAGCTTGATTGTCGTTCTTTCCCAATAGTGGTTTCCCTCTCCTGTTGATGCGTATCCAAGCGTGCTGAAGTTGGGCTAATAATTCTCTGTTCACATCACCAGTGAAGTACAGAGATTCCTGTACTTCTTCCTCCCTAGGTGGATCCTTCAATGCATATCCAAATTGGCGAACAAACAGAGATGGATTATAATTGATGCATCCTTTCCTTCCTATCAAAGGCACGTTTGGATATCCAGAGCAACTGAAAATCACCTCAGACCCTAGCAAATCCCTGTCAAACCAATCAATGTTTTCAGAAGAGAGTCTC
Source organism: Lathyrus sativus (assembly GCA_963859935.3). Lineage (NCBI taxonomy): Eukaryota > Viridiplantae > Streptophyta > Magnoliopsida > Fabales > Fabaceae > Lathyrus > Lathyrus sativus. The sequence goes on from OZ012739.1 coordinate 272,847,530, forward strand.
ATCAGGCGCTTCGGCCAGTCAGTTGTATCTGCAACCTCCACCAAAGGTTTTTTCTTAGGAAGGTGGCTCTCAAACCACATGCTCAGCAATGGAACACAAAAGTGAACACTCTTCCCTCTCCTCTTTTCATTCTTGTAATGCAACGAATGGTAGAAATCCCCGAGCAATGTGGGTACAGGGTTGCCAGCGGCAAACAAATGAAAGGCGTCAAAGTCCACAAAATCTGGGATGTTGGGAAACAATACTATCCCATAGATGCACAGAGCCAACACAACATTAAAGACTATCCAGCATCCACTCTTGGCGTATTCCTGGGCTTTACCAATTAGGAACTGGAGGGAGAAGCCTGGAACCCCGCGCGAAGAAGTCACCAATAGCTCAGAAGCGTCCAAGTGTAAAGCCTTTGCTAAGTCTTCCAACCTAGGCTTATCGTCAAAGTGAATGAAAGGAACCTTATTCTGCACGGGCAGCTCAACAAACTCTGCGTACTCTTCCAAGGTGGGCCCCAAAATAAAGTCCTTGAAAGTGAAGCATCTCAAGGCAGGGTCATAAAATTGCATCAATGTATACAGCCCATCCAGCTCAACCTCAGTTGGTATACGAACCAACCTCAACAGTCTTCCGTAACTCATCCTGAAGCTTCTCTGGACATCCTCCTCAGCAAGGGAAATCAAACCAATCAGGGGAATAACATCAGGGGTTGGTAATTTGTATGCAACTGTCCTTCTCAAGCTAGCCATGATCAATAATCAGAAATCTGGACGCTAGAATCAGGGAAAATGCAAATGCACCTGCAGCACAGACACACGTTAATGAAATGCACATGATAATGGTTATGCAACAATGCAATGCAAATAGATGCAACAAGGGAACCAGGTGCCATGGCTAAGAAGCCCAAACCACATCATAAGTCTCAAACAGACCATCCAGAAATCCTCAACTCTGGTCTTAGACAGACCCAATACGAAGCTCCAATCCCGGTCTCTGATAGACCCCTCAACTGTCCATAAATATCCTGAATCTCAAATCAAGAAACAAACCGGTATCTGGAGGTCTAGTTACCTGCATAGTCCCAAAACCCTCTCACAGGTAGGTGTCCTAATAACTGACAATGGTATGACATCCTATGCGGTCGTCGGCGTCACAGACTTTCAGGGTTGACGATACGATTCCCAGAAGGAGTGGCATCATCAAATCCTGAAGAGGCCTCACTTAGCCAACTTCCAATTGATCGGTTCCCAGAGTCGACAATTCAACTGACCAGCAACCCACGCCACCCAAAGGGTGGGACAGGAGGCCAACCAGAGGAACCTCGTCTGAGTGTGAATTTTGCGGGACACCAAGACCTGCAAAGCAAGTGGGCGCGCGCTACTTTCCACTCTAATTCTAAGTACACTCAAGCCCAGGTCCGGCTTATCTCTCAATAATAGAACACCCGTCACAACCCCCAATAACAACAATAATCAATAATATAGTGCTGAAGGTAAATGACATAAATGTAAATCCATACAAATTCCTCGACGGGAAAACAAACGTTAGGATTGACTCGCTTAAGGGACGTTGGATCCCAAATGCATAAGGAACTATCGCAGTCCTTAGCAGCCAAGGGACGTTGGATCCCCAACAGAGTCGCCAGCTGTCGCTACTGCGAAAATCGGCACCGGCTGAACAGAAGAGTCGCCACCGTGCGTTATTTATCCCAACGGAGGGACAGGAAACGCTCAGAGTAAACCTACCGCAAAGATGGGAAAGGAATGGTCATCGCAACCAAATCCTGGATTCGGGAGTCGGTTACGCAAGGGGAAGGTATTAGCACCCCTCACGTCCATCGTACTCGACGGGATCCACGCTTGTTTTCTGGTACGGATTGTTATTCTATCTATTCTACAGGTCAAGGGTTAAAAGAAAATAAAATGAGTCGGCAAAGTATCTCACTTTATGCCTACGTATTCCCGTCGGAAACGAGAAATCAGAGTCAACGTAGTTCGCCTACCTACGGGAAAGGAGGGGAAGGTTGCTCGCTAGGATATCGCATCCTATGCCTACGTACTTTCATACAGCATGAAAGATCAGAGCAAACGTAGTTCGGGCCACGTACGACACAAGTCTGTCTTGATTGTTTTTATCCTTCTGAAAAAGGTTTTCTCCTGATTATGGGTCCAAGCGGACAAAAATGACGTTTTGATTGGTTTACAGTCTTTTACGCAAGAACTGTTTTTTATGGTGTTTGAAATGTTTATTGTGTTTTTCAAATTGTTTTGAGAAAGAAGAGAAACAACAACTCTAACCTATGGTTTAAAAAAGGGAATCAAAATCTAACCTAATGTTGTCATGCATGGATAAGAACCTAATGTCTGTCATATTTCTCTCTTGCGCAGAGAGAAACAGAGATCCTAAGGGGATAAACAGAAAAACAACAGCATATATACAGTAAAGTAGTAAAATGCATGAATGCAGCAGTACAAGCTAGGCAAGGGAGTCCTGCTCTTCCTCGAACCTTGAAAACAACAGGCAAAAGCGAACAAAATTCACTTTCAACCTAACAGATTAATTGGCAAACAATACAGTCCCGGAAACTCAAACAATACATCAAAATCTTCTAAACAGCAAAAAATAAACCGGAAACAGCAACTCTACACAGCAAGCTCCATCAACATCTTCAAGCAAAGTCTTCATCAACAAGCTTCCATCAAGCATCTATCTTCAAGGAGGAAAACTCTAACAGTAATCATCTTCCACAGCTTCAAGCAGCAGGGCTTCAAACGGCAGCAGTCACATGCACAGCTTCAACAACACAATCTTCAAACAATGACTTCCATCTTTAATCTTTCATGGCTTTTCTTCAAATCAAACTCTCCAGGATGAGGAACAATTAATAGGATGAATTGAGATGTTAAACAGTTAGTTGACCACCAAAGGTGGCAAACAAACTGTTAACAAAATGTAGAATGTTTCTCTCAAGAGTTCTATCTCTTAGATACTGTCACCAAGCCTTCCAAAGGAAGGGGTTGAGTATCCTAGAGATACTCTGAATCATAGAGAGGGATGTAGGCAAACAAATCCATCCATGTTTAAGAATCAAATTTCTACTCTAAGCTCTACCTAGCTCCTAGTTCCTGTGATCTTCAACAACTACAAGCAAGCTACAATTTTCATCAACTCTTGAGCTTGTTCTTCAATCCTTGACTTTGTCTTTGTCTTCAATGCTTCACCATCCATGGTCTTCAAGCCAAGCCCAAACCCCAAGCAAGCCCAACAAGCCCAAATAACAAGCAATAACCCCAAAACGGGCACACCATACAATCAAACAATTACAAAAATATACTAAATATTAATATAATAGGGGAAATTTTAATACTTATTCTAAGGGATCTACTACACTTTCCCATAATACCCCTATAGTCCCATATTCTAATTCAACCTAAAAAACCCAAAAAGGAATTGTTTTGTTGCACCTATGTTATGTTCAAAACCCTAATTATTCTAAGTTTTTTATTACACCATATCTATTTCAACATTTTTTGCTACCATTTTTATTCTAAAGTTTTATCACATTATCCTAAGGGAAACCCTAAAGTATATTAATATCTATATTATCAAGATCGAAGATCAAACCCTATATCAATTTCTAAGGGGTCTAAACAATTCCTAACATGCAAGGGGTCAAGGTTAACCATCAATTGGGAAGGTCCTAATTAATAACCCTAAAACAGAACCAAATTACATCTAGAAAATCTACAAAAATTCCTAAGGGAACATGCGAGTGTTATTTACAATCTACTGAAAGATTTAAGCAAGAATCATCACCAATTGAGAGAACAAAATTCTACAAAACAGCGGTATCAAATATGCAAAGCAAACATCATGCAAAATACTCATCAGAATGTAAAATGCAAAAGAAATAGGAAAACAATCCAAAAAAATCTAAGAAATATTATACAATATCCCGAAGATGTTATAAACCTATGGTAAAAAAATTAAAACTAAACTCTAAAGTTAAGGTCACTTTCTAAAGGAAAACCTATAAAGTATCCAGGGAACATTCAGATGGGGATGGCTCTAAAAAGCGGATTCAAAACTAAACTTATGGTCATCTAGAAATTCCAATAAAATTTATGGAGAACCCTATGCATATCATATAAAACATATCCAAAAATCAGATCAAAATCATGAAGCATTAAAGAGAACAAAATTAAACAAAACAGATGAACAGTTATGTACACCAATGGATATTAGCACGAAAGAAAAATCATAACTAAATAAAAAAAATCTAAAAAATGCAAACTCAGCGCCTAAAATTTCTTAAAATAATCAATATCTGTAGAAAAAAATTTCATAATTTCTTGAACATTTTTACTATTTTTGACGTAATAAAAGCAAACAGGCCTCAAAACAAAAAAAGAAAAAGAAAAAGGGAATGAAGAAAATCTCCAAATTAACAATCCTAAAATCATCCATAGGTGTTCATGATCCTAACCGCATGAGAATTTATAATTATCTCATCCTAAATCCATGAGAAAGTGAAGGTTTACATACCTTGATCGGAGCTTCGAAACGGAGTATCTTCGCCTCTTTTTGTACTTCCGAAAGCTTCAAATTCGTTCAACAATATGCAAGGAAAGTGCTACAATCTTCGAATCGAACCGAAATCGCCTTGAATGAAGAATCACCACTTGATTTGCTCACTTGAAAATTGATATGCTCTCTTTCAATCCAACTCCAATCAATCACCAACCTTGCTTCAAATGAGTTTCTAAACATTTATAGAGATGATTGGAATATTCTAGAAATGGTGCCCAAGCCCAAAATAATAAAATCCATTTCTCTTGGAACTTTCTAGATTATTCATGTATCTTCCCTTGGAAATTTCTAGATTATTCATGTATCTTCCCTTGAAAGTTTCCAACCAAAATAGCCTTCTAAATGCCTTGTTAAGTGGTTTGGATTAGTGACTTACATTTCAAGTAACCACTTTTACAAAGCAAGTCATGAAATTATTGCTCAATTCAAAAATTTGCCAATGCCATTGTCTTTAAAATGCAATTTACAATCAAATTGGTATGTCATATGGCTTGTTTGTGACCTCTAACCCAAAATTTAATTTTTTTCACCACTTTATTTGACTTATTCCCCTTTTTTAGGCCATTTCTATCACTTTTTGATACAAGCCTTTTTAACATCTCATGACCTCCCTACTAGCCTTAAAACATCATTCTAAGCAAGTTTGATGTTGAAGATATTTCCATTTGAAGCTTGGAAGTAGGAGATATGGCCTTATGCTTGAAATGACTTATAACCTCCAAATGCCCAAAATGCCCTTGGCTTGTCAAGATCATAAGTAGAGCTCCACAAATCAGATTGAGGCATACCATACCTTTATAGAAAGCTAAGATTATGAGGAACAACTTTCATGTTGTCCAAAAATACATTTGAAAACTCCTTATGGGGCAAACGTTGCTGGGAAGTCAAGTAACTTTCACAGACAAATTTCAGATGCCTCTGATGACCTGTAACTTGCAAGAACCATAACTTGAGTTCTACAAATCTCCTTGATGCCTTCAACCACTCAAATTAAAGGTCTTAAGATACTATACAAGTTTTATGTTGGCCAAAGATCCATTAGAGACTTGTATCTTGAATTATTTTGCTTGGAAGTTTGCCCTAAATCAGGGGATTTTACACTGAAACCCTAATTTAGAAACTTCTCTTCTTATTGATTTCTTTTGATTTCTCCTTGGCACAACACCACATCCATATCCACATATCAAATGATGGATCCCCCATTCTTCAAACAGGCCTTGATGTCCCTTCAATCAAGTATTTGACCTAGGGTTGACCCAGATGAAACCCTAATTGACTGTCTTCAACTGTAGTTCTTGTAATCACATCAATGACTTGTCTCACTCTAAAAATGACCCTCTAGGTCTTCCATGATGTCTATATACATTCCATGCCCTCAATTCATAGCCCACAATCTCTTTGATAGTCTTCAAACCCCCTCAAGATAGGAGAAAAACCCACCGATTGGTCCACTAACTTCTCAAGCTTCAATTCCTTTCTGATGACTTGCATAAGCTTAAATTTTGAATAAGAACCTCTTGATAGGTGTCGCTACTGCGAAAATCGGCGCCGGCTTGACAGGAGAGTCGCCACCGTGCGTTATTTATCCCAACGGAGGGAAAGGAAACGCTCGAAGTAAACCTCGCAAAGACGGGAGAAGGTATGGTCATCGCAACCAAAACCTGGATTCGGGAGTCGGTTACGCAAGGGGAAGGTATTAGCACCCCTCACGTCCGTCGTACTCGACGGGATCCACGCTTGGTTTTTATAAGGAAAAGGGTGTGTTATCTATCTATGCTAATGGCCAGTCTGAAAAGAAAAGAAAAGGACAGGACTCGACAGAACATACGGTGTTCTGGGCCTACGTACTCCCTCGTGCAATGGGAAAGTCAGAGTCAACGTAGTTCGACTACCTGCGTCTAAACGGGGGAAAGGTTGCTCGCCAGGACATCGCGTCCTGTGCCTACGTACTTCCACACGGCATGGAAGATCAGAGCAAACGTAGTTCGACTAACTGCGGCTAACCCGGGGTTCTCACACAGCAGCGAGAAACTAAACTGGTCTCGAAGGGTACGGGAACCTACAACTACGGTCTGGTCTCAAATGCGCTCGGGCAAGAGAAAGGGATAACAATCAGTCGTCAGCGGGAAAGTCTCGATCGCACAGCCGCGAGAGAACAAAAGGTTAGTTGTTAGTGTGCTCGCTAGGATATCGCATCCTATGCCTACATATCCTCGTCTGGCACAAGGAATCAGAGCAGCTGTAGTTCGGCTAAATACGACTCAAGCTACTCAAGAGCTCCTATTGAAAGGGAAAAGACACCCTAAAACTATGGCTGAAAAGGGGAATCTACCTACTGTTATCATGCCTGGTTGACCATCCTAATGTCTATCATAACGACTCCGCAGCGGAGAAGCCAGAGCTCCTAAGGGATCATGGTAACAGGACTAAACAGCAAACACCTGCAAATTAAAGAAATACTGGAAATATGCATGAATGCAACAACTAAACAAACAAGGCACAAAGGCCGCAAACCACAGAGGTAAGGGAGCTCAACTCTACCAAATACCAGTAAGTAAAGCCACTCAATAACAAACAAGCAGAAGGAGGACCACCTCAACTTCTCATGCACACAAAGCCTACTTCTAAGATGCACCTACCTCAGAAATATCTAGATGAACCCCTAAGTCTAATGCAACACAGCGCCACACAAGTCAAACAACACAAAGAGAAGGCTAGCTAACCTGACAAACCTCTATCTAAAATTCAAACAAAAACCCTGAGCAAGACCCCTAAACAAAACCCTAATCAAACCCTAAGCAAAAACCCTAATCAAATCTCTAAGCAAGAGGAATCAATCCCAGTCTCCAAGCTTCAGAACAAGCTTACCAAAGAGAGGGAGCTAAGCAGACAAACCCATAGTGCCTTCCTCAGGAAAGTACCAGGAGGTTACCACTCAGGAATCATATCCTATGCGGCTCAACAACTGTGAATGGTTTACATTCCTCCTCAGGAGAAACTAAACTCACACGAAGGCTCCAGCATCATTGGATATTTGAGAAGTCCTACCTGAACTAAGGGAACTAAGTGGACAGACCCATAGGACCTTCCTCAGGAAAGTACTAGGAGGCTTCCACTTAGGAATCGTATCCCATGTGGCTCAACAACTGTGATCAGTTTACATTCCTCCTCAGGAGAAACTAAACTCACATGAAGGCTCCAACATCATTGGATACTTACGAAAGAGGTGAGAAGAAAGAATGAAAGTCATTCATAGTGCCTTCCTCAGGAAAGTACCATAAAATCCCTTCAAACTTCAGGATCTCAAACCTCACAAACAAGAACAAGCTCCTGTACTAGGACCCAATCCAATGCATCCTTGCAAGCTCCAACAGGACTTCATCTAGCCTCCATCTTCAAGAAGAAACCACAGGCCCTCAAACCACAAGAAACTATCTCTGAAGTTCAACCACAGTTGAACTTCAAAGTCAGAAGCCATCAAGACATCTCCATTCCTCAAGCTCAGACAAAAAATATCAGAACACCCTGCAAAAATCTATCAAAAATCTAGGGGAAACCTACATGGCTCTATGATCCCAAGATCAAATTTCAAAGCCTAAGTCAACTTCTAAGGCTACTAAACAATCCCTAACATATGAATGGTCAAGGGTTACCAACAAGCTGTGAGGTCTCTATTCTCTAACCCTAAAACAATATCAATCACCCTCTAAAAAATCTATGAAAAATCTATGGGGGACATGCATTAGTCTAGTGCAACATACTAAAAAACCAAAGCAAAATTCATTACCAGATGAAAGAACCAAAATCAACAAGGCAGACGCATCCACAAAATACACTTCAAAATTAATAAACATGTAAAAATGCAATTAAAATGAAAATGCATGATTAAGCTAATGTTTTTGTTTAATAAAATCCTAAATTGAATTACGAACCTATAAAAAAAAGAATGGAATTATTTGATCAAATCTACTATTTTTTTAGGAATTTTCTTCTAACATGCATGAACTAAAAGATATTAAAAAGTCATTTAAATGGAAAATATGCTAAAAATAGCAAACAAAAATAAAATGGCATTTTTATTTTTATATAATTTTCTAGACATTCGTATGAGGTGGTAGAAAAAACAAGAAATTAAAAATCAATTATTTTCAATTTTCTATGAATTTTACAAGGGCAAGAAAATATTAAAAGAAAATAAAAATTCAAAATTGGAATAAATGGGGAGGGGGATCAGATAGCACATGCTCAAGTTGTAATTCTGGATGGGCTCTAACCTAAGGGTGCGAAAAGCAAGTGGGCGCAAGGCCTAGCCCAAAGATCACATTCAGTTTCCTCACAAAAGGGGGGTGCAATACGAGTAATTCCTAGCTGTTTTTCACCGGGCCCACGCTAGGGGGGGGGCGTGGATAGCAGTGGGGCCTAAGGCCCAATCCAATTCATCACTCAGCTTCTCACGCAGGGGAGGGACGATGAGCAAACGAGGGAGTTTCAGGAAATTCAACTTGGGCTTGGGCCCAATCCCAAACCCTAGTCCAACATGACCAACTAACAAAACCTAAATCCCTTTCCCCACTTTCTAATCACTGTTCACCTACTGCAAACCCTAACACGCCGCTCCCCCAACTTCCATCCTCTCTGCAACTCCTCTAACCTACTCTCAAGAACCTTCAACCAAACCCTCTCACGGATCTTAAACAAAATACCCTTACCATACTCAGATCCACTCAAACCTCATCCTCAAATCTAATCATTCAACACTCAAACAAAAGCCCTAAATTCATGAAAGTACAACAATGGAGTCGAGAAGAACGAACCTGGGGACGATGACGTTTTTGGAGTTCTTCGAAGATGCGCTTGAAGGACGATAATCTTTTTGGAAAAAAAACTGAGGAGGACGAAGATCTTAGAAGCGCGTGTTGATGATACGTTGAAGTTCTGGGACTCTTCTGAGGGATGAATGTTCTTAAGGCGTTCTGAAGATTTTGGAGAAGTTCTGAGAATCTTGATTCTCACGATCTGGAAACAGAGGAGAAGTTCTTAGAAGGTGACGATGTTCTTGAGCTCGTTGAAGTTTTCTGGAAAAACAGCGAAGAATTGATAAAGACTTGAAGGGTTTCTGGAAAATTTAGATGAAGAATCTGGAGATTGTTATGCTTTCTGAAGAAATCTGGAAAATTGGTGGATAACTCTGGGCGCGATGATGAATTTTCCGGCGATGTTGAGTTTTCCGGTGGAATATTGATGAGGTTGGATGGAGGAAGAAGGAGGAGACCGGAGAAGAAAAGAGAAGGCAGGAGGATTCTGGGTAGAAAACTAACTCCGGCGGGTGGTTGCGGTGGCCGGAAGGTGTTAGGGTGGCCGGCGGTGGGAGCTCACCGGATTTGCATGCCGGCCGGTGGAGCTTCTGGCGAAGCTCAGACGCTGCCAAGTGGCGGTGAGAGAGAATCGGTGGAGGCCATGCAGGGTGCCACGTGGGAGTGTGGAGAAGTAGTGGGGCGCGTGTCAGTGAGAGAGGGAGTTCTGAGTTGTATCGTGGTGGGTCCTGAGTGCAACGTGTGGCATGTTTTATAGGTGACACTTGGCGCTTGCTGGACAACTTGACCAAAAACGGATTGGGATCACTTGGGCCCCCAAAAAAGCTATACTGGCCCATACGAAAATTGATCAAAAAGACTTAAAAACTGAATAATAAAAAAAACTAAATCTGATTAAGTCTAATTAAAACCAATTAAGACCTAATTAACTAATTAACCTGACTAATCCGAAAATTAAACTATCTTAATCCTAATTAGATCTAAAGATGATTAAAATCCTAATTAACCTGATTAAACCTAAAAAATGATTAAAAATCTGATTAAACCTATATTAACTAACATTAATAAAACTCTACTGATCTCCATTTAAAAACTATTAAAAACCCATTAAAATTCTATTTAATTTCTATTAAAATTCTATAAAATTCTTATTAAAATTCTATACTATTATTTAAAAACTATTAAAATCTATTATTAATAAAAGAAAAAACTACATTCTTTCTATATTATCTAAAAACAATTAAAAACAATTTTAAAATCTATTATATTCTAAAAATGATAAAAAACTATTAAATATATTTAAAAAATTCTATAAAATTCTAAAAAAAGATTTAAACTATTTAAAATGTTAAAAGAATCTATTTAAATCCTAAAAAATCTAAAAAGCCTATTTAACTTCCGCAAAAAGCTATTAAACCCTAAAAATGCAGACAAATGCAAATGACCACCATAAAGGAGCGTGCGACCAGATCAAATCGAACAGTAACCCCCTGGCCTCAGAATATTCCCCAATCACCATGTAATCTGAAAAGCGCATAATCTCCCGAAAATAAAACCCTGATGCTCTATATTGGATCTGCCATATCCGGTAAATGAAACCCAAGTTGTAACCCTGATATCCTCTGTCTGTGCACGCATGTCGTGCATCTGATTTATGAATATGAATTTAAACCACGAGCCAGATAGGAGAATCGGTTGGTCAAATTTTAGGGTGCAACAGCTGCCCCTATTCAAGCGACTTGGACCTGAAGGGTTGAAGAGCGCTCAGCCTTCAAACATTCGGAGGTACGAGACGGTTGAATACAAATAAAACCCGAAAATTTGCCAACCGCGAGAATATACTGTAAAACTGCTTGGGGAATAAACTCCAGAAAACCGAGTCTAGTCATTACGGCGACAAACTGATCAATCATCTGGTAAAGAACTCCTGATTAGAATGCCAATTACCTGTGATACCCTATATAACAAACCCTAGGGTTGCAACAAAACACCTGATCTTCTCATATCGCCTACTGATAGGCAGGAAGAGAAATATACTCACATCGTCTAAGGATAGACGGAAAGACACCCTCAATCTGAAGAAACAGACCAATACTCACATCGTCTAAGGATAGACGGAAAGATACCCACATCTTGAAGGAAAAAATCAATACTCACATCGTCTAAGGATAGACGGAAAGACACCCTGATCGATACTCACATCGTTTAAAGATAGACGGAATCATCCTGATTGATGAAACAAATCAATATTCACATCGTCTAAAGATAGACGGAATCATCCTGATTGATGAAACAAATCAATATTCACATCGTCTAAAGATAGACGGGAAGACACCCTGATTGATACTCACATCGTCTAAAGATAGACGGAATCATCAATACTCACATTGTCTAATGATAGACGGGAAGACACCCTGATTGATGAAACAAATCAATATTCACATCGTCTAAAGATAGACGGAATCATCCTGATTGATGAAACAAATCAATATTCACATCGTCTAAAGATAGACGGAAAGACACCCATACGCACTTCAATACCATCCATCAAATTTCAGAATCCTTCTGTCTACGGGACTTGATGGAAAGAACAATATCCTTAAAGGGGCCACATCATCAGTATGGACCGACGGGAAGAAAACCACCTTCAAAGAGCCATGTTATCAATAAGAATCGACAATCAGGAAAACCGAACATTCTTCAAAGAGCCTCGACGTCAATAAGAATCGACAGTCAGAAAATCCCTCTCGAAATGTCATCTCATCCAATACACAGAAAGAAAACAAATATCCGAAAGATCGATGTGAAGCCCCTCAACATCTAAAGGTAGACAGAGGAAACTCGCTGGGGAAACACGCCATCCATGTGAACTGACGACAAGAAACCCGCTGAAAAATCACCTGCCACTTCACATCGTCTACTGATATACGGAAAGAAAACCACCTGCTAGAGAAACCCACTATGAAACCCCTACTGAAATCACTCGCAACTTCACATCGTCTAAGGATAGACGGAAAGAAAACCATGTTCAAACTCAAGACGTCTAACAATAGACGGAGAAATCCACTTATTGGAGGAATACATCGTCAATATGAATTGACGGGAAGAAAATCCTGTCGATACCTGATGACTGATCGATCAAAGCATAACTGTTGTATGATCTGAAGTGCGAATAAACCGCTGAACCGTCTGAACACTGCTGCCGGATTAATGCCCCTGAACTGATCACAGAGTAATTCACGCACCATATGAGGCTGGTATAAAACCTGACTTATGCTTCGTATGCATATGCCTATGCTTTAATCTTTCTACGGTGTAATGCTCCATTCAGGATGGAAACGCTACGCATTTTGAAAATGAAATGCAAGTATGATGCAAATGTGATGATGCATGCAATATGCTAATGCTAATGCAAGCTCGGGCTGCTGGAGAAAGTCGGGTACAGAAAACCACTTCAGCAAAATAAATGCTGAAGACGAAGCCAACTCCGCTGGGAATAAACCGAATATCACAAAATCATTCCAGCATAATAAATGCTGGAAGAGTGGAATCCATTCCGCTGGGGAAATTGGGAACTTGACCGAACACCTCGTCGAAGTAACATCCTGCTGAGGCATATAACGCTGCTGGGGAATAACAGGTGTACTACGTATGATTGGACTCCTCTGGGGATAGCTTACCCATACCAATGAAAAATTGGACTTTGCTGGAGAAAATAGACAGCTTTCAAGTTGAAGAGTCAAGGGATAGTAACACAACTTCCCGACATTCGCCTTGTATTTGAAAATCGACCGAATCTGCTCGAATAACTCTGAATAACCCTACTGATATGGAGAAGAACAAATCCTTTGCTTCTTATATGCCCCAGCCTGCGGGACCTCTGTGGGGATAGTCCTCGAAAGGAAATCAGCAAATTTGTTCCCTGATTGTCTGATATGAAATGCCCCAGCATTCTAACCTTCGGAAAGATACTTTACATCAAATGCTTCTCGAATAGCCTCTGCGCGCTTAAGATGGTCTGCCCCTGACTGTAATGACCTTGCCCCTGGTTATCTGATTCAGAATAGTCCCCCTGACTACGACATATTCACCGAATCTCAACCTGATTGCCCCAGGAATAACTGACTTTGAAAGGCTGACCTGACTGGGGATCACAATAATAGCTTGCCCCTGCTCTCGGAACATTCGGGCGTTCTGTATTCTATCCTAACCATATCTTCCATTGTAGAAAACTTTCCTGCTGTCAAGCGCTTACTTGCAAGTAAAACAAGTTGTTCTGCGTAAAAGATGTATTAATGCAACACATATGACAGCTTTGACATCCAATCTGTTCACTGGGAATAGGAAAACAACAATTTATGGTATAAAATGCGCAAGACATTTATCAAGAATATCAACATTAGTACCAACATGGTAAAAGGAACCCTCTCAGGAGTCAGAATCGACGCGACCTTTACCGGAGTATGCTTTCGAAACACCTGCTTCAATTAGGACTTTTGAAGGTTGTAACGTGGTCAGGTTCGCGGTTTTGAAAGAAAGGATAAAGGCTCAAAGTTTATTTTACCCCACCCACTCTCCTTGATGTTCTCTGATCCTATGTTCAGCTAATTCGACCTTAGCGCTCACCTCTCAGAGGCTGAAAGATAGGAGTGATAGTTCGATAAACTTTTGGATTTTGGAGTGACGACCACTCACTCTTCGTCTTCGACACTTAGGGTCACACTACTCGTATTTGTCCGAGGACTTTTCTTTTGCCATCCTTTCATCTTTTTTCTTATCCCTAACTTTTGCCTGGACTGACTCCTTTTGAGTTTCTTTTGATTTTTTTTTTTTGAGTCCAGCGGGATGCCCTCATTTTTGCCAAAGTAATTTGTTTTGAAGTTTTGACTTAGCGGGCTTTTGATTTCTTTTTTCTCTCTTTTTTCTTTCGAACAAGTCGTGTAACGCTGGTTGTCTGACTCTTTTGGGGAATGATGTGACTGCCCCACTCTTGATTGAACCATTGTAGTTTTTTAGGCACGACCTCTAGGGGTGTGATTGATCCTCGAACGGACACTCCCTTTATTTGATTCGGGCGCTTGGTCAAACTAGCTAACACCTACCCTGCCCCCAGGTTAAGATTGAGGGTTTTTCATTCACAAAAAGAAACTCCTACTACAAGGCTCAAAAGGGGTTGACAAGGGATTATCTTCCTTATATCACCGGTGTTTAGGGATTTGAAACAATGCCTGTACATCATCAACAGGTTTTATTTCAGAAGCATACAATCGGAAGTTGCATGTGGTTCATTTTCGTCATCCTCCCCAGATTCCTCTTAACCAGGCATTGGACATTTGTAAAAACAATTAGTGAACACGAATGGATTCAATCAAAACATGCATATTTATTTCATTATCATCAATTGAATGAAAACAACAAGTTTTACAAACAAGCTTGCAATTTAAACAGGATAGAAACTACAAATGTAAAGAAATGACAAGATAAAGCAAAGAAAAATGCTAGCTTCCGAGAACCGGGCTTTCACATCTGTCCTGCTGCTGAACCAGCTATCTTCGCAATCAGTTATTAGAGACAATTCGATGCTGCCCTGATCTGCATTCAACGACCCAACCGAATTATAGAGCCCCTTCTCCTCATTCAGATGATTTTGGGACCTTCCTGCCCGAAGCTGATTGCTGCACTATCAAGTAGATCCTGCACTTTGTGTTTGAAGGCTAGACAATCTTCAATGTTGTGCCCCTGCGCTCCTGAATGGAAATCACAGCGCTCCTTGATATCATAACCTGCTGGAGGTGTACCTGTCAGCGGGGCTAACTTCCTCTTCTCAACCAACTGCAATCGTAGCAACACCTGAAGAAGTTCGGCATACGGCATCGGAGGCACCTTAAATACCCTCAATGGCTTCTGATTTCGAGCTTTTCGCTGATTGGGATGCTGCTGCCTTTTCCACTGTTGAGATCGTTGCTGTTGTTGCTGGTATCGGGTTGACTCTTGAACAACCTTTGTAGCAAATACAACATCGGTTTTTTGACCTTCACTGTACTGATTAAAGCCCTCCTTATGCTTAGCCATTTTCTTTCTCAGATCTGCCCCAGGAATAGGCAATAGTTGCGGGCATGGAGATTCTGACACCATGGAATCTAGGATACGTTTCTGACCTACTGCAGCTTTAGAAACATCTGTCATCTTAGCATCGACTGGGATAGGAGCAATACGTACAGCTACGCCGCTCGGCGTGAATTCAATATCGTGCGAGTCAATCAGGTCTTGAACATTGTGCTTAAAAGCATGACAACCCTCGATGTCGTGTCCGAATGCCCCAGAATGAAACTCACATTGCTTACTGGTATCGTACCCATGAGGAAGCGCTCCTGTGGGTGGTTCCAACATTCTCTTTTCAACCTTTTTGAACCTCAATAAAGTCTGCAAGAGCTCAGCATATGTTGTGGGCGGCGCCTCAAATATTCTCTTTGGCTTCCCTTCCTGGATCCTCCGTTGAGCCGGATGCACCCTCTGTTGCTGTTGCTCAGGTTCCACAGGCGCAGATGGCACGAGCTTCTTCACTGCGGCTTCAAATAGCTGATCATCCTCTTTCCTAAGCACACCCTTGACAACCTCCATGATCAAGCTTATTTGGGTCTTCAGCTGACTATTTTCCTCTTTGAGGGTCCTCTGCTCTAGACGCATCTCTTGCATGTCTCTCATCATCTGCCCCAGCTGGCTTCAGACTTCACTCAATTCAACCTGATTCTGTTCCATATCTCTGAAGGAATTCCTGCAACAAACTGGACGATGAGGAAATAAGACCCACGGTTCTGATGTACCTGTTAAATAATAACACAATGCAAAAAGCAAACACACATTCACAACAAGACAACGAGAAACTCAAGCTATAAGTACCAAGACAAACATCTCCCACACATGTATAACCAACAAAAGCAGCACGTAAGCACAAATGAGTACGAATACAATGACCCCAGCCAACAATCCTGGTGGTGATCGGCAAACACTAGTGCACAAAAGCTAAACGGGTTAGGCGGAGAAAACAGATGCGACACCCGGCGCAAAAACCTCTAGAAATTTTTCTCATACCCAACTGAACTCTCCGTTTGCCAATCTTCAGAACACACACTTCCCGAGGAGTCTTCCATGACATTAACTGACGAACCCACACAACTGGATCATGGAGAATCATTAATCTGAACAAAACCCTGAGGCGCGATGAAAATCCGGTTAGAGTCCAACAGATCCTGAACCTGACTTCTAAGCACCTTACAATCATTCGTTGAATTCCCCTGTGCCCCAACATGGTACTCACAGCGGGCGCTGGCATCAAAACCTGGAGGATACGGTGGAATCATCGGATTAGTCTCTTTTGGCACTATCAATCCACTCCTGATCAGATCTGGCAACAACTGACTGTACGACACCGGTAGCTGAGTAAACTGCCTTTCAGGCTTCCTTGGTCTTCATGGGGCGTGCTGACGCGATCGACGATAGGATGACCGTTGACTTGAAGTGTCTGAAAACCGATCCTGAGATGCTAGAGATTCTGAGATGACGTCATTTCCTTCTTCCCACTCTTCTTGAGAACTGACGACTGATTCATTCTTATTATTTGGGAAATGAGGAGCATCTCGAAGCTTTACACTCTTGAGTCCTCTCTCAACAAGTTCCCCCATTCTCATCAGGCCCACAAAGTTGGTACAACTGAACAATTTGTCAAAATAATGGCCTTTCAGAGTACCCAAGAAGATGTCAACCATTTCTCTTTCGGGAAGCGGTGGTTGAACACTAGCAGCCAATTCTTTCCATCTTCGCAAATACCCTCTGAATGATTCATTCTCCGCCTGAGATAATTCTTGCAGATGTACGAGACTAGGAGCCAAATCCAGGTTGTAATCGTACTGCTTCATGAAAGCTCTGGCTAAATCCACCCATGATCGAATCTGATTACTCCCTAATTGCACATAACACCTCAAGGATGCCCCAGTCAGACTATACTGAAAGCAATGGATCATCAACTTGTCATCTCGCACAAACGCAGTCATTCTTCGACAGAACATCATCAAATGCAACTTCGGACAGCTATCTCCCGTGTACTTCTCAAATTCCGGCACTTTGAACTTATACGGCAACACCAGGTCAGGAACCAAACACATGTCTACAGCATCCAGGTTAACAACATCTTTCACTTTCAAGGCTTTCATTCCTTCTTCCAACGCTCGGAGTCTTCTACCCTTTTCAAGAGCTCTTGGATCTACCATCCCGGCCATTGGAATATCTCTTCGGTAATTCATCACAGGGACAGCAACACCTTGATTGTTATCAGGAGGAGGACGTTCATTTCGGGCAACAAACGGTTCATGCCGATCTCGATTCTCAACAGTAGGCTGTACAACTTGGTATGCAGTAACGTTGTTCGGGAAGTCTTCCATAGAATCATACCGATGGTTGGACGCCATAGTAAACCCTGTCAAGGTGTTAGGAGCCTGAAAATTGCCTTCAGACATAGCTACCAATTACCTGTAACTGACTACACTGCTTGATTCTGCTCAAATCTGCTTCAGCCCCTTGGTCGTCTTCAACACTCCATTCCCGCCTCGAACAATCCCCCGAGAATCACCCTCTGGTGAAAACAAAGGCTGGATAAGTGCTCTGGCCTGCTAGAGTAATGCTATGCAATATGATTTATGCAGACAGAAATACAAAAAATGCTAACGTGCAAGTGTGCATTGGAGATATTTCCCCTCCAATTCCAGTGTCAGTGGTAGCAAGACGAGATAAACCATAAAGACAATATTTATAAAAACCCTCATATATTTATTGGAATAACAGTCTTGCCAAGACATTACACAACTATGCTCCATACAACTGATATGATAAAGGAGGATCCCAGCCAACATGCCTGGTGGTGATCTCAACACAACAGAATACAAGAGAGAAATCAAGTGCGAGTACGGTCGCGGAAATCCTCAACCATCTTCTTCTTCTCTGGGTGATCCGGTCGATAAATAAAACCTTCTATCAACTGATCCCTTTTCCTGACCGTTCCCTGGATATCTCTGACAAAGTCTTCCCAAGCCTTATCCTGGGCACCATCCCCAGGTTTGGGTCTCTTGGCGTCTGCTCTATGCTGAAAATCTTCCAAATTCTTCATGGCATCAATCAGTTTGCGTTCGGCCTCATATCGGCGACATGCTTCTTCTTCAAGCTCTTCAGTCTTCACTTTGACCTGTTCTTCTAACTGAGCAACCCGTGTCTTTAGCTCTTCTTGCCGTTCTTTGCGTTTGGCCATAGTGAGGTCCCAGTGCTCTCTGAACTTAGCTAGCTTCGTGTAGGCCCTTTCCAGCTCTTGCTTCTTAGTAGCCAATACACTGCTAACTGAGTCTACATCTAACTCCAGACGCTTCTTGGTTTCAGTCAACTCCAATAACGTAGTCTTCAGATTTTTCAAGGTCTGTTGCTTGGAAAAATATCCTGTTTCAATCTTTTCATGACGAAGCTGGGCATTCTCTTTCTCTAAAGCTTTTTTGGCCTTTGCTAGCTCTTCTTTCTCCGCCATCAGCTGCTTGTATACCTGTATGTCTATAGTGGTAGGCTCCTCCACCGGGGAAGGATACAATGGCTGAACTGCAGGATAAGGCATAAGGAATTTCGTAGCTCGCTCACGAATCCATTCCACATACGGGTCAGGAACTCGAGTATCCCCTCTGCTACCTGAAGGCTTCCCTCTCTTATGCAGGTTCTTCCATGCCTTCTCAAGCTTGGTCAACATCTCTTTCCCTATTGCCCCAGTGAGATACAGAGATTCCTGTATCTCCTCGGGCTTCGGCGCTCCCTGAGGTGCATACCCAAACTGCCTGGTCAATAAGGAAGGGTTGTAATTAACACACCCTTTCCTTCCTATTAAAGGAACATTCAGGAATCCTTCGCATTTGAGTATGACCTCAACTCCGAATACCTCTTCGTTAACCCATACCACATTCTCAGCAGTCAACCCCATCAAGCGCTCGGGCCATCCTAAAGAGTCAATAGAAGTGACAAAAGGGCCTGACTTAGGCATATGACTGGTGAACCACCTACACAGGAGAGGTACACAGCAAGACACATTCCTTCCTCTCCGCTTCTCATTTTGGTAGTGAGTGGAATGGTGGATATCTCCTAGCAAGGTAGGAACTGGGTTCTTTGCAGCCAAAATATAGAAAGCATCTGCATCCACAAAATCAGGAATGTTTGGGAACAATACGATGCCGTAAACACACACTGCAAGGATGGCGTCAAAAACAACCCAGCCACCTTCCTTGGCATACTCCCGAGCCTTCTCCACCAAGACATCCAACGGAAATCCCCACACATCTCCTCTTCTGATCATCTTCCCTGTCAGCTCAGACTCTCTTAAGTACAGGATGGCAGAAAGCTCAGCCAGATTAGGCTTAGCGTCCGTACGATAGAAAGGCATCTGCTCGCGAATTGGTATATCCAAGAGTGCAGAATACTCCTCCAGGGTAGGAGCCAAGACAAAGTCAGGAAATACGAAACACCTGAGCTCCGCATCATAAAACTGCAACAGAGTGTAAATGCCGCTGATCTCATAGGCCGAGGGCTGGTAAACATAGGTCAGGATCCTCCCATATATCTTCCTAAAGTCTCCCATTACCCTCTTCTTAGCAATGGTAATCAACTCTGACAACAGACTGATATCTGGAGACGGGAACTTGTAGGGTAACACTCTCTTCATGGCTTTCATGTCATGCTAGGAAACAAACACCGGAACTGGGAGGGAAAATATGTACCTGCAATACACACACGTTAGTTGGATGCAAATGGTAATGCAATGATGCAATATGATAAATAATGCAATCTGTGAACACAGGGGCTATGCTGTAGCCTGAAGAGGAACATCTCTGTGATCAAGAACAGAAAACCACCACAGTCACCAGAACTTCATGACACTAACTATCATCTGATACTCAAAATATCAATCCCCTGGTAAGAAATCCATCTGAACCTTTGTATCTGACGAGAAAACCATCCGATAATAGTGTCAATCTCAGACAAGAAACCCATCTGATCCAAACAACACACCTGGAGATGAATCAAGAAAACCATCTGATAAAGGTACTGAATCATGGTTTCTGAAGGCCAGTTTTCCTGCAATAACCCAATCCCCCTCACAGGTATGATGGACCTAATCCACGGACAAAGGTACGACATCCTATGCGGTCATCAGCGTCACAGACTTTCATGAGTGACGATATGATTCCCAGAAGGAGTGGCATCATCAAGTCATGAAGAGGCCTCACTTAGCTGACTTCCAAATAATCGGTCCCCAGAGTCAACAATCCTCACGTTTGGACTCCCCTCAGATCATCAGGACCGAAAAGGAGCACCTCTGCGAGAACCTCGTCTGAGCGCAGATTTCGTAGGGAACTGTGCCTGCTCAGCAGACAGGTTCGTCTACTACTCTCCATAACTATATCTAGGTGCATACTCAAGCCCAGGTCCGACTTCTCACTCATAGTAACATCCCCCTTTCCCACAGCAATAATCATAATAATATAATGCTGAAAGTAAATGCGGAAAGGTAAAGGTACGGAAAAGTAAAGTGCAGAAAAGATAGAACACATATGCACAACACCCAACAGATAAACACCCAAGCGCTAGGATTGACTCGCGTAGGGGATGGGAAACGGTCCCAGCATAAGGGATGGAAAAAGTCCCTAGATGCTATAAGTCCCCAGCAGAGTCGCCAGCTGTCGCTACTGCGAAAATCGGCGCCGGCTTGACAGGAGAGTCGCCACCGTGCGTTATTTATCCCAACGGAGGGAAAGGAAACGCTCGAAGTAAACCTCGCAAAGACGGGAGAAGGTATGGTCATCGCAACCAAAACCTGGATTCGAGAGTCGGTTACGCAAGGGGAAGGTATTAGCACCCCTCACGTCCGTCGTACTCGACGGGATCCACGCTTGGTGTTTATAAGGAAAAGGGTGTGTTATCTATCTACGCTAATGGCCAGTCTGAAAAGAAAAGAAAAGGACAGGACTCGACAGAACATACGGTGTTCTGGGCCTACGTACTCCCTCGTGCAACGGGAAAGTCAGAGTCAACGTAGTTCGACTACCTGCGTCTAAACGGGGGAAAGGTTGCTCGCCAGGACATCGCGTCCTGTGCCTACGTACTTCCACACGGCATGGAAGATTAGAGCAAACGTAGTTCGACTAACTGCGGCTAACCCGGGGTTCTCACACAGCAGCGAGAAACTAAACTGGTCTCGAAGGGTACAGGAACCTACAACTATGGTCTGGTCTCAAATGCGCTCGGGCAAGAGAAAGGGATAACAATCAGTCGTCAGCGGGAAAGTCTCGATCGCACAGCCGCGAGAGAACAAAAGGTTAGTTGTTAGTGTGCTCGCTAGGATATCGCATCCTATGCCTACATATCCTCGTCTGGAACAAGGAATCAGAGCAGCTGTAGTTCGGCTAACTACGACTCAAGCTACTCAAGAGCGCCTATTGAAAGGGAAAAGACACCCTCAAACTATGGCTGAAAAGGGGAATCTACCTACTGTTATCATGCCTGGTTGACCATCCTAATGTCTATCATAACGACTCCGCAGCGGAGAAGTCAGAGCTCCTAAGGGATCATGGTAACAGGACTAAACAGCAAACACCTGCAAATTAAAGAAATACTGGAAATATGCATGAATGCAACAACTAAACAAACAAGGCACAAAGGCCGCAAACCACAGAGGTAAGGGAGCTCAGCTCTACCAAATACCAGCAAGCAAAGCCACTCAATAACAAACAAGCAGAAGGAGGACCACCTCAACTTCTCATGCACACAAAGCCTACTTCTAAGATGCACCTACCTCAGAAATATCTAGATGAACCCCTAAGTCTAATGCAACACAGCGCCACACAAGTCAAACAACACAAAGAGAAGGCTAGCTAACCTGACAAACCTCTATCTAAAATTCAAACAAAAACCCTGAGCAAGACCCCTAAACAAAACCCTAATCAAACCCTAAGCAAAAACCCTAATCAAATCTCTAAGCAAGAGGAATCAATCCCAGTCTCCAAGCTTCAGAACAAGCTTACCAAAGAGAGGGAGCTAAGCAGACAAACCCATAGTGCCTTCCTCAGGAAAGTACCAGGAGGTTACCACTCAGGAATCATATCCTATGCGGCTCAACAACTGTGAACGGTTTACATTCCTCCTCAGGAGAAACTAAACTCACACGAAGGCTCCAGCATCATTGGATATTTGAGAAGTCCTACCTGAACTAAGGGAACTAAGTGGACAGACCCATAGGACCTTCCTCAGGAAAGTACTAGGAGGCTTCCACTTAGGAATCGTATCCTATGTGGCTCAACAACTGTGATCAGTTTACATTCCTCCTCAGGAGAAACTAAACTCACATGAAGGCTCCAACATCATTAGATACTTAAGAAATCCTAGATGAACTAAGGGAACTAAGTGAACAGACCCATAGGACCTTCCTCAGGAAAGTACTAGGAGGCTTCCACTTAGGAATCGTATCCCATGTGGCTCAACAACTGTGATCAGTTTACGTTCCTCCTCAGGAGAAACTAAACTCACATGAAGGCTCCAACATCATTGGATACTTACGAAAGAGGTGAGAAGAAAGAATGAAAGTCATTCATAGTGCCTTCCTCAGGAAAGTACCATAAAATCCCTTCAAACTTCAGGATCTCAAACCTCACAAACAAGAACAAGCTCCTGTACTAGGACCCAATCCAATGCATCCTTGCAAGCTCCAACAGGACTTCATCCAGCCTCCATCTTCAAGAAGAAACCACAGACCCTCAAACCACAAGAAACTATCTCTGAAGTTCAACCACAGTTGAACTTCAAAGTCAGAAGCCATCAAGACTTCTCCTATCCTCAAGCTCAGACAAAAAATATCAGAACACCCTGCAAATATCTATCAAAAATCTAGGGGAAACCTACATGGCTCTATGATCCCAAGATCAAATTTCAAATCCTAAGTCAACTTCTAAGGCTACTAAACAATCCCTAACATATGAATGGTCAAGGGTTACCAACAAGCTGTGAGGTCTCTATTCTCTAACCCTAAAACAATATCAATCAACCTCTAAAAAATCTATGAAAAATCTATGGGGGACATGCATTAGTCTAGTGCAACATACTAAAAAACCAAAGCAAAATTCATTACCAGATGAAAGAACCAAAATCAACAAGGCAGACGCATCCACAAAATACACTTCAAAATTAATAAACATGTAAAAATGCAATTAAAATGAAAATGCATGATTAAGCTAATGTTTTTGTTTAATAAAATCCTAAATTGAATTACGAACCTATAAAAAAAAGAATGGAATTATTTGATCAAATCTACTATTTTTTTAGGAATTTTCTTCTAACATGCATGAACTAAAAGATATTAAAAAGTCATTTAAATGGAAAATATGCTAAAAATAGCAAACAAAAATAAAATGGCATTTTTATTTTTATATAATTTTCTAGACATTCGTATGAGGTGGTAGAAAAAACAAGAAATTAGAAATCAATTATTTTCAAATTTTTATGAATTTTACAAGGGCAAGAAAATATTAAAAGAAAATAAAAATTCAAAATTGGAATAAATGGGGAGGGGGTTCAGATAGCACATGCTCAAGTTGTAATTCTGGATGGGCTCTAACCTAGGGGTGCGAAAAGCAAGTGGGCGCAAGGCCTAGCCCAAAGATCACATTCAGTTTCCTCACAAAAGGGGGGTGCAATACGAGTAATTCCTAGCTGTTTTTCACTGGGCCCACGCTAGGGGGGGCGTGGATAGCAGTGGGGCCTAAGGCCCAATCCAATTCATCACTCAGCTTCTCACGCAGGGGAGGGACGATGAGCAAACGAGGGAGTTTCAGGAAATTCAACTTGGGCTTGGGCCCAATCCCAAACCCTAGTCCAACATGACCAACTAACAAAACCTAAATCCCCTTCCCCACTTTCTAATCACTGTTCACCTACTGCAAACCCTAGCACGCCGCTCCCCCAACTTCCATCCTCTCTGCAACTCCTCTAACCTACTCTCAAGAACCTTCAACCAAACCCTCTCACGGATCTTAAACAAAATACCCTTACCATACTCAGATCCACTCAAACCTCATCCTCAAATCTAATCATTCAACACTCAAACAAAAGCCCTAAATTCATGAAAGTACAACAATGGAGTCGAGAAGAACGAACCTGGGGACGATGACGTTTTTGGAGTTCTTCGAAGATGCGCTTGAAGGACGATAATCTTTTTGGAAAAAAAACTGAGGAGGACGAAGATCTTAGAAGCGCGTGTTGATGATACGTTGAAGTTCTGGGACTCTTCTGAGGGATGAATGTTCTTAAGGCGTTCTGAAGATTTTGGAGAAGTTCTGAGAATCTTGATTCTCACGATCTGGAAACAGAGGAGAAGTTCTTAGAAGGTGACGATGTTCTTGAGCTCGTTGAAGTTTTCTGGAAAAACAGCGAAGAATTGATAAAGACTTGAAGGGTTTCTGGAAAATTTAGATGAAGAATCTGGAGATTGTTATGCTTTCTGAAGAAATCTGGAAAATTGGTGGATAACTCTGGGCGCGATGATGAATTTTCCGGCGATGTTGAGTTTTCCGGTGGAATATTGATGAGGTTGGATGGAGGAAGAAGGAGGAGACCGGAGAAGAAAAGAGAAGGCAGGAGGATTCTGGGTAGAAAACTAACTCCGGCGGGTGGTTGCGGTGGCCGGAAGGTGTTAGGGTGGCCGGCGGTGGGAGCTCACCGGATTTGCATGCCGGCCGGTGGAGCTTCTGGCGAAGCTCAGACGCTGCCAAGTGGCGGTGAGAGAGAATCGGTGGAGGCCATGCAGGGTGCCACGTGGGAGTGTGGAGAAGTAGTGGGGCGCGTGTCAGTGAGAGAGGGAGTTCTGAGTTGTATCGTGGTGGGTCCTGAGTGCAACGTGTGGCATGTTTTATAGGTGACACTTGGCGCTTGCTGGACAACTTGACCAAAAACGGATTGGGATCACTTGGGCCCCCAAAAAAGCTATACTGGCCCATACGAAAATTGATCAAAAAGACTTAAAAACTGAATAATAAAAAAAACTAAATCTGATTAAGTCTAATTAAAACCAATTAAGACCTAATTAACTAATTAACCTGACTAATCCGAAAATTAAACTATCTTAATCCTAATTAGATCTAAAGATGATTAAAATCCTAATTAACCTGATTAAACCTAAAAAATGATTAAAAATCTGATTAAACCTATATTAACTAACATTAATAAAACTCTACTGATCTCCATTTAAAAACTATTAAAAACCCATTAAAATTCTATTTAATTTCTATTAAAATTCTATAAAATTCTTATTAAAATTCTATACTATTATTTAAAAACTATTAAAATCTATTATTAATAAAAGAAAAAACTACATTCTTTCTATATTATCTAAAAACAATTAAAAACAATTTTAAAATCTATTATATTCTAAAAATGATAAAAAAAAACTATTAAATCTATTTTAAAAATTCTATAAAATTCTAAAAAAAGATTTAAACTATTTAAAATGTTAAAAGAATCTATTTAAATCCTAAAAAATCTAAAAAGCCTATTTAACTTCCGCAAAAAGCTATTAAACCCTAAAAATGCAGACAAATGCAAATGACCACCATAAAGGAGCGTGCGACCAGATCAAATCGAACAGTAACCCCCTGGCCTCAGAATATTCCCCAATCACCATGTAATCTGAAAAGCGCATAATCTCCCGAAAATAAAACCCTGATGCTCTATATTGGATCTGCCATATCCGGTAAATGAAACCCAAGTTGTAACCCTGATATCCTCTGTCTGTGCACGCATGTCGTGCATCTGATTTATGAATATGAATTTAAACCACGAGCCAGATAGGAGAATCGGTTGGTCAAATTTTAGGGTGCAACAATAGGCTCATAGAGATAAGAATGGCACTCGGTCCCTTGTTGGATGGCTTGCCCATGCTATGCTATGCAGATGAATGAATTATGTACATGACCTAATATGACCTAATATGCAAATGCTAAAGCTATGAAACATAAAATCAGGTGAAATAAGTTGGTCAAATTTTGGGGTGCAACACCATGATCCTCTTTTGATTCCCCCTTGTTGAATACCTATGAAGACTGGGTTCTTCAATCCTGTAATTGTTGAAAATTGAGCATAAATAAGAACAATAACCACCGAGTACGCCTTCTATGCAAATGAAAATGCAGGATGCAAGGATGCAAACATGTACATGTGTTTACAGGAAAATTTCCCCTTTTGATACTAGTTTCCAAGAGAATGAGAAATAGCTGAGATGGATAAGAATACTACAGGCAAATCACGAGTCCAATAAAGTTGAGATAACAAAAATAAGAAAGATCTAAATACTGAAGTATTGTTCTCATCCAACAAGTCTGGTGATGATCAGGGTACAAGAAAAGAATGACAATGTCATATCAATAAACCCTAACAATCATGCTCCTTGCTCCAAGCCAAGGCCTTCGTAAGCATTGCCTTTATATCTGGGTGGTCCAATCTTGTAACCAGTTCTCTGATAAGGATGCTCCTTCTGGATATTACCTGCTTGAGATAAAGACAAAGATCATCCCAAGCATCTTCACCAAAAGAATCTTCCAACTTCGGTCTCTTTACCTCCGCTTGGATCTTCAGTTCCTCTAAGGTTGATAACGTATCATGAAGTTTTTGCTCTACCCTGTATCTGTGGGAAGAATCCACCCCTATCTCTCTCTCCTTGACTTTGAGCTACGTCTTCAACCAGTCAATCTGAATACGAAGTTGATCCTCCCTTTCTTTGTTGGTAGTTAAAGTAGCATTCCATTGCTGGTTGAATTTAGATATCTTCAAATAAGCTCTGTCTAAATCCTCCTTCTTATGTTTCAAAATGCTGCAAGTTCTTTTTAGGTCTTGACCAATCCACTCTCGTATTCTGATGTGCTTAGATAACTCTTTCTCCAAGTTGACTAAAGGCTTTGATTTCTTCTTAGCCAAGTAAACAGCTTCTCCTTTGTCACGCTTCAACTGGATGATATCCTGTTTCAACTCTTCGTTCTCTTTGCACAATTCTTCCTTTTCTTCCCAAAGCTTGTTATATCTCGGGATATCAACTATTGTAGGCTCCTCAATGAATAAAGGATATAAGGGTTCTCTGACAAGAAAAGGCAACATCACTTTCTCTACTCTTTTCTAGATCCAATCTAAATAAGGGTCATAAGCTCTGTAATCACCTTTACCTAAAGAAAGTTTCCCTCTTATGTGAATTCTTTATCTTAGCCAGAGTATCAAAATCAGCTACGCCTGTGAAGTACAAATATTCCTGCACTTCTTCTTCCTTCGGGGGCCCCCTCAAGGCATAACCAAATTGTCTGACAGCAAGAGAAGGGTTGTAGTTAATCCCACCTTTTCACCCAATCAGAGGAACATTAGGAAAACTCTCACAACTAAAGATAATATCCACACTGAGTAAATCTCGATTAAACCATATAATATCCTTAGATGTTAGGCCCATAAGTCTCTCTGATCACTCAGATGTATCTTTTGTATCAACAAAATCTCCATTACGAGGAAGATGATCCATGAACCATTTTCCTCTCCTCTTTTCATTTTTGTAATTCACTGAGTGGTACAAATCTCCTAGGAGAGTAGGTACAGGGTTCTTGGAAGCAAAGATGTGAAAAGCGTCCATATCAACGAAGTCTGGTATATTGGGAACTAGAACAATACCATATATGCACAACGCCAGAATAACATTGAAGACTACCCAACAACCTTCCTTAGCAAAATACTGAGCCTTACCCGCCAAGAAGGGCAAAGGAAAACCATAGGCTCCACTCCTACATACCATATCACCCTCCCAATCAGGCTTGCTCAAACAAAGAGCATTGGCCAACTTCTCTCGATCAGCTTCCTCCTCAAAATGATAGAAAGGCATCTCTTCTAAGACAGGAACTCCCATTAGAAAAACAAATTCCTCCAAAGTAGGAACTAGAACACAATTAGGAAATGTGAAACAACGCAGCTGAGGGTCATAAAACAGTAGCAAAGTATGAATAACCCCTTGTTCATAACTTGTGACTTTGTGGACGAAGCTCAAAATATTCCCATAATCTCTTTTGAAATCTTCCATGACACCAGCACTAGCCATGGAAATAAGACCAAATAAAGGCCTTAACTCTGGTAGCGGAAACTTGTAGATGATAGTCTTCTTCAATTCAACCTCCATCTCAATAACCAACCAGATCACTAGAATCAAAAGGAAAATAAGAACCCGAGAATACACATACATGCTAATGCAAATGCAAATAGGGGACCAAGGTATCCAAAACTGCGGTGTTGTTGAACCAGAGCTTCACTTTGATAAAAAATCCAGAATACTGGAACACTCAAGATCAAAAGTCTACTTTGATAGAAAACTGGGTTGGTTTAAAGTTAAGGTTTCCAGCAAAGCCCTTCCCACTCACAAGTAGGACCTAGTCTCTGAAGAGGTACAACACCCTATGCAGG
Organism: Lathyrus sativus; assembly: GCA_963859935.3. NCBI lineage: Eukaryota > Viridiplantae > Streptophyta > Magnoliopsida > Fabales > Fabaceae > Lathyrus > Lathyrus sativus. The sequence goes on from OZ012739.1 coordinate 272,876,473, forward strand.
TCATCAGTATCATGGACTCTCAGGTCGAGCAACGATGATACGTTCACCATTTCTAGTTTGGCATCATGGTCAATCAAGGAGGTCTCAACTGAATTCCCAATGAACAATCTCCAAAGTCGTTAGTTTTCAGATCCAACATCGCCTCAACTGCCCAAGATGCATAGGATAAGATGTCTTCAAAGAAAATCTCATCTGAACGCGAATTTCATGAGGGCTCGTGCATGCGAAACATGCAAGCCCGCACTACTCTCCACACTAATACTAGGTGTATACTCAAGCCTGGGTATTTGGCTTATCTCTCAATGGAGCAACCCACCCAACAACACAATAATAATAGTATAATATGATAACAAAAAATAATATGTTGAAAAGAAATGCAATAATATACGACAGTAAAGTACATGCATATACACAGATACACCCCTAAAAACACAAATAGACATGCGCTAGGATTGACTCGTATAGGGAACCAGAGTCCCCAATAGAGTCGCCAGTTGTCGCAACTGTGAAAAAGACTAGTGGAAACAAACAGAAGATTTATCGTCGAACGTTATTTATCCCAAAGAGAGGGAAAGGAAACGATCGAAGAAAACCTAAAAGAACAGGAAAAAGACGAGGTCATCGCAATCAAATCTTTGGTTCGGGAGTCGGTTACGCAAGGGGAAGGTATGAACACCCCTCACATCCATTGTACTCAATGGGATCCATGCTTGTTGTCTATAAAAGGGGCAAGTTATCTAAAAAGTATAGCTAAACTGGGGAAAAAGAAAAGAAAAGAGACTCGATAGGATATCGCCGCCCTATGCCTACATATTCCCTAGTGCAATGGGAAAGTTAGGGTCAATGTAGTTCAGGAAACTACGGGTAATGTGGGGAAGGTTGCTCGTTAAGACATCGCCGTCTCGTGCCTATGTATCCTTATCTGGTATGAGGAATTAGAGCAAACGTAGTTCGGGATAACTAGACCACTGGTTGGCTAAGTGTTTTTTATGAGCGACACTAAGTTTCCATTCCAGCAGTTAGGGACGACGCGTGTTTGTGATAGAACGGAAAAGTAGCGCACCCTTTTCTAAAAGTGATTTTAAGAATAATCCCGAAGGACAAAAAGATTTGAATTTGATTTGTTAGTTTTAATGAAGTGGATTGAGTTAATTGGAGACCCACGGTGCACTAAAGACTATGACATAGGAGCGAATGCGCCGCATATCGCCCAAAGGGCATACACTAAACACTCTAGACAAGTGAGGAGAAACCCCTCATTCATCATTTCTCATGTACTTAAGGCTCGTAGTGTACAAATTCTTATCATTCTTTATTAAGTGTCTTAAAGATGTTTGAGATGAGAAGAGAAGACACAAGAAAGCACTAAAGGGAAACTAGAAAACCCTAATGTTATCATACAAAATGGTCCTAAGCTTAGGATGAAAGGGAAGTCTACTTAATGTTATCATACAAATGATGGACCTAGAGTTGAGATCAGAGGGACTATCTTAATTGATATCATGCAAAGGTTAGAAAGCCTAGTGTCTCTCCTACTACCATCTTAAACATAGGGACTAGGAATCCTAAGGGATCATGTGAGCAGGCACAAGTAAATAATATCCAATTCAATCACAAATGAAAACAAAGATAAAAGAAGTCTCAGAGAGGAGAAGAAAGATGAAGAAGAAAGGCATCAAGACCAAAGTCTCAAACACAAAAAGGTCAAACCTAAACAAGATGGACAAGAACACCTCAAGTTAACTTATCATAGGTGCATCTCAAATCCAAAACACATCCCAAAATGTGCAGACAAACACCAAAAGCAAAGCAAACCACACAATACCCAATCCAGTGAACCAAATAAGAAGCAAAGCAAGGAGCAAGGCAAAAAGTAAGCAAATGAACCAAGAGAACAATAAAACAAAGCCAAAAGGTATACATCCAATCACGAGTGCAAAAGAGGGATCGTTTAAGTTTGACAGTCAAAGTCAAACTTCAAAGTGAATCAACCATCATCAACAACTACAACTGATGGATCACCAACGCAAAAATTAAAGATCCCAATGAAGTGGGGAAAATCAAAGGAATCACCTCATAATGGATCAAGATAATTTATTCACGAAAAAAACAAATAAATCCAAAATAAAAACAAAATAAAAAAAGAAAGAAAAACCCTAAAAAAAGATAAGAGGAGATCAAGGAATGAGTGAAGACTCAAGGGCATCACCATAGGTCTAGGACCATCATAGGATCATGTGAAAATTTCTCCAACATTTTTAAATGCCCAAAAATAATTTTAAACCAATTAAAATCATGCAAACAAATAAAAAATACAAGAAAATACCCAAAACAGAAGATAAAAATCCAAAAAAATCACCATAGGTTCAAAACCATCATACGATCATATGAAAATAATTCCATAATTTTAAATGGCCCAAAAGTATTTTTAAACCAATTAAAATCATTCAAAACAAATAAAAATCATGAAAAATACATAAATGCAAATTAAAAATGCACAAAAATATAAATCTGAAAGGTTAAAATAAAAAATAATTTTAGAAAATATTTTGGCATTTTTTTGGTAAAAAATGAATTTATTATGAATTTCTGAAAATAAAATGAATTTAAAAACAAATTAGAAAAAGAAAATAAAACAGAAAAAATAAGATGCATTGGATCTCTACTCATTAAATGGCGTGGCAGATCTAAAGATCAGAAAGTGCGCATCGAGAATGGACACTAGTCAGCTCATGCACATAGATCCATTTAAAGTCAAAAGCATGAAATTAAAACAGGTGGCATGATGGACGGTGAGATCATCATCTTCAACCTCCAGCCACCTGAAACAACCAAGGATTTGCATAAAATTGTGGATCTTTTAAATCATAACCAATGAAGCTCATAGTGGTTTCATCTGATGCGTCTTTTCAAGAAGATCTCAACCATATCATCGCGCCAAATTTCTTTAAATTACAACTTACTCGATTTGAAAAAAACCAAAACAAGATTCAAACACGAATTTGAAATTTCAGCAACAAAACTCAACTACAACTAAAAACTAACTATACAAACAACATCAGCATGTCAAGGGCTACGTCTCAGCAAAAAATTTGAATCAAAATGGTTGAGAATTATACCTGTTGAAGCTTAACCTTAAAGCTCTAAAAATGGAGTTCCCTAGCTTGATTCAGGCCACAATTCTTCAAGTTCTTGATCTAGGTAGCTTCACTGAATATTGATGAAGCCTACTGAGTGGAGAATTTGAGTGTTTAAGGTGTGGAAATGGAAATTCGAAATTTAAGCTTAAGAGTTCAAACGGGATCTTAGCAGAGTGATTTTTAACTATCAAAAGCTTGTGGAAATGGGTGGAAATGACTCCCTATTTATAGGTTAAGCTTTTTGAATGGAGAGGGAGGGTGAATGATGTGATTTTCAACAAATTCGTGCGCACCTGCAACATGAGCAAAATGTGACTTGAAAGTTGCCAAAACTCACTCAAAACTTGCGTTTCAAGGCTCTAATCAACCCAAGAAAGCTGGTTAATCATGTTTAGATTAAACTCTTGGCTTAATTTGTTGATTAGAGGCCATTTCAAATAATTCCAATTCTTACATGAAGTGGAAATCCATCTTTGAAATTCAATTTTTGCAGCCATGGTTCTCACAATGTAGGGGGATTTTTGAGATGATTCTTCTTGCATTGGATTGAGGGAGATGCAATTTTTGCAATGTAAAAAGAAATTATTGGTTTGACAGCTTGAGTTAAGAGATATGGTCTTTCAAAGTAGCCTCCATGAAAGAGGTGAAAATCATAAAACACTTAGAAAAATTTCAAGCCTTTTAGGGACCAAAAAGAGACCTATAATATTTTGATGAAAACCAAGACCTTCCATGGGTTTTTAGCTCTTCCATGTTAAATCAAAGTTGTAAAGGACATCTTCAAGTTCATTCTAGAAAAATAATGGGCTCCAAATGATAAAAATTGACCAAGTTATGCACCTTTGAAGTTGACTAAGAAATCCTACCAAAACTTAAAATAACCTATAATGTCTTCAAACTTTTTATGTCTTTCCAAGCATAATTTGATCTTTCCTTGCAAAGAGAACTTGTTAAGAATAAAGAGAAGCGTTCATTAGAGAAACTGTTAGTTCTATAATTAGCAACAATTTTAGTAAAACTTGGTGTTATCACAAGATGTCGTATAGGATGTCTTGACATATGATCTTATCATTATGTAGGCGATTCCTCTTAATGTTGCAGGGTTTTAGTTCATTATTTCAAGTATGATATCCTGACATTTGTGTATAGAACATTCAATCAGAATGTTATGTTTTGTCTATTGCATTTTTTTGCAACCTTGTGTTTTTTCATGGTAAGAGATTTTGCTGGTTCAAATCAACGTGGAGATCTTCTTTAAACAAAAGAGCTTTTGCTGGCTAATTCGTGGAGTATTGTGGAATCTTTTGTTCTATTTTAGTACAGAATATCTTGAGAAGATTTGGAGGTTGATTTGATTTGATTTTATCAAATCTGATTTGGGTCTATTTCTATGACGTTAATTATGAAACGATTTGAAGAATTATCTAATTTGATTTTATCAAATCAAAGTTAGTTTTTGCTACTGTCCAAGCCCATTCAAGGTGTTTCTATATAAATACTTTACAATCCTATTTGAAGATTATAGAAGCCAGGGTTATGAGTATGCATTGCATAAGGAATAGGTTTCTACCTTATTATGTTGTTATTTGTGAGCCATTCACTCATCACTTTGATGTGTGAATTGGACTGAGTTCTTTGAGTTGTAATTTGTCCACTCTAAGCTTTTAAGCACGAGTGCATTGTTCTTGATTGATGCTTTTAAGCAAGATTAAGTGTTTTCCTTGAAGTGTGTCTTATACTTCTTAATATTCTGTTTTTATCACTGTATGTGATTTAGGGGGAGTGAAAGGTGTCTCATATCTGAGAGTCTCTTAGATAGAAGTTACATTGATAGAGATTAGGTGCGAAGATTGTAAACTAGAGAGAGTTTGCTGTGTGTCTTCAAACAAATTTTGTTTAGCGAATTTCCTTCCTGGCTTGGTAGCCCCTAGACGTAGGTGTGTTTGCACCAAACTGAGTTAACAATTTCTTATGTTTCTTTACAATTGTTAACTGATTTTTATCTTGTTCATATATTGAAATTCTGGTATCAGATATTAGTGAAGCTAGGGTTGTCAGTGTGCATTATGTAAGGAATAGGTTTCTACCTTCTTGTGTTGTTATTTATGAGCCATTCACTCATCACTTTGATGTGTGAATTAGACTGAGTTCTTTGAGTTGTAAGTTGTCCATTCGAAGCTTTTAAGCACGAGTGCATTGTTCTTGATTGAAGCTTTTAAGCAAGATCAAGTGTTGTCCTTGAAGTGTGTCTTCTACTTCTTAATATTATGTTTTTATCACTCTATGTGACTGAGGGGGAGTGAGAGGTGTCTCATATCTGAGAGTGTTTTAGATAGAAGTTACACTGATAGAGATTGTGCGAAGATTGTAAACTAGAGAGAGTTTGTTGTGTGTCTTTAAACTAGTTATGTTTAGTGGATTTCCTTCCTCGCTTGGTAGCCCCCAGACGTAGGTGTATTTGTACCGAACTGGTTTAACAATTTCTTGTGTCTCTTTACAATTTTTAACTGCTTTTTATCTTGGTCATAGATTGGTAATTATTCAGATATTAGTGTCGTGACATCTCATTCGACATCACATATCTGATACCAGAATTTCAATAGGTATTAGAGCAGGCATCATGCTCTGGTTCTGGGTGAGATATAGGGATGATACTTTCAGGTACTATGGACAAAGAAAGAGGATTTGTGAACATACCACCTGTTCTGGATGGAAATAATTATGATTATTGGAAACCTTGCAAGGTGGCCTTCTTGAAATCATTGGATAGTAAGGATTGGAAAGTTGTCATAAAAGGATGGGAACAACCTGTCACTGTTGGGAAAGATGGAAAAGCTACATCTGACCTGAAAGCTAAGGAAGAATGGACTAAGGAGGAGGATGAATTAGCTCTTGGAAATTATAAAGCCTTGAATTCCTCGTTCAATGGAATTGATAGAAACATATTTAGATTGGTGAACAACTGCGATGTTGCCAAAGATGCTTGGGAGATTCTCAAAACTAATCATGATGGTACTTCTAAGGTGAAGATGTAAAGACTTCAATTGCTAACTACCAAATTTGAAAACTTAAGGATGAAAGATGATGAAAGCATACATGATTTTCATATGAATATCCTTGGAATAGCCAATGCTTCAAGTGCCCTAAGAGATTTGATATGAAAGTAACTGCCATAGAAGAAGCTCAAGACATCAGCAAGAATAGGGTGGGTGAACTTATTGGATCTCTCTTAACCTTTGAAGTAGGGATAAGTGACATATCTGATAAGAAAAAGAGCATAACCTTTGTGTCCAATACTGAAGATGGAGAGGATGAATGTGATGTGGATACTGATGAAAGCTTGTCCAATGCTATAGTGCTTCTTGGAAGACAGTTTAACAAGGTAATGAAGAGGATGGACTTGAAGTCAAAACCTAATGTCAAGAACAAATCTTATGACATTAGCAAGTCTAATGATGTTGGTAGAAGAACAAGGGCTAAAGAAAAATCCACTCAAAGCAAAGGGATTAAATGCCATGGATGTGAAGAATTTAGTCACATTAGATCTGAATGCCCTACTTCCTCAAGAAACAAAAGAAAAGTCTAGTTGTATCTTGGACTAATGAAGATTCTGAAAGTGATCTTGAAGAAGAATCTGCTAAACATGTGACTGCTTTGACTAGGAGATATGACTCTAATGAAGACTCTAGTGTTGATGAATTAACCTTTGAAGAACTTCCAGCTTCTTACAAAGAGTCGTGTCTCAGAAGTGAAGAATTATGTCATCAAGGAGAGAAGCAGAAAAAACCTATAATCAAATTGAAGACTGAAAAGGAAGAGCATCTTAAAACTATCTATGAGTTGAATGAAGAAGTTACATTGCTGAATTCTCAACTTGATCAAATGTCCAGGTCTGTCAGAATGGTGAATAATGGAACTAACACTTTAGATGAAATCCTTCAGGTTGGAAAAAGGACAGGAGACATGACTGGGATAAGGTTTGATGGAGAAAAGAAACCCTCTTCAGACTGTAGTCCCTCTTCACACCTCAGTCCTTCTGGGCCTAAACGAAATATGTCTCCTCAGATGTCTCAACATCATAGCAGAAAACAACCCAACCACCCAAGAGGAAGATTCCAAAGATGGAGATGCCATTACTGTGGTCATTTTGGTCACACAAAGCCCCTCTTCTTCTGGCTACATGGATATCTTAAACCTGTTCCTCAACCTATACCCAATCACAACACTCCTTCTAATAAGAAGTAATTGGTTCCTAGAGCTGCTGCTACCAGCTTGATAGCTCATATGTCTCTCAGAGTCTCAGCTAAAGAGGATTGGTATTTTGACAGTGGGTGCTCTAGACACATGACAAGAATTAAAAATCTCTTAGTAGACATCAAACCCTATTATACTAGCTATGTGAATTTTGGTGATGGAGCCAAGGGTCAAATTAAGGGGATTGGAAAACTGAATTGCTCAGGAGTTCCAAACCTTGATAATGTGTTCCTGGTTAAAGGGTTGACTGCTAACTTGATTAGCATCAGTCAACTGTGTGATCAAGGATTCAATGTCAATTTCACTAAATCTGAATGCTTGGTTACAAATGAAAAGAGTGAGGTGGTTATGAAGAGAGTCAGATCTAAAGACAACTGCTATCTATGGGTTACCCAAGATTGTAGTTACACCTCCATATGTGCTCTAGCCAAAGAAGATGAAGTGAAATTGTGGCACCAAAAACTTGGTCATTTGTATCTAAAAGGGATTACGAAGATCATCTCTATGGAAGCTGTCAGAGGAATTCCTAAGCTAAAGATTAAAGTAGGAAAGGTATGTGGTGAATGCCAAATTAGAAAGCAATCTAGGATGTCACACCCGAATATTAAACATCTCACTACTTCAAAAGTGTTGCAACTCCTTCACATGGACATGATGGGACCTATGCAGGTGAAGAGTCTTGGTGGAAAGAAATATGCTTATGTGGTTGTGGATGATTTTTCCAGATATACTTGGGTGAATTTCATAAGAGAAAAATCTGAAGTGTTTGATGTGTTCAAAGACCTCTGTCAAAGAATTCAAAGAGAAACAGAGAGCAATGTTGTTAGAATCAGAAGCGATCATGAGAAGGAATTTGAGAACTAAAAATTTGCTGAATTTTGCTCATCTAAAGGGATTAGCCATGAATTCTCTTCTCCCATTACTCCACAACAAAATGGAGTTGTAGAACGAAAGAATAGAACTATCCAGGAATCTGCTAGAGCTATGATCCATGCAAAGAAACAGTCTTACCGCTTCTGGGCTGAAGCCATGAACACTACATGCTATGTTCATAATAGAGTGTCCTTAAGAACAGGAACCATGACTACCTTGTATGAGATATGGAAGGGAAGAAAGCCTACTGTCAAATACTTCCATGTGTTTGGAAGAAAATGCTACATATTGGCAGATCGTGACCAAAGAAGAAAGATCGATCCAAAAAGTGATGAAGGAATATTTTTGGGCTATTCTACTAACAACAGAGCCTATAAAGTATTCAACTCCAAAACTAAAGCTATGATGGAGTCCATAAATGTCGTTGTTGATGATGTGCACAAGGAGGCTGATGTCCTAGAAGATGTTGGAACATCCCATGATATCTCAGCAGAGTATGCAAACAAAGACACTGATCCTAATCCTATTAATGTAGAACCTGAACCTGAACTAGTAGACAAGGGACCCTCTACCAGAATTCAGAAAGACCATCCTATGGATCTTATCACAGGTGATCTATATAAGGGAGTCGTTACTAGATCCAAAGAAGTCATAACAAACTCTTGTTTTGTGTCTAAAATTGAACCAAAGAATGTCAAGAAAGCTTTAAGTGATGAATTCTGGATCAATGCCATGCAAGAAGAGCTAGGGAAATTCAAGAGAAATGAAGTACGGGATCTTGTTCCAAGGCCTGAAGGAACATATTTGATTGGAAGAAAATGGGTATATAAGAACAAGTCTGATGAAAAAGGGGTGGTCACCAGAAATAAAGCCAGACTGGTTGCTCAGGGATACACTCAGATTGAAGGGGTTGACTCTGATGCAACTTTTGCTCCTTTAGCTCGCCTTGAATCTATCAGGTTACTTTCGGGAGTTGCCTGCATTATGAGATTCAAGCTGCTTCAGATGGACGTTAAGAGTACCTTCTTAAATGTATACCTAAATGAAGAGGTTTATGTGGAACAACCAAAGGGATTCATTGATCCAACTTTTCCTAATCATGTTTATAAGTTGAAGAAAGCTTTATATGAACTGAAGCAAGCTCTTAGAGCTTGGTATGAGAGACTAACAGAATTTCTTGTTGATAATGGATACAGAAAAGGTGGCATAGATAAGACCTTGTTTATCAAAGAAGAAGGAGGAAAGCTCATGATTGCTCAAATCTATGTTAATGATATTGTGTTTGGTGGGATGTCTGATGAGATGGTTCAACATTTTTTCCAGTAAATGCAGTTAGAATTTGAAATTAGCCTTGTTGGTGAATTAACCTATTTTCTTGGGTTGCAAGTCAAAAAGATGGAAGATATTATATTCCTATATTAGAGTAAATATGCCAAGAATATAGTTAAGAAGTTTGGGATAGAGAATGCCAGTCACAAAAGAACACCTGCTCCTATCCATCTTAAGTTGTCTAAAGATGAAAAGGGTGTAAATGTGGATCAAAGTCTCTATAGAAGCATGATAGGAAGCTTATTATATCTTACAACAAGTAGGCCTGGCATTGCTTTTGTTGTAGGTGTCTGTGCTAGATACCAAGCTGAACCCAAAGTAAGTCACATCAATCAAGTAAAGAGGATTCTGAAGTATGTTAATGGAACAAGTGAGTATGGAATGTTATACACTCATGGATATGGTTATGTGTTATTTGGGTATTATGATGCTTACTGGGTTGAAAGTGCTGATGATAGGAAAAGCACATCAGGAGGTTGCTTTTTTTTGGGGAACAATCTTATATCATGGTTCAGCAAGAAGCAAAATTGTGTCTCTCTGTCTACTGCTGAAGCCGAGTATATAGCAGCCGGGAGTATCTTCTCTCAACTGGTATGGATAAAGCAAATGTTGACTGAATATAATATCACAAAAGAAGTCATGACATTGTATTGTGACAATTTAAGTGCTATAAAAATCTCCAAAAATCCTATTCAACACAGTAGGACCAAGCATATTGATATTCACCATCACCTTATAAGGGAGCTTGGTGAAGATAAGATCATTGCCTTAGAACATATTGCTACAGAGAAGCAGCTACCTGACATCTTCACTAAGGCATTGGAGGCCAATCAATTTGAAATTTTAAAAGGCAAATTAGGGATTTGAATTTATTAGGATTTGTAGCAATTATTGGTGAGTGGAAATATCATTCAAGAGGTTTGGTATTTTCCAAAAATAAAGATGTCTCAACAACACTTATTATTTCAAAATACATTAAAAGTTATTTCCATATGCTACCCTAACCTCACTTATCATCCCAACTGCTCTTTCATCTCCCATACTTTCATGAAACTTCTGCTTGAACCCCATCGTCCCACACACAAAAATCTCAAGATGTCTCAACAACATGATTCAACTTCGTCCAAGTCTGCTAGGTCAGAATCTAAGACAACGACTCATCCTGTGAGTATCTTGTTTGATGATGTGATAGATGTGGCTCCACTAGCCATGGCTCCCTGTGACGATGCTAAGTTGACAAAGTCCACAATCTCACATGCAAGCGGTTTGAGACGGGCTCCTATAGGTAACCCTTCTAATACTCCTCTTGATTCAACCTCTGAAAATAGGACCAAAGAGGGTAGTATGTATGTTGATAGAGCCATTAGAAAGTTGGTTACTAAGGTTTTGTATGGAGGTCACAATGTTTCTGGGATTTCTACCCCAGTTTCTCGAATGGATGTTATTCCCACTTTTGATGCTAACCAAAGTGAGGAAAAAGATGTTGATGGCTCTCATTCTGAGAATAACACTGATACTGATAACCTGCACAAGTCGGCTAACTCTGTGCTTAAGGAAGGGAGGATTGAAGGTGATGTTAATGATGATGCTGGTATTTCTGGTGTGGAGAATAAAAATGGTTGTTCTGATTAGAGTAAGAAAAAGGATAATGTCTCTGATGATGTTGTGGATCTTGATAATGTGCCATTTGATGATGAATTAATTATGGATGTGGCTGTTGGAATTGCCAAGAGGCTGAAGACAAGGAGAGGCAAAGTCGTGATTGATAACTCTCCTCCTAAGAGCAGTAAGAAGAAGATTGTTGTTGGACCTCCTAAAACATGGAGCAAAGTTACCCCTGATTCTAAGAAAAGAAAGGCCAGGTATGAAATTGAGTCTGAAGAGGATGTTGAGGATGATGTCCATGACATCACACATGTAAGAAGACCTGCTACCAAGAGAGCAACATACATAGTGCCTGCTGCTCCTTTCGACAATGTATCTTTCCACTCCATTGACAAGTGGCAAAGTGGAAGTATGTGTACCAAAGAAGAGTTACTCTGGAGAGAGAGTTGGGCAAGGCTGCTCTTGAGATCAAGGAGGTCATGATGTTAATTTTTGATGCTGGGTTGATGAAGACTGTGGTTGGTTTTTCTAAGTGCTATGATATGTTGGTCAAGGAGTTCATTGTGAACATTCCTGAGGACATTACTGACAGAAAAAGCAAGGAGTTTAATAAGGTATTTGTAAGGGGGGATGTGTTGATTTTTCTGCCGATGTTATTAATAGGTATCTAGGAAGGGATGAGGAAGAGGAAAGTGAGCTTGAGGTGACTGATAATCAAGTATGCAAGGTGATCACAACAAACGAAGTTACTACATGGCCATTGAAGGGAACATTTTTTGATGGTCAACTGAGTGTTAAATATGTTATTCTGCATTTGATTGGAGCAGTAAACTGGGTGTATACTAATCATACTTCCACCATTACTGTTGGGTTAGGAAAGTTCATATTTGCTGTTGGTGCAAAGGTGAAGTTTGACTATGGTAGCTACATTTTTTATTAGATTGTGAAACATGCTACTACCAATGTTGTCAAGTTGCCAATTTCTTTTCCTTCTCTGATTTGTGGGATCATTCTAAGCCAGTATCCTGGTATTCTCTCTAGTAATGATGTGGCTTGCAAAAGGGATTTTGTTCTGTCTCTCCATTATAAATTGTTTGCAAGAAGACATGTCCCAGACATTGTCTTGACATCTGCTGAGAAGACATCCTCTACCAAGACTGGGCTTATCTCAGAGTTAAAGGAAACTTGCAGAGACTTCGGAGAAGTCATTTGTGTGTCTACTGTAAGGAAGCTAACATTGGAAGCCTTGATTAGAGGACTGAAGCAGACTGAAGGAAATGACGTTGAGGTTACTGATGCACAGAAAGAGGAAGATGGGGAGGATTCTACCTCTGATGATAGGACTGGTGATCATGTTTCTGGGTCTACTACTGATGATGAAGATTACAACTTTGGATCTGAGGAAGAGAATTAATGGTGCTTGGTTATGGTGTTCTTTGGATTATGGTTTTTTTTGTTGATTCAAAATTTGTTTTCTTTTAGCACTTAATATGCTTTGGCTTGTATTTTTTGTGTTCTTATAGCACTATTAACAATATTGGTTCTATATGATTGTTCTTTGTTAATGTGTTTTCCTTAGTATGATTTATTTAATTATGGCTAAAAAGGGGGAGAAGTAGTATGAGGAGTTTTTTAAGTAGTATGAGGAGGTTGTTGTGCTACTATTATTTTTGCTGTTGAGGGGGAGTTTAGTCTATTTCTAACACTTTAGTTTGAGGGGGAGCTTTATTTTTCTGTGTTTTTATGTTGTTGTGCTCTCTGATGTGTTCTGGGATCTCTTGTGATCAATTGGTTGTTTTAGCCAAAATTTGCCAAAGGGGAGTTTGTTTTTCGAATTTTGGTAAAACTAGGCGTTATCACAATATGTTATATAGGATGTCTTGACATATGATCTTATCATTCTGAAGGCGGTTCCTATTAATGTTGTAGGGTTTTAGTTCGAGATGTCAAGTATGATGTCCTGACATTTGTGTACAGAACATTCAGCCAGAATTTTATGTTTTGTCTGTTGTGTTTTTGTGCAACCTTGTGTGCTTTCATGGTAAGAGATTTTGCTGGTGCAAATCAACGTGGAGATCTTCTTTAAACAAAAGAGCTTCTGCTGGCTAATTCGTGGAGTCTTGTGGAATCTTTTGGTCTATTTTAGTACATAATATCTTGAGATTATTTGGAGGTTAATTTGATTTGATTTTATCAAATCTGATTTGGTTATATTTCTATAACATTAATTATGAAACGATTTGATGAATTATCTAATTTGATTTTATCAAATCAAAGTTAGGTTTTGCTACTGCCAAAGCCCATTCAAAGTGTTTCTATATAAAGACTTTACAATCCTATTTGAAGATTAGTGAAGCTAGGGTTGTGAGTGGGCATTGCGTAAGGAATAGGTTTCTACCTTCTTATGTTGTTATTTGTGAGCCATTCACTCATCACTTTGATGTATGAATTGGACTGAGTTCTTTGAGTTGTAAGTTGTACACTCTATGCTTTTAAGCATGAGTGTATTATTATTGATTGAAGCTTTTAAGAAAGATCAAGTGTTGTCCTTGAAGTGTGTCTTCTACTTCTTAATATTTTGTTTTTATCACTGTATGTGATTGAGGGGGAGTGAGAGGAGTCTCATATCTGATAGTGTCTTAGATAGAAGTTACACTAATAGAGATTAAGTGTGAAGATTGTAAACTAGAGAGAGTTTGTTGTGTGTCTTCAAACTAATTTTGTTTAGTGGATTTCCTTCCTGGCTTGGTAGCCCCCAGACGTAGGTGTGTTTGCACCAAATTGGGTTAACAATTTCTTGTGTCTCTTTAAAATTGTTAACTTCTTTTTATCTTGTTCATATATTTTTAATTGTTCAGATATAGTGTCGTGACATCTTCTTCGACATCTCATTTCTGATACCAGAATTTTAGAAAGAACCACCTCAAGATGTTGAAAATTAAAGGAGATATGCTCATTTGATCATAGCATCCACAAATTGCTATATTAGGTCAAACACCTTGCACCAAACTTGAATCTCTAGATGATTTCTTGCACAATAAGCCGTGATGAAACATATATGATGTTGGAATGATGTTGCCTTGAACCAAAATTGATGATGAGGGACTTCTAAGGTTGAGAAACACACAAAGCCATAGAGAACACCTTGCTTGAACTTGAAGAAACTCAACCTTCTTGCTTGAGAAACAAACCATGATACCTTGATCCCCTTCCAAGAACAAATGATATGAAAACATGAATATGAATATGCAAAGAAACATAAGGCAAGAACACAAGAGAAGATGAGCAAATTTTGGGGTGCTACAATGACATACACGCTTTTTGTCAACAATAGATGAAAGCCTCCTCCAAGAGGCCAACTCGACTTTGCTTTGTTGTCAATTTGTCTCACTCTGTTGATATGTTGTGGATAGAGCGTCGACATTGATGTAGGATAATACCTTTGCCATTTTATAACGTGGAAGAACACAAGATGTGCATGTAGTAACGTTAAAGCCATACACTTTACTTGATAAAGATGATGCTTCTATTTGTGTCTTTATTGAGTCTTTATATTTCACATGCTTTTGTTTTAACTTTTTGAGTTTAGTTTGGTTTATTCATTGAGAAATTTGTTTGCCTAAAAAAAACTCAAATTCCTTTCATATTTTTATTATTATTTTTAATTAGTTTATTTCTATTTTAATATATTAAAAATGCCAAAAATATTTTTCCTTGACTATTATTTATGTTTTTATATTCAAAAAACCTAAAAGAAAAATTTAATTAACTTTTTAATTTTTTTTTTCATATTTAAAGAAAAAAACCAAAAAAAAATGTTATTATTTCTTTTAAATATATATTTATCGTTTGTTGTTTAAAAAACCCTAAAAAAAATAGAGTGTTACATTTGTTGTTATTAGTTATTATGATCATACAATTTGTTGATTATTCTTTAGCTTGCTATAACTTATTGATTGATTTGCTGCTTGGCCTATACTTCATTGTGTTGATTGATGAATACAACAGTCATGTTACCTTTTTATCACCATTTTGTCTTATTGATGAGTTAACTCTTGAGGAGTAATGCTTGTATGTTCTTTATATGTTGGTTACTTAACTCTTGACTATGTCTTATGTTTTATGCTTGATGATGATATATCCATGTGATATTTGTGCTTTGAGACTTGATGATAGGTACGATTAAGGTTTTCACTAGAGACAACTTGAGACACCTTGTATTGAGAGTTTGGGTTGATTACATGACCTGATGCTTACTTTATATATGTGTTGTCATTTGTTTATCAGCTAAAGTTTTGCACTTGAGGCTTTGTTTTGTTCTATTAGGATATTGTTGTCGTGATGCCTACTTTGTTTGATATTTACTTGTGGCTCTTGAATCTTTATGTTTTCCTCTCCCTAAGTCCCAAGGAAATGATTTCACTATTGACTGCCATGTCACATTTATGATAGATTAATGTACTTCCTACCCTACCTCGTGATATTGTTAGAGTCATCCCCTTGGCATTGTTAGAGCCATCCTCCTTCTCTTAACCTAGCCTTAGGTTAGGGTTTGTTAACCATATGTGAGTATTATTTTTATAAGTACTTACCTTCCCTCATTGGCCTTGTTAGAGTCGATTGACCTTACAACTTAGAATTAGGTATAGAGTTTGTAAACTCTATATGAGTACCATTGTTATGAGTAATCACTTTTCCCTTTGAATTTATTAGAGTCAATTCCTAAATAGTCATTAAACTTAGACTTAGATAGTTCATTAACTCTATGTAAGTGTCATGGTTATGAACACTTACTTCCCTCTGGAACCTTGACCACAGTCAAGAATTCCTCAATCTTAGTGAGGTGAACTATGAATGCTCTTATTCAATCCTAGTTAGGATATGTAGGCACGAGATGTGATGCCTTAGGAAGCATACTTTGTATATACCCTAGGTCGTTACCTTAGAACTTATCCTTAGCAAGCAAAAAATAACATAAGACAATTACAAATAAGAGGTTCATGTAGAAAACTATAGATACTTAGGATGCTAACACCTTCCCTAGGTATAACCAACCCCGAACCTTAGTTTCTCTTATCTTTGTTGTCACATAGCGCACTGAGGGTTTTCTTTCGATATTTACCCTTTCCTTTGGATAAATCAAAGCTCAGTGGTGAACTTCATGATTTGTGATTCAAGTTAACTAATAGCTTGATATCCAATTCTCACCATAACAACAATCAAGGTTTGTTCATAAATATGATATGATATTTTTGGGCTCTTGATGATAATCAAGGTATGTCCTTGAAAATGGAGATTTGATTATAGTTTGGATATATTTTAAGAATGATGAACATTTGATGATGATCAATTTGTTCAAAGAGCTTATGCTAGAGTGTTAAACTCTAACAGTCTCTTCCATTCAAGATTGATTTAGAAAATTAGTTATAGAGCATGCACATTGATAGTGATCAATGGTTCTAAGATTTGTGCTAGAGTGCTAGACTCTAACACCTCTTGGTCCAATATTATTGAATAAGTGTTTTAAGGATGAAAGAAGGGAAAAATTGGCTACCTCAATGTGCAAGACTCGAGACTTAGGTTTCAAGGGTTTTTCTAGAATTCTAGATTCCAACAATCCTTTTCTTTCAAGTTTATTTTAAAAGAGTATTTATGTACTTTAAAGTATTTAGCTATCCTTGAAGAAGGAAGAAATCTTGAGATGACACTCTACCAAGGGTCAAAGTTGAAGAGAGCACTTGACAAAGTGGCTAAGGTTTTTTAAGACACTTGATAAAGAGTCAAAGGTTTATTAAGGCCTTTGATGAAGAGCTAAAGGTTTGTTTAGGAATGGTATAAATTTGTAGGGTTTGAGTTTGGATTGAATTTGAGATAATGGATTAGGGTTTGATCAGAGTTTAGGGTTTAATGAGAGGTTCATGATCTTGATTAAGATTATGGTTTGATGAAAGGTTACAATCTTGATGAAGATTAGGGTTTGATGAGAGGTTACAATCTTGATGAAAATTAGGGTTTGATGAGAGGTTAAAATCTTGATGAAGATTAGGGTTTGATGAGAGGTTAGCAATCTTGATGAAGATTAGGGTTTGATGAGAGGTTATGGTTATGAAAATACCACTTACTCATACATGAATTATAAATCAAATAAGTTATAACTTCTTCTCTAATGTTAGGTAATGATGGAATGACTTGACAAAGTCATGGTGGAAATGTTTATGATAAGGACCAAAATAGGGAAACAAAGAAATTCTAAGCTACATAGATGAAACTTTATCTAAGGGTGACTTGACAAAGTCACAAAGGGAGATAATAATCACCCAAAGTGAAAAAAGAGTTCACAAGTTGTATTGATGAGAAAATCATCTAAAGATGAATTGACAAAGTCATAAAAGATCAATCATGTTGAACACAACAGAGGTAAGCATAGACATACACGTGGAGGAGACATCATCAAAGTTTAATGGCATATTAACAATCATGGTTCAAGACTTCACACTTAGGGTATGACATGCATTAGGTTTATGTTCATCACAAAGATTCATCTCACAAAGTTGATTTAACCATGGCAAAGAAAGTCAAACACACTTAAAAAAATTAAGGCAACAAATCATTTTACTCTCATACATGTCATCTATCAATCCATGACTTCAATTTAAATCTAAAGTGGTCAACTATTCACAATTTCATATCATGCATGGATTGGACAAGTATCCTAATTTAATCTAACAATCTTCATCAATCATTTAATCAAAATCCTTTATAAATTATGAACAAGGCAAAAGCATTTACAAATTAACTGCATATTTAACAAAATAAACAAATAAATCACTTAAAGTTTAAAAACAAAGTATACAAGTCATGACTTAATAAAATTTATATCACAAATATTTTGGATGAAAATAAAATGAAAGCATTAGAAGTTTTTTAATAAAAATAAGTAAATAATCAAATAATGTATTTTTTTGAATTTTAAAATTTAATTAACAGAATAAAATAAATAAATAAATAAAGTATAAAACAATATTTGGATTTTAATAAAAATAAATATTGAAATAAATATATATTTTGAGTTTTTAAAATAAAAGAAAAAAAGGAAAAAATAAATAAATTAAATAAAAGAAATAAAAAAGAAATGAAAAAGAGAGAAGGAAATAGAAGGAATAGAAAATGAGGAAGAAGACAAAAATTTGAGGAACCTGGGGTTCAAACCCCCTCTCTCACTCTCCACACATGAAACCAACACTTTGGCCACTGGCACAAGGCGCACATCTTGTCAAAAATTCCACTTCATAAAATAATATATAAAAATGGAATTTAAAAAACAGAAAAAAACGCACCAATACCATTGTCGCCTTCTTCCTTGAGATCTCAAATTTCAAAAATGCAAAACCTTATTTCTCAATCAAAACAGAGAAACCAATATACTATTTTGATTAGAATTTCCTAAGGAACCCAACAATTCCATTCAATTTCATTTATATTTATCCTAGCTCATGAAATTAATGGAAAACAAAAAAATATAAATCTTCTAACAAAAACTAAATTTCATACAAGCATGATCAATGAACACAAGCATAGGTGTTTCAATCCTCACATTATGGAAAACATATTGGTAACAAGAATTAATCACTATGATGCTTCTATGATATAGTTCGAACAAATGAACATTTACCTCAAAGTGGTGAAATTTTGATTTGCCTTAGAGACCTCCCAGAAGCAATGTGATGATCCCTACAACTTTCTTGGACCTCAAGGAGTGTATTGATATGCTCAACTTGCCTTGAAACCTTCTGGAGCTCTATATCCAAATCAACTTGCAAAGTGGAAAAAGTGAGATACTGGTATGGTTTTCTAGAGGTTTTTAGTTGATTCCAATGCATACATAAAGTTCTATGAGGTATGTGGAGTGTGTTTGGATGGAAAAGTGGCAAGAAAATGAGAGATATGTGAAATGTGAAGTTATGGTTTTTTTGACAAATTTGAAAACTTGAAGAAATAGTGCAATGTGATTCTGATGTTCTTGGATGATTAGGTGTTTGTTTGCTTATAAATGATGAGATCTATTTATAATGGATATGATCTGAATGGAAGACCTTGGACAATGGCTTTGTTTAATGAACTTTGGAGGAAAACCAAAAAGATATTGGTTAAAAGATACAAAAGGTAGATTTTGCTTTTTGGCTCCAAGTTGACTTTGCAAGTGTGATATGCAGATTGTACCAACTCCTTCTGAGGTTAAGATCACGTTCTTTCCCTTTTTAGCATCCCAAAATTTTCCCATCCTTTTTCTTAATATCTTGGCTTATGTTTCATATTATTTTGCATTGTCATTTGTGCATTGCATGGGTTCTAGGCAGGGGATCAATGTATCTTGTTCATTTCTCAAGAAGAAGAGCTTCATCCTCAAAGCTCAAGCAATGGTTTATTTGAAAACATGTGGTATTCTCAAGTCCCAAGGTTTTCTCATCATCAAGACATGTCTCACAATCATTTGGATCAAGGTTACAAACATTGATCACCTCCTCCTATCTTGTGAACAACTGGATTGTGGTTTTGGTTAAAAAGGCATTTGTGGCTAGTCCTTTGGGCAATAAATGGTTCTATGGCTCGACACACACCTTGAGGGTCCTCTATATGAATTATGTATCATCACAAGTCATGACAAGAGCTTCAATCAATGGAAAAGGTGAAAACCCTAATTCTAGTCATTTAGCAACATCCATAACTTTCTCATCCTTGGTCCCATGAGAGCAAACATGTTATCAAATTAAAGAGGAAATCATGAACTACAAGTTTGTAGAAGAAGGCAAGTCCAAAAGGTCCATAGTTTGAGAGATATGAAGAGCTAAAGTTGAGAAAAAGAGGTTTTTTCATTCCAACACTTAGAAATTTTTCTAAGAATGGAAATTTAGCTTTAGTACATGTTTTAAAGCCTATCTTACATGATGATACAAGTTTCAAATGCCTTCTCCTTGAAAATTAAAGTTGTAGAGAATCCTCCAAGATTTCCTTTGTGTCATACCCCAAATTTGTCCTACCTTTGTACAACTTCCATTCTGTACATCCACCCATTAACTGGCATTCAAAATAAAAAATATATGTGCGGCCGTTGCTCAGGGTGTCATAATGATGAATCGAATTAAACTGAGGTTCACTTGAGGCTATCGAGGGAATTGTGTATGTGTTGACTGAGGTTTAGTGGATATAACCTAGTCTTGGTCAAGCAGGGATTTGGTTTCATGATTAAGGTCATGTTGTAGGACTTATATGGTGTGCGTCTGAAGCCTTAATTAGGGTTCCTGTGTAGTTGTAATACAACTTTGTGTTGCTTATTCGGTTCAAGATTTGGATTATCAGTGCAAGTAAAAAAAAATTCAAAGGAGAATTGAAGATTGATTCATGTTCAATTCGTTTCTCACGAATTGATTCAAGGAGAAATTCAAGAGCAATTCCAAATGTGGTTATGGAGTTCTGATGAAAATTCAATTTTAATCACTATTATTTTAATCAATAGTTGATGAATTTGAAATAATTGTGAGTTCAAGATCATTCCACCTCATTTAATTTTCATTATTCATGTCCAAAGCCCATACATTGAAAGCCCACTTGTCATTTTATTTATTTACTATTACAAAGAATAAGGGATATTTGAGTTTGAAAAAATCCATATACATATACAAACTCAACAACCGTTACAAAGCCAATACTATAGGCTCACGAAAAAGGACACCATTGCCATAGAGCCTACCTACAACGCGACTCACACCGAGTATTCACATGAGCAATTCTTAAAACCATTCAAATGAAGTCTCAACATGATTCATTACACCACATAATACTAGCCATATTTTCACACAAAAAATTAATTAATTACACCAAAGTCCTCCAACAGATCCCTGCGTAGAGGAAAATTTATGAGTCTATACATATTTCATAAACCGAAAAAAAAAGAAAAAAAGAAAAGAAGAAGTGCAAGATGTTTTGAGGAAAATGACATTCCTACCTCTCAGTTGCAAAGAAAACCCACCACAGATTCGTACAACCGCATCACACTTAAATTTCCCAAACACCATTCCTAAGAATGATCCCACAGAGCTACATTACGGACTTTCGTCAAACCAAAAATGCATCCATACCCACTCACCAGAACGTACATCATACACAGCAATAAGACCGTTTCAATGTCGCAAACCATACGAGTACTAACCAACCATATCATAACCATTGCCCATAAAAACTACAAATTGCATCATCAAATCGTACGTACCAACTTTCAACATAACCGTGATTCGCAAATGTCACACAACCATCTCCCGTACGACATCCAAGCACAACACCACCTACGTCCATAAATCAGAGATCCGTCAAAAGGGAAGGATTTTTTTTTCTGTGAGACCCACCTCAAAAACAGCCTTCAAAAATGGATCTTCTGTGGGACCTTCAGAAAAGGATTCTCCTTTTTACTTCAATAAAACCCAAACATCTCATAAAATCTTCCCAAAAAAAAAACACACAACCTCAATTTAAAACCAACAACGAAATTTGTTTTTTTGGACGAACCATCACCTCACTCGGTTTTTCTTTCACCAACAGAACACCTTCGATCCTCGTCTCTTCTTCAACCTCTAACCTTCAACCATCCTCTCTTCTTCAACCTCTAACCTTCATACCCTTCACTGAATCCTCATTCTTCCATTAACAATACCCATAACCCTTTCTCCTTCCCCAAATATGAAAACCAAAAGAAACCCATTTCAAAACAAACCGAAAGAACAAAGATAAAGAGATCGAGAGTGAAATGGAGCACAAAACCGAGAATTTGATTTGAGAAAAGGGGAGAGTGAAGCCGCCGCACAGAAGGAAGGAGAGGTTGGGACGAACTGTCGATTCTCAACCATGGGTCTTTACCTAATGTTTGGTTGTCTTATTTATTTTCATAGTCTGACGCATTTTGTTTTGTTTGAAAAGTGAATTTTTATGCTTTGACCGTCTCCTTCTTTGATATAATAAGTTTTGGTGTTACGACTCTTTTGAAACTGTGTCATTTATAAGTCGTGTTTGACCATTATTTAGATTTCCAATTTATCATACATTGCGTTTATTGACCTTACCACTTTAAATACTGTTGATTTCCTTGAAGGCACATGGAGACATTGGTGGGCCGTGAGGCCCATGTTGCCTCTTAGTTATTTATTTATGCAACCGTGTTTTCTTCTGGTGGAGGGGTGATGGGCTCTCAGCCTATATGATCCCATATCGTTTTTATTTTCTACACCCTATCTCATCTTGCTTTCCTCCAAATATTATTATTTAGTATTTTCCCTTCATTTAACTTTCTTATTTTTAATTGTATTTATTTATTTATTTCAATGATTTATTTCCTTCGATTTTATTTTGTTTCGTTTTGATTTTCATTTCGTTTCATATTAACTTCAATTATATTTTCAATTCCCTTTTGGGTCGATGACGAGACCTCGAAATTGTGTTTCCGTCAAATTATTGATGAAAAACGATAAACCCGAGACCAACTTCTTTTTAACTTTTCATTATCGATTTTTTATTTATTTTTATTCATTTTATTTCATTTTTATCCTTTTTTGGTCAATGACGAATTTTTAAGAATTATTATCGGTCAAACTATTGATAGATGATAATTTATTCAAGACCATTTTATTTTCTATTTCAATTTCTTCTCCATTTCCATTTTTATTTAATTTTTTGTGATCTATGATGTCTTTCAATTCGTAAAACGCCGTTTTATCGATGTCGATAACCTTCTCAATTTTAAATCTATGGAAAATGACCATTTGGGTCGTTTTCTTTACTTTGGGATCGTGAGAGGCTACATTCGATTAATCGACATAATGTTTGCAATTAAGACGAGATCCCACCTTCTTTTGTCCGTGTGACACGATTAAATTGGAGAATGACCCTCAATATCATTTCTCTATCTTGTCTTTAGCAAGGATATCAATTCACGCGACCTCCTATATTCCGACTTTCATCATAAGTCGAGCTACAACGGTTTAGTGTTACATTTGTCCCGATTTAATTCCTAACAAAACTAACCACTAACTTTAATTCCCATCAAATATTAATTGCTTTATAATTCAGTAAAATATTGTTGTGGATATTATCTTGATATTATTATTGTCTTGTATATTATTCATATTGTTCATACTCATATCATATTCGCCATATCATATTCACCCATATTCGAAAATACATAATAAACTATCGAAACGCTAAAAGCCAAATTGGTGGATTGTTGGATCATTGGTCATTTGCAGGAACCCTGACGTGGATTTGTACCCGGCTATAGCTCAAGGAGTAGTTTAGGACACAATGCACACACACGGCTTTCTCTTGGGCTACCTGACAATGAGACCCCTTTATTTCGTGCAATCCCGTGTAAAATACATGTACCCCTCTCCCATTCTGATGTATGTTTCGTATATCTTTAATTGTAGTTTATCTTCTAGGATCACCCTTAGGGACTAGCGTAGATCAAACGATTTTCAAACTAATTCTCGAACCGTCATCGAGCCATTTTTAATCACCCATCGTAAGTCGAGTGCTCGTCCGCATTCACCATTGACCTATTGCACACACTTCATCGTGGTTTCGATATTGGGGGCACCCTCAGGGACTAATGTCGTTTCTCACAACCTGACCCTTGATGCGTAAGTCAAGCTTGTTCCATTTTCAATCCAAACCGTCGACTCGTCGTCGAGCCATTTCTCAAACTGTTTCCATTCCAACACATTTTTCCTGCGAAAACAGGTAAAACCCTTGATCCAACGTCAAGCGGATTTTCATAACGAACTATCAATCAATTAACAACTATTTAATCCTTTTCAAGGTGTAAAGAGTGTGATCAAGTCTTTGGTCTTGCTTTCGGTTGTTTGGATGTGAGTTATCTTATTCGTGTGTGAGCAATTGACGCCTTTAAATAACATTAACAATTCGACCACGTTCGAACTTCGTCCAACCACTCACTATTCAAACACCATTCAAACATATCTTCTTTCTTGATGAAAAAGAGAGAGATCCAAGTCTTTGGTTAGCTCTCCCGATTACTTGGGTCCGAGAAGTGAAGGTGAGAAAAACACTTAGAAGGGGGGGTTGAATAAGAGTTTTTAAGAAATATGGCAATAAAAACAACTCAAGATTTTTATCCTGGTTCGTTAAACTCAACTACTCCAGTCCACCTTATCAAAGATGATTTGCCTTTCTCCACAAGGACTTAATCCACTATTAATCAACTGATTACAATAGTAAGCACTAAGAACAACTGTCTTAGTCTTCTCAAGAACAACTGACCACACCTTGGTCTTCTCAAGGAACTTCTTACAAATTAATGTAGACTAACAAGTGTTTAAATGCTTCTAATAAGCTGTATCACAACTATGATAATTACACTTAAGATTAAGTACAAATAAAAGTATACAGTTTTATGAAAGAACAAAAGTGTATGAGCTTTGAGTGATTTCACTTTGATGCTTCAAACGTGTGTATGAATATTTCTATCTGAATGAACTAGAAACTCCTAAATGTTGTAGAAGTTCTCCTTTTATAGCTTTTTCCCAAGCTTTGAGTAATGTGCAGCTGAGTATTGTATTAGAAATATATGACTTTTCATCACCAAAAGGTATGGGCAGAGACATGCTTTTTGCAGTAAATGTATGGTTGTAGAAGCTTTGGGATTTGCACCACGTCTCTTCATTGGACAAAATAGCCGTTGGTTACTTTGGAAGTAGCACCACGTCCAATCAGGTTTACAGCTTCTTCAACAAGCTTCCTTCAGGATGAAGTCTTCATAATCTGCACTTCAGATTTTGGAACTAGCTTAAAAGGAATGCAATGCTTAAGATGATCAGAGCTAAATGTTTGAGATGATCAGAGCTTGATGGAAGATCATAAATTAATATATCAAAGTCTCAATCTTGATCAGAGTCTTCATCAGAGTATGTAGCAGTATGTGCTTTGAGCGTGAATATTAATTTGATTAGAGTCTGATTATCAAAGCCTTTGTTCTTGCAATGAAATGAACTTCAGAGTCTGATTTGATCAAAGCTTTCAACTCTTCATATAATTCTTTCAGATACGCTTCAGATCATTCTGCAGCTTCTGCTTCAAATTCTTCTGGCAGCGCCTCAGAATCTTCTGATTGTCTTGCATCTGATGCTTCAGAGCCTTGCATAGTTGCTTGTACTTATGTATTTTGCTTCTTTAAGAGTATTCAATTTAATACCTGAAACAATAATACTTGAACAAATTTTAGAGTATATATATTCTTAATACAAAATTCCATAAGAGTTATCATCAAAACATAGAGATATAAGAAACACCAATCTGTGTTCTAACAATCTCCCCCTTTTTGATGATGACAAAACATAGGAAATTTTGTTCAATACAGAGAATAAAAAAATAACTCCCCCAGAGATTAAGAATCTCCCCCTGAAATAAATAATCTCCCCCTGAAATAAATACTCTAATAGAAGTGAATACTTCCCTTTTTGCTTGAGTCTATTTCAGAACCTGGTAGGAATCCTTGTTAGAATAAGGGATTAGAGCTTGGATGCTTTCCATAATCAGAGCCTGATGAATTCTTTCAAATAACAAGTCTGGTTTAACTTCCAGAGTCAGAGTCAAATTTGCTTCAAGGATCAGAGCCTAGTTAGGTAATTCTCAGGATAACTTCAAAGAATTTTTGTCAGATGAAACAATAAAATCTGAAAGTGTTAAACTTCAAAGATAGTTAAAACTATGTCTAAATTTCATTTTAGTATTGCTTATGGATTAACAATCAAATTCTTTTTCTCCCCCTTTTTGTCATAATCAAAAAGATTTTAAAAGACAGAAAAGATAACAGAAGAAAAGAATAACACATAAATGAAAAACAAAACAACCAGATTCATTCAGATTCAAAAAGTACAAAAGATAAGATGTTCCAGAAAGCAAAACAACCTTAAACAGAAAACAAACAACAGAAAACAAAAAAATAGGTGCAAACAAGAATTCAAAAACATGGAAAAGAAAACTAGGGCTGGCTAGATGCAATCAGGGTCAGAAGATTAGTAATCTTTGCAGTAGACTCTTCTTGCTTGGCCATCCAAATTTTGATCTCTTCAGTAGTTTGTTCCTGTTTTACCATTCATGATTTGATTTCCTTAACTTCTTGGACAACATTTGGAGTCTCAGTCTTCATTTTAGATGCAGAGGGTGCAGATGCAGATGCAAATGCCTTAATGTTCTTGAGATACGTCTGGATTTACGTGAGGTTTTGGGTTTTGAGAAGAGATGGAAGCAATAAAGAAGACAGAAATGCATAACAGAAGAGTGATGGAAAGTGGAAAATGTGAAATGTGAAGTGTTGTGAGAATATATAGAAAAAATTGGATAAGCAAAGGTCACACAGAATCTCACGCGTACACTTAAGCAATTAATGAAGTGAAACATAATTATATCAAGCAATTAATGCAAAGAATAAAATCATTTCAAGCATTTATGATTCTGACAGAAGGGGGGAAAATTAAGAGATTTTGAATTTTCAAAGCAATACCTCAAACGTCAATTCAGTATGGTGCACTCTACCTTTCCAGATTCTGAGATACACGTGATTGCTTGCATGTGCTTCTGAAACTTCTTGAGAAATGAAACGTTAGGCAAAGTTCAGATCCTCTGAGCCTTGTTAGTTCAGATTTACACACAAAGAAATAAACACAGAATTGAGATGAAGAAATACTTCAGAGTTTAGACATTTATCATCTGAGTAAAAATTTCATCTGATGAATATTTTATTCTGGACAGAAGTCCATACTTATATTTTTCAGAATAAATTTAAATCTATCTTCAACAAGAGGTTTAGTAAAGATATCAGCCCACTGGTGATCTGTATCCACAAATTTTAAATTAATAATTCCCTTCTGAACATAGTCTCTGATGAAATGATGTTTAATCTCCATATGCTTAGCTTTAGAGTGTAAAATAGGGTTTTTAGATAAGAATATAGCAGAAGTATTATCACAGAAGATAGAAATGTTACTCTCAAAAATCTGATAATCTTCCAGCGTACTTTTCATCCAGAGCATCTGGGTGCTACAACTAGCAGCATCAATTCTGCCTCTGTTGTTGAAAGTGAAATTGTGGGTTGCTTCTTGCTGAACCATAAGATCAGATGACTTCCAAGAAACTGACAGCTTCCAGAAGTACTTTTATGTTCTATTCTGTCTCCAGCATAGTCAGCATCACAGAATCCAACTAATTTATAATCATCAGATCTTTTATAACACAGATCCACGTTAGTAGTAGCTTTCAGATACCTTAGAATCCTCTTAACAACAGTTAAGTGAGATTCTCTAGGATCTGATTGGAATCTAGCACACAGACATACACTGAATAAAATATCAGGTCTAGAAGCAGTCAAATATAGGAGAGATCCAATCATACCTCTGTAAAGTTTTTTATCAACTTTCTTGCTTACCTCTTCCTTACCAAGTGTGCTTGTAGGATGCATTGGAGTCCTTGCCAATTTGCTTTCATTCAGATTGAACTTCTTCAGAAGCTTTTTGACATATTTGGTCTGGTGAATATATGTGCATTCTGGAGTCTGATTTACTTGGATTCCCAGAAAGAATCTAAGTTCTCCCATCATGCTCATTTCAAATTCAGCCTGCATAAACAAAGCAAACTCCTTTCCCAGCATAATATTGGTAGATCCAAATATAATATCATCTACATAAATTTGACAAATTAGTAAATCTTTCTTAACTGTTTTACAAAAAAGAGTTGTGTCCACTTTGCCTCTGATAAAATTCTTTTCCAGAAGAAAATTACTTAATCTTTCATACCAAGCTCTGAGAGCTTGTTTCAAACCATAAGGAGATTTTTTGAGTTTGAAAACATGATCTGGAAATTTATCACTTTCAAAACCAGGAGGTTGATGGACATAAACTTCTTCTTCTATAATACCATTTAAGAAGGAACTCTTATCATCCATCTGATATAGAGTGATGTTATATTGTGCAGCAAATGAAATAAGAAGGCGTATAGATTCTAACCTTGCCACTGGAGCATAAGTCTCAGTGTAATCAATTCCTTCTTGTTTGACTGTAACCTTGAGCTACTAACCTTGCTTTGTTCCTAACAACTTCTCCTTGCTCATTTAGTTTATTTCTGAAAACCCACTTTGTTCCAATAATGTTGAAACCTTTTGGTCTTGGAACCAGATCCCACACATCATTTCTTGTAAATTGATTCAGCTCATCTTGCATTGCAAGTATCCAATCATTATCACTCAAAGCCTCATCCACAGATGTTGGTTCAATAATAGACACCAACCCAAGGAGTGATGTTCCAGATGATCTGATAAACGACCTTGTTCTTATAGGATCATCTTTCTTTCCAATAATCATTTCTTCTAGATGAAAAGCTTTGATTCTGGATGATCCTTTAACTGTTGGTTCTTCAGAAATGTTCATGTTATTCATCTGAGCAGCCAATGGAGTTGCATTTGGTGTAGCTTTTTCTTGAGCTTTTTCTAGCTCTGGTTTCTCAGATTCTGTGAGAATAACTTCTCCATCTGCAGAGTTTCCAAGTTGTTTTGGCTTTTGATTGCCAAGCTTATCATCAAATCTAACATGTATAGATTCCTCCACAATCTGTGTCTCAGTATTGTATACTTTGTAGCCTCTAGAGCATTTAGAATATCCAACCATGAAACACTTTTGTGCTTTAGAATCAAACTTGTTAAGATTCTCTTTAGTGTTCAACATAAAACATATACATCCAAAAGGATGGAAATAAGAAATGTTTGGGTTTCTATTCCTCCACAATTCATAAGGAGTCTTTTCCAGAAGAGGTCTAATAGACACTCTGTTCTGAATGTAACATGCTGTGTTAATTGCTTCTGCCCAAAAATGTTTTGCCATGTTAGTCTCATTGATCATGGTTCTGGCCATCTCTTACAATGTTCTATTTTTCCTCTCTACAACTCCATTCTGTTGTGGAGTTCTAGGACAGGAGAAATCATGAGCAGTTCCATTTTCATTAAAATATTTTTCAAAATATTTGTTTTCAAATTCACCACCATGATCACTTCTGACTTTATCAATTTTGAAATCTTTTTCAGTTTGGACTTGTTTGCAGAAGTCAAAGAACACAAAATGTGACTCATCCTTGTGCTTTAGGAATTTTACCCATGTCCATCTGTTGTAGTCATCAACAATGACTAATCCATACTTCTTGCCTCTGATGAATGCAATTTTTACTGGTCCAAACAGATCAATGTGAAGTAACTCTAATGGTTTTGAAGTTGAAACAACATTTTTGGATTTGAAAGATGATTTTGAAAATTTTCCTTTCTGACATACTTCCCAAAGAGCATCTGAGTTGAACTTCAAATTAGGAAGTCCTCTGACCAGATAAAGTTTATTAACCTAAGATATACGTCTCATATTAATATGAACCAGTCTTCTGTGCCAAACCCATTGCTCATCATTAACAGACATAAGGCATTTAACATTCTGAACCTTAAGTTCTGAAAGACTGATTTTATAAATGTTGTTTTTCCTTTTACCATTAAAGAGGATTGAGCCATCCTTTTGACTCACAGCTTTGCAACACTTTTGATTAAAGATTATGTCATAACCATTGTCACTTAATTGACTTATGGACAATAGATTATGAGCTAATCCTTCAACAAGCAAGACATTAGTTATGGAAGGAAGTTTACCATTTCCAATGGTTCCAGAGCCAATTATCTTGCCCTTTTGATTTCCTCCAAACTTGACATCTCCTCCAGATCTAAGCTCCAGACTTTGGAACATAGACCTTTTTCCCGTCATATGTTGTGAGCATCCAGAGTCCAGGTACCATGGCTGGAGTCTTGACTTCGCTGCTAAGGATGTCTGCAACATAGATGATCTTATCCTTAGGTACCCAGATTTTCTTGGGTCCTTTTTGGTTAGTTGCCTTAAAGCTTTTTCTGAACTTCTGTTTTTCAACATAAGACTTGTTCTGATTAGCTTTAGATTTATTAAACATAGGTTTGTTCTTATTAGAACTTGTGTGTTTAATATCATTTAAGTGACCAAATGTAAACTGAGAATATAAAGGAGGATACTTGATATCCAGTTTATCTACAGATTTTGGATTTGAATCTTCATAAGAAAAAGATTTATATCCAACACCTTTTTATAGTTTCTGCTAATACCATAGATCATTGAAACCATCTTGCTTCTATATAGGCTTTTAGTTAGAAACTTCCTGAAGCTATAGTCATACTCTTGTAAAATATTTTTAGAGCATGGTTTAGACATTGGATCAGAGTTTAGTTGAGCAAATTCTAAATTATTTTTCAGTTGAAGATTTTCAGCTTTTAGCTCATTTATTTCTGATTCAAACTTGTTACTATCAAATTCAATATGCTTTAGAAGCCTTTTGTATTTGAGTTTAACTTTGCTATAGTTTTCAAGAATATCAGATAGACTTTCAACAAGTTCTTGTCTAGAAAGTTCAGCAAATACCTCCTCAGAATCAGATTCTGATTCTGATCCAGATGATTCAACACTATCTTCTATGTCAGCCATGAATGCTACATTAGCACATTCTTCTTCTGACTCTGATGACGAATCAGAGGCATCTGATTCATCCCAGGTAGCCATCAGAACTTTCTTTTTGTGATCTGACATTCTCTTTGGCTTCTCCTTCTGAAGCTTTGGGCATTCACTCTTGTAGTACCCAGGTTCTTTGCATTCATAGCAAACAACCTCTCTTTTTCCAGATCATCTGTGTCCAGAGGATTCTCCAGATCTTCTGTATCCAGAGGTTTCTGCAGATCTTCTGTGTCCAGAAGATTCTATGTGTTGATCTGGTTTCCTGAAGTTCTTGAACTTCCTTTGCTTATTCTTCCAGAGTTTGTTGATTCTTCTGGACAGCAAGGATAGTTCTTCTCCATCTTCAGAAGAGGACTCTTTAGAGCTTTCTTCAATTACTGCAATGCTTTAACAGATTTATTAGATTTTAAAGCAATTGACTTACCTTTCTTTAGAGGTTCATCTTCCTCTAGTTCAATCTCATGACTCCTCAAAGAACTGATTAGTTCCTCCAGCATAATCTGGTTCAGATCCTTTGCCAGCTTCAGAGCAGTGACCATGGGTATCCATCTGATTGGCAAGCTTCTGATTATTTTCTTGACATGATCGGCTGTAGAGTAACCCTTGTCCAGAACCTTTAAGCCAGCAGTGAGAATCTGGAATCTGGAAAACATGGCTTCAATAGATTCAGATTCTTCCATATTGAAAGCTTCATACTTCTAGATCAGCGCCAGAGCCTTGGTTTCTTTAACTTGAGAGTTTCCTTCATGAGTCATCTTCAGGGATTCAAATATATCAAAGGCAGTTTCTCTATTGGTTATTTTCTCATACTCAGTATGAGATATATCATTTAGCAAGATAGTTCTAGCCTTGTGGTGATTTCTGAATTCCTTCTTTTGCGCCTCAGTCATTGATTTTCTGTCAATTTTCTTGCCATTCCCATCAGTGGGATGAACATATCCATCAATTACTAAGTTCCAAAGATCAGCATCAAATCCTAGAAAGAAACTTTCTAGTCTATCTTTCCAATAGTCAAATTTCTCTCCATCAAACATGAGAGGTTTTGTGCTGACTCTTTCTTCATATTTGTTGTTGCTGGATGTTGAAGTTTTAGCATCCATAATGTATATCAACCAAAAATACCAAGAGTTTTTCCCATTGGATCTTTTCTGGTCACGGTTAAGTGATAGCACAAACAGAACCGGAGCTCTGATACCAACTGAAGGTGAGAAAAACACTTAGAATGGGGGGGTTGAATAAGAGTTTTTAAGAAATATGGCAATAAAAACAACTAAAGATTTTTATCCTGGTTCGTTGAACTCAACTACTCCAGTCCACCTTATCAAAGATGATTTGCCTTTCTCCACAAAGACTTAATCCATTATTAATCAACTGATTACAATAGTATGCACTAAGAACAACTGTCTTAGTCTTCTCAAGAACAACTGACCATACCTTGGTCTTCCCAAGGAACTTCTTACAAATTAATATAGACTAACAAGTGTTTAAATGCTTCTAATAAGCTGTATCACAACTGTGATAATTACACTTAAGATTAAGTACAAATAAAACTATACAGTTTTATGAAAGAACAAAAGTGTATGAGCTTTGAGTGATTTCACTTTGATGCTTCAAACGTGTGTATGAATATTTCTATCTGAACGAACTAGCAACTCCTAAATGTTATAGAAGTTCTTCTTTTATAGCTTTTTCCCAAGCTTTGAGTAATGTGCAGCTGAGTATTATATTAGAAATATATGACTTTTCATCACCAAAAGTTATGGGCAGAGACATGCTTTTTGAAGTAAAAGTATGGTTGTAGAAGCTTTGGGATTTGCACCACGTCTCTTCATTGGAAAAAATAGTCGTTGGTTACTTTGGAAGTAGCACCACGTCCAATCAGGTTTACAGCTTCTTTAACAAGCTTCCTTCAGGATGAAGTCTTCATAATCTGCACTTCAGATTTTGGAACTAGCTTAAAAGGAATGGAATGCTTAAGATGATCAGAGCTAAATGTTTGAGATGATCAGAGCATGATGGAAGATTAAAACTTAATATATCAGAGTCTCAATCTTGATCAAAGTCTTCATCAGAGTATGCAGCAGTATGTACTTTGAGCGTGAATATTAATTTGATTAGAGTCTGATTATCAAAGCCTCTGTTCTATCAATGAAATGAACTTCAGAGTCTGATTTGATCAAAGCTTTCAACTCTTCATATAATTCTTTCAGATACGCTTCAGATCATTCTGCAGCTTCGGCTTCAGATTCTTCTGGCAGCGCTTCAGAATCTTCTGGTTGTCTTGCATCTGATGCTTCAGAGCCTTGCATAGTTGCTTGTACTTATGTATTTTGCTTCTTTAAGAGTATTCAATTTAATACCTGAAACAATAATACTTGAACAAATTTTAGAGTATATATATTCTTAATACAAAATTCCATAAGAGTTATCATCAAAACATAGAGATATAAGAAACACCAATCTGTGTTCTAACAAGAAGTCTTTCTTAAGCTTTGAGTAATCATCGTCCGATTCCAACCATTCACTTCAAACACCACTCAAAAACCTTTCTTTTCATGATGAAAAAGAGAGGTATCCAAGTCTTTGTTTCGCTCTCCCGATTACTTAGGCCCGAGAAGTCTTAAGCTTCAAGTAATGGTCATTTGATCTCAAACCTCATTTTCAAGTACAAACTTATCTTCAAGATGAAAAAGAGAGATAGTCAAGTCTTTGACTCGCTTTCCCGATTACTTGGGCCTGAGAAGTCTTTCTTAAGCTTCAAGTAATCGTCATCTGTACCCCGTTCAAACTCAATTCAATTTCGTTTCTTTCGTGGTTGTTACCACGAACTACGGACGCTCTGATTCTTTATTCATTCTTGGATGTAAGATATGTAGGCACAAGATTGCGATGATCTTGGTGAGCACACTTTAACCTTCCTCCACATTTCCCTTCATGTTCTGTTTCCTCCATCATTTCCCGTAGTCGAACTACGACACTCTGATTTCTCATTCTCGTCCGAATGAGCATACGTAGGCACAAGGGCCCTAATCCCTGGAGAGCACCCTATTCTATAACCATCCCCTTTCCCCTAGCATTTTTACCATTTATAGTATCGTTTTAGAACTTTAGTATTGAGAAGAGAAGAATAAAGCTTAGTTAACGCTCACCACAATCCGAATTAAGAGGTTCCCTTTGAGTACAACGGACGTGAGAGGTGCTAATACATTCCCTTTGTGTAACCGACTCCCGAACCCAGGAAAATCAGGTGAAGGTGAGAAAGTACTTAGAAGGGGGGGTTGAATAAGTATGACAAATAATCAAAGATTCAAACACAGTTACTTTTATACTGGTTCGTTGAACTCAACTACTCCAGTCCACCCTCTCAAGAGTGATTTGCCTTTCTCAGTCAAGGACTTAATCCACTATTTAATCCAACAGATTACAATAGTAACACCTAAGAACAACTGTTCTTAGTCTTCTCAAGAGCTACTGATCCCAACTGGATCCTCTTAAGGAAACCTTTTACAATCACTGAAAAACTATTACAAGAGTAAGAATGCTTCTAAAAAGCTATTATCACAACTGTGATATTTCTCTTAAGTTTAAGAACAATGTTACAGGAAATAGAGTATAAGAGCTTTTGAGAGATTAGCTTTGATAAGTGATTTTTTGCAAGAAGTTCGTCTCTGAAGAAGATGGAGTGGACTTCTTTATATAGGCACTTAGATCCATGAAGTCTTTTCAACGTTGGAGGCTGTGTTGAAAAAGCCTGGTGCCTTTTGTCTTTATGTTGGAGGTTGTGCTGAAAAAGCCTGGTGCCTTTTGTCTTCATGTTGCAGAAACTTTCCTTAGAATGGAATGCACAGATAAAACCTTTTTGTCTGTGCTCTTGTGTCTAGCATAAAAGAGGAAAGAGTTGTTGAGATATGCCAACGGACATATTCAAATCTTCTTCACTAAGTAAGTTCAGCTATCAACATCAGAGTCTGGATCTTCAGAATCTCCAGAGTAGAGATATTATGGATCTTCAGAGTCTTGGGATGTTCTTCAGATTATGATGAATCAGAGTATATGCAGCTTGTGTGCTTTGAGCGTGTAGTTCTGTCAGAGCAGAGTCTTCTATATCAGATTCTCAATACTATGCAGCGCAGTATCTTCAGAGTCTTCTGATGACTAAGCTTCTGAACTCTCAGAGTCTTCTATTCTTTAGAGGCTTCTGCTTCAGAATCTTCAGTAGACAACACTCAGATTCTTCTGGAGACAGCGTTCAGATCTTCATTTAAGATGCTCTTGAACCTTTGAAGCCTTTCATAATATCATTGTTCAGATCCAAATTTGCTCTTTAAGAATATTTTCTTTAGTACCTGTAGCAAACAGTCTAGAACAAATTTAGAGTATATAATTCTTGAATACAAAATTCATAAGTGTTATCATCAAAACATAGAGATATTACTAAGAAACAATCGGTGTTCTTACAATCTCCCCCTTTTTGATGATGACAAAACATGACAAATTTTGTTCAATAAAAAGTATGAATTATAACTCC
The DNA here is from genome assembly GCA_963859935.3 of Lathyrus sativus. Classification (NCBI taxonomy): domain Eukaryota; kingdom Viridiplantae; phylum Streptophyta; class Magnoliopsida; order Fabales; family Fabaceae; genus Lathyrus; species Lathyrus sativus. The sequence goes on from OZ012739.1 coordinate 272,911,821, forward strand.
CCTTGAGATTAACAATCTCCCCCTGAAATGAATACTCTAATAGAAGAAAACACTTCCCTTTTTGATTAAGTATATTTCAGATTCAGAGCCTGATGCAAGAGGTTTGACTTTCAGAATCAAGTCTTGATGCCAGATAATTATGACTTCCTTTAGTCAGAGCGCCTGGTTATCATCTTGCTTGAATTATCTTTCAGAGTAAAGGTATCAGAGTAAGATATCAGAGTTGATTGAATACTCAGATTTGCTTTGAAAGATCAGGTTCTGGTTGGAAAAGTCTCAGGGTAACTTCAATGAATTATGTCAGATATATCAATGTAATCTGAAAGACTTAAATTCAAAGTAAGTTAATAAAATGTCTGAATTTCAGTTTTAGTAATTGCTTATAGGTTGAACAATCAGATTCTCTTTTTCTCCCACTTTTTGTCATAATCAAAAGGATTTTTAAAGACATAAAGATACAGAAGAAAAGAAGCATATAGAAGCAAAAACATCAACTTTCAGAGTTCAGAATCAAACAGATTCACAAAAGAACAGATAGATGCCAAAAGCATAACAAAACAATAAGAAAACAACAGAACTAAGTCTGGCGTGAGGCAATAAGGGTCAGAAGCTCTGTCATTTTGGCTGTTGACTCTTCTTGCTTAGACATCCAGGTCTTGATCTCATTAGTTGTCTTTTCTTGCTTTACCATCCAATCTTTTATTTCCTTGACATCATTCACAAGCTCTGTGACCATGAATGAAGAAGAAGCAGATGCAGTAGCAGCAGTGTTCTTGTCAGACTGGTTCTCTTCAGAAGCTTGTTCAACCAATTCATATGTAGGAGCCTCTGGAGGAGCAGCTTCCAGAAGCAACACAGGAGGAGGAGGAGGAATGTTCATCAGAGTTATCTTGATTAACTCTGCAAACTGAGTCTTTGCAAGCTTAGAACATTTAGCTCTAACTTTTAAAGTAGCTTTGTTGAACATCCAGATGAAACGTTTCTAAGAAGCATTTGAAACAGCCGGATCCAAACTTGACAAGCACACTTCCTTAACACGAGCATACTCAGAATCTATCTCCTTCTTGAATATTTCAAACATAGTATTAACACATGATCCTAGATCTGACTGTTCATAGGGTTTAGGATTAGGAGTGTTAACAAGAGTAGGTTCAGATGGTTGTGGTTGAGGTGGTGTTGGTTGAGATGTTTGGGTGTCAGACTGAGGGAGTTCAGTTGGTTGAGGAATGGTTTGGGTTTCAGATAGACGTGTTTCAGATGGTTGAGGGATGGTTTGGGTTTCAGATGATGAAGTTTGAAACATAGAAATGTTAACATGTTCCTTCATAGCAATGTCAGACCGAGCTTTTTTGAGAGACTCTGGTTCAAAATCAGATGATTCAGATGATTCACAATCAGAAGATTCTTCTGAGTGAACAGATGTTGAAGAAATGTTAATGGATTGATTAAGGGGTTGGATATCCAGAATATCTTTAGAAAGATTTGAATCTTCTGGAAGATCTGGTTGTACAGAGTGTTCAGATTGAATAGTCTCTGGTTGGTTTGGTTGTAGAATATCTGGTTGTGGAATTTCTGGTTGTGGAATTTCTGGTGAAGTAGGTTGAGGAAGTTCAGAGGTAGTATGAGGTTGAGGGTCAGAGGTTGTTGGTATAGAAGATGGTTGTGAATGTACTGGGGGAGATGAAGGTGGTTCAGATGAAAGGTTTGCAGATGGTTGGGGTTTAGAAGTTCTATGTCTAAGGGTTGGAGATGGAAGGGGTGAATGAACAGCAGGGGTAGGATCATATATTAATACCTGATGAATAGTGTCTCTTATCTCTTCCAGAGTAGCATCTCTAGAATTGATTTTGACTTTCTTTATTCCTTTCTTCTTCTTCCTTGGAACTTCAGATTCTTTCCTTTTCTTCTGAACAGAGCCTTCTTCATCTTTTCTTTTACTACGCCTTTCCTTCATCAGATTGGGCAATTCTTCTCCTTGTTTCTGAATAAGGTTAGCAGGTAGAGGAATTCCATTCTTCAGACAATCTGCAATGTAAGCCCAGACAATACCTTTTGGTTCATCTGCGCTTAACATTGGAAAATCTTCTATTGGTATCCTTCTGCCATTGACCTCCTCAGAGTTTATCTTCCTTAGTTTACCATTTAGCTCTGAAATGATCTTCATTCTTTTCAGAGTAAGCCCGTTTATCTCAGATCCAATAATGTAGGACAGATCCTCTGTTAACTTTGCATCTGTCAGATGCTTCACCAACTGATTCTCTGTAAGGATGTCTGAAATAAGTCTTCCCAGAGGTATCCAAGTTCTAACTTTCCCAGCTTTAGCTCTGACCTCTTCTCTAGTCTCTTTGACATGAGTCAGAAGATGACTGAAAATCAGATAGGGCAGATCCACCTTAGTATTCTTGCTGATGCAGTACATGAAGCACAAATGCTCTGTACTCACATAGTCTGGTGAGTTGGATGACTTTCTGTGAAAGATTGTACTCATAAATATCTTCGCCCAGATCCTATAGATAGGTTTCAGATCTTTAACCTTGCTTGTTGGTGTTCCAGATATAGTAATCTCTTCATACACCTTAGCCATATCAATACGTGCAGAGGCTAGGTTTGTAACACCATCAGATTCTTTATAACTAAACAGCTGACTGATTAGTTTCTCAGTAATCATTATCTCCTTCCCAAGGACAAATGAGTGAATGAACTTAGGACCAGCATGAGCGTGAATCCAGAATTCCTTCACAAGAGTTGGGTACACAGGACCCATCAGTCTATCAAAATACTTCTCCCAGCCTTGAGCTTTAATGGCAGTTGTTAGGTCAAACCCATTTTCTTCTATTGATTCAAGATCAGTGAAACTCTCGCACAGAACCTCAAGATCCACAACTGGAGTAAATAGAGTGCGTACTGGTTTCTTGTACATTATATTGTTGTTGGAGATTTTAGCAGCATTTGATGAAGAAGCCATTGATGAAGATGAAGATTTTGATTTGGGTTTAGGGTTTTGGTAGAGGTTGAAGAGTAAGCAAAAACGCATAAGTGTAGTGAGTGTGAAAATTGTGAAAATAGTGTGATAGGTGGTATTTATAGAAAACCAAAAAATCAAACATTGGGCACATCAATAGACACATACGCACGTTTACACATAGCATTTAATGAAAATAATCATTTCAATTTAAAGATATGACAAATGGGGGGAAATCCAAGAAAAATGAGATTTTCAAAGCAGTACCTCAAACGTCAATTAAGTAGAGCACTCCATCTTTTCAGATTCTGAGTGACACGTGTTTGCTAGTATGTGCATCTGATGTCTCTCAAGAAATGAAACATTTCCAACGTTCAGATCTTCTGAGTTTGTTAGTTCAGAGTTTCACACAAATAAATCAATCAAAGATAAATGAACAAATACTCAGATGAAATACTTCAGATCTTTAAACATTTTGCATCTGATAAGTTGCCTCTGATAAATATTACTCTGGACAAAAATCCATACAAATATTTTTCAGAATGAACTTAAACCTATCTTCAGCAAGGGGTTTTGTGAAAATATCAGCCCATTGATAATCTGTATCAACAAAAGCTAGATTTATTACACCCTTCTGAACATAGTCTCTGATGAAGTGATGTTTAATTTCTATATGTTTAGCCTTAGAGTGTAAGATTGGATTTTTTGACAAACATATAGCAGAAGTATTATCACAGAAGATAGAAAGATTACTCTCATAGATCTGATAGTCTTCTAGCTGACTCTTCATCCAGAGCATCTGCGTACAACATCCAGCAGCAGCAATGTATTCTGCCTCTGTAGTTGATAGTGCAATAGTGGGTTGCTTCTTGCTGTACCATGAGATCAGATGACTTCCAAGAAACTGACAGCTTCCAAAAGTGCTTTTACGTTCAACTCTGTCTCCAGCATAATCAGCATCACAAAATCCAACTAATGAAAATTCATCAGATCTTCTGTAACACAGACCCATGTTAGTAGTACCTTTTAGATACCTTAAAATCCTCTTAACAGCTGTTAAGTGTGATTCTCTAGGATCTGATTGGAATCTTGCACATAAGCAGACACTGAACAGAATATCAGGTCTAGAAGCAGTCAAGTATAGAAGAGATCCTATCATACCTCTGTAGAGTTTCTGATCTACCTTCTTACTTACCTCTTCTTTACCAAGAGTGCTTGTAGGGTGCATTGGAGTCTTTGCCATCTTACTATCAACCATGTTGAACTTCTTCAGAAGCTCTTTAACATATTTGGTCTGATGTATGTAGGTGCACTCTGGAGTCTGGTTGACTTGGATTCCCAAAAAGAATCTCAATTCTCCCATCATGCTCATCTCAAACTCTTCCTGCATACATTTAGCAAACTCCTTTCCAAGCATAATATTTGTTGATCCAAAAATAATATCATCTACATATATTTGACAAATCAACAGATCTTTCTTAAGAGTTTTACGGAATAAAGTTGTATCCACTTTTCCTCTGATAAAATTTTTCTCCAGAAGGAAATTGCGCAACCTCTCATACCAAGCTCTGGGAGCTTGTTTTAGACTATAAAGAGATTTCTTTAGTTTAAAAACATGATCTGGAAAGTTTTCACTTTCAAAACCAGGAGGTTGGTGGACATATACTTCCTCTTCTATAATACCATTAAGAAAGGAACTTTTAACATCCATCTGATATAGGGTGATGTTATTTTGTGCAGCAAAAGAAATGAGTAAACGTATAGACTCTAACCTGGCAACAGGAGCATAAGTCTCTGTATAGTCAATTCCTTCTTGCTGACTGTAACCTTGAGCAACCAACCTTGCCTTATTCCTTTCAACTTCTCCCTTTTCATTCAACTTATTCCTGAAGACCCATTTTGTTCCAATAATGTTGAATCCTTTAGGTCTAGGAACCAAATCCCGAACTTCATTTTTGGTGAATTGATTTAGCTCTTCTTGCATGGCAATAATCCATTCATTATCTTTCAGAGCCTCATCCACAGATGTTGGTTCAATTATTGACACTAAGCCAAACAATGAAGATTCAGATGTTCTGAGATAGGATCTTATCCTGATTGGATAATCTTTCTTTCCAATAATCACATCTTCTGGGTGAGATGCCTTGATTCTGGAAGAAGATCCTCTGACATTTGATCTTTCAGAAATGTGTAAGTTGTCCAATTGAGAAGATAAAGGAATAGCATCTGGAGTTGCTTCAGATTCCTTCTCTATAGCCTTTTCTGCCTCTGAGCCTTCAGAGTCTGTGAGAATCACTTCTCTATCTGCAGAACTTTCAATCTGCTTTGGCTTTTCAGAGCCAAGCTTATCATCAAATCTTACATGAATAGATTCTTCCACAATCTGTGTTTCAGTATTGAATACTCTGTAGCCTTTAGAGCGTTCAGAATAACCAAGCATGAAACACTTCTGTGCTTTGGAATCAAACTTGTTAAGATTCTCTTTAGTATTTAACATATAACAAGTACATCCAAAAGGATGAAAATAAGCAATGTTGGACTTTCTGTTCCTCCACAATTCATAGGGAGTCTTTTTCAGAAGAGGTCTTACAAACACTCTGTTCTGAATGTAACAAGCTGTGTTAATTGCTTCTGCCCAAAAGTGTTTTGCCAGATTTGTCTCATTGATTATGGTTCTTGCCATTTCTTGCAGAGTTCTGTTTTTCCTCTCTACAACCCCATTTTGTTGTGGAGTTCTAGGACAGGAAAAATCATGAGCAATGCCATTTTCAGAAAAATATTTTTCAAAATGTTTATTTTCAAATTCACCACCATGATCACTTCTGACTTTAATAATTTTAAGATCTTTCTCATTCTGGACTTGTTTGCAGAAGTCAAAGAACACAGAGTGTGACTCATCCTTGTGTTTTAAGAACTTTACTCATGTCCATCTATTATAGTCATCAACAATGACTAATCCATACTTCTTGCCTCTGATGGATGCAGTTTTCACTGGTCCAAACAGATCAATATGAAGTAATTCTAGTGGTTTGGAAGTAGAAACAACATTTTTTGATTTAAAAGATGATTTTGAAAACTTCCCTTTTTGGCATGCTTCACAAAGAGCATCTGAGGTGAACTTCAGATTAGGAAGTCCTCTGACAAGATTAAGTTTATTAATCTGAGATATACGTCTCATATTAATATGGCCCAATCTTCTGTGCCAGACCCATTGCTCTTCATTAACAGACAAGAGGCATTTAACATTCTGAACTTTAAGTTCTGAAAGATTTATTTTATAAATGTTGTTTTTCCTCTTACCACTAAATAGGATAGAGCCATCCTTTTGACTAATAGCTTTACAACATTTTTGATTAAAGGTAATATCATAACCGTTGTCACTTAATTGACTTATGTATAATAAGTTATGCTTTAACCCTTCAACAAGTAAAACATTAGTAATAGAGGGAAGTTTACCATTTCCAATGGTGATAGATCCAATGATCTTACCCTTCTGGTTCCCTCCAAACTTCACGTCACCTCCAGATCTAAGTTCCAGGCTTTGGAACATAGACCTTTCTCCTGTCATGTGTCGTGAGCATCCAGAGTCCAGGTACCATGACTGGCGTCCTGACCTTGCTGCTAAGAACATATGCAACAGGGATTATTTTGCTCTTAGGTACCCAGATCTTCTTGGGTCCTTTAGGGTTAGTTGGTTTGTAGGTTTGTCTAAACTTCTATTTTTCAACATAATGTTTATTCTGACTTGCCTTGAGTTTAAACACATAAGTATTCCTCTCAGAGCTTGTGTGTTTAATGTCATTTAAGTGACCAAAATTAAATTGAGAGTACAGAGGTGTCTTCTTGATGAAGAGTTTGTCAACAGATTTTGGATTACTTCCAGAGGAAGATTCATATCCAATACCTCTTCTGTTGTTCCCACTAACACCATAGATCATAGAAGCCATCTTGCTTCTGTCTATGCTCTTAGTAAGGAATCTCTGAAAGCTAGAGTCATATTTTTCTAAAATGTTTTCACATGACTTAGTCTCAGATTCAGATTCTTGTTGAGCTATTTCAAAGTCATTTTTGATTTTCAGATTAATTTCTTTTTGCTCAACAAGTTCTGTCTTCAGAAGATCAATCTCAGATTCAAGACTGCTTTTCAGCTTCTTGTATTTGAGTTTGATATTGTTATAGCTTTTCAGAACTTCTGATAATACTTTGATAAGTTCTTCTTTAGTAAGTTTAGCCATTACCTCTTCAGAGTCAGAGTGAGATTCAGAATCAGATTCAGATCCTGAAGTTCCTTCCTCTTGATCTTCTATGTCTGCCATCAGTGCAACATTAGCACATTCTTCTCCTGATTCAGAAGATGATTCAGATTCATCTGAGTCATCCCATGTTGCCATCAGAACCTTCTTCTTTTTGTCAAACTTCTTCTTGGGTTTTTCTCTTTGAAGTTTGGGTCAATCATTCTTGTAATGCCCAGGTTCTTTGCACTCATAGCATACAACTTCTTTCTTGCCAGATCTTCTGTGCCCAGAAGATTCCTTTCTATGATCAGATTTTCTGAAGTTGTTGAACTTCTTTCCCTTGTGCTTCCAGAGTTTGTTGATCCTTCTGGACAGCATGGATAATTCATCTTCTTCAGAAGAAGAAGATCCTTCAGAGCTTTCTTCAATAACTTGCAAAGCTTTAGCAGATTTATTAGATTTTAAAGCAATAGATTTACCTTTCTCTTTCTTTTAAGGTTCATCTTCCTCAAGCTCAATTTCATGGCTCCTCAGTGAGCTGATGAGTTCTTTTAAAGAGATCTTGTTCAGATCTTTAGCCATCTTCAAGGCAGTCACCATTGGTCTCCATCTGGTAGGTAGACTTCTGATGATTTTCTTTACATGATCTGATGTGGAGTATCCCTTGTCCAAAACTTTTAGACCAGTTGTGAGGATCTAATATCTAGAAAACATAGTTTCTATATTTTCAGATTCTTCCATTTTGAACGCTTCATACTTCTATATAAGCGCCAGAGCCTTGGTCTCCTTCACTTGAGAATTTCCCTCATGAGTCATTTTAAGTGACTCAAACATTCCATGAGTTATTTCTCTGTTAGTAATCTTTTCATACTCAATATGAGAGATTGCATTAAGCAATATTGTCCTAGCCTTATGGTGATTTTTAAAATCCTTCTTCTGGGCTTCTGTCATTGATTTTCTATCAATTTTCTTGCCATCCTCATTTGTAGGATGTTCATAGCCATCAACGACCAAGTCCCACAAATCAGCATCATAACCAAGGAAGAAACTTTCTATCCTGTCCTTCCAGTAATCAAATTTCTCTCCATCAAACATAGGAGGCTTTGTGCTGATTCTATCCCCTTCATATTTGTTACAATTGGATGTAGAAGCATCACCCATAATGATAAACAAATATATATCAAAGTAACTTTTCTCACTGGATCTTTACTGACACGGTTAAGTGGTAGCACACGCAGAACCGGAGCTCTGATACCAACTGAAGGTGAGAAAGTGCTTAGAAGGGGGGGGGGGTTGAATAAGTATGACAAATAATCAAAGATTCAAACACAGTTATTTTTATCCTGGTTCATTGAACTCAACTACTCCAGTCCACCCTCTCAAGAGTGATTTGCCTTTCTCAGTCAAGGACTTAATCCACTATTTAATCCAACAGATTACAATAGTAACACCTAAGAACAACTGTTCTTAGTCTTCTCAAGAGTTACTGATCCCAACTGGATCCTCTTAAGGAAACCTTTTACAATCAATGTAAAACTATTACAAGAGTAAGAATGCTTCTAAAAAGCTATTATCACAACTGTGATATTTCTATTAAGTTTAAGAACAATGTTACATCAAATAGAATATAAGAGCTTTTGAGAGATTAGCTTTGATAAGTGATTTTTTGCAAGAAGTTCGTCTCTGAAGAAGATGGAGTGGACTTCTTTATATAGGCACTTAGATCCATGAAGTCTTCTCAATGTTGGAGGCTGTGCTGAAAAAGCCTGGTGCCTTTTGTCTTTACATTGGAGGCTGTGCTGAAAAAGCCTGGTGCCTTTTGTCTTCATGTTGCAGAAACTTTCCTTATAATGGAATGCACAGATAAAACCTTTTTGTCTGTGTTCTTGTGTCTAGCATAAAAGAGGAAAGAGCTGTTGAGATATGCCAACGGACATATTCAAATCTTCTTCAGTAAGTAAGTTCAGCTATCAACATCAGAGTCTGGATCTTCAGAATCTCCAGAGTAGAGATCTTCTGGATCTTCAGAGTCTTGGGATGTTCTTCAGATTATGCTGAATCAGAGTATATGCAGCTTGTGTGCTTTGAGCGTGTAGTTATGTCAGAGCAGAGTCTTCTATATCAGATTCTCAATACTATGCAGCGCAGTATCTTCAGAGTCTTCTGATGACTAAGCTTCTGAACTCTCAGAGTCTTCTATTCTTTTGAGGCTTCTTCTTCAGAATCTTTAGTAGACAACACTCAGATTCTTTTGGAGACAGCGTTCAAATCTTCATTTAAGATGCTCTTGAACCTTTGAAGCCTTTCATAATATCATTGTTCAGATCCAAATTTTCTCTTTAAGAATATTTTCTTTAGTACCTGTAGCAAACAGTCTAGAACAAATTTAGAGTATATAATTCTTGAATACAAAATTCATAAGTGTTATCATCAAAACATATAGATATTACTAAGAAACAATCTGTGTTCTTACATCAGGTTGTGGCGGTCGTGTTCCTTTCATTTTTAAGAGGTTTTCTCGATATTTTCCTCTCCCGTTTATTTGGGATAAATAAAGTTTTATGGCGACTCTGTCGAACCGCATTTTTGCGCCTTTTGCGCGAGGGTCGTGTTTCTGAATTATCTTTGTGATTTTTCGAGGTGCGACAGCTGGCGACTCTGCTGGGGAGATATGCTCCACGCAAGAGAGAGTCGAGCCTATCTTAGTTCGAGTTGTGAGCTTGTGAGCTTTGCTTAAAGTTTTTATCTTCTCGTTTGTTCGTTTATTTATTTGTATCCTTATCTTTATTGCATGCGCTTGTGGCATCGTTGGGTTGCTCTGATTATGGGAGGGCTTTGTGAGATGGCTCTACACCCGAGTTTGAGTAAAACCCTAGGATTAGGATGGTGGTTGTGTAGTGGAGACTTGCGTGGGTTCTTCGACGTGGAGTTGAAGTAAAAACCCCGCTTGGAGTAGATTCTCTTGGATATGTTGTTGTTGTGGTAAGTCTTTGCCATAGCAGTAATGTTTTCGAGCCTGAATCGTTGATCCCAAGGACCATTAACATGTTTTATCCATGGTGGTTGGTAGTGTTGATTCCTTTTAAATTGATGCGAACGCCCCAATCAGATGAGATCCCTTGAACATATTACTTCCTGACAGTAATATATTCAACCTCGAAATATGACTCTGAGAACCTGTTCTAGAGCCCGTGTGTTGATGGTTATGTAGTTGACGCCTTCGAGAAGTATTTATCATGTTGAAAATATGAAAACCTCACCCCAGATGAGATTCATTTGAGGATATTATTGTTGTTATGAGGATTTGTCATGGCTGTGATATCTTTGAAAGATATCCATGTGTCGCATCACTACGAAGAGGGGTCGGCAAGGACAAAAGAGTCGCCATCATTTGTTATTTATCCCAAAAGAGGGAAAGGAAACAATCAAAGAAAACCTACGAAAATGGGAGAAGACAGGTCATTACAACCATATATTGGGTTCGGGAGTCGGTTACGCAAGGGGAAGGTATTAGTACCCCTCACGTCCGTCGTACTCGACGGGATCCACGCTTGTTGTCTATCTAAAAGGGTGTTTATCTATCTAAGCTACAGGCCACAGGGAAAAAAGAAAAGCAAAGAGACTCGATAGAGCATCTCCTCTTTATGCCTACGTACTCCCTCGTGCAATGGGAAAGTCAAAGTCAACGTAGTTCGGAAAACTACGGGTGAAGGTGGGGGAAGGTTGCTCGCCAAGACATCACTGTCTTGTTCCTATGTGTCCTTGTCTGGTACGAGAAATCAGAGCAAACGTAGTTCGGGCTAACAAGACCACAGGTTGGTTCAAGTGTTTTACCCAAGTAGGGTTAAAACTTAGTTCTAGCAGTTAGGTGTTTACAGCTCGACCATTGGAGACTTAGGCGTTAACTGTTTGCGGTAGAACCAAGAGTTAACAAAAATCTCCTTATGAAAATGGTTTCCAAATTAATCCCGAAGGATAAAAAGATTTGATGTTTGTTTTTGAAGTCTTTTAAGAAAGAAGTGAGTTGAATTTGGTTTGTAATTCATGTTGCACTAAAGACTATGACTTAGGAGCGAATGCGTCGCATATCGTCCAAAGGACATACGCTAAACACTCTAGACAATTGAGAGGAGGCCCCCCAATCATCATTTCCCAAATGTTTAAGGCTCGTAGCGTACAACATTCATTATCCATTATTAAGTGTCTTGAAGATGTTTGAAGATGAGAAGAGAAAGACACAACTCTAAAGGGAGACTAAACTCAACCTAATGTTCTCATACAAAGTGCACCTATGATTGGGATGAAAAGGGAATGCTACCTAATGTTATCATACATGGGTTCAAGCCTAAGGTCTATCATAATAAATCTTGAACAAGAGAGATTAGAGGTCCTAAGGGAACATGGCAAAGAAGAAAGAAGAAGGAAGCATAAAATGAAAGGAGAAATAAGATGCAAACATGTGATGCACAACAAATATGAAGAAAAGAGGAAGGAACAAAGTGTGGGGAAGTAGCCTCCACAAGCACATCTCAACCTCAAGCATGAAAATGAGATATGCAATACCAAAGAATGAAAGCACACAAAATAGCATAAACAAGTTCACACAAAAGAAAGTTCTCCAATTGGCCTCTCATCCAAGTCAAACTCAAAGGGCAACCAAGAGGCACCAAATCAACTTGGATGAGGCTCCAAAGTCCTAGGACATAAAGGAGAACAAGAGAAGAGTATAGTAAAATTAACAAAGAAGAGAGCCAACCCAAGTTGCAAGAAAAGGCATGGTAAAGAACCTAAGTTCTAAACACTCTCAACATTTGGAACCAATTGGAAAGCCTAAAAAGAATGCAACTTAGCACAAGTACCAAACAAATTTATGACCTATAAATTGGTATCAAACAACTTCACTATGTTATGAATGTGGATAAAAAAGAGTTGGAAGCTTAAGGGATCCACAAGGGTCATTTCCCATCAAAAGTTCAAATAAATCCAAATAAAATCTCAAAATCACATAAGGATGTTGGCAACCATAGGCCACAAGCACACAACAAAGATCCTATCAAAGCATCACCATAGAAATTGATTCACTTGGGTGCTCCACTTTGAAGGAGGGTTGTCGAGGGTCAAACAAAACCTCATAAAATTCAACCAAAAATAAATCAAACCAGGGTCAAAACCATCCTCTAAAACCTCTCAACTCATCATTCAAATGAGGAAAAAGTCTCAATCATTGGAGGTAAAGATTAGCCAAGAATCAAGCAAGAAAAAATGAATACACATAAATAATCAATTTAAAAACCTCTCCAATTACTAATTCCCATTTTAATTGAAAAATAAAAGGAAAATAAAAATAAAAAATATCAAAAATTAATTAACACCCTAAGGTGTCAGAAAATATATTTTGAGTAATCTTATCATAATTGGAGCTATTTTTAAGTGATTAAAATCAAAACAGAAAAAAAAATTAAAAAATAAAAGAAATAAATGGAAATGGTGTAAATAGCAACTTTCAGCGTGAAAAACATTGGGCTCAGTTGAAAGGGGGTGCCATTAGCACGTTTGGCCCAAAACACAACACAATTCAGAAGCATCAAAACGCAGCGTATAACTAAATGATGTGGCAGTCAATGGATCCACACACGCAAGTCAACCAAATCCAGGCCACACATCTCACTTGGTCAATGAGTCAAAAGGAAACACGTAAGCTAGCCAGAGTTTAGACCAGACGTCAGAGCCCTAGCTCCGTTCGTCTTCTCCAGCGAGGTGGTCGGAGATCAGGTCCCAAAACTTCACCAAATTCAACAAAATTGTATACCAAATTGAACGCCAAGTTGCATAGATCATGAATCCAGGCTCAAAAATCATTTATCATACATAGATCAAGAGATTCGAAAGGAAGAAGTTTCATATGCTCAACTGGAAATCTCATCAAACACAACAATCAACCATGAAAACATTGTGTACAAGTTGTAGGGCTTCAGATGTGCCAATAATGACATAGGTTTGAGCTCTAACATGAGAGAATTAAGGAATTAAAGTTACCTAACGGAGTCTCTCCGTTGGAGCTTCAACTGAGCTTGAGCTTGATCCAAAACGTGCAGATCCACTCTATGAAGTTCAAGGAAGAAGATGATCACTTCAATTTTGCTTAGATTGTGCTAGATCTGGATTTGAGATTTTCAAATTCTCTCTTGAATTTCAAACTTCAACTTTGAGCTCCTTCCACGAATTCCAACTTCTGAGGTCTCAAACTTGATTTGGAGCTTTTATATTATGGATATGGATTGAAATGGAGGCTCAATGAGGCTCTAATTTGCTGAATTATGGAAATGCCCAATTTTGCAAGTAGGTTCATGCACACGTGATTATGGCATGCTATACCCCTCGAATTTCATTCGAATCTTCAGCTGCGGACTTGAATTGGACATGTGGATTGATTTTGGGCCTTGAATTGATCCATTTAGTGAGTTTAGAATTGAAACTTACTTGTGAAGTTACTTTAAATTACACGTGATTTCCACAACATGGACCAAAATAAATTTGTTCATTTTGTTTATTGGAGTATTGTGAATAATTTTGGATCAAAAGGTGGTATGAGAAAGACATATAATCACTTCAATTAAACTCACCTTAAAAAGTCCATTTTCCTTTAAAATTTCTTCACCAATCTCCTTATCCAATCATGATTCATGGTAACTTTGAGTTTCATGATGGAACTGAGGTCATTTGGAGCAACTTTCATGTTGGTGAAAGTTCCATTTGAAGTGCACAAGTGTATATAAATGACCCATAACCAAAATGACCTATGATAAAAGTTTCCCAAAATACCCCTGCCTTGCAAGCTTCATAAATTGAGTTCCACAAATGATATGAAGGACTTATAGGACTTTCAGGAAATCTAAGATCATAAGGAGAAACTTTCATGATCATAAAAAGTTGAGGAGAAACATGATACTAGGTCAAAAGTTCCTTGGAAGTGAGTTGACTTTTGTTGACTGAAAAGTATGTTCATCTGAGACCTATAACTTGATGGCATCATAACTCGAGTTCTACAAACCCAATGGACGAGTTCTAGTAATAAAAATAAATCCTAGAAAAATTCCCTACAAGTCTCATGTTTATAAGAAAAATGAGCTTCAACTTGTATCTTGAGATATGTGGTCTTGAAGTTGGGCACTAAACAGGGGATTTTACACAGACAACCTTTTGAAACCCTAATTTAGTAACTTCTCGCACTCTTGATTCTTCTTGCTTTGAACTTGAAATGACATCCTAGATGTCTCAACATGACTTCCCATGACTCCGATGACTTAGAACCAAGTCTCAATCTCCTTCAAATCCACAGTGGACCTTGAACTAGGCAGATGAAATCTTAGATACACAAACTTTGACTGCAATCTCTTGCAAGTGAATTAACACCTTAGATAAGCTCCTCAATGACCTCAAAGGCACTCAATGAGCTTCTCCAACATCTCCTATCCATCATCATGAGCTTATGATCCACTGATGATCCTCAATTGTCCTCCCAAATAAGAGATAAGCCACACTTGTCAATCTTCTCCCTCAGAGAACTTTGACCACTTCTTGGTGAGTATGAGCACTGGGTGACTTGAGTAAACACTCTTGCTTGAACTTGGAACTCTTGATAACGTTCTCTTGGATGGCACACCTCTCTTGATCCTCTGAAGAGAACAATGCAATGCATATGCAAATGCTAGAAAAAGGAAATGAAGCACAAGCCAAGTACAGAAAAAGGTTGGGCAAATTTTGGGGTACAGAAAAAGCTTGAGCGACTTGGACCTGAATGAGTGAAAAGTGAACGGATTTCAAAGAATCAAGGTAAAATATGGTTGAATCCCAAAGAACCCGGAAATTATCCAACCGTAGAAATAGAACTGCAAATTCTGATTGGGGATAAAAATCTCCGGAAATAGCTGAATTGATAGTTGCAACGGCAACAAGCTGACTAATTAGCAATCAAAAAGTCTCGACACGCAGTCGGAAGAACATCTGCTAACGCGCAGGCAATGACACTAAGTCAGAAAGATCATTTGATATCACTATAAGGCATCTATTGAAAGCAATAAGCATCAAACCCGAATGCTGGCTCAACACAAAGCTGAGAAGTAACAATCTTAACTCGTCGTTAGTCGTCTGTTAAATAAAAACAGGCATCGAACCCAAAGGCCGGCTCAACACGAAGTTGATAAACATCTACTAACCAGCAGGCATCTATGTAACACCACAGGCATCGAACTCGAAGGTCGGATCAACAAGAAGTTGATAAACATCTACTAACCAGCAGGCATTCTCTAAAAAAAGCGAGCATCGAACCCAAAGGCCGGCTCAACACGAAGCTGAGAAAAACATCTGACATCGCCACCAGGAATCTGTTAAATAAAAACAAGCATCGAACCCGAAGGCCGACTCAACACGAAGCTGAGAAAAACCTCGGACATTGCCGCCAGGCATCTGTTAAATGAAAATAGGCATCGAACTCAAAGGTCGGCTCAACACGAAGCTGAGAAAAACATCTGACATCACCTCCAGGCATCTGTTAAATAAAAACAGGCATCGAACCCGAAGGTCGGATCAATACACAGTTGATAAACTTCTGCTAACCAGCTGGCATTCGCTAGATAAAAGCGAGCATCAAACCCGAAGGCTGGATCAACACGCAGTTGATAAACTTCTTATGATAATTCACAAAAGAACTCCGCTGGGGAAATAGAAACTTAAGCAAGCAACTCTGGCGGGGAGAGAAAAGAGAGAAACTTAACTAAGCAACTCATGTGGCGACCTTATTGGGGAGGGAAGAGAAACTTAACCAAGAAACTCTGTTGGGGAAACACCTTATAAGATGAAACAACTCCATCAAGAATCTTTTGTCGAGGTCTGGATACCTGTACGGACTGGAGAATTAATGTCACAACCTGTCATGGTATGGATACCATACGAGCAAAGGAAACCCATCATAATCTGCCATGGTCTGGATACCATACGGGCAAAAGAAGTTCTCCATCTGTTGGGAAATACACCTGAAAAATAAGAGGTAACAACCTGGCTTATGTTTCACATGCATATGTTTGAATATGGCGTAATGCTCCATACGAGATGGAAATGCTACACATTTCTGAGAACGCTATGCATAAATGCACAATGCACCGGAACCGAATCAGCAAAATAAATGCTGAAGGGACAAACGTCACCCCGCTGGGGATGAAACACGCTAATTACGATTGGACTTATGCTGGGAAAAAAACCCCTAGACGGCCTTCTGAAAAAGAACTTCCCTGAATAATATTGCTCTGACGAGAACAAAAATCCACCCTACTGGGGATCAACTCCAACTCTACTGGGGAGATAGCCCTAAACGGCGAACTAGAATACCACTCTTCTGGGGTTCGCCCGACTCAGTTGGGGAGAACAAATCCACCCTACTGGGGAAATAACACCACATGCTACCCAACAACCCTACTCTGCCTGAGACCACATCAAATCGTACTAAGAGGCAATACCCTAAACGTCCTTCCAAGATACAACTATCTTGGGGAATACATAAACCGACCAAGGAAAGACAAACTATACACTGGCGAAAAGTCTAACCTGTTGGGGAAATCAATGACTCTGCAGGGGATAACAATCAACCACTAAGATTAACTTCACATTACCGGAGAAATCAACCCTGAGTGGCCTCCTAGAATACAACTCTGGGGAACAGGTGACTCTACTTGGGAGACAAAGTTTACTGCTGGAAACTAGCTCTATTCTGCCGGATATTCCGCTCTGCTGGAGATAAAAATCCATCTTGCTGGGGATTACTCAGCTGGGGATAATCGAATAATATTGGTTGGGAAACGATCCCAGACTCTCTCCGCTGAGGATAACGAATAATAATTCTCAGGGAATATCTTCACTCTGCGGGGAAGAAAAAACGGCTCTGCTAACTCCACTTTGGATCAGCCAATAAGAGGAAACCTCTTCGACCTCTTCTTGGGGAACGAATCACCACTTAGGACTCTGAGGGGCTACCAGATCCTATGTCTAGATTCTGTGGGGAAACCAGCTTCTGCTGATCCTGCTGAGGATAGAGAAAACTCTGCCAACTTTGATGAGGAATAAATGCGTACCTGCAATCTACTGATGATATAGACACATACCTGACTTGCCCGAGGGATATCAATCTCAACTCTCTGGGAAGGATTCTTCTTTGCTGGAGAATTCAACCTGAACTGCCGAGGAATGAATGTATACAAACAATCTATTGGGTAGAAGTGTATACCCTCTACCTGCACACTTTTTGCTATAGAAACAGACCCTTGCTAGGGATGGAGATGCACAACCTCCACTTGTTGGGGAACAGTGATCTTACCGGGGATACACCTTTGGAAATCTGCCCCATGGGTAACGACCCTGCAAAAGAGCAAACAACAAGATATCCTGCACAAACGAAACTATCTCGGTCGTCATCCATGACATTGTTCAAATAAATCAAAGTTTTACTGATGATCGGCCAAAGTGTTGCACCCTAAAATTTGCTCCCCCTACTTCACTTGGTTTATGTTTCGATTGCATTGTCATTTGCATAAAAAGTCATGTACATAGGCTAATCATTTGCATAGCATAGTATAGCAAGCCATATGACAAGGGATCAAGTTCTATCTTTCATCTCAAGGAATGTATTCAAGAGGCTCTTATCAAGATTCAAGCCTATTCAAATCACCAAGAAAGAAATTGAAGCTTTGTGAAGTTTAAGGGCCAAGCAGTGGGTTTCTCTCCTATTTGGAGGATATGTGAGGATCATCAGAGAAGTTGTGAGCTATGAATTGACATCATGGAAGACCTAGAGGGTCATTTTGAAAGTGAGACAAGTCATTGGTGTGATTGCAAGAGCTGCAGTTGAAGACAGTCAACTAGGGTGTCATCTGGGTCAACCCTAGGTCAAAGGCTTGATTGAAGGGCATCAAGGCCTGTTTGAAAGATGTGGGATGCCTCATGTGATATATGGATATGGATATGGTGTTGTGCCAAGTAGAAATCAAAAGAAATCAAGAAGAAGAGAAGTTTCTGAATTAGGGTTTCTGTGTAAAATCCCCTGATTTAGGTCAAACTTCCAAGCAAGATAATTCAAAACTCAAGTCTCAAATGGATCTTTGGCCAACATGAAACTTGTATAGTATCTCAAGACCTTTAATTTGAGTGGTGGAAGGCATCAAGGAGATTTATATAACTCAAGTTATGGTTCTTGCAAGTTACAGGTCATCTGAGGACACTGAAATTTTTCTGTGAAAGTTACTTGATTTCCAGGCAACGTTTACCCCTCAAGGAGTTTTAAAATGGATTTCTGGACAACATGAAATTTGTTCCTCATGATCTTAGATTTCTAGAAAGGTATGGTATGCCTTCATCTGATTTGAAGAACTCTACTTATGATCTTGGCAAGCCAGGGGTATTTTGGGAAAGTGGAATTACAGGTCATTTCAAGCATATGCCCCAAACTCCTATTTCCAAATTTCAAATGAAGAAATGTTCAACATCAAACTTGCTCCAAATGACATTTTGAGTCTAGAAAAGTGGTTGTGGCAAGTTGGAAATGCTCATAGCTTAGAATTGCCAAATTGACCAATTATAAAGAGAAAAGTACATTTGTAAATGACCAAAATTGTGAATTTTTAATACAAAAGCAAAACCAAGCATATGACCAACCATTTTGAAGGTAAAGGACATTTTAAGACCATTGGCAATGTTAGATTTTGGGTTTGAGGTCAAAATTTGGGAATTACCATAGCTTGCTTATAATTGAAGTTACACATCCAATGCATACAAGGGATTGATGTGCAAGCTAGCAAGGCCTTTCCATATGTTCAAAATATCACCTAATGAGATTTTCAAGTGAGAATGAGGAGCTGCACCAAGGTTTCATGGACTGATTTTTTTTAACTCTCCAATTTCACTTTCTCATGCAATGATATAAGCAACTTCTCATGAAATCAATCTAGCAAGTTCTGGAACCTTCTATCCTCGTCTATATAAACACTAGAGATGATCTAAAGCAGGGTTGGGCTTTCATTTGGTAGAAAATTCAGAATTGCATTTCATTTTGATCTCTTGCAATTACCTTCGAATTCTCTCAATTCTTCACCATCTCTTCAATTTTGTGATTCAATTCCATTCAATAATCATCACTGAGTAGATTACAAGCAAGATTTGAAGAGGAAACTGCAAGAATCATGTTCTGAGATTTTCATTTCTTCATCTGCAAAAAGAATTCTGTTACAAGGATCTAGGTGGTTTGAGCTCGAATTATTGCAAACAGAAGCAAGAGTATAGTCCATTGATGGATCCTGGAGCATTGTAGGCTTTGAAGTGAAGAGAATCACCATCTGTTTTCAACTCCTTACCAGGTTAGTAACTCTCACAATTTGGCTTGATTTAGATAGCATTAGGTAGAATTGCTAGGTTAAGCATGATCTAGATGATTAGAGGATTGTTTTTGGAGACTTTAGCAAGATTTGGTGAAGGTTGATGGATGCACATAAATTCTGTTGAAGCATAGAACATGATGATTAAGCTGTTAGAATCTTAGATGATTAGCTATTTGTGATCAGTATAGCATGAGGATTATTTTTGTACAAAGGTTGGTGAGTTTGGTGAAGTTTGAAAACTGGTGAAATGTTGAATCCATGATGTTATACCTTTCAGTTTGGACGATATAGTTTGTTTCAATGCAATCTAAGGCCATGGCTATATTCTACGCGAAAAATAGAGCACAATTGGTTTTTGTATCGAGGCATTTGGTGAAGGAACGAAGGCGTACGAATGAGTGTAAGTTTCATGCATGAAGCTGTTTTCAAAGGTTTCTGAAAACCCTAATTGTCTTGAGGAAGAAGATGATAGCATCGCCGTTGGATCATGCGTTGAATATTGGACTGGGAAGAGATCTAACGGAGGAGATTCAAAAACGAGATTGGAGGGATTTCTAGGCGTGCATGAAACGCCGCGTTTCATTTAAACGCTGGCGTGGGCTTTTAATGAATTTTGCTATCCACCCCCCCCCCCCCCCCCCATGCAGGCCCAATCCACTTTTGTACTATGACTTTCTGCTATTTACACCGCGTTCTTGTTTTTTTTCTTGCATTTATTTTGTTTTTTCTGAATCATAACTGGGCCCAACGCGTTTACTAACTCCACCCCCTATCTGGGCCCAAAGCATCATAATAACTGGGATTGTTGTTGTTCATACCCCCCTGCATCATTTTACATTAATTTTTTCTCCAAATTTTTTACAAACTTAAAAAATTCATAATAAATTGGAAAATCACTTTTTTTCAATGGGATTTTTTTTCCCACTTTCCATTTTCTGTCAAGAAAAATATAAAATCATAAAATTGTCATTTTACTTCATTTTTATATTTTTTGTATATTTTTACATTTAATTGCTTTTTTTTAATTCTTTTAGTTGATGCTACCATTTGTAAAATTTAGTTTAGGAGTTTCCTTTAGGATTTTCACCCCATTCTTTTTAGTACAACTAGATATGGATATTAGGTACCCCTGGTGTTTATACCATAATTTATAGGATTTCATTTTAGGTAGTTTAGTTAGAAACTATTAGACTGGTTTATTAGGGTTTTGAATAACATAGGTGTAACAAAACAAATTTCTTTTTGGGTTTTTTTAGGATAAATTAGAAGAGGGGACTATAGGGGTATTAAGGGTAAGCATAATAGATCCCTTAGGAAATATTAGAATTTTCCCCATGGTATTAATATTCTTAGCATATTTTTATAATTGATTGATTGTATGGTGTGCCCTTTCTAGGGTTCTTGTTTGATTGTGTGGGTTATTGGGCTTGCTTGGGGTATGGCTTTGAGTTGAAGACTTTGTTGATGAAGCCATTGAAGACAAAAGGAGTGAAGTTCAATTTCAAGAGTTGATGAAGATTGTAGCTTGCTTGCAGCTGTTGAAGATTATAGGAACTAGGAGCTAGGTAGAGCTTAGAGTAGAAACTTGCTTCATAAACATGGAAGGTCTTGTTTGCCTCCATTCTTTCTCTATGATTCAAAGTCTCTTTTAAATACCCACCTCCTTCCTTTGGAAGGACTAGTGAATGTATTTAAAAGATAGAACTTTTGAGAGAAAACTGTCTGTATCATGTTAACAGTCAGTAGGCCACCCTTGGTAGGCAACTGACTGTTTAACATCCATTTCATCTTGATAACTGCTACTCATCTTGGAGAGTGGGACTTGAAGAAAAGCCATGAAAGATTGAAGATAGAGACCTTGCTTGAAGGCTGTGAAAGATGAAGATTGATGCTTGCTTGAAGCCTGTAGATGTTTTGAAGATGACTTGAAGATAGAAGATGATGGAGCTTGCTGTGCAGAGTTGCTGTTTGCTGTTTGTTTTTGCTGTTTAGAAGCTTTTGATGTATTGATTGAGTTTCCCAGACTGTATTGTTTGCCAATTAACCTGTTAGGTTGAAGTGAAGTTATTTCACTTTGCCTGTTGTTTTCTAGGTTCGAGGTTGAGTGGGACTCCCTTGCCTCGCTTGTATTGTTGCATTCATGCATATTTTACTGTTTTATTGTATCTGTTGTTTCTGTTTCCGTTTATCCCCTTAGGATCTCTGTTTCTCTCTGCGCAAGAGAGGAGCATGATAGACATTAGGTCTTAACCCATGCATGATAACATTAGGTTAGTTTGATTCCCTTTTCAACCATAGGTTAGAGTTCTGTCTCTTCTTTCTCAAAACATACAGAAAAACACAATAAGATTTCAAATCCAATAAAAGACACTTCTTCCGTAAAAGAATGTGAACTCATCAAAACGTCAATTTTTATCCGCTTGGACTGTTAATCAGAAAAACCCTTTCATAAGGAGATAAAAAGCAATCAAGACAGACTTGTGTCGTACGTGGCCCGAACTACGTTTGCTCTAATCTTTCATGCTGTATGAAAGTACGTAGGCATAGCATGCGATATCCTAGCGAGCAACCTTCCCCTCCTTTCCCGTAGGTAGGCGAATTACGTTGACTCTGATTTCTCGTTCCGGACGGGAATACGTAGGCATAGAGTGCGATACTTTGACGAGTCATTTTATTTTCTTTTAACCCCAGACCTGTAGAGTAGATAGAATAACAATCCGTACTAGAAAACAAGCGTGGATCCCGTCGAGTATGGCGGACGTGAGGGGTGCTAATATCTTCCCCTTGCGTAACCGACTCCCGAATCCAGGATTTGGTTGCGATGACCATTCCTTTTCCCTCTTTTCGTGAGGTTTTCTTCGAGTGTTTCCTTTCCCTCCGTTGGGATAAATAACGCATGGTGGCGACTCTTCTGTTCAGCCGGCGCCGATTTTCGCAGTAGCGACACAAAGCCTGCAAGTTTATGTATGCGCAATTTTATCAAAACATCGGCCGTTTTTCGCAAACAAAATAGTAAAGATTAAAGCAAGATAAACAATTACTGAATAGTATATGCTTTATTGAAAAATGGCTTGTAAATAGGCAGATTTTACAACAGATGCAACCCCTGAAAAGAGGAAGCTGCACAAAAATTACAGAAATGCACAGAAATATACAGAATATCGGCAATGTGGTACAGACAAACACCATGAGTTGATCCATCTATGACTCGCCTGACTTTGATGATTCCTCGACGCTTCGTCCTCTGAACAGATTGATTCGGATAAACGGCCCTCAGGTCCTCCCTCAATCCACTATGCTCTGAAGATCAAAACGCAGACCGCTGTCATTTGCTTTTTAAATCCCTAACTTTTGCCTGAATCTCCCTTTCGAGTTTTCAATTCACCGGGATACCCTTTTTTTGCCAAAGTCCCCTTTTCACTGTTTTCGACTTTGTAGGTTTACATCTTTTTCTTTTATATCCCTAATTTTTGCCTGAACCCAATCTTTTTGTGGTTCGCCGGGATGCCCCATTTTTGCCTGGATGTTCTTTTTTCTTTCTAGCGGGTCTCTTTAAGCAAAGTATTTTTTAACTGCATCTGCGTTCACAGGGAACGTGAAATCTTCACCATCCATGGTTGATAACAGCAAGGCTCCTCCAAAGAAAACCTTTCGCACTATATATGGACCTTCATAGTTAGGAGTCTATTTGCCCCTGTGATCTGTTTGTGGAGGGAGAATCCTCTTCAATACTAACTCGCCCGTCTGAAAGCTTCGGGGTGTACCTTCTTGTCAAAATCTTTCTTCATCCGACTCTGATATAACTGACCGTATGCAATAGATGTCAGCCTTTACTCATCCATCAGGCTGAGCTGATTCAATCTGTTTCTTATCCATTCCGCCTCGTCAAGTTTGACATCAACCAAAACTCTCAAAGAAGGAATCTCGACTTCTAATCATAGGAAAGCTTCTATACTATATACCAGCGAGAAAGGAGTTGCCCCAATTGAGGTTCGTACCGTGGTACGATATCCATGCAAAGGGAAGGGCAACATCTCATGCCAATCTTTATAGGTTACAACCATCTTCTGCATTATCTTCTTGATATTCTTGTTGGCCGCTTCAACAATGTCGTTCATCTTTGGACGATAGGGATATGGGTTGTGATGCTCGATTTTGAAATTCTGGCACAATTCCTTCATCATCTTGTTGTTCAATTTTGAACCATTATCATTAATGATTCTCTCGGGCACTCGGTAACGACAGATGATATCCTTCTTGATAAACCGGGCTACCACTTTCTTAGTGACATTAGCATAGGAAGTTGCTTCCACCCACTTGGTGAAGTAATCAATGGCTACCAGGATGAAACGAAGTCCATTAGATGTGGTGGGCTCAATTTTGCTGATCATGTCAATGCCCCACATGGAAAAGGGCCAGGGGAACGCCATGACATTCAACGGACTCGACGGCACATGTATCTTATCGGCATAAATTTGGCATTTATGGCACTTCTTTGCATGCTTGAAGCAATCTGATCCATAGTCAACCAATAATACCCTGCTCGTAACAGCTTCCGAGACATGGCATGCCCACCGGTATGTGTACCAAAGGCACCCTCGTGGGCCTCTTCCATAAGCAAGCTCACTTCTTTTTCGTCCACGCATCTTAAAAGCACCAAGTCATAATTCCTCCTATAGAGTACTCCATCCTGGTTCAGATAAAAATTTCCAGTCAACCTCCTCAGAGTCTTCTTATCCCGGGTCGACACCCCTGGCGGATATTCTTGGTTCTTGAGGAAATTATGGATGTCATAATACCACGGCTTGCCGTCCGAAGCTTTCTCAATGGCGAATACGAATGCCAACCTATCAAGGCGCTGTCGCTACTGCGAAAATAAGGTGCCGGCACAACAGAAGAGTCGCCACCTTTCATTATTTATCCCTCAGAGCGGGAAAGGAAACAATCGGAAAAACCTGACGAAAAAGGGTAAGACAAGGTCGTCGCAACCATTGTCTGGGTTCGGGAGTCGGTTACGCAAGGGGAAGGTATTAGCACCCCTCACGTCCGTCGTACTTGACGGGATCCACGCTTGTTGTGTTTACTTGGACGGGATGGTTTTATCTATCTACCTATCAAGGCTGGTCTGAAAAGGAAAGGAAAAAGACTCGGCAAAGCGTCGCGCTTTATGCCTACGTATCCTCATCGGAGAATGAGAAATCAGAGTCAACGTAGTTCGACCTACGACGGGTTATGGGGGAAGGTAGCTCGCCAATACATCAGTACTGTGCCTACGTACTCTCAACAGGCATGAGAGATCAGAGCTTACGTAGTTCGAGACACTACGCTTTATTTCCTATCTTTTACAAAAGAAGTGTTTTTTTTATTATGTTTGAAATTTCAATCGCACTAGAGACTATGACCTGAGAGTGAATGCGTCGCATGTCACCCAAAGGGTACCATACTAAACATCCATACTGTGGAAAAGAAACTCTCCCGCGATCTTTTCCCAGATAGCTTAAGGCTCGTAACGTACGAAAGAAATCATTCATGATTACTGTATCTTAAGCTGTTTTGAGATGAGAAGAGAACAGGCCCAACTAGGAGGGAGACTATCAAGTCCTACTCTTGTCATGCCAAGGGTTCATCCTATGGTTGAGGTTTGAAACAGGGATCTCCTAGAAGTTGTCAGGCATAGGTTTCAATCTAAATTTCTATCATCAATTCCTTATCAAAGGAAATGAGAGTCCTAAGGGATCATGTCAATGATACACCAAAACAGACAAAGCATCAACTTAACAGTAAAATGCATGCAATGCAAGTGAGGGAGGAAATGTGTGTGGGGCATCAGCCTCTACAAGCTCATCTCAACCTCAAGCCAGAATGAATAACAGTAATCATACTGAAAGATAAAACAACATGCTATCAAGCAAAAAAAACAGTAAACTGCAACCATACAGAAGAAAAATAAAACATGCTATCAAGCAAAATAAACCACATGGGCAAGGGAGCTGGGCTCTACCGAATACCCGCAAGCAAAGCCATACAGTAACCGTACAAGCAGAGGGAGCAACTCAACCTCTAGTGCAATCATGCTCCTAGATTAAAGCTATTCTAGATATGAACTTATTCTAATGCATCAAGCAAATCAAACAAAACACATCAATACAGAAAAGAAAGAGAAAAGAAAGCAGATCAACTCCTCTCTCCTCAAGCCTCAGCTCTTACAACAGCAACTACGTCTTCAGACCTCCATCACTCTTGACAAATATCAATTTGCTTCTCCAGGTTTCGACCCTTCAGCATAAGTTTCAACTTATCTTCTTCTCTGAGCTTCAGCTCCTTAATCAGTTCCACCTTCAGGCTTCACCATTAACCACAAGTATCAACTTGATTCCTTCAGGGTCTCCAAGCTTCAAAGTAAGTATCAACTTCCTTTGATCTTCAAGCTTCAGCTCTACCCTCAATGTCAATTGAATCCTCTTCCTAAGTATCAACTTAGTCCTCAAGCTTTCAAGCTCCCTCTGTCTCAACTTGGTCTTCTCTTCATGCAAGCTTCAGCTACTCAGATTAATCTTCAATCACAAAGAAGTGTCAACTTCATCCTTCAATTTTTAAGCATCAGCTCTTCCTTCAGTCTTTACTGGATCTTCAAGGGGTCTTCATCTTCAAACTCAAGCTCAACATCTCTCAAGATACTCAAACCAGAGGAAATCACTTAACTAGATACCATCCATAAGGGAGAAATGGTTCCCTCAAAGGTTCTACTTCTTAGGTACAATCACTTATCCCTCCAAAGGAGAGAGGTGAATACCATGGAAGGACTTTGAATCATAGGGAGGAATGGAGGTGAAAGATACCATCCATGTTTGAGAAAGAAGTTAACTAGGTCTAAACTCTTCCTAATCCCTAACCCTAAAATAAAACAAACAAGATCAAGCTCTCAAGATCCTCACTCAATCTTCAAGTCTTCTACTATGCTCCTCAAAGCAATACCAAGCTCTCCAAGCCCACAAAGCAAAGCAAACAAAAATACAAGCCCACAAGGGCAACACAAACAATCATCAACTACAAAAATCATCTAAAAATAGTATACCATTATATTAAAACCTAATATAATTTCTAGGGGATCTTACATACCTACCCTTAATACCCTATATGTCCCAATGTCTAACTTGACCTAGAAACCCAAAATTCTAGTGTTATTGTGGACCTATGTTAAGGATTGACCTAATTCTACACAACCTAAAATCATCTAACCAAACTAACCTAAAATTCATCACAAAATTATGGAATAAATCCAGAAGGGAGCTAAAGTCCTAATCTAACTATCCTAAAATGAATGGCCTAAAAATATGAAGGAAACTAGCTAAACAAAATTCTACAAAACCATGTATCAACATAAAAGAGTTAAAATGCTATTAAAAGAGAAAATACACAAAAAAAAATATTAGAAATGCATGAAATGCAAATATTATGATTTCATAATTTTCTAGACATGAACATGAAATGGGAGAAAAAATCCCCATGCAAAAATCATCAATTTTCTATTTATTATGATTTTTCAAAGATTAATGAAAAATGGAGAAAAAGAAATTAAAATATGAAATGTTTGGTGTGAATAGCAAGTATGTTCAGTTCAAAATGCAGATGGGCTCAAAATGGGGGTGTGGTTAGTGAGGCGCGCTAGGCCCAATTTCCATCAGAAAATCAATTAAAAAACATAAAGAAAAAGAAAAGGATACAGTGCAGAAAGTAACAAAAGTCAGTTCAAAATCCAAGTGGGCCATGATCTGGGGTGTGATTAGCAATCCAGCCCAATCCCCCTTTTAATGAAACGATGCGTTTCATGGCGTCTTCAGACTCCCTCTTCAAATGAAATTGAATCCCAGCCGTGAGATCCAAGCCTCAGTCAATGAGTCCAACATGATCCAATGGCTATGCCTTCTTCTTCTTCCTCCAGCTAGGGTTCTTATGGAGAAGCCATGGAAACTCAGAGCTTCAAGCTCATCCTTCACCAAACTCGAACCTCATCAATTCTCCATGAAAAATCAAAATTCCAAACCCTAATCTGTCAAGAATTTCATGCTGAATCTAACCATGGTCTTAAAATCAATTGAAACATTCTAAATCTCCAAACCCGATCCAAGATCAAAGATATGCTCAAACATCAACTTCAACAATTCTTACAATTAACTACCTCAGATTGATCACCAACTCACACTGATTGATTCTTGAAATCTAATTCAAGCTATAGCTCACCATAACTCGAGTTCTTGGTCCAAACAAAAATGGTGACACCAACTGAAACTTCACCAATTACTCTCAAACTCTTCAGAATCCATCTCCTATTGGTCACTAACCGTTCTAACCTAACAATTCTTGCTAATTATGCCTAAATCATGGTGTAGGAGAAAAGTTACTAACCTGTTGAATCTTGATTAACAGATGGTGTAAACCTTCACTGCAAGCCTTCAAATTCTTCAGAATCGATCCTTGAATGGTGATCTTGCTACTGTTTGCAAAAGTTTTGATGGAGAATGCTTGAATCTCAGAATTCGATGGTGATTTGCAATCTTGAAAATCCAAATGCCAACTCTTCAAATCTCCATGGTTTTGCTCTCAAATTGGTCTGCACAACTTCACTATGATCAGAGGAATGTGTTTAGATTGAAAGAATGAATGGAATTGAATCAGAATGTGGATTTTGCTTTCAACTTGCAATGGAAGCAAGTGAAATGGCCAACTCTCTCTTCTCTCCAACCTTACACCAACCTTGCATCTGAGCAAGTTCTATACATTATATAGAGTGGTTTAGAATCATCTAGAACCATCTGGAACCATCCCATGAGAAATTGGGATTCTCATGTCATGAGTTTATGAATTCACTTCTTCTCACCTATCATCTCATGACATAGCTCTTGCAGCAACTTGCCTTGGCTTGAAATTCTCCCTAAATGAGATATAGGATGTGTTAAGATACTTAGCAAGCTCATACATTGCCTTTCCTTATGTTTTGCATTTGAACCTTAAGATGCAAGCAACCAATTTCCAAAGCAGCCCCATGATCTAGGCCTCAAATCAAAATTGTGGCTGAACCATTGTTTTTAGAATGTCTTTTAGAGTCAAAATGACCTATTATATGCCATGGTTTGGATATGTAACTTGGGATTTCCAATTTCCAATTTGAACTTATTTAACTTATGCCTCCATTTTAGGTCATTTTTACCACTTTTTGCTACAAGCCTTTTCAACATCTCATGACCTCCTTACTAGCCTTAAAACATCATTATAAGCAAGTTTCATGTTGAAGATTTTTCCATTTGAAGCTTGGAAATAGGAGATATGGCCTTATGCTTGAAATGACCTATAATATCCAAATGACCAAAATGCCCTTGACTTGTCAAAGCCATAACTTGAGTTCTACAAATCCTATCAAGGACTTCTAGTACTCTCTAGAAAGCTAAGAAGATTAGGAACAAAATTCATCTTGACCAATAATTCATAGGAATCATCCTTCTTGGGAAAAAGTTGGATGCAAGTTGGGTGACTTTCAAGGACCCAGATTCACATACCTCAGATGACCTGTAACTTATCAAAGTCATAACTTGAGCTCTACAAATCCTATCATGGACTTCTAGTACTCTAATTAAAGCTAAGAACATGCTCTACAACATTCATGTTGGGGATAAGATGAGATGACAATCACATCTTGAGCTAAACTGCCTTGAAGATAGGGATCAAACTAGGGGATTTTACACTGTCAAGCCTTAGAAACCCTAGCTTAAAACTTCTCAAACTCCTCAATCATGATGAGTTGGTATAGGAATTATCCTTATAGCATCTCAATGCACCAATCTATGATCACATGGCTCTTGGATTAGGTCTCAACCCTCTCCAAATCATCAGTTGACCTAGGGTTGACCCAGTCAAACCCTAATTGCACCACTCATGGCTGAGTCTTCTTAAACTTGTACAATGACCTCTCTAGGCCTCATGATGGCTTTCAAGACATCTCATAAGCTTTCTCAAAGCTTCAAGTCCATCCTCATAGCCCCAGAATCATCTGAGGGGCTCCCATAACTCTCAAGTTATGAGGCATACACCCTTGGTTTCAACCAATCTCTCTGAGGATCTCTTAACTTCTTTGACAAGGATATCAACCCTTAATCATTTGAATAGCCTTCTTGGCTAGCTTCAAAGTCTTGTATAGCTCTTGATGGGTAATCATACCTCTCGATCTACTGCACCCATCTCAATGAGAAGCAGATGATCATGCTAGTGAACACAAGCTAGGTACATAAATGTTGGTCAAATTTTGGGGTGCAACAGCTGCCCCTATTCAAACGGCTTGAACCTGACTAGGTGAGGCGAACGGCTCTCAGCCAATCGAGGTGCGAGACGGTTGAATACCGAGAAACCCAGAAATTTGCCAATTGCACAAGTACACGGTACTCTGATGGGAACAAATCTTCGAGAACTGAAATAATAGTTGCACGACAACTAGCTGGAGAATTGGTCACACGGTAACCAGTAATACATGGTCGATCATGCCATCAGGCATCACAATTCCTCGGGACTCTTCAGGTCAACCATCAGGCATTCAAAGAAAACTATCGGGCATCATCCGGACTTCATCAGGTCAACCATCAGGTTGATCATGCCCTCAGGCATTCAAAGAAAACTGTCGGGCATCAGCCGGACTTCATCAGCAAGTCGGGAATAGAATTCTTGGCCAATCATGAACCAATTGGGAATATCCAAACCTCTGCCATTAGGCACTCCGCATCAGCTGAGAGAACTGCTTCATTAACACGGTCGGACTTCAATCATGAAGTCTTCAGGGGAAGTTTCAACTTCGCCGTTTAGAAACCTGCTGGGGATGACGCATCTCCGCTGGGGATTTTGGAGAACTATCAAGTAACTCCGCTTCGGGGATCCAGAAATCATTCTGGATGAATCAACTCTGCTGAGGACTTCAAGAATCATCTTGGACAAATAACTCCGCCGGGGATTTCAAGAATCATTTTGAACCGATAACCATGCTGGAGCTTTCAGGAATCATCCTGAGCAAACACCCTGTCAGGGACTCTAAGTATCAACTTGAGCAACAAATCTGGCGACTGCACTGGGGATCTTAAGAATCATCTTAAGCAAACGACCCTGCTGGGGAATTCAAGAATCATCTTGAACCGAAGACTTTGCTAGGGACTTCAAGAATTATCTTGAGCAAGCAACTTCACTGGGGAGATTTCAGGAATCATCCTGAGCAATCGATTCTGCAGCGGAACACCTGCAAAACAAGAACGGTAACAACCTGTATCATGCTTATTATGCATATGCTTCGGCAATGGCGCAATGCTCCACACGGTGGAAATGCTATGCGTTTATGATAAATGCTATGCAGTCATGCACAATGATGCAATCCCGTCAGCAAAATAAATGCCGAAGGGGAATCCTCCTGTCAAGGAGAAAGAACCACTTAGATAGAGGAATCATCCTGCTGAGGAGAGCAAGGTCATGCCAATCTCAATTGGACTCCGCAGGGGACACAACTTCAGTTGACTGCTGCGGGGGAACGAAGTTCTACGGGAACCTGGACCTGCTGATGGAAAGCGATATCAATCGCGGGAATAAACTGCACGGCCTTCGCGGCTACTTCCCTGAAGATAACGACTCTGGCGGGGAAACACAGCATCAGCTATTCCACACGCTACTGGGGAAAACCAATCATGGCTTGAGCAGCTTTCAAGGACTCGGCTCTCTTGGGGGTCTGCAAACTCGGTTGAGGAAGGAGAAATCATTCTGCTTCACTGGGGAGTACGACTCTGTGGGGAATCTCAATTCCACTAGAGAAGAAGGAATCATCCGGCTTCGGGGGAGAGTACGACTCTGGTGGGGAATTTCAATTCCGCTGGAGACTTTAGTCTTGCACCATCAGTTGCTGCACACTTCAGTGAACGAATAGTTTCCTACGAGACCTGTACTTGTGACCCGGTGATGAGGGATGAACACGCGCCTCAGCGCCTGACTCAGCTGAGGAGATGACGTTCCTTCAGGAGGCATCTGATTGGGGAGAGAATCTTCTCTACCTGGGGAGACATGTCAATGCTCGCTACCTCGTGTTCAGACTCTGCGGGGAGAGGCTGTTGAACTTTGCTGGAGAAGGAGGAATCATCCTGCTTCAGGGATGCGCACGGTGTACTGTCTGGAATATGATACACCTGTAACAACATAAACAAACAGACAAGATACCCTTCTTAAAGGGACCTATCAAGGTTATTATCTCGTGACAATGTTCAAGTAATTCATTGTTTCAACAATCAGTGGCCTAGGCCAGTAAGTTTATGTATGCGCATTTTATCAAAAACATCGGCGTTCTTTTTCGCAAACAAAACAGGTAAATGCTAAACAGACAAACATAATTGCTGAATAGTATACATTTTATTGATAACGAACCCCTGAATGGGTAAAAACATTTTACAACAGATGCAAGCTCCTGGAATGAGGAAACCGCACAAAAATAAAACATAAATATACATCAGTATACAAATGTCGGAAACGAGGCGTAGACGAACACCATGAGTAGATCCCTCTATTACCCACTCGACTTCGATACTTCTCCGACGCTTCAGCTTCAGAAGAGATTGATTCAGATAAACGACCCTCAGGTCTTCCAAACCACTAAACAAAGAAAGTCCACACGCGGAACGCAGTCATTTGCTTTTTCAAATCCCTAACTTTTGCGTGAACCGCCCTTTGCGGGTTTTCAGTTCACCGGGATACCCTTTTTTTCCAAAGTCGCCCATCCGGGTTTTCGAATTTGCGGGTGTACATCTTTTCAATTTATATCCCTAATTTTTGCCCGAACCTTTTTCATTTTTTATGGTTCGCCGGGATGCCCCTTTTTTGCCTGGACTCTCTTTTTTCTGTCCAGCGGGTCGCTTTCAAGCAAAGTATTTTTTAACTGCGTCCGCGTTCACCGGGGATGCAAAACCTTCACCATTCATCGAGGATAACAACACAGCTCCTCCCGAGAAAACCTTGCTGACGACGTACGGACCTTCGTAATTGGGGGTCCACTTGCCCCGGTGATCGGAGTGTGGAGGAAGAATCTTCTTCAGGACGAGATCACCTGTTTGAAAGCTTCTAGGACGCACCTTCTTATCATAAGCTTTCGTCATTCGGCTTTGGTACAGACGACCATGTGCAATCAATGCTAACCTCTTCTTGTCCATCAGGCTGAGTTGGTTCAGTCGGTTCGTAATCCATTCTGCCTCGTCAAGTTTCACATCAACCAAAACTCACAAAGAAGGGATCTTCACTTCTAACGGTAGGATTGCTTCCATACCGTACACCAAGGAGAAAGGAGTTGCCCCGGTTGACGTACGTACCGTCGTACGATAACCGTGCAGCGCAAATGGCAGCATCTCGTACCAATCTTTGTAGGTCACAACCATCTTCTGAACAATCTTCTTGATGTTCTTATTGGCCGCTTCAACGGCGTCATTCATCTTCGGCTAGTAAGGAGATGAGTTGTGGTGTTCGATCTTGAAACTCTGGCACAGCTCCTTCATCATCTTGTTATTCTGATTCGAACCATTATCAGTAATGATCCGCTCGGGAATTATGTAACGACAGATGATGTCCCTTTTTATGAATTTAGCCACCACCTGCTTGGTCACATTAGCATATGAGGCTTCCTTCACCCACTTGGTGAAGTAGTCGATAGCTACTAGAATGAAGCGATGACCGTTAGATGCAGTGGGCTCGATCTTGCCTATCATGTCGATGCCCCACATGGAGAACGGCCATGGGGAGGACATGACATTTAACGGGCACGGCGGCCCATGAACTTTATCAGCATAAATCTGGCATTTATGACACTTCTTCACGAATTTAAAGCAATCCGACTCCATCGTCAGCAAGTAGTACCCTGCTCTCAGGATCTTTCTCGTCATGGCATGTCCGTCGGCGTGCGTACCAAATATGCCCTCATGGACTTCTTCCATGAGCATACTCGCCTCTTTCTCATCTACACATCTGAGTAGCACGAGATCATGGTTTCTTTTATACAAAACTCCATCAGGATTGAGATAAAAATTTCCAGACAGCCTCCTCAGAGTCTTCTTATCTTGGGTTGACGCACCCGCCGGATACTCCTTAGTCATAAGGAAGGTCTGGATGTCATGGAACCATGGCTTGCCATCGGCGGTTTCCTCGATCGCAAAGACAAATGCAGGTCTATCAAGATGAGAAAGGACAATTCTTGGAGCCTCATTCCAAAAATTGACTTTATACATTGAAGCCAACGTGGCTAAGGCATCAGCCATCTGATTTTCTACTCTGGGTACATGATGGAGTTCCACTCGATCGAAGAACGGAAGTAGCCTTCTGGCATAATTCATGTACGACACCAAATTCGATTGACGAGTCTCCCACTCCCATTTAATCTGGTTGATCACGAGCGCCGAATCACCATATACATCTAGGTTCTTGATTCTCAAATCAATTGCCTCTTCTAGACCTATGATGCATGCTTCGTACTCCGCCTCATTATTGGTGACTGGAAACGTCAGTCTCACAGTGAACGGGATGTGGGATCCGTGGGGAGTCGTGATGATTGCCCCGATGCCACTTCCATAGGAATTAACCGCCCCGTCGAATATCAACTTCCACTGGGATTTCCTATCTGGACCCTCGTCGGGCAACGGCTCATCGCAATCCTTCGCTTTGAGGAACATGATATCCTCATCAGGGAATTCAAATTTCATCAGCTGGTAATCCTCGATCAGCTGTTCGGCAAGGTAATCAGACAATACGCTTCCCTTGATGGCGTTCTGGGAAACGTACTGAATATCATATTCCGTTAACACCATTTTCCATCTGGCAATCCTGCCCGAAAGAGTCTGCTTCTCGAAGACGTACTTGATCGGATCCATCTTCGAAATTAGCATGGTGGTGTGATTGAGCATGTACTGTCGTAAACGTTTGGCAGCCCAGGCTAGTGCACAACATGTTTTCTCTAGCATCGAGTAGCGAGATTCACAGTCAGTGAACTTTTTACTCAAGTAGTAAATGGCATGCTCCTTTCTGCCCGTCTCGTCGTACTGACCGAGAACACACCCCATACTATTCTCAAGAACTGTCAAGTACATGATTAATCGTCGTCCAACCACTGGGGGTATCAAGATCGGAGGTTCCTGAAGATACTGCTTTATCTTGTTGAATGCCTTCTGACAATCCTCATTCCAGATAATTGCCTGATCTTTCTTTAAAAGCTTGAACATCGGATCAGATGTGGCCGTGAGCTGAGAGATAAACCTTGCAATGTAGTTTATTCTGCCCAAGAAACCACGAACTTATTTTTCTGTTTTTGGCACTGGCATTTCTTGTATGGCTTTTATCTTCGCAGGATCAACCTCGATGCCTCGTTCGCTCACGATAAACCCCAGTAACTTTCCGGACCGTACTCCGAAAGTACATTTGTTAGGATTCAGCCTCAACCTAAACTTCCTAAGCCTCTCAAAAAGCTTCAGCAAATTGACCAGATGTCCCTCCTCCGTTTGGGACTTCGCAATCATGTCATCAACATCGACTTCAATCTCATGATGAATCATGTCATGAAACAAAGTTACCATTGCTCGTTGGTAAGTAGCCCCTGCGTTCTTCAGACCGAAAGGCATTACCTTATAGCAAAATGTTCCCCAGGGAGTGATAAACGTCGTTTTCTCCATGTCCTCCGGCGCCATCTTGGTCTGATTGTAACCGGAGAAGCCATCCATGAACGAAAACACGGAGAACTGGGCTATGTTGTCGACCAACACATCGATATGAGGCAACGGGAAATCATCTTTGGGGCTCGCCCTATTCAAATCTCGATAATCGACGCACATGCGTACCTTACCGTCCTTCTTCGGTACAGACACTATGTTGGCGACCCACGGAGGGTAAGTAGTGACCGCTAAGAAGCCAACATCAAGCTGTTTCTGCACTTCTTCTTTGATCTTAACGGCCATATCTGGTCGCGTCCTCCTGAGCTTCTACTTAACGGGAGGACAGTCTTCTCGCAGCGGCACGTGGTGGACCACGATGTCAGTATCAAGTCCGGGCATATCCTTATATGACCAAGGAAAGACGTCACTATACTCTCTTAGCATCTCGACCAATCTCTGCTTGACATCACTCTGCAATGCATCCCCTATCCTAACGTTTCTGACGAGCTCTTCAGAACCCAGATTCACGATCTCAATCTCCTCCTCATGAGGCAGAATAACTTTCTCCTCTTGTTTCAACAAGCGGGCCAATTCTTCAGGAAGGTCCTTGTCTTCATCAATCTCTTCTTCGGCTTGATAGATCGGGCAATCGAAGTCGAAGTGAACCGTAGAAGGTCCAGAGTCGATGTCATCTGTTATGTGGACCCTGCAATAACAAGGGTTAAGTTTTAAAACAAGGATGTGCAGGTTAGCACAAACCCCATTGCCATTTTATTGTTTTTCAAAACAAATATAAAACAGGAATAACAGAGATCACAATATTTGAATACGAAGAAAACGCCTTTGATTTATTAACAAAATGCATGTACATAATCCAACAAGGCCCTGACAATAAAACCACTATGCCCCGGGTAGGACATAGGGTTGTACAATGATTGGAAAAAGTAAATCATTACTCTTTGCTTGTCATTTGGATGATATCCTTGACGGACCAATTGTTGAGGCTCTCGCCTGGCTTGCTTGGCTGGATCCAAAATTCGAGGTCACAGTCGCTATCTCTGCTGTCTTCAGACACCGCGTTGATGCTTTCGAAAATCACCCCGCCACTGGTAAACTGGATCGGCCCTGTACCTCGAGATGCACTGCTAGAAGAAGAAGAAGCTTCAGCTCCAGGAGAATATCCCAACCCAAACTTATCCAGCTTGTTGGGTATCTCCAAAATTCGCCCCCAGCCTGGGGTAGATCTGGCTTGGACAGCGGCCCGAGCTTCCTTGAACTAGGAGAGAGTCATCTCTGGCTTTTCAGTGACCACAGGAGCTACGTCCTTCACTTTAACAGCTTCGAACGCTTGGCATAGAGTCTCATGGATTTCGCCATCCATTTCAACATACTTAAAGGATGACAAATGGCTCACCATTATGTCCTCCTCGCCGCAAACGGTTACGATGCTTCCTCCGACAACATATTTGAGCTTTTGGTGCAACGTGGAGGTCACGGCACCAGCAGCATGGATCCACGGCCGGCCCAGGAGACAACTGTAGGCAGGCATAATGTCTATAATATAAAAGACCGCGTTGAATGTTTCCGGACCGACTTGGATCGGCAGGGTCACCTCCCCGAAAACGTGGCGTTTAGTTCCATCGAACGCTTTCACAACCAGATCACTGGGTGTGCAGATCACTCCACGAGTATCCAACTTCATTAATGCCTTCTTCAGAAGAACATTAAATGACGAACCCGTGTCCACCAACACGTGCGATATAATCGTGCCTCTGCACTCTATCGAGATGTGCAGGGCGCTATTGTGATTCCTCCCTTTTGGCGTCAGCTCCAGGTCTGTGAAACCTAGCCCATTTCCAGCATTTACGTGGGCTACGACCTCTTCTAGCTGATTCACCGATATTTCCTACGGTACATACGCAGCGTTCAACACCTTCAGCAGCGCATTGCGGTGTGCTTCAGAACACAACAATAAGTTCAGAATGGAAATCTTCGAGGGCGTCTGATGGAGATGATCCACAATCTTGTAGTCACTCTTTTTAATCAACCGCATAAACTCCTCGGAATCATTAACAAGCAAGTATGTTTCTGTCCCACGCGGGGTCTCTTCAACGACTTTACTTTTGCCTTTATCAGCCGCATCAGCTCTGACTGCTTTATCCACCACGACCTTTGGTGGTGCAAACACTCTTCCGCTGCGAGTAATACCACTGATTCCCACAAGGTTCTCCACAGTCGACCCATACGGTTCCAGCTCCAACCTCTGTCCGTTGCAGTAGACTTCAGCCCCATAATGCCACGGAACGGCGTTAGTGATCTCGAAGGGTATCGGCCCAGCTTTGGTGATAGTGATTGTGGGCGGTCTGGGTGCAGAAAGAGTTATCGGCCAGCGAGGGATGGTGATGGTGGCAACTTCATCGGCTTGCTTCAGAACTACCTCTCCTGATCCACTTTCAGCCCTCCGGCTAAATTGCAGAATCCCTTCAGTCATCAGACTTTGAATTCCTTCTACCAACTGCTCGCATCCATCAGAACGCGTGGCACAATCCATACATAGCTCTCCGCAACCTGGAAAGAACCCTCCTTTTAGCAACTTAGCTTTAACGAAGCTAAGCGGCGTCTTCAGATCTCTGACGTCAGTCAACAAATCCGAACTCTCGTCTTCGATAATGGCGTTCACTCCGCCTCCCCTATGATTCGGCATAGGATTCTTCGTGACATTAGGCACATTATCAGAGAAGTTGATGATCTTGGTGTCTACCATGTCCTGCACCTTATGCTTGAAGGCTTTGCAGTTCCCGGTTGTGTGGCCTGGTGCCCCTGAGTGAAACTCACAAGTTGCATTGGCGTCGTACCCTGGCGGAGGTGCCCCTGTCAAGGGAGCCATCGTCCTTTTCTAGATCAACTGTAGCTGAAGCAAAGTCTGCAAGAGTTGCGCGTACGACATGGGCGGTGCCTCGAAGTGACGGTTTGCCAAAGATGCCCGATTCTGATACTTTTTATATCCCTGTTGATTCGGTTGCTGCTGCTGCTGCTGCCGCGGAGCCGCCGGCATATTTATACTGGCCACCTGCTGGTGAAGGTCTTTACCCTTCCTTTGAGCGTTGGTCACAGCGCTCGCTTCTCCTTCCCGTCTTTTTCCAGCATAAGGTTTCTTTCCGCCTCCTCCAGCTGGGATGACTCACCTTGAATTTTCCCGATCTTGATCCCATTCTCGAGGTGCTCACCCATGATAATGAGATTTGAGAACTTCCCAGACATACCGCTGACTAACTTTTCGTAGTAAACCCCCGGAAGGGTGGCTACAAACATCTGCACGAGCTCTCGTTCAACCATCGGCGAATGAACCCTGGCTGCCAACTCACGCCACCGCTGGGCGTATTCCTTAAACCCTTCATTGTTCCTCTACGACAGGTTCTGCAGCTGGACTCGGTTCGGGGCCAAGTCGCTATTGTATTGGTAGTGGTGCACAAATGCTTCAGCAAGATCCTTCCATGTGCGCACACTAGTGGGCTCCAGACCCATGTACCACTCGAGGGATGGCCCGGAAAGACTGTCTTGGAAGAAGTGCATCAGTAGCTTCTCGTCTTCGGAATGAGCAGACATCTTCCTGTAGTACGATCTCAGGTGGACACGAGGGCAAGTGGTGCCCTTATACTTTTCAAAGTCAGGTACCTTGAACTTAGGAGGCACCTTGAAATCAGCAATCAATCCCAGCTTGGACATATCAACGCCCAAAGTATTCTGATTCTCGATATCTCTCATCCTATCTTCAAGTGCCTTGAATCTAAGCCGCGCTTCAGCATTCAGCTCCCCTTCAGCACCTCTCTGAGAGAACACATCGTCCTGACGATCCTCAAGCCATGGCTGAGGCACAAACAGATTCCCGACGCCTGCATTGCCGTTGCCCGACCGGATATTGACATTAGCTCCCAGACTCCCGTTACTGACGCCCGTCGTATTGAGTCCGATATTGGCCATCACATTGCCATTAGCACTGCCGTTACCTCCGGTCACGGGAACACCATTCTGCGGAGTTTCAACTGGTGGAGGAGTAGGCACGGTCCCACCGTGGAGTACGCCGTTGCTATCAACCCTAGAAATCAAAGGCTGAACCAAAGTTCTGAGTTGATCCTGGCCATTGGCGACCGCTTGCATGAGCTCCATGAAGCGATCCATCCTTTCGCGGAGTTCCTGAACATCAGTTTGCACTTGCTCCATGATCCCGGTCTGATTAGCTTTAGTAGGATAGCGGTGAACTGGTCTCTGATCAATCCTGGAACCACCTTAAACAACCTGGGACAACCTGTAAAAACCTGTGACAACCTGTTAAACACAGAAGAGTTAGGAAAAACAACAAAATGCTCGTCATGCAAATGCTCCATGCAAATGCATGCGTGTGTTTGTGTGTTAGGGAGATCTCCCTCGATCCTAGTGCCTGAGTGCCAGTACTGATAATAAGAAGAAGTCCAAGTCCAATCATGGAAATAACGATCTCATATATAAAGAAAGCCTATCAAGGCAGTACATAGCATCAGCGAGTACAAGATGAACCAACAGCGTGACCTCAGCCAACAAGCCTGGTGATGGTCAACATACAACAATGATAAAAAAAAGGAATACAAATAGTCAAGTACGGCCACGGGCGCGATACTCTTCCAACAACTCCTTTGTTTCTGGATGATCTGGCAGCGTGAGTAACCCCTCGACGAGTAACTCCCTCTGCACAATGGTATACTGAAGACCTTCGACCGAACCTTCCCATGCTCCTTCGCCGAAGCAATCTTCTAACTTCCGCTTCTTGGACTCAAACGTCAGCTTGCGCTCCTTCAGGTTAGCGAGAGCTTTGTTGAGCTGGCCTTCGGCGGCGTATCTGCGGGCGGTTTCCTCATCAAACCTCTTTTCACTATCCTTCACCTGGGCTTCCAGCTTGGAGATCTGTAGCATCAGCTTATCCTCCCGCTCTTTCCTGGTGGCCAGGGAAGCCTTCCAGTGCTGGTTGAACTTGGATATCGTCCGATATGCCTCGTCCAAGTGCTGCTTTTTTGTAGCTAGTACGTCGTTGACAGCTTTAAAGTCATGACCCATGCGCTCACGCTCGGCTATCTGCTTAGTCATGTCTGTCCCCAGCCGATTCACCAGCTCTGTCTGCCTTTTGAAAGAATGAACGGCTTCGTTCCTCTCGCTTCGGAGCTGAGCAGATTCCTTCTCCAGTTCCTCGTTTGCCCGCTTCAATTCATCTCGCTCAGCCAACACCTGATTATGCTGCTGAAGGGGCACAGTAGTGAGCTCTTCAATCATTGGAGGGCTTTCTGGCTTGGCATAAGGAAACGGTATCCCTATAGCAGTTGCCCTGGCTTTGATCCAAGTCACGTACGGAGGGTAGGCTTGATTGTTGCTTTTTCCCAGCAAAGGTTTTCCTCGCTTACTGATACCATTCCACGCGCGCTGAAGCTTGGACAACAGATCCCCCTCTAGAAGACCAGTGAGGTACAGAGATTCCTGCACCTCTTCATCCTTCGGCGGAGTTCTCAAAGCATATGCGAACTGTCGAACCAGCAACGATGGATTGTAGTTTATACAACCCTTCCTGCCTATCAAAGGCACATTTGGAAACCCGCTGCAACTGAAGATCACCTCAGTACCCAACCTATCTCTGTCGAACCAGTCAATATCCTCTTCAGATAAACTCATCAGACGCTCGGACCACTCAGTTGTGGCTGTAGACGAGACAAAAGGACCCCTCTTGGGCAGATGACTATCAAGCCATTTATAAAGCAAGGGTACGCAGCACGAGACGTTCTTGCCCCTCCTGTTCTCGTTTTTGTAGTGGATAGAATGGTAGACATCTCCTATCAAGGTAGGGACTGGGTTCCCTGAAACAAAGATGTGAAACGCATCAAAGTCTACAAAATCGGGCATATTGGGGAACAGAATGATGCCATATATGCAAAAAGCAAGGATGGCGTTGAATGCGACCCAACATCCGTCCTTGGCGCACTGCTGAGCCTTTCCTACTAGAAACTGCAAGGAGAACCCGGGAACCTTATTCCAACTAGTCAATACCAACTCGGAGGCATCCAGATGAATTGACAGAGCTAAACCAGCCAGATCAGGCTCAGCATCCATATGAACAAAAGGCATTTGCCTCTTAATAGGCACACCTAGAAAATCAGCATACTCTTCCAGCGTGGGTGCGAGAACAAAATCCTGGAGAGTGAAACATCTCAACGGAGGATCGTAGAACTGCAGCACAGTGTGCAACCCATTCACCTCGAACGCAGAAGGTTTATGAACCAAACTGAGCAACCTGCCGTAAGATTTCCAGAACTCATGCCTCACAGGATCATCTGCTAAAGCTATCAAACCAGTCAACTTAACCACATCAGGGGCGGGGAACTTGTAAGCCACGGTCTTCCTCAGAGAACCCATAACAATACAATAGGAGGCGAGACATCCTGGATCGGGGAAAACGGTACCTGTAACACAGACACACGTTAATGAAATGCAAATGAGTATGCAAACTAATGCAAAATGCAATCATGCAGCAGGAGATCGAGGCAACTGTGATGTGGAGATTCTGTATCAACAAAACCATAATCTTGTTCTATCAAGAACAACCACTGCATCTGATAAGAAGAAAACCCTAGTATCGGACCACAAATCTGCTCTGTCAAGAACAACCATCTGATAGGGCCATATACATAGGATCATAATTCTGCTCTGTCAAGAACAAATGTCTGATAATAAGGACCTCTGATGTAGGACCCAGAAACCTGCTCTGTCAAGAACAAACATACATCTGCTGATGAGATCTTCAGACCCCAATCAAAAATCTGCTCTATCAAGAACAAACAACCGATGACGAAAACTCTGCTCTATCAAGAACAAATACACATCTGATGATAAGATCCTCTGATCAAAACCTGCTCTATCAAGAACAAACATATCTGCAGATGAGATCCTCTGATCAAAACTTGCTCTATCAAGAACAAACATATCTGCAAATAAGAAACTCCGGTACCAATAGAACTGATTCACTATCAAGAAAACCAGGTGGTCTGAAGGTCAAAGTTTCCTGCAATGAACCCAACCCTGCTCAGAGGTATGGACCTAAACTGACTCAAGTTCGGCGTCCTATGCGTTCATCAGCGTCACAGACATTCAAGAGGGGTGATACGATACCCAGAAGGTGTGGCATCATCAGCTCATGAAGCGGCCTCACTCGGTTGACTCACAAGTGATCGGTCCCCAGAGTCGATAATCCACCAAACCAGCAACCGTCTCAACCCAAAGGGTTGAAAGAGAAGCCAACCGGGAGAACCTCGTCTGAGCGTGGATTTCATGAGACACTAGTGCCTGCAAAGCAAGCACGCGCCCACTAATTTCCACAACTAATGCTATGGTGCACTCAAGCCTGGGTCTGGCTTCTCACTCATCAGAATGCCCCTCCCACAACAGCACAGATAATCATATCATACGGAAAATAAAATGCGGGAAGTAAAATGCGAGAAATAAAATGTGATAAATAAACGCAACCCAACAAGTAATCATAAAAGCGCTAGGATTGACTCTCGCATGGGAACCGGAGAACCAGAGATTCTGGGTTCGATCCCCAGCAGAGTCGCCAGCTGTCGCTACTGTGAAAATAAGGTGCCGGCACAACAGAAGAGTCGCCACCTTTCGTTATTTATCCCTCAGAGCGGGAAAGGAAACAATCGGAAAAACCTGACGAAAAAGGGTAAGACAAGGTCGTCGCAACCATTGTCTGGGTTCGGGAGTCGGTTACACAAGGGGAAGGTATTAGCACCCCTCACGTCCGTCGTACTCGACGGGATCCACGCTTGTTGTGTTTACTTGGACGGGCTGGTTTTATCTATCTACCTATCAAGGCTGGTCTGAAAAGGAAAGAAAAATGACTCGGCAAAGCGTCGCGCTTTATGCCTACGTATCCTCATCGGAGAATGAGAAATCAGAGTCAACGTAGTTCGACCTACGACGGGTTATGGGGGAAGGTAGCTCGCCAATACATCAGCACTGTGCCTACGTACTCTCAACAGGCATGAGAGATCAGAGCTTACGTAGT
Organism: Lathyrus sativus; assembly: GCA_963859935.3. Classification (NCBI taxonomy): domain Eukaryota; kingdom Viridiplantae; phylum Streptophyta; class Magnoliopsida; order Fabales; family Fabaceae; genus Lathyrus; species Lathyrus sativus. Next base: position 272,955,218 of record OZ012739.1, read on the forward strand.
TCGGGACACTATGCTTTATTTCCTGTCTTTTACGAAAGAAGTGTTTTTTTTATTATGTTTGCAGTTTCAATCGCACTAGAGACTATGACCTGAGAGTGAGTGCGTCGCATGTCACCCAAAGGGTACCATACTAAACATCCAGACTGTGGAAAAGAAACTCTCCCGCGATCTTTTCCCAGATAGCTTAAGGCTCGTAACGTACGAAAGAAATCATTCATGATTACTGTATCTTAAGCTGTTTTGAGATGAGAAGAGAACAGGCCCAACTAGGAGGGAGACTATCAATTCCTACTGTTGTCATGCCAAGGATTCATCCTATGGTTGAGGTTTGAAACAGGGATCTCCTAGAAGTTGTCATGCATAGGTTTCAACCTAAAGTTCTATCATCAATTCCTTATCAAAGGAAATGAGAGTCCTAAGGGATCATGTCAATGATACACCAAAACAGACAAAGCATCAACTTAACAGTAAAATGCATGCAATGCAAGTGAGGGAGGAAATGTGTGTGGGGCATCAGCCTCCACAAGCTCATCTCAACCTCAAGCCAGAATGAATAACAGTAATCATACTGAAAGATAAAACAACATGCTATCAAGCAAAAAAAAATAGTAAACTGCAATCATACAGAAGAAAAATAAAACATGCTATCAAGCAAAATAAACCACATGGGCAAGGGAGCTGGGCTCTACCGAATACCCGCAAGCAAAGCCATACAGTAACCGTACAAGCAGAGGGAGCAACTCAACCTCTAGTGCAATCATGCTCCTAGATTAAAGCTATTCTAGATATGAACTTATTCTAATGCATCAAGCAAATCAAACAAAACACATCAATACAGAAAAGAAAGAGAAAAGAAAGCAGATCAAATCCTCTCTCCTCAAGCCTCAGCTCTTACAACAGCAACTACGTCTTCAGACCTCCATCACTCTTGACAAATATCAATTTGCTTCTCCAGGTTTCAACCCTTCAGCATAAGTTTCAACTTATCTTCTTCTCTGAGCTTCAGCTCCTTAATCAGTTCCACCTTCAGGCTTCACCATTAACCACAAGTATCAACTTGATTCCTTCAGGGTATCCAAACTTCAAAGTAAGTATCAACTTCCTTTGATCTTCAAGCTTCAGCTCTACCCTCAATCTCAATTGAATCCTCTTCATAAGTATCAACATGGTCCTCAAGCTTTCAAGCTCCCTCTGTCTCAACTTGGTCTTCTCTTCATGCAAGCTTCAGCTACTCAGAGTAATCTTCAATCACTTAGAAGTGTCAACTTCATCCTTCAATTTTTAAGCATCAGCTCTTCCTTCAGTCTTTACTGGATCTTCAAGGGGTCTTCATCTTCAAACTCAAGCTCAACATCTCTCAAGATACTCAAACCAGAGGAAATCACTTAACTAGATAAGCTGGGGTGTTAAACTGCTTATTGACCACCAAAGGTGACCTATAAGGGTTTAACATCAAAACAATGGTTCCCTCAAAGGTTCTACTTCCTAGGTAAAATCACTTATCCCTCCAAAGGAGAGAGGTGAATACCATGGAAGGACTTTGAATCAACCCTTAATCATCTGAATAGCCTTCTTGGCTAGCTTGAAAGTCTTGTATAGCTCTTGATGGGTAATCATACCTCTCGATCTACTGCACCCATCTTAATGAGAAGCAGATGATCATGCTAGTGAGCACAAGCTAGGTACATAAATGTTGGTCAAATTTTGGGGTGCAACACGCGCGAGATGACTATTCTTGGAGCATCATTCCATAAACTCACCTTATACATCGAGGACAAAGTGGCTAAGGTACCCTCCATCTGATTCTCTGCTCTCGACACATGATGGAACTCCACCTGATCAAAGAAAGGTAACAACGTCCTTGCATAGTTCATGTAGGGTATCAGATTAGGCTGCCTGGTCTCCCATTCTCCCTTGATCTGATCAACAACTAACGCTGAATCGCCGTATACATCTAGATTCTTGATCCTCAGATCAATGCCTTCTTCCAATCCCATAATGCACGCTTCGTATTCGACTTTGTTATTAGTGCAACAGAATGTTAACCTGGCAGTGAAGGGGGTATGAGAACCATGAGGCGTTGTGATAATTGCCCCAATTCCACTACCGTAAGAGTTAACAACACCGTCAAATATCATCTTCCATTAGGAACCCTTCTCCGGACCTTCATCGGGTAATGGCTCATCGCAGTCCTTCATCTTTAAGAACATGATGTCCTCATCGGGAAACTCAAACTTCATAGGTTGATAGTCATCAATCGGCTGTTCAGCAAGATATTCTGACAGAATACGCCCCTCGATAGCTTTCTGGAAAACTTATTGAATATCATACTCTGTCAAAACCATCTTCCACTTGGCAATTCTCCCTGAAAGTGCTTGTTTCTTAAAGACGTATTTAATCGGATCCATCTTCGAAATCAACATGGTTGTATGATTTAACATATACTGTCTCAGGCGTTTGGTAGCCCAAGCGAGTGCACAACACGTTTTCTCCAACATTGAGTATCTGGACTCACAGTCTGTGAACTTTTTACTCAAATAGTATATTGCATGCTTTTTTCTTCCAGTCTCGTCATGTTGGCCGAGAACACAACCCATGTTATTCTCAAGAATCATTAAATACATGATCAATGGTCTTCCAGCTACTGGAGGTATCAGTATCGGAGGCTCCTGCAAATATTCTTTTATTTTATCAAATGCCCTTTGGCAATTTTCGTTCCAGACAACCGCCTGATCTTTCTTTTGCAATTTGAACATAGGTTCACACATGGCTGTGATATGAGATATCAACCTAGCAATTTAGTTCAATCTACCCAAGAAACCACGAACCTCTTTCTTCGTTTTCGGCACTAGCATATCTTGAATAGCTTTTATCTTTACATGATTGACCTCGATTCCTTTTTCACTGACAATAAACCCCAGCAACTTTCCGGACCTGACACCAAAAGTGTACTTATTCGGATTCAACCTCAGTCTAAATTTCCTTAGCCTTTCAAACAACTTCATAAGGTTTACCAGATGCTCCTCCTCCATATGCGACTTTGCTATCATGTCATCAACATAAACTTCAATCTCATGATGAATCATATCATGAAACAAAGTGCCCATAGCCCGCTGATAGGTTGCCCCTGTGTTTTTCAACCCAAAAGACATTACCTTATAACAAAAAGTCCCCCATGGTGTAATGAACGTTGTTTTCTCCATATCCTCCGACGCCATCTTAATCTGATTATACCCGGAAAAACCGTCCATAAAGGAAAACACGGAGTACTGCACATTATTATCGATCAATACGTCAATGTGGGGGAGTGGGAAATCGTTTTTCGGGCTCGCTATATTCAAATCCCTATAATCCACACACATCCGTACCTTACCGTCCTTCTTTGGTATAGGTACAATGTTGGTGACCCACGAAGGGTAAGTTCTTCCAGCGAGAAACCTTGCGTCCAACTGCTTCTAGACTTCTTCCTTGATTTTCACAGCCATATCCGGTCTAGTCCTTCTGAGCTTCTTCTTGATTAGCGGACACTCTTCACGCAAAGGCAAGCGATGAACCACGATGTTCGTGTCAAGACCGGACATATCTTCATATGACCAAGCAAAGATATCACTATACTCTCAGAGAATTTCAACCAATCTTTGCTTGATATCACTCTGCAATGCAGCCCCTATCCTGACATCTCTTCTAACTTCCTCAGTACCCAAGTTGATGACTTCGATTTCCTCCTGATGAGGGAGAATGATTTTTTCTTCCTGTTTCAAAAGTCTGGCTAGCTCTTCTGGTAAGTCTTCTTCTTCATTAATCTCTTCTTTGGCTTGAAATATCGGATTATCAAAGTCAAAGCGAGTCATAGATGGCTCTGGAGTGGTGTCATCGGCAATGTGAAACCTGCAATGATGATGATTTAATGCTTAAAATGATATGCAAACAAGCACAAACCACATTGCTATTTTATTGTTAAAAATAAAATAGGAAAGACAAGGATCACAATATTTGAATGCAGAAAAACGCCCTTTGATTGATTGATAAAAGATTGTTCAAACATAAGCAATTAGGCCCTGAAGACAAATACCGCTATGCTCCGGGTAGAACATAGGGTTATACAATAATCATAAAAAAGATCATTACTCTTCTGTCGTCACTTGGATGATTTCTTCGACAGACCAGTTGTTTAGGCTTTGTCCTGGAATACACGACCGAATCCACACGTCCATGTCACAGTCGTTGTCACCGTCTCCATCAGATATGGCATTAATCTGCTCAAAGATTACACCCACGCTGGTAAACATGACAGGTCCCTTATAGCGTGGCGCCCTCTGGGAGGAGGAAGATGGGCTGTATCCCAATCCGAATTTGTCTTGCTTGTTGGAAATATTCAGCACTTTACCCCAACCTTGTGATGCCCCAGCCTTCACCACTGCCTGGGCTTCCTTGAAGGGTGACATGGCGACTTCGGGCGCTTTGCTCACGACCGGTGTTTTGTCCTTGATTTGCACAGCTTCAAAGGCCTGGCACAGAGTCTCATGGATTTTGCCATCAACCTCGACATAATTAAATGAAGATAAATGACTAATCATTATATCTTCCACCCACCATGTACTTCAGTTTTTGGTGCAGCGTAGAAGTTACAGCGCCTGCCGAATGTATCCAGGGACATCCCAGCAAACAGTTGTAAGCTGGATGAATATCCATAATGTAGAACACTGCATCAAACACCTCAGGATCGACCTAAATATGCAAATTCAAATCCCCAAACACAGACCTGCGAGTCCCATCAAAAGCTCGTACTTCCAAGTCACTTGGCGTACACAATATACCACGGGTATCTAACTTCATCAGCACTTTCTTCGGAAGTACGTTTAGGGATGACCCTGTATCAACAAGCACGTGTGATAGAACAGCTCCTCGGCATTCAATAGATATGTGCAACGCACAGTTATGGTTCCTCCCCTTTGGCGTCAAGTCCAAATCCGTGAATCCCAGCCCATTACTTGCATTTACATGCGCCACAACTCCCTCGAGTTGGTTCACAGAAATCTCCTATGGCACATAAGTTGTATTCAGGATTCCCAACAGAGCGTTCCAGTGCGCTTCCGAGCACAACAACAAGGACAAAATAGATATCTTGGACGGAGTCTGCTGTAAGTGATCGACAATCTTGTAATCACTCTTTCTTATTAAGCGCATGAACTCCTCCGCTTCTTTCTCCAAGGAATCCTTTTCACCAACCTGAGAAGTTTCTTCCACCACTACTTTCTTCCCCTTATCAACTCTTTTAGCAACCACTTCAGGTGACAAAAACACTCTTCCACTCCGAGTAATTCCACCAGCTCCAACTAAGTTGTCCACAGAATCTACCGGTTAACTTTTTAACTCTTCCTTCTGTCTGTTGCAGTATACCTCAGCTCTGTAGTTCCACAAAATTGCCTTAGTACTTTCATATGGTACAGGACCAACTTTGGTAATGATGATGGTTGGCGGCATAGGCGGTGTAGAAATAGTAATAGTCTTGTACAGAATCGAGATTGTCGCAATCTCGTCCATTTTTTCAACCACTAATTCCTCAATCTTCTTCTCAGCAACTCTGTCAAATTGCAATACACCATCTTTCATCAACCTTTGATTATGATTCTTCAGCTTCTCACATCCCTCGGGATGGCTCAAACAACTAGCATAAGCTTCATCACAACCTGAGAATACTCCTCCATTCAACAACTTGCTCTTCACAAAGCTCAGCGGCGTCTTCAACTCATTGACATGCGACACCAAATTCAAGCTCTCATCTTCAAAGGTGGAACTGACCCCAGCTGCCCCATGGTTGGGCATGGGGTTCTGCACGACATTGGGCGCGTCGTGAGAAAAGTATATAGCCTTACTGTCTATGAGATCCTAAACTTTATGCTTAATTGCCTTACAGTTGTCAATATGGTGACCCGGAGCACCAGAATGAAACTCACATCAAGCATTAGCATCATAACCAGGTGGTGGTGCACCTGTCAATGGAGCCAAAGTTCTCTTCTGCATTAACTGCAACTATAGCAAGTGCTGGAGTAATTGAGAATACGACATCGGAGGTGCGTCAAACTGTCTATTTACCACCCTGCCCCAATCCTGAAAATGATGAGGAGCATAGTTCTGCTGATTCTATTGTGGTTGTTGCTGTTGTTGTTGTGGTACCGCAGGTATTGTGATACTTGCAACCTACTGTTGCTGACGATATTGTTGACGTTGATTTCTATTCCTTCCTTTGTAAATGGACACTGTGTTGGTTTCTCCTTCACGCTTCTTATTACCAAAAGCCTTTCTATTTCCTCCTCCTGCCGAGGACCCTTCGCCAGCTTGAATCTTTCCCAGCTTAATGTCATTCTTGACCCTCTCCCCAGTAATAATCAGATCAGAAAAGCTTCTAGACATGTTACCGATCAGCTTCTCATAGTATACCCTCGGTAGCGTGGCAACAAACATATCAACTAACTCCCTTTCCACCATGGGAGGCTGCACCCTAGCTGCCAGCTCACACCACCTCTGGGAATACTCCTTGAAGCATTCACCATTCTTCTGAGACAAATTCTGCATTTAGACCCTGTTAGGCGCAAGGTCGCTATTATATTGGTAGTGCTTAACGAAGGTCTCAGCCAAATCCCTCCAACATCGGATATTGACTGGTTCTAAGCTCATGTACCATTCAAGAGAAGGACCCAAGAGGTTGTCCTGGAAGAAGTGCATTAGCAACTTTCATCATCTGAGTGTTGCACCCCAAAATTTGCCTAACCTTTCTTTACTTAGCTTGTGTTTCATTGCATTCGTTTTAGCATTATCATCTGCATTGCATTGACATGTGGGCAGGAGATCAAGAGGTATGACTACCAAGAAAGGGCTACAAAAGGCTATGAAGCTATCTAAGAGGTTTATTCAAGGGTTCAAGGGTTGATATCCTCATCAATGAAGTCAAAGATCCTCAGAGAGAGTGGTTGAAGCCAAGTGTGTACATCTCCTAACTTGAGAGTTGTGGGAATTCCTCAGATGATTTTGAACCCATGGGAGTTAGACTTGAGACATTGAGATAGCTCATGAGAAGTATTGAAGTTCATCTTCAAGCCTAGACAGGTCATTATGCAAAAGATAAGAAGCTACGGCCATGATTGGTGCAACTAGGGTTTCATCTGGTCAACCTTAGGTTAACTGATGATTTGAAGAAGGTTGAGACCTAATTCCAAGGCCATGTGATCATGGATGGATGTATTAAGATGCCCAAGGGATGATTCCAAGGTCAACTCATCATGAATCCAGAGTGTGAGGAGTTCCTAGGCTAGGGTTGCTATGCTTGACAGTGTAAAATCCCCTGGTTTAATGCCTAACTTCAAGTCCATATAACTCAAGATGTAATTTTCATCTCACCTGGACCCCAACATGATTGTTGTAGAGCATGATCATAGCTTTTATTTGAGTACTAGAAGTCCTTGATAGGGTTTATAGAACTCAATTTATGAGCCAGACAAGTTACAGGTCATCAGAGGAATGTGAATTTGGAGCTTGAAAGTCAACCAACTTGCATGACATTTTTGACCTAGAAATATGATTCTCATGAACTTTTTGCCAACATGAATGTTGTTCCTTATCTACTTAGCTTTCTAGAAAGTACTAGAAGTCCATGATTGGATTTGTAGAGCTCAAGTTATGAGCTTTACAAGATAAGGGTATTTTGGGAATTTGGAATTATAGGTCATTTGTGATTATGGGTCAATTTCACCAACTTAGACACCTTAAATGGACTTTTGATCAACTTGAAAATTGTTCAAAATGGTGTTATTTGTCTAACCATGACCCAAACATTCATTGATATGAATTAAATATGGAAGTGCATAAAGGAATTTTCATGGAAGATAATTAAAAGGCATGAAAAGAAGAAAATTCATAAATAATTCATTTCTGTGCAAAACATGGCAAGTTTGTGCATTTTTTGAAGGTAGAAGACATTTGGAGCACTTTGGCATTGTTACATTTTTGAGTTAAGGTGGATTTCATGGCTTAATTCAAAGTTACTTAAAGTTGAAGTAACATAACCAATGGGCACCATAGGATTGAATTGAGGATTCAATCTTGTCCATTCATATTCATGAGGTATTATGCAAGCCATTTGGGGGAGAATGAAGCTGAAACAAAGCTAAAAAACGCGACTTCCATGAGAGGAATGTGAGGAAAATCAGAAAATTGGATTGAGTGAATTGGGCCATAATTGGGCCAGGTAAGGATCCAAAACAGTTCTATATAAGTTTCTGGAAGATTTCAGAACAGGTTTGGTGATTAGAGAAGCTTGAATGAGGTAAGGAGCACTTGAAAAAGTTAGTTACAAAGTGAAAATCGTTTTCCATCTTGGAGGCCATTGCAGAGGGAATTGAAGCTCCAAGATTCTTTAGCAAGCATCACTGAACGATTCTGAGCAAGTTTGATCAAGGTTTGGAGGCTGTGGCATTCTCTGTAAGAGCTCAAAACAGGTTTTCATCTTTTCATTATTATGCTCTGATGAGATTGAATTAAGATAGAAATTGCACGTGGTTAGGTAATTCTTGAACCATAGATGGATTTAGCCAAGGTTTGGTAGACATTCGTGAGAGTTCTTGATCATGAGTGAAATGTTTAGAGATTCGGTTAGGTCTTAATTTTGATGGATTTCAAAGTTTGAATATAGATTCTTGATCAGTGATGAGAGTAGAATAGATTGATGGAAAGACTTTGGCATTTGGTGATGATTTGCTTAGAGGTAAATTTTTTGTTCACGATCGTATCTGCATGATCTTTGAGAATTTGAAAAAATGAAAGGTGTCATGGTGTTCCTCGTGAGAAAACGAGCAGATCTGGATAATTTCATAAGGTTTGGTGGTGTCTGGTGACCTAGCCACCGTGAACCTGCCTGGATTTCCCCCCTCTCTTTGTTCAGTTCAAAAGGTAGAAGAAGACTTGTGCACCGTTGGATGACTCTGACTTGAGAGACTTAGTATTAGGATCTAATGGTGGTGATTCAATTTGGAGAGATGCTGACTTTTACTGATGACTTGCACGCTAAGGCCCATTGGATGATCATACTTTTGGTAGGAACGTCCCTGATTAGAGACTACCGTGTGCGTTAGTCAATGGAAAGCAACTGAACATTAGTGAAACGATTCGTTTCATTTAAGTGTACTCTTGCTGCGTGGCTCGCGCATCTCCCTTGGATAAGTGGACCATTCTTTGGATCTGATGGTCCTGGTTATTTTGTAGCATTTTAATTCATGTTTATTTCTTTTAATTGTTTTATGATTTTCTTTTATTGCTTTAATAATTTTTAATTCATTAAAAATATAAATAATTGTCAGAAAAATGTGAAAAAAAAATCATGGTTGTTCCTTGGATTATTTCTGATTTTTGTATGCCATTTATTTGGAATTTTAGTTAATTTTCCATTTTTGTGCTATTTTTCCATTTTTGTTGCATGATTAAAAAATGTAAAAATGAGTAGTTTACTTTCTGATTTTAGTACTATTTCTTGGATTGGAATTTGGTGCTAAAATTTTGTATGCTTGGTATAGATTCCTTGAAAGGTTTGTGATTTTTTTTTTGTATTTTTTATATGATTATAAGCAGGAGTTTGAGATAGGTTTTAGGACATCCCCTTTATGAATTCCCTTTAGCACACCCTTTGAGTTTAGATTTTATTAGAACCTTTAGGATTAGGTTTTACCCCTGGTTTTTGTACCATAGATTCTTGACCCATGTAGGATCATCTAGGATTTTCCTTAAGATTTTTAGAGTTGATTTTCTATTATTCCCCCATTTTACAAGTTGGCTATGGCTTAGGTGACCCTAACTAGGCTTACTTCATAGATTAGGCCTTAGAGTGAACTTTAGTTAATTCAAAGCTTCAAATTTCTTCCTTTAGGATAAAACTTAGGTAGATACCTCTTTAAAACCTTGATTAGGCCTTGATAGAGCCTTTGAATCTTTAGTTTAGGTGATCCTTAGAAGGTAATCATTGAGGTTCCTTAGAAGTTCAAATTAGGTGGATGATTCTTCCTATAAGTTTAGCTTCCCTCAAAATCTTCCTTGCTTAACTAGGATCCTTCTTGTGAGCATGTTTCCTCCTGAGGAGGAATTCATTGCATTTTCACAAAGGAGTTGAATCTATGCAAGCTTTCCAAGGAAATGGAGTTGGTTGAGTGCCTGTGGTAAGTTCCTGTGGACCTTACCCTGCTTCCCATCTTCATTCTCCTAATCTTCCCTTATCCAATCATTGTAGGAACCTTCTTGGGGTAGCATAGTCCCTCCTGTGGGGGGAGTTTTGCACATCTCCTAAAGAAGTAAAACCTCTAAGACTTTCCAAATCCCTTTGAGTTGGTTGAGTGCCCGTGGTAAGTTCCTATAGACCTTACCCTTGCTTCCCAACATCCAATTCCTTTCCTTAGGATAGATGCCTTGTTTGTTTACTTGTGGAATGAATTCCTTATTTGTCATACTTCCTTGCCTTCATTCATGATTGAGTGGTGTGTTCCATTATGATAGTTCATGTTTAGTATAGTCTAAGCGTAGGTGCATGACTGCATTAAGAGGTTGAGTGGGTCTCCCTCTGCTTGCTTGCCTTAAGGGTTGAGGTGATCCTCCCCTTGCTTGTGTGTTGTTTTTCTCTTTCTAATTGATGTATTGGCATATAAAGGTTGAGCTGAGCTCCCTTTGCTTGTCTGTTTTGATTGTTTTCTTTGCTTGATTGCTTAGAGGTTGAGTGAGTCTCCCTCTGCTTGTATTTCTGCATGGCATTTGCATCTTTACTGTTTTCTCTTTTGTTTATCTGTTTTACTGATGTTTAGCTGATGCTTTGTCTGCTGTCTGTTTTTTGTTTCCAATTGACATGATCCCCTAAGACTCTCACTTCCTTTGATAAGGAAGTGATGATAGAACTTTAGGTTGAGACCTTTGCATGATAACATATAGGAGTTCCCTGTTTCAAACTCAACCATAGGATGAGTCCTTGGCATGACAACATTAGGGCTTGATAGTTTCCCCCGTAGAGTTCGTTCTCTTCTCATCTCCAAAACAACAGTAAAAAACGTAATAAAGGCAAGTTAGTACAGGGCGTTACGAGCCTTAAGCTACTTAGGAGATGATAATTGAGCGGTCTCCTCTCAATCATCTAGAGTGTTTAGTATATGTCCTTTGGACGATATGCGACGCATTCGCTCCTAAGTCATAGTCTCTAGTGCTGTACAAACTACAAATATCCATAAAAAATACTTCTTCCGTAAAAGATAGAAAACAAACTTCAAACCTTTTTGCCCCGTGTGCCCGTAACTCAGGAAAACATTTTCAGAAAAAGAGTGTCGTTAACGCTCAGTTCTACCGCAAACGGTAACGCACGAGTCTCTGACGAGCAAGCTGTATACTCCAAACTGCTGGAACTGTTTGTTAACCCTACTTGGAAAAATAGATGAATCTGAACCCCCGTAATCCGTATTATCCTGAACTACGTAATCTGAACCCCCGTAATCCGTATTATCCTGAACTACGTAATCTGAACCCCCGTAATCTGAACCCTACTGTTTGTTGAGAGTACGTAGGCACAATACTGATGTATTGGCGAGCCACCTTCCCCCATCCTTTTACCCGTAGTTAGCCGAACTACGATGACTCTGATTTCTTGTTCTCTGACGAGAATACGTAGGCACGAAGCGCGATGCTTTGCCGAGTCATTTTTCTTTTCTTTTCAGACCAGCCTTGATAGGTAGATAGATAAAACCAACCCGTCAGATAAACACAATAAGCGTGGATCCCGTTGAGTACAACAGACGTGAGGGGTGCTAATACCTTCCCCTTGCGTAACCGACTCCTGAACCCAGACATGGTTGCGATGACCTTGTCTTATACCTTTTCGTCAGGTTTTTCTGATTGTTTCCTTTCCCTTTCTGTGGGATAAATAACGAAAGGTGGCGACTCTTTTGTTTTGCAGGCACCTTATTTTCGCGGTAGCGAGACTGAGTAGGCGGACATCTTACGATAGTAAGACCGTAGATGAACCCTAGGACAAGTAGTGCCTTTATATTTGTCAAAATCAAGAACTTTGAATTTCGAAGGTACTTTCAAGTCTGGGATCAGCCTCAGGTTAGCTATGTCCAATCCCATGGAATTTTGATTTTCAAAGCTCCATATCTTTTCTTCAATCAGCTTAAACCTCTTATCACCCTCAGACAACAACCATGCACCAATATCTCGCATAGAGAAAGCATCTTCTTGCTGATCTTCATCCCACTGAGAAATATTGTTACCATGCGCAGCATAAGTCATTTCAGGCATAGGGATTCCCCCTATATTACCTCCGCCTGGAGGGATAACAACTGGAGGAATAACATTAGCATGTGACGTACCACCATCATTACGAGGAGGATTAGCAACAACTCCTTCGTGAAGTACACCATTACCATCAACCCTTGCAATTAGTGGCTGCACTAGAGTCCTTACTTGCTCTTGACCATTTGCCACACCCCGCATCAAATCCATAAATTGGGCCATCCTGTCCCAAAGTTCCTGCATCTCAGCTTGCATCTTCTCTATGATCTTGCATTGATTCCCTCTAGTGGCGTACCAGTGAGTAGTCTGATGTTCAATCGTGAAACAAACTAACAAACCACAAAAATAAGGTTAACGGTCCCGGGAACCTACGATGCAAAAATGCAGAATGATGCAGTATGCAGACATGTATATATGCATTAGGGAAATTTCCCCCTCGATTCCAGTTCCAAGAGTACAACACGACAATGGAGAGCTAATAGATAAGCAATAAGCAAGCTCATCATAAATAAAATGAGATCCAAGAGTCAGATACAACAATATAATGGAATCAGAATGACCTCAGCCAACAAGTTTGGTGATGGTCAATACATACATCATAACAACAGACCAAAAAGAAAATACAATGAAGTATGACAAATAGACTGAAAATCGTCTAACAGCTCCTTCGTCTCTAGATGGTCTGGCCTGATAAGCAACCCTCGAATAAGAAGCTTTCTCTGGCTAATAGTGGTCTGCAAGTCCTGAGCATAGTCCTCCCAGGCGCCCTCACCAAAAGCCTCCTCAAGCTTACACCTCTTCGTATCAGCTCTAGACTTGTAATCATCCAACGTTACAAGCGCTTCGTTCAGTCTACAATCACTGTCAAGTCGGAGCGAGGCTTCAGCTACAATCTTCTCATCCTTCCCCTGGAGTTGAGCTCTCAGCTTGACAATCTGTTGTTTGAGTACATCTTCCCGCTCTTTGTTATTAGTGAGAGTAGCGTTCGACTGATCATTGAACCTGGAAATCTCCGGATAAGCCCTATCCAACTCCTTATTCTTAGAATTAAGGACATCATTGACAACCTTCAAGTCTAAACCCAGACGCGCACAAGCACGAATCTCTTTGGTAAGATCTATACCTAGCTTGTTTACCAACTCAGTTTTTCTCTTGCAAGAATGAATATCTTCAATCTTTTAATCCGGAGCTGAATAATTTCTTTCTCCAACTCTTCATTTGCCTTGCGCAACTCTTCTTTCTCGGACCACAACTGATTATACCTCTGGATAGCAACAATGGTATGCTCTTCAATCATCAGAGGATATAAAGGCTCACGAGGTGAAAAAGACATCAACACTCTCTCGGCTCTCTCTTGAATCCAAGTCACATAAGGATCGTATGCCCGACTATTACTCTTCCCCAAAGAAGCTTTCCCTTTGTGATGAATTTTGTTCTAGGCTTTCTCAACTCTAGTCAAGGTATAATTCTCTAGCAAGCCAGTGAGATACAGAGATTCTTGTATCTCCTCTTCTCTCGGAGGCTCTCTCAAGGCATACCCAAACTGCCTCACTGCAAGGGATGGGTTATAGTTAATGCATCCTTTCCTTCCGACCAACGGGACGTTAGGAAAACCACCACAATTGTGTATAATCTCTGTACCTAGCTGATCCCTATCAAACCAAATGATATTCTCAAACGTCAAGCCCATCAATCTCTCCGACCACTCTAGGGTACCTGTAGTATCAATGAAAGGACCGGTCTTGGGAAGGTGACTCACAAACCACCTGTACAACAAAGGTACGCAACACGATACGTTTTTCCCTCTCCGATTCTCATTCTTGTAGTGCACAGAATGATAGACGTCGCCTAGAAGCGTAGGTACAGGATTTCCTGAAGCAAAAATATGAAAGGCATCCACATCCATAAAATCTGGAATATTAGGATATAACATGATATCATAAATGCACAGTGCCAGGATGGCATTAAACACAACCCAACAACCCTCCTTCGCAAAGTGTCGAGCTCTAGCAACCGGAAAAGGTAGAGAAAAACCAGACATTCCATTTCTCTTGACCAACTTCCCTTGTAGCTCAGAAGCACCCAAATGAAGAGAACCAACAAGCTTAACCAGACCAGGCTCAGCATCAGTGTGATAGAATGGCATCTGGTCCAAGATAGGAACTCCAAGTAGCACAGAGAACTCTTCTAGAGTATGGGAATCATAAAACTGTAGCAGGGTATGGAGACCACCCAACCCAAAAGCTGAGGGCTTACAAACACAAGTCAAAAGCTTCCCATATGATTGCTTGAAATCCTCCATCACCTTCCTACCAGCCACAGAAATCAAACTCAGCAAAGATCCAATGTCTGGAGTAGGAAACTTATAAACCACTGTCTTCTTCAAGATAGGCTCCATGTCAGTAGAGGAAACAGATCACTAGAATCGAAGGGAAAATATACACCTGCAACATAAATACATGTCAATATTAATAAGCAGATGAAAAATGAAAATGCAAATGCAACAGGTGATCAAGGCTGTTGTGATGTTGATTGAGAAGAACTAGCGCTCCGCTTTGGCAAGAACATAGCACCATCGCTGCGAAGAGGGGCCGACAAGGACATAAGAGTTTCCACCGTTCGTTATTTATCCCAAAAGAGGGAAAGGAAACGATCAGAGAAAACCTACGAAAACGGGAGAAGACATGTCATCACAACCAAATCTTGGGTTCGGGAGTCGGTTACGCAAGGGGAAGGTATTATCACCCCTCACGTGCGTCGTACTCGACGGGATCCACGCTTGTTGTCTATCTAAAAGGGTGTTTATCTATCTAAGCTACAGGTCATACGGAAAAAATAAAAGAAAAGAGACTCGATAGAGCATCGCCGCTCTATGCCTACATACTCCCTCGTGTAATGGGAAAGTCAGAGTCAACGTAGTTCAGAAAACTACGGGTGAAGGTGGGGGAAGGTTGCTCGCCAAGACATTGTCGTCTTGTGCCTACGTATCCTCGTCTCGTACGAGAAATCAGAACAAATGTAGTTTGGGCTAACAAGACCACAAGTTGGTTCAAGTGTTTTACCCGAGTAGGGTTAAAACTTAGTTCTAACAGTTAGGTGTATGCAGCTCGACCATTGGAGACTTAGGCGTTACCTGTTTGTGGTAGAACCAAGAGTTAACAAAACTCTCTTTATGAAGATGGTTTCCAAATTAATCCCGAAGGATAAAAAGATTTGATGTTTGTTTTTGAAGTCTTTTAAGAAAGAAGTGAATTGAATTTGGTTTGTAATTCATGTTGCACTAAAGACTATGACTTAGGAGCGAATGCGTCGCATATCGTCCAAAGGACATACGGTAAACACTCTAGAAAATAGAGAGGAGGCCCCCCAATCATCATTTTCCAAATGCTTAAGGCTCTTAGGGTACAACATTCATTATCCATTATTAAGTGTCTTAAAGATGTTTGAAGATGAGAAGAGAGAGACACAACTCTAAAGGGAGACTAAACTCAACCTAGTGTTCTCATACAAAGTACACCTATGATTGGGATGAAAAGGGAATGCTACCTAATGTTAGCATACATGGTTTCAAGCCTAAGTCTATCATAATCAATCTTGAACAAGAGAGATTAGAGGTCCTAAGGGAACATGGCAAAGAAGAAAGAAGAAGAAAGCATAAAATGAAAGGAGAAATAAGATGCAAACATGTGATGCGCAACAAGTATGAAGAAAAGAGGGAGGAACAAAGTGTGGGGCAGTAGCCTCCACAAGCACATCTCAACCTCAAGCATGAAAATGAGAGATGCAATACCAAATAATGAAATCCCACAAAAGAGCATAAACAAGTTCACACAAAAGAAAGTCCTCCAAGTGGCCTCTCATCCAAGTCAAACTCAAAGTGCAACCAAGAGGCACCAAATCAACTTGGATGAGTCCCCAAAGTCCTAGGATAGAAAGGAGAACAAAAGAAGAGGATAGGAAAATGCAAGAAATAAGCAAGTCAACCCAAGTTGCAAGAAAAGGCATGGTAAAGAACCTAAGTTCTAAGCACTCTCAACATTTGGGACCAAATGGAAAGACTAAAAAGAATGCAACTTAGCACAAGTACCAAACAAATTTATGACCTATAAATTGGCATCCAACAACTTTAATATGTTATGAATGTGGATTCAAAAAATAGTTGGAAGCTTAAGGGATCCACAAGGGTCATTTCCCATCAAAACTAGGTCAAGTGTGTGTGAACCACCCTTAGAAGTACATTGACTTGCAAGGTACCTCAAAAATAGGAAAAAGGTTCAAAGAAATCCAAATAAATTCTCAAAAGCACATAAGGATGTTGGCAACCAGAGGCCAAAAGTACACAACCAAGGTCCTATCAAAGCATCACCATAGAAATTGATTCACTTGGGTGCTCCACTTTGAAGGAGGGTTGTCGAGGGTCAAACAAAAGCTCAGAAAAGTCAACCAAAAATAAACCAAACCAGGGTCAAAATCATCCTCTAAGACCTCTCAACTCATCATTCAAATGAGGAAAAAGTTTCAATCATTGGAGGTAAAAATTGGCTAAGAATCAAGAAAGAACAAATGAATACACATGAATAATAAATTTAAAAACCTCTCCAATCACTAATTCCCATTTTAATTGAAAAATAAAAGGAAAAGGAAAATAAAAAATATCAAAAATTAATTAACACGCTAATGTGTCAGAAAATACGTTTTGGGGAATTTTATCATAATTGGAGCTATTTTTAAATGATTAAAATCAAAACAGAAAAACAAATAAAATAAAATCAAAGAAATAAATGGAAATGGTGTAAATAACAACTTTCAGCGTGTAAAACATTGGGCTCAGTTGAAAGGGGGTGCCATTGGCACGTTTTGCCCAAAACAAAACACAATTCAGAAGCATCAAAATGCAGCGTATAACTAAATGATGTGGCAGTCAATGGATCCACGCACGCAAGTCAGCCAAATCCAGGCCACACATCTCACTTGGTCAATGAGTCAAAAGGAAACACGTAAGCTGGCCAGAGTTTAGACCAGACACCGAAGCCCTAGCTCTGGTCGTCTTCTTCGGCGAGGTGGCCGGAGATCAGGTCCTGAAACTTCACCAAATTCAAAAAAAATTATACCAAATAGAAATCCAAGTTGCATAGATCATGAATCCAGGCTCCAAAATGATTTATCATACATAGATCAAGAGATTCGAACGGAAGAAGTTTCATATGCTCAATTGGAAATCTCATCAAACACAACAATTTAACATGCAAACATTGCCTATAAGTTGTAAAGCTTCAGATGCGCCAATAATGACCTAGGTTTGAGCTCTAACATGAGAGAATTAAGGAATTGAAAGTTACCTAACAGAGTCTCTCTGTTGGAGCTTCAACGGAGCTTGAGCTTGATCCAAAACGTGCAGATCCACTCTATGAAGTTCAAGGAAGAAGATGGTCACTTCAATTTTACTTAGATTGTGCTAGATCTGGATTTGAGATTTTCAAATTCTCTCTTGAATTTCAAACTTCAACTTTGAGCTCCTTCCACGAATTCCAACTTCTGAGCTCTCAAACTTGATTTGGAGCTTTTATATTATGGATATGGATTGAAATGGAGGCCCAATGAGGCTCTAATTTGCTGAATTATGGAAATGCCCAATTTGGCAAGTTTGCTCATGCACACGTGATTATGGCATGCTACACCCTCGAATTTCATTTGAATCTTCAGCTGCGGACTTGAATTGGACATGTGGATTGATTTTGGGCCTTGAATTGATCCATTTAGTGAGTTTCGAATTGAAACTTACTTGTGAAGTTACTTTAAATTACACGTGATTTCCACAACATGGACCAAAATAAATTTGTTCATTTTTTTTATTGGAGTATTGTGGATAATTTTGGATCAAAAGGTGGTATGAGAAAGACCTATAATCACTTCAATTAAACTCACCTTAAAAAGTCCATTTTCCTTTGAAATTGCTTCACCAATCTCCTTATCCAAGCATAATTCATGGTAACTTTGAGTTTCATGATAGAATTGAGGTCATTTGGAGCAACTTTCATGTTGGTGAAAGTTCCATTTGAAGTGCACAAGTGTATGTAAATAACCCATAACCAAAATGACCTATGATCAAAGTTTCCCAAAATACCCCTGCCTTGCAAGTTTCATAACTTGAGTTCCACAAATGAGATGAACGACTTATAGGACGTTTCGAAAAGCTAAGATCATAAGGAACAATTTTCATGTTCATCAAAAGTTGAGGAGAAACATGATTCTAGGTCAAAAGTGCCTTGGAAGTGAGTTGACCTTTGTTGACCGAAAAATATATTCATCTAAGACCTATAACTTGATGGCATCATAACTGGAGTTCTGCAAACCCAATGGATGATTCCTAGTACTCAAAATAAAGCTTAGAACATGCCCCACAAGTATCATGTTTATAAGAAAATGAGATTCAACTTGTATCTTGAAATATGTGGTCTTGAAGTTGGGCACTAAATAGGGGATTTTACACTGACAACCTTCTGAAACCCTAATTTAGTAACTTCTCACACTCTTGATTCTTAATGCTTTGAACTTGAAATGATATCCAAGATGTCTCAACATGACTTCCCATGACTCCATTGACCTAGAAGCAAGTCTCAATCTCCTTCAAATCCACAGTGGACCTTGAACTAGGCAAATGAAACCTTAGATGCACAAACTTTGACTGCAGCCTCTTGCAAGTGAAATAACACCTTAGATAAGCTCCTCAATGACCTCAAAGGCAATCAATGAGCTTCTCCAACATCTCCTATCCATCATCATGAGATTATGATCCACTGATGATCCTCAATTGTCCTCCCAGATAGGAGATAAGCCACACTTGTCAATCTTCTCCCTCAAAGAACTTTGACCACTTCTTGGTGAGTATGAGCACTGGGTGACTTGAGTAAACACTCTTGCTTGAACTTGGAACTCTTGATAACCTTCTCTTGGATGGCACACCTCTCTTGATCCGTTGCAAAGAATAGTGCTATGCATATGCAAATGCTAGAAAAATTAAATGAAGCACAAGCCAAGTACAAAAAGAGTTGGGCAAATTTCGGGGTACAACACCATGACTCTAGGCACTTACCCATTTTAGCGTCCTACCCGTGGGGTTTCTTTGAGCAGTGATTGTGTTCCTTGATTCGTACACCTGGCTAACCACAGAACTGTTTGAATCTGTAATCCTGTGGTCCTGGATCTTGCATATCATTTGCATTGCATTTCGTTTGTTGTGCACCTTGCATTTTATTTCCTTTAGCGGTTTCTCATTTCTCTTTCCTTCCTATCCAGTAAATCAAGTTGATTCCTCGACACCAGTACGCAACTAGAGCCAATGCAAGACAAATGATGGAGAAGATTCAGCAAGAACAAGCTTCCTTCAAGGAAGTGTTGTATTCTCTCAAAGGAAAGATTGACCAGATCCTTGAAGCCATCATTGCAGCCCGAAAGGAAGAAGAGATGCATGAAACTACTGTCGTCAACAACAATGGTGAAGGACAAGGGTCTACCACCAGACTTCCAGGTCCTATTCCCAACCCCTATGGTATATCGATAAACTTCGCTACCGCAGCTGAAGGGACCACTTCTCAACCAATCCCTGCGCCTGGTGTTACTGTTGGAGTTATCCCGCAGGCCCAACCTACTGTTTTCCAGATCCCCATCCCTCATACTAAAGATAATCTGATGGGCCAGTATGATGATGTTCAAAACTATCATGCTGGTATTCCTATTGCCAGTCCTGTTGCTGCTCAGAATTCAGGAGCTATGAAGATGTGCCGAGATCTAGCTGAAAAACTCCGAGTCATGGAGGGGCACAACTCAAATTATTTTAGTGATTTGGAATTGTTCTTGGTGCCTGATATTTTCATTCCTCCCAAGTTCAAAGTGCCTGAATTCTCGAAGTTTAAAGGTCTCAGTTGCCCGAATATTCATCTGAAGATGTACTGTTGCAAAATGGCAGCATATGCTAGAGACGAAAAGCTAATGATTCATTGCTTCCAAGACAGTTTGTCTGGGGCATCCCTTGAATGGTATATGCATTTGGAACGTAACAGTATATGCACTTGGGCTGAGCTAGTTGATGCATTTGTCAAGCAATACAAGTACAACACCGACCTTGCTCTGAATCGTACTCAACTTCAGAGTATGACTCAGAAGGACAGTGAATCCTTCAAGGAGTACGCGCAGCAATAGAGAGAACTAGGAGAAAGGGTGAATCCACCTTTGGTCGACCGTGAGCTAATTGACATATTCATCGGTACCTTGCAACGCCAGTACTACGAGAAGCTGATCGATAGTGTCTCTGCTAGATTCTCTGACTTGGTAATCGTCAGTGAGAGGATTGAAGAAGGGCTGAAGAGTGGAAAGACCAAGGAGGTTATAACAGCTAGGCCAGTTCCAAGAAGCCTTTAAATGGATACAAGAAGAAAGAGGGAGAAACAAATGCCATCTCTTTGCAGAAAGGGCAAGCTTCTCAACAAGCTCCCGCTCCTATGCCTTATCAAGTCCCTTACTTCCAGTACCCGTATGTTGCTGCTGCACAATACGCTCCAATGCCTTATCATCCAGCTGTTCAAGCAGTTCAAGCTCAAATGCCACAACAACAGCTGTTGTATCCCAAAATTTGGCCAACCATTTCTTGTACTTGGCTTATGTTTCATTCCATTTTAGCATTTGCATTTGCATAACATTGTTCTAAACAGGGGATCAAGAGTTTTGTTGTTCCATTAAAGAGGAGAGTCTCTTTCATTTTAGGTTCAAGCAAGGGCATTTGTGCAAGTCGTCAGGGTTTCATTACCATCAGGATTGGGTTTCAAAGCTCTTTGAGAAGAGAAGTTTGTGTATGGGTGTCACCTCCTATCTTGAGGATCATCAAAGGGTCATCAAATGTTCATGAGGTTGCCTATTTGGATGAAGCTGGGTTCAAAGGCTCAATATGTGTCTTCAGAGGTCTTTATGAAGTTTGTGTGCTCATACAATTCATCTGCAAGAGCCTCAGTCAAAGGATGTGGAGCTAGGGTTTCATCTAGTCAACCCAAAGTCAATTGTGGGCTTGAGAAGGTTCACAACTTGGTTCTAAGTCATTGAGGCCATGGGAAGTCATCTTAGAGCATCTAGGATGTCATGATAAGATCAAATCAATAGGATTCAAGAGTTCAAGGAGTTACAAAATTAGGGTTTATGATGATTAGGGTTTATCTCTGACTTTCTAAAAGAAGTCTCTACTTAAGGAAAGCGGGAATCCTTGTGTAAAGACTTGTGTGATCCTTCCTCCCTAAAAGAATCAATCTTTGGCATGTTTGGAGTTCATGAAGAAAATGCACTTCAAGGAAATTGTTGGGGTACAACAAAGAAGGATTGAGGTTGTCTACTCCAACTGGGTAAAGAGAATCTTCTAAGTGGCAGAGTGAAAGCCTGAACTCTCCAGCTGAATGTCTCAACCAAAGTTGTGAGATCAAGCAGAAACTTCAAGGCCTCAAGTGATGTTGTGGCACATCATTTAAAGATAAGTTGATCTTCTCATGTATGAATGGAATTAATGCTTCATGCAGTTTGCGGGAGCTGTGTGAAGGAGTAGATGCCTTGCTTTAGAGCAAGAAGAATGTGAAGATCAAAGTGGCCTGGTGGATTAGCAGACTTTCTAAGAGCTCTGAAAAATGCTGAATAACTAAACAGTGGCATTTGGTTATTTAAGCAGTGTGCCTTTAGAGAACTATTCTTGTGCAGAAGTCTAGTTATTTGAAGACCACAGAAGGTTCTGGGACTGTTCATGCTTGGAACTAATTACTCATGTGCAAAAGGGTAATTGGCTGAAGACCAAAGGAGGATCTATTTCTGTTCACATATTGGAGCTTGTGGTAGAAGCCCTAAGTTGTGTATAGAAGATTACCTTCTTGTGGAGATGGACTTGATCAAGCTGGTGGAGCTGTGAAGCTCTTCAGTTGGACTACTAGGCAGCAGTAAGTCCAGTATGGGCACATAAAGAACCATGGGATGGTGTGTCTGTGATATGAACCATCTGATATGTGAAGATCTCCTGTGGAACTTGTGATTCACTTCTTGGCTAAGAAGTTCTCTATCTTGTCATACGGGATAATGATAATGTAAAAGGATTTTCTTGGAGTATGATGTGAAGGTATTGAGTGCATTCTGATGAGATAAAGTCCCTATGCGGTGTCTATCGTGCACTCAGCCTAAGGCCAGAATACTTGTGGAGAAGTGGTCTCTTCTGCTACAAGTAAATCTAGGAACAGGTGAATCAGTTTGGTGCCTTCTCTCTGTATGAGCATGGAGTTGGTCATGAGAGATAATGTGGTGATCTTAGAGTAGCTGTTATCAAAGATAGGGGGAGAGCTTCTGTTTGATGGGTGTACTACTTGCTTGTGGTTCAAGCAGTAAGTAAATGCGTTCAACATGTGTGTTGAACAGAGAATGAGTTCTTGAAGACATGAAGATGCGTCTTATGTTTTCCATTCATGTGCACTGGTTACCATTGATATGGGAGAGTTATACTTCTATCCAGGATATGTTGCTATAAGAGTGCAGTTATGTGTCAAGATTGTTTGTGGTTTCAAACAAATCTGGGACTTGATGAAGGCAGAATGTCAAACAAGAGGTTGTGACATTGGGTTACTACTCCAAGCTCATGGTGAAGATGACAGGGTAGTCCTGTTGGGTCTATCATTAGGTAACAATGGATCAAGTCAGGTATTTGGGCCTCTATCCAAGTACTATATGACTGGTGAAGATAAAGATCAAGACATCAGCAACCTTGATCTTGTGCATATGGAATGATTTCAACCCTGACATTTGGGAGATGTTTATAGACTTTCAAAGCTAAATCTGAGAAATCTTCCAGATAGTAATCCTACAACCACCTCTGTTATTGGTTCCAGTATGGGTTGTGAATCAAAGGGTGTAGAGATGCATGAGCTTCCAGTGTGTGAATATGAAGATATTGGTGTAAATTTTCATATGGTTGGGTTCTCTTTTTTAGGGGAAGCAATGTTTATGCTGATAGGGGAAGATGTGTACCTATCTGGTGTGTAGATGCTGAAGTGGTGCAGTCCTTATTAGAGGTCAAGCAGCGTGTGTACTTCTTGGGAGATGGTGAGATGACTGTATGTACAGTTTGTGTTGAGCTTATGTATGTACAAGTACTCCATTTGTTGTCAAAGTTTTGACTAAACCAAGGGGGAGAAAAGAGAAAACTACTGCTACGGATGAGGAAAACATTGTTGCTGCCATGCTGGATGCAACTATCAAGGGGGAGCATGACAGTTTGTGTAAACTACTGCTGAATGTCCTGATAAGTTGTTTTAGCCAAAATTTGCCAAAGGGGGAGTTTGTTAGTTCCATGGTTCTATTATATAGAATTGTCCATGATTCTATGATTGGCTAAATTGTGGTAAAACAAGACTCTGCACAAATGTTAAGCAGGATGTCATTACCATAGTTATGACATCGCTAAAGAAGCAAGCATGAGCTGGTTAAGGAACTGTTGTGGAGTGTTTTAATGTGAATGTCATGCTGAATTTAGGGACATCCATCAAGACATCTATCTGCTGTCATAATAGAACGGCTGTCATGTGTTGACATCTGGTACAACAGGAGCTATGTGCAGCAGGAGCTATGTACAACAGGAGATAATAGAGGCTGACATCAAGGTCAAGTGCAGCAAGAGCAAGCAGGAGCAAACAGAGGCTGACATCAAGGTCAAGTGCAGCAAGAGCAAGCCGGAGCTAGCAGAGGCTGACATCAAGGTCGAGTGCAGCAAGAGAAAGTAGGAGCTGGCAGAGGCTGAAGAAAGGACTGCTGTCATAGATGTCATTACCAAAGTAATGACATAGCTGTCTGGCACAACAGGCACTACTATGGGTCAGCAATAGCCTAGTTCCTCACAGGTTGAGCTATGATGAAGTTCCTCACAAGCAGTGTGAGGTGTGCATCCACAACAGGTTAAGTTGTGATGAAGCTCCTCACAGGTGGTGAATGAGGTGTGTTGTCATGTGTTTTAAGCAAGACATATTTGCAAGACATAGCTGCATAACAACAAAAGAAACTGATAGTGTATATCTCTTGACATAATTGGTTTTGATTAATGAGACATTGTTGAAAATACCTCAGTAAATATGTCAAGGAGATGGATTAGGAACAAGAACAGATTGTATTGGTATTCAAAAAAAGATCTTGGAGACCTGTTAGGAAACTTGAATATAATTGTTTCTAATATTATTCTGTAGAAGATTGGGTGAAGTCAGGGCTGGTGTAAAGAAAAATCTGCAGAAGAGTGGATGTCATACTGAATGTCATGACATTGATCGTATGACATCAGTCGTGTAAGCATGTTAATTTTCTGTTATCTCAGGCTAGAGTTCAGGAAGACTTGTTATGACCCCTGAGTTATATCAGGAGAGATTCAAGGCAATGCTGACCATGCCATGACCTAATTGGATAGCACCTTGAATTGTGGAAATTAGTTTTATTTTGTTAAAACTAATAATTGTTACTTCTGCACAGCCCAAGCCCAGCCTGCAGTTCTATAAAAGGAGGCGCAGAAGCAAGGGAAAAGTAAGCACTCACATCAAGAAAAATCAGAGTGTAAATTAGAGGTCTAGGGTTGAGAGTCCCTTGTGTGTAAGTCACCCTTTGTATCTTTTGATACATTGAGGTAGACATATTTGTAAGTGAAGAAGGCTTGTCTTCATTTGTAAAGTCTGTTTAGGAATACTTGTACTCCAAGCAATTGTCTGGTGGATGATTGTTTTGGTTTGGTAGATTCTAGGTTGTGTCTCACTCGAAGCTGTGAAGCAAGAGTGTGTGAGTTCCTTGATCAAAGCTGTGAAGCAAGATCAAGGTGTGTATGAAGTGTCTCTTCATACTTTTTTTGTAATTGTTTGAAATCACTGTTGTGTGATTGAGGGGAAGTGAGTGGGTATACTCAGGTACTAGAGTGTCTCTAGGCTGAAATTGCATTGGGTAGAGATTAAGTGAGGAGTGAAAACTGGAGGTTTAACTCTAAATTAATTCTGCTAATAGTGGATTTCCTTCCTAGCTTAGTAGCCCCCAGATGTAGGTGTTGTTGATACCGAACTGGGTGAACAATTACTGTGTTATTTATCTTTCTGCATTTAAAATTTTGTACTTTAAATGGTTAGATAAATAGTATGACAGACTGCAAATGTCACAACAGAAGTCGTGACATTGGGGCAATTTAAAGAAATTTAAATTGGCCATGGTCTGTCCTCATCCTTGTCGAGCAGAGATCAATGTTCTTGGAACACATGTGATCTGCATACCAGAATTTCAGTTTTCTAGGTAGATTGAACTACATTGCAAGGTTCATATCTCACCTTACAGCCACCTATGAACCGTTATTTAAGCTGCTAAAGAAAGATTAGGCGGTGGTCTAGAATGAAAATTGCCAGAGGGCATTTGAAAAAAAATAAAAGAATACTTGCAGGAGCCTCCGATACCGGTGCCCCCAGTGGCAGGAAGACCATTGATAATGTACTTGACGGTTCTTAAGACTTCCATGGGTTGTATACTCGGTCAACACGACGAGATAGGAAGAAAAGAACATGCTATCTATTATTTGAGTAAGAAGTTCACAGATTCTGAATCCAAATACTCAATGTTAGAAAATATGTGTTGTGCAGTTGCTTGGGCCGTCAAACGCCTAAGGCAATATATGTTGAATCAAACAACCTTGCTAATTTCGAAGATGGATCCAGTTAAGTATGGGTTTGAGAAGCAAGCGCTGTTGGGTAGAATTTCTAGGTGGCATATGGTTCTGACAGAATACGATATTCAATATGTCTCCCAAAAGACCATTAAAGGGAGTGTTTTGTCGGAATATCTCGCAGAGCAACCGATTGATGATTATCAGCCAATGAAGTTTGAATTTCCTGATAAGGATATCATGCTCTTGAAGATGAAAGACTGTAATGAGTCGTTACCTGATGAAGGTCCCGAGATAGGCTCCCAGTGGCAGATGATTTTTTACGGTGCTGTTAATTCCTATGGAAGTGGAATTGGGGGAATCATTACCACTCCCCATGGTTCGCACATACCATTTACTGCCAGGTTAAAATTTCTCTGCATCAATAACAATTTTGAGTATGAAGCATGCATCATGGGCATTGAAGAAGCGATTGATTTTAGAATTAAGAACCTTGATATTTATGGTGATTCAGCTTTGGTAATCAACCAAATCAAGGTAGAATGAGAGACTCGTCAGCCTAACCTGATTCCTTACATGAACTATGTAAGAAGGTTGTTCCCTTTCTTTGACAGGGTAGAACTTCATCACGTGCCAAGAGCGGAGAATCAGATGGTTGATGCCTTGGCTACATTATCCTCGATGTATAAGGTGAATTATTGGAACAATGCTTTGAGGATTGTCATCTTACGCCTTGATAGGCCGGCATTCATATTTTCAATAGAGGAAGCTTCATATGAGAAACCATGGTATTATGATATCCGAAACTTTCTTAAGAATCAGGAGTATCCGCCTGGGGCACGAGCCGGGATAAGAAAACCTTGAAAAGATTGTTTGGAAACTTCTATCTGAACAAAGATGATGTACTCTACCAAAGAAAGTTCGACTTAGTGTTGTTGAGGCACATGGACAAAAAAGAAGCAGGTTTGCTCATGGAAGAGGTCCACGAAGGTGCTTTGGATCCGCATGCAGGCGGACATGCAATGTCTCGAAAGTTGTTTAGGGCAGGCTACTATTGGATGACCATGGAGTCTTATTGTTTCAAATACGCCAAGAAATGCCATAAATGTCAGATTTATGCTGATAAGATACATGTACCGCCAAGTCTTCTGAACGTCATGGCAACTCCTTGGCCCTTTTCTATGTGAGGCATTGATATGATCGATAAGATTGAACCGACTGCATCCAATGGAAATCGCTTCTTCTTAGTGGCAATTGATTATTTCAGTAAGTGGGTTGAAGCAACTTCTTTCGCCAACGTCACCATGCAGGTCGTGACTCGATTCATCAAGAAGGACATCATTTGTCGTTACGGAGTGCCCGAATGAATCATTACTAATAATGGTTCGAATTTGAATAACAAGATGATGAAGAAATTGTGCCATAGTTTCAAGATTGAACATCACAATTATTTTCCCTATCATCCAAAGATGAATGGCGTTGTCGAGGCCGCCAATAAGAACATAAAGAAGATTGTGTAAAAGATGGTTGTAACCTACAAAGATTGGCACAAAATGTTGCCCTTTGCATTACACAGATATCGTACTTCGATACGTACTTCAACTTGGGAAACTCCTTTCTCACTAGTATATGGTATGGAAGTTGTCCTTCCATTAGAAGTCAAGATTCCTTCCTTGAGAGTATTGGTTGACGTTAAACTTGATGAGGCGGAATGGGTGAAGACCAGATTGAATCAACTCAGCTTGATGGACGAGAAGAGATTGGAATCCATTGCATATGGCCATTTGTATCAAAGCAAGATAAAGAAAGCTTTTTATCAGAAGGTGTGCCCTTGAAGCTTTCAGGCAGGTGACTTAATGTTGAAGCGGATTCTCCCTCCACAGACAGATCACAGGGGCAAATGGACTCCCAACTATGAAGGTCCATATATCATAAGGAAAGTATTCTCTGGAGGAGCCTTACTACTTTCAACCATGGATGGAGAAGATTTCACATCCCATGTGAACGCAGACGCAATTAAAAAATACTTTGCTTAAAACAGACCCACTGGATAGAAAAAGAAAATTCAAGAAAAATGGGGAATCCCGGTGAACCATAAAAAGAATGGGTTCGGGCAAAAATTAGGGATAAAAAAAAAGACAAAAAGATGTAAGCCCGCAAAGTTGAAAACCTGAAAAGGCGACTTTGGCAAAAATGGGTATCCCGATGAATCGAAAACCTGAAAGGGCGATTCAGACAAAAGTTAGTGATTGTGAAAGCGAACGACTGCAGTCTACATCTAATATTTTAAGCACAATGGATTATAGGAGAACCCGATGGTCAATCAATCAGTCAGTCTCTCTGGAAGATGAAGCATTGGAGAAGCATCGAAGTCATGTGGGTCATAGTCGGATCGACACATAGTGGTTGTCTGTACCAAATTGCCAACATTTTGTATATCTTCTGCATTTCTGTACTTTTTGCGCAACGTTCTCTTTTCAGGAGTTGCATCTGTTGTAAATCTGCCTATTTACAGGCCATTTAAAAATGAAGTATATATTATTCAGAAAGCTTTTGTTCTTATTTTAGCTTTTACAGTTTTGTTTGCAAAAGACGCCTGATGTTTTTAATGAAACTTTGCATACATAAACTTGTGGGCTCTGCTAATCATGATTAAAACATTGATTTGCTTGAACGATGTCATGGACGATGAATGAGATAACTTTTGTTGCATAGAACATTTTGTTTGGTTGTCATTTGCAGGGCTCTCGTTCTTGAAACTATTCCAGAGGTGCATCCCTGGTAAAGTCACCAGCCCTACAAGATGAAGATGTGCAGTTTGAGATCAGTTTCTCCCCAGCAGGTTGGAATTACATATGATCAAGGTTATCCTCGGCAGGTCGAGATTAATATCCCCGACAGAGTAGAGCCATCCCCAATAGGTGGAGCATGTACATCTATCCTCAGTAGTCCAAATGTATATATCTTATACCCTAGCAGGTTGATATCAGGGTTATCCCCAAAGGGTCAAAACTAAGGTTCCCTAATAGTGGTGTGCACTTATCCGTTGGCAAGTAGATACGGGAGTGTTGTTGCCCAATAGAGTCTAAACCTTTGACTTTTTCCCCTCAGAGTCTAGGTCATAGACTCATTCCCCAAACGGAGTTTTGATGTTGTTGAGTTTACTTCTCATTTTCCCCAAGCCGAGGTCGATGTTGATTCCCTCATTGAGTAATCCCCAGCGAAGTTGACGGAGTAGTTTTCTTCCCCGTAGAGCGGGATTGCCCCCAGAGAATGTTATTCTCCATCCTCAGCAAAGAGAGTTTGGGATAATTTCCTAATAAGTCTTATTCATTATCCTTAGCAGATAACGGATTCAATATTCAGTAGAGCGAGATCTTCGGCAGAGTGGAGCTATTCTTCAGC
This sequence comes from Lathyrus sativus, assembly GCA_963859935.3. Lineage (NCBI taxonomy): Eukaryota > Viridiplantae > Streptophyta > Magnoliopsida > Fabales > Fabaceae > Lathyrus > Lathyrus sativus. The sequence continues at coordinate 272,984,622 of OZ012739.1, forward strand.
AGGTTGCTTTGTATCCTAGAAGAGTTTTGTCATTCTAACAGGCCATCCAGGGCTGATTTCCCCAATATAATGGATTTTGCTTTCTCCAACCGAGTCGTTTGTTTCCCAAAAGTGTAGTATTCTGGCAGGCCATCCAGGGCCATTTTTCCTTAGCAAAGTTGATGTGATCCCTGACGAAGTGGATTTTTGTTCTCAACAGAGCAGTTACCCAGGAGAGTTCTTTCCCAAGAGGCCATCCAAGGCTTGTTTTCCCAGCATAAGTCCAATCATACTTGGCATGCCCAGTCTTTCCCCAACGGAGTTGGCTTTGTCTCTTCAGCATTTATTTTGTTGAAGTGGTTCCTTTGCATTTGCATCGTGCATAGCATCTTCCCAAACACGTAGCATTTCCATTTCGTATGGAACATTATGCCATTTTCAAACGTATGCATTCGAAACATAAGCCAGGTTGTTACCTCTTATTTTCAGGTGTATCTCTAGCAAACAACGATGTTTTTTCTTGAGCTTGTGTGGTATCCAGACCCCGACAAGAGTTATCAGTGTATTTCATGAGCCTGTGTGGTATCCAGACCCCAACAAAATTTTTGACAGGTGTGTTCATCTTATTATTTTCTCCAACAGAGTTTAGTTATTCAAGTTTGTTCTTCCCAGTGGATTTCTTCTTTCAGATTGTGAATCAACGAATGTTCTCAACTTCGTGTTGAGCCGGCCTTTGGGTTTGATGCCTGCTTGGATTAGCAGATGTTCTCAACTTCGTGTTGAGCCGACCTTCGGGTTCGATGCCTGCTTGGATTAGCATATGTTCTCAACTTCGTGTAGAGCCGGCCTTCGGGTTCGATGCCTGCTTGAATTATCATATGCTCTAAACTTCGTGTTGAGCCAGCCTTCAGGTTTGATGCCTGCTTGGATTAGCAGATGTTCTCAACTTCGTGTTGATCTAGCCTTTGGGTTCCATGCCTGTTTTAATTAACAGATGCCTGCTTGGATTAGCAGATGTTCTCAACTTCGTGTTGAGCTGGCCTTCGGGTTCAATGCCTGCTTGGATTAGCAAATGTTCTCAACTTTGTGTTGACCCGGCCTGCGGGTTTGATGCCTGCTTGGATTAGCAGATGTTCTCAACTTCGTGTTGAGCCGGCCTTCGGGTTCGATGCCTGTTTTGATTAACGGATGCCTGCCTGAATTAGCAGATATTCTCAACTTCGTGTTGAGCCAACCTTCGGGTTTGACACCTTTTTTAATTAATGGATTCTTGTTTTAATTAACGGATGCCCGCTTTGGATAGTAGATGTTACTAACTTTGTGTTGAGCCGACTTAGTGTCGTTTCCTGTTTTGTTTAATGGATGCCTGCATGTTAGCAGATGTTTTTACTAGCAGAGCGTTGTGCCTGCCTGCTACTAGATGTTCTTACCGACTTAGTGTCGATGCCTGCGTGTTAGCTGATGTTTTTTCCGACTGCATGTCTGTCGCTACTGCGAAAATCGGCGCCGGCTGAACAGAAGAGTCGCCACCGTGCGTTATTTATCCCACGGGAGGGAAAGGAAACGCTCAGAGTAAACCTCGCACAACACGGGAAAGGTATGGTCGTCGCAACCAAAACCTGGGTTCGGGAGTCGGTTACGCAAGGGGAAGGTATTAGCACCCCTCACGTCCGTCGTACTCGACGGGATCCACGCTTGTTTTCGGGTATGGATTGTTATTCTATCTACTCTAAAGGTCAGGGGTTAAAAAGAAAAGAGAATGAAAATAAAATGACTCGGCAAAGTATCGCACTTTATGCCTACGTATTCTCGCCTGGAACGAGAAATCAGAGTCAACGTAGTTCGCCTACCTACGGGAAAGGAGGGGAAGGTTGCTCGCTAGGATATCGCATCCTATGCCTACGTACTTCCACACAACATGGAAGATCAGAGCAAACGTAGTTCGGGCCACGTACGACACAAGCTTGTCTTGGTTGATTTTATTCCTTCTGAAAAAGGTTTTCTGATTAACAGTCCCAGCGGACAAAAAAAGACGTCTTGATGAGTTCACCTTCTTTTACGAAAGAAGTGTCTTTTATTGTGTTTGAAATCTTTATTGTGTTTTTCTGTTTGTTTTGAGAAAGAAAGAGACAGAACTCTAACCTACGGTTGCGAAGGGAATCAAACTATCCTAATGTTATCATGCATGGGTTAAGACCTAGTGTCTATCATGCTCCTCTCTTGCACAGAGAGAAACAGAGATCCTAAGGGAATAGACAGCAACAGAAACAATATCAGATATATACAGTAAAACAGTAAAATGCATGGATGCAACAATACAAGCGAGGCAAGGGAGTCGCACTCAACCTCGAACCTGGAAAACAATAGGCAAAAGTGAACAGGCTTCACTTTCAACCCAACAGGGTAAACAGCAAACAATACAGTCAGGAAAACCAATCAATACATCAAGAAATGAAATACAGCAAAATAAACAGCCATAGCAGCTCTGAATCAACATCTGGCTTCAAGTAATCTCCAATCAGTTACAGGCTTCAACAAGCATCAATCTCCATCTTCACGGCCTTCAGGTAAGGGCTTTGATCATCAGTCTTCTATCTGCAAGGGCTTTTCTTCAAGCTCAAACCTCCAGGATGAGGGATCAGTCACAAGAGTAAATTGGGTGTTAAACAATTAGTTGACTACCAATGGTGGTAAACCAACTGTTTCTAACACAAAAGACATTTTCTCTCAAGAGTTCTATCTCTCAGACACTATCACCAAGCCTTCCAAAGGAAGGGGGTGAGTGTCTTAGAGAGACTCTGAATCACAGAGAAGAATGGATGCAGACAAGGCAATCCATGTTTGGAAAACAAACTTTCTAATCTAGAGCTCTGCCTAGCTCCTAAACCCTAGTCTCCTCAGCATCTGCTAGCAAGAATCTCCTCTTCAACTCTGGCAATTGATCTCCAATCTCTGGATCTTCAATGGCTTTCATCTCCTCAAGTCTTCAGCTCCCCCAAGTTCCCAGACAAACCCAATACCCAAACAATCAAGTAATAATCCCCAGAGGGCACACCACACCAGTCAATCAGATATACAGCATATTAATAGCAGTAGGGGAATCCTGACTTTTTTCTAAGGGATCTAATAACTACCCATAGCCCCTATAGTCCCATAACTAAACTAGTCAAACCCTAAGCTCTGAGGGGAAAGAATCAAATCTCCTAAGTCATCACCTAAAAACCCTAGTTTGTTCATGTTATTCACACGTACACTAAGCACCTAAAATTAATTTCTAAAAATGGGAACTAAATTGAATCTACAAGTTCAATGTCTAACCTAAACAACCTAAAAATAATGGATGAAAAATATTGAAGCAATTAATAGAACAAAAAATATCAAAATCATGTATGAAATGAAACCATTTAAAATGTTATTTATTTAGAAAATATGAGAAAAATATCAAATAAAAAATAAAATGCAATTTTTATTTTTTATAATTTTCTAGACATCCTAAAGAAAAATATGCAAAAAGAATGAATTGAAAATAATGATTTTTCCATTTATTATGATTTTTATAAGATGCATGAAAAATATAAAGAAAAAAAGAAAATGTAAAGAGATATTTGAAGGGGGTAAGAATAGAAACACGCTGCAGTTGTTTTATTAAGTGGGCTGAGGACCGGGAGTGCAGATAGGACAAATTCATAGGCCCAATTCGCTTCAGAATCTCACCAAAACCAAAAACTCCAGAACGGTGTATATAACAATAATTCCAGTTGATTTCATGTTGGGCCTGGTTGAGAGGGGTGTTAAAAGCAAAATTCACTTAAGCCCAATGGTCAGCTTAAACGATACGGTGCGTTTTGCTCATCAAAAGAAATCCCTCACACATTATGGACCGCGCACAGCCTTTGGATCATGGTCTCGGTCAATGATTTATCATGATCTAAGGGTGCAGAACCTTTCTTCCTCATTTGAAATCAGCCTTGGAGCCAAACGCCATGGATGAATGCTTCCAAGAACACCAACTGATCCTCAGACGAACTTCCTCAGTTCTTGATGAAAATCTAAGGTGCAAAGACCAAACTCACTCCAAATTCCATCAGCAACTCGGTCATGGCTTCAGAAATAGTTGAAACGCAACCTAACCCTAAACCCGATAGCTATCCCCAAAATACGATCAAGAACCGACTCTCATAATTCTCAAAATTAATGGCATAAACCTGTTCCTCTCTTTACACTGATCAAAACAAACTGAAGAGACAACATTATCCTTCACTATTGAGGGAGTTCTTGCTCCTAACAGAAATTGCACACACACATTAACCTTCATCAAATCCCCCCAAACTATCCAGAAACCAACCTCTAATCACCTAGAGTATGCCTACCCTAACAATTCACTAAGATCTCCTCTAATTCGAGTCAATTTCAGAAAAGTACCAACCTGGAAAAATGATGAAAACAGAAGGCGATTTTCTTCAATTCACGGCTTGTAAGACTCCAGGATCACTCAATGTATTAGTATCTCGCTTCTGTTTGCAATGATTCTCCTTCAAACGGCTTGGATCACCATAACAGAATCTGGTTTGCAGTTGAATGTGCAGCAACTCAAAAACACGATTTATGCTAGGATTCCCTCAGATTTTGATTGGAGCACTCTCAGTAGTGATGATTGAGTGGAATAGGATCAAGAATCTTAGGAAATGATGGAGGATTGAGGAAAATCGAAACTGAATTGTAAGAGAGAGATGTGAAAATGCAGTTCTGAATTTCTTCACTAATGAATCCCAAAAAAAGCTTTGGATCAGCTTCAATGCTTATGTAGATGAGGATTGAGGGTTCTGGAATTTGCTAGAAGGATCCAAGTAGAAATTGGCATCTCATGGTATGAGAATTTGAAAAAAGATGAATTGAAAAACCAGCTTATGAATACCTTGCTGCAGCTTCCAAATGACACTTGAATTTCTCTTCAAATGAGAAATAGGGAGTGTTTGGATGGTCTTTTGTGCTGTACCTTGACCAAAGCTTGGTTTGGCAAGTGTTGCTTCATGCATAAGCAACTAAGGATATCCTCCATTTCTTGACTTCAACTCAAAAAACTAACATTGCCATTGGTCTTAAAATATGATTTACCTTCAAAATGGTGGGTCACATGTTTAGTTTTGCCCTCATATCAAAAATTCACAATTTGGTGATTAAGAAATGGACTTTTTCCTTTATATTTGGTCCATTTTATAATCCTAAGTTCCATGCCTTTCCCAACTTCCATGACTTCCTTACTTGCCTTAAAATGACATTCTGAGCAACTTTGATGTTGGGAATTTTTCCATTTAAGGCCTCCTTGTATGAGTTTTGGACATAGGTTAAAATGACCTGTAATTCACAAATGACCAAAATACCCTTTGCTTGCCAAGACCATAAGTTGAGTTCCACACATCATATGAAGGTATACTATACCATTCTAGAAATCTAAGACAATGAGGAACAATTCGTATGTTGACCAGAAATTCATTTGAAATCTCCTTGAGGGGTAAAAATTGCTTAGAAGTCAAGTCACTTTCACAGACAAAATTTCAGACACCCCAGATGACCTGTAACTTGCAAGGACCATAACTTGAGTTCTATAAATCTACTTGATGTCTTCCACCACTCAAATTAAAGGTCTTGAGATCCTCTACAAGTATCATGTTGACCAAGAAGCCATTTGAAGCTTGCATTTTGACTTATCTTGCTTGGAAACTTGACCTAAACTAGGGGATTTTACACAGAAACCCTAATTTAGAGACTCCTCTTCTCCTTGATTTCTCTTGAATTCTTCTTAGCATAACAACATATCCTTGTTCTCCATGTCAAATGATGAACCCCACATCTCTCCAATAGCCCTTAATGCCTTTCAATCAGTCAATTGACCTAGAGTTGACCCAGATGAAACCCTAGTTGACTGTCTTCAACTGCAATACTTGTGATCACACCAATGACTTGTCTCCTTCTCCAAATGACTTTCTAAGTCCTCCAAGATGTCTAGATACTCCCCATGCTCAGCCCACAACTCACCATTTCTTTGTTGATCCTCAGACACCCTCAGTTAGGAGATAGATGAACTGCTTGATCCATTGACTTGATAACTTCCAAATTCTTTTCTGATGACTTGAATGAGGTTGAATCAGGATAATAACCTCTTGATAGGCCTCTAGAGATGAGAATAATGATTGGTCCCCTGTTAGCTGACTTGCTATGCTTATGCTATGCAGATGAGTAACCTATGTACATGGCCCTATATGCAAATGCTAATGCTATTGAAACATAAACCAAGTGAATAAGGTTGGGCAAATTTTTAGGGTGCAACAACTGCCCCTATTCAAGCGACTTGGACCCGATTGGGTGAAGAGCGAACGGCCTTCAAACATTCGAGGTACGAGACGGTTGAATACTAAGAAACCCGGAAATTTGCCAACCGCAGAAATAAACTGCACCCCTGTTTGGGTAACGACATCCACTACCTGGATCTGACTGTTTGCAGCCGCTCACTGATCTCGTAACGACCACGCTGGGGATAACAGATTGCTTGCTTGTCCACATTAGGACTCTGTCTGTCATCAATACAAAGAAATCTCAACTAGAACCTGTCCACGTTAGGACTCCACTTGCTGTTAACCCAGAAAAATCTCGGCAACTCCGCTGGGGGATATTCCAATAAATCGTCCACGTTAGGAAAAGACTCTTCCACGTTAGGAATAACACCATCCACGTAAGGAATCATCTCTTCTGCATCTGTCCACGTCAGGACTAAACTTTCCATCTTTCCACGTCAGGATGCAATCTTCTTTTTCCATGTAAGGAGAACCGTATCAATCTGTCCACGTAAGGACTCCAGTACAACTCGATATGTCTGCGTCAGGACTCCAATCTTTCCGCGTAAGGAATACAGCTTTGGTTCTGAACCTATCCACGTCCTGACTACATTTTTCCACGTAAGGAAAGCCATCTTAATCTGTCCACGCAAGGACTCCGCTCTTTCCCTGCAAGGAATCCTCCTCCTATGCGTCCGCGTAAGGACTCAATCTTTTCCACGTAAGGAACACGATCTCCTTTCCCCGTAAGGAGCCAATTTTCTGATTTGTCCACGTAAGGACTCCCATCTTTCCACGTAAGGACCTGAAGTTTCTCTTTCTCTTCCACGTAAGGAACACGCCTTCTTTCCACGTTAGGCATACTTTTTCTTTTGAATCTGTCCGCGTCAGGACTAAACTTTTCCACGTCAGGAATAATCTCTCTCTTTCCACGTCAGGAATCAATCTCGATATGTCCGCGTGAGGGCCCAATCTTTTCCACGTAAGGAAACCCATTCTTTTCCACGTAAGGAATCTCATCTTTCCATATTAGGAATAAACTCGTCTTTCCACGTAAGGAATCTCCATTTTAATCTGCCCACATAAGGACTCCCATCTTTCCACGTAAGGAATGAACTTGCTATTCCACGTAAGGAACCGAAACCTCTTTTTCCACGTAAGGAATGGATTCGTCCACGTCAGGACCCACGTTTCGCCAACACGAAGAAAGATAACTGCTGAGAGTAAATGGTCCACGTCAGGACACCAACACAAAGAGTAATCAGTTTTGTCAACGTCATGACTACATTCCACCAATTCCGAGAACCCGAGTATGTCCACTTTAGGACTACCACATCTCATCAACCCAGGGGGATAAATCTGTCCACGTTAGGACGCCCACTTCTGAAGAAATCCCGCCAATATAGGAATAAATTGTCCACGTCAGGACGTAGTTCTCCATTGATCCCAACCCACAAACTTCTTTAGCACTGACGTGACAGCGACCTCGGGGCAGACTCTACTGGGGATATCTGGAAACCATACTACCGGATGCCTGTTCTGATGACCGACGGCAACTTCTGAAATTCTGATTCATGAAACCCCTTGATGACAAATAACTCTGCCTTGGACTAAAGAGAAACTTAACCTAATAACTCTGTGGGGAATACTGCCGAAACTGACATTATCATTGAATGTCTCATGCCGAGATCTTGAATGTTTGGTAGTTCATTTGAGCAAGAGCTCTCTCCACCCGCTGGGATACAGGAACCGCTTCAGCAAAATAAATGCGGAAGATAATGCCAACTCCGCCGGGGATAGCCAGATGCTACAGAATTATTCCAGCAAAATAAATGCTGGAAGGGTGAAGTCAACCATGCTGGGAAATTGGGAGCTCAAACCAAACACCCTGTTGAGGTAACCCCCTGCTGGGGAATATAACTTTGCTGGGGAATAACAGATGTGCACAGTATGATCGGACTTTCTGCTGGAGAGTGAACTGATATTACACCGTATCCCTGACAAAATAAATGCCAGGATCCACCACCAACTCTGCTGGGGAGAGCCTTGATCTTCGAGTTTCGCTGGGAGGAAAGAACACTTGCTGAAACGAGAATTCTACTGGGGGTGGGATGACTCTCTCGGGGGAAATCAACTGACTCCGCTGGGAGAGAGTGAATGACCCTGCGGGGAAAGATGAACCTGTCTGAATACAGCTCACAGATATTAATCTTCTAAGGCTAAACCAACTCTGCTTGAGATACAATGTTGGAAACGTCAATTCTGTTGAGGATGAACGACTTTGCTGGATAATCCTTTTTTTTGCACAAGCTACGACTAGCTGGAGAGTTCGATCCTTCTTCAGGAAGAACCTGCATGACCTGCGTGAGGGCTGAGTCTTTCGTTATTGCAATCTTTTGATCATCTTCCTCGTACGGTTATGAAACCTGCAACAACACAAACAAGACAAGACAAGCCTATGCAACCAAATCAATTCAGGTTAGTGACGTTATTTTCAGTTAATTCAAAGCTTTAGCAACTGTTGGCAAGGGCCAGTGATGTTATACACACGCTAGTTTCATCAAACTTAGGCGTTAATCATGCACAAAACAGTAAAGAACAGTGTCAAGTACTGAATAACGTATTTTATTGATTGGCCCCTGAATGGGCGGAGTTTTTTGTACACGGGATGTAACTCCTGAAATGAGGAAGCTACACAAAGCAAATATACCAGTATACAAGTATGCACAAGAAGCATAAATATTGACAACTTAAATTTGTACACATGTCGGCAACGGGATGCAGATGAACACCACGAACTGATCCTCCCGTGACTCGTCCGACTCTAATGCTTTCCCGGTATCCCCACTTCTGAAGAGATTGTATCAGATAACTGACTCCTCAAATGCATTCTCCCGCATTGATGCTTATTGCAATGATCAAATTCGGTCCGCAGTCATTTGCTTTTCGAATCCCTAACTTTTGCGTGAACCGCCCTTTACGGGTTTTCAGTTCACCGGGATACCCCTTTTTGCCGAAGTCGCCCAGTGTAGGTTTTCAACTTCGCGGGTGTACATTTTTCAATTTTATCCCTAATTTTTGCCCGAACCTTTCATTCTGTTTTTGGTTCGCCAGGATGCCCCATTTTTGCCTGGACTCTCTTTTTCTGTCCAGCGGGTCAATTTTACGCAAAGTATTTTTTAACTGCGTCCGAATTCAGAGGTGACGTGAAGTCTTCACCGTCCATAGTGGACAACAACAACGCTCCTCCTGAAAATACTTTCCTGACAACGTATGGCCCTTCGTAGTTGGGGGTCCACTTGCCCCTGTGATCTGCTTGCGGCGGGAGAATCCTTTTCAGCACAAGGTCGCCCGTCTGAAAGCTTCGCGGATGTATCTTCTTGTCGTACGCTTTCTTCATTCGGCTCTGGTACAAACGACCGTATGCTAGATAAGCTAGCCTCTTCTCATCCATCAAACTCAGTTGATTCAACCTGTCTTTTACCCATTCTGCCTCGTCCAACTGAACGTCTCGCAATACCCTCAGAGAAGGGATTTCGACTTCTAACGGTAGCACCGCTTCCATTCCATATACCAATGAGAACGGAGTTGCCCCGATTGATTTGCGTACCGTCGTACGATAACCGTGCAAAGCGAAAGGTAGCATCTCATGCCAATCCTTATAGGTCACCACCATTTTCTGAACGATCTTCTTGATATTCTTATTGGCCGCCTCTACAGCGCCATTCATCTTGGGTCGGTAAGGGGAGGAGTTGTGATGTTCGATCTTGAAATTCTGACAGAGCTCCTTCATCATTTTGTTGTTCAGGTTTGAACCGTTGTCCGTGATTATCCGCTCAGGGATCCCATATCGGCAAATGATATCTCTCTTGATGAATTTGGCCACCACTTGCTTCGTTACATTCGCGTAAGACGCTGCTTCTACCCACTTCGTGAAATAATCGATTGCTACTAGGATGAACCGATGTCCGTTAGAAGCTGTCGGCTCTCTCTTTCCAATCATATCGATTCCCCACATCGAGAACGGCCATGGAGATGACATCACATTCAGAGGACTCGGAGGCACATGAATCTTATCAGCATAGATTTGGCACTTGTGGCACTTCCTCGCAAACTTGAAACAATCAGTTTCCATAGTCAGCCAAAAATAACCTGCCCGCAGCAGCTTTCTCGTCATAGCATGCCCACCAGCATGCGTACCAAAGGTACCTTCGTGTATTTCCTCCATGAGCAGCTTCGCTTCTCTTTCATCTACACAACGCAACAGCACCAAGTCGTGGTTTCTTCTATATAAGACACCGTCCGGATTCAAATAGAAATTACCCGCTAATCTCCTGAGCGTCTTCTGATCTTGACTGGATGCCCCAGCCGGATACTCTTTGTTCTTCAGAAAATTAAGGATATCAAAATACCACGGTTTGTCATCGGATGCTTCATCAATAGCAAATACAAAAGCGGGCCTGTCAAGCCGAGAGATAATGATTCGGGGAGCCTCGTTCCAGAAGTTGACTTTGTACATGGAAGACAAAGTGGCCAGGGCGTCAGCCATTTGATTTTCTGCTCTCGGTACGTGATGCAATTCAACCTTATCGAAGAAAGGCAACAATCTCCTTGCATAATTCATGTAATGTATCAAGTTGGGCTGACGTGTCTCCCATTCCCCTTTGATCTGATTCACCACCAGAGCTGAGTCTCCGTATACGTCTAGATTTTTGATTCGCAAATCAATGGCTTCTTCAAGCCCCATTATACAAGCTTCGTATTCAGCTTCATTATTGGTAACGGCAAAGGTTAATCGGGCAGTAAACGGGATGTGCGACCCGTGTGGCGTAGTGATGATTGCCCCTATTCCGCTACCGTAAGCATTCACAGCTCCGTCAAATATCATCTTCCATTTGGAACCCAACTCTGGTCCCTCGCCTGGCAACGGCTCTTCACAATCTTTCATCCTTAGGTACATGATATCCTCGTCAGGAAAATCAAACCTCATTGATTGGTACTCTTCAATAGGCTTCTCCGCCAGATACTCAGACAGCACACTCCCCTTTATAGCCTTTTGCGAGACGTATTGAATATCATATTCAGTCAAGACCATTTGCCAACGGGCAATTCTCCCTGACAACGCCTGCTTTTCGAATACGTATTTGATAGGATCCATCTTCGAGATGAGCATGGTTGTATGATTCAGCATGTATTGCCTCAAACGCTTGGCGGCCCAGGCTAGCGCGCAACAAGTTTTCTCAAGCATTGAGTATCGAGATTCACAATCGGTAAATTTCTTACTCAAGTAGTAGATCGCATGCTCTTTTCTTCCTGTCTCGTCATGTTGACCGAGAACACAACCCATGCTTCCCTCAAGAACTGTCAAATACATAATCAAGGGTCTACCCGCCACTGGGGGTATCAAAATAGGAGGCTCCTGCAAATACTGCTTTATTTTATCGAACGCCTTTTGACAATTTTCGTTCCACATCACAGCTTGATCTTTCTTCAACAGCTTGAACAATGGTTCACACGTAGCAGTTATGTGAGATATGAATCGGGCGATGTAGTTCAACCTCCCTAAAAACCCGCGCATCTCTTTCTCTGTTTTAGGCGTCGGCATTTCTTGAATTGCTTTTATTTTAGCAGGATCGACCTCTATTCCTCTTTCGCTTACGATAAACCCCAGGAGCTTACCCGATCTCACCCCGAAGGTGCATTTATTAGGGTTCAGCCTCAGCCTGAACTTCCTAAGCCTTTTAAACAACTTCAGCATATTCACCAGATGCTCTTCCTCCGTCTGGGATTTGGCAATCATATCGTCAACATAAACTTCGATCTCTTTATGCATCATGTCATGGAAAAGAGTCGTCATCGCACGCTGATATGTTGCCCCAGCATTCTTCAAACCAAAGGGCATCACTTTGTAGCAAAATGTTCCCCAAGGCGTTATGAAAGTAGTCTTCTCCATATCCTCTGGCGCCATTTTAATTTGATTATAGCCCGAAAAGCCATCCATGAAGGAGAATACGGAGTACTGAGCAGTATTATCAACTAGCACGTCAATATGAGGAAGTGGAAAATCGTCTTTTGGGCTTGCTTTATTCAAATCTCGATAATCCACGCACATTCGAACCTTGCCATCTTTCTTTGGCACTGGTACGATGTTGGCAACCCATGAGGGATACTTTGTCACAGCCAGGAAACCAGCGTCCCACTGTTTTTGAACTTCCTCTTTGATCTTCATTGCCATATCTGGTCGAGTTCTGCGAAGCTTTTGTTTGACCGGCGGGCAATCTTCTTTCAGTGGCAGGCGATGCACAACCATGTCTGTATCGAGCCCTGGCATATCTTCATACGACCAAGCGAATACATCATTATACTCCCTGAGCATTTCAACCAGTCTTCGCTTGATATCACTCTGTAGTGCGGCTCCGATACGAACATTCTTCTCAACCCCTTCCGACCCCAAGTTGATAATTTCGATGACCTCGTCGTGAGGCAGAATGGCTCTTTCCTCTTGCCTCACCAACCAAGACAGTTCTTCAGGAACATCACTATCTTCGACAACCTCTTCTTCAGCCTGAAACACCAGGTGCTCAAAGTCGGGACGAGTCATGGGTGGTTCAAGGATGTCATCTGAAAATGTTATCCTGCAAAAGGAACGGTTAAGTGCTTCAAAATGCGTATAAAGCGAACAACCACATTGCCATTTTATTGAAAAATATAAATTAAGAAAGACAGGGATTACAGTATTTGCACATGAAAAACGCCATTTATTTAATGATTGACACGCCATGTTCATAACAACACAGCCCTAAGCAAATCCTGATGCCCCGGGCAAGACATCAGATTATTCAACAATTAATAAAGCAAAGCATTACTGTTTAAAAGTCACAGAAACAAGCTCCTGAATAGACCAGTTGCACAGTCCTTGTCCTGGCGTGCTTGGCTGAATCCAGGCATCCATATCACAGTCGCTGTCTCTTTCATCAGATTCCGAAGCAGCATTGACGGTTTCGTGACACACCCCGTTGGCAGAGATGGTGATTGGCCCTCTGAAACGGGGCGCTCCCACGGAAGGAGTTGATGACGACGGTTGGTATCCCAGCCCGAACCGGTCCATCTTCACAGGAATGTCCAGCACTTTGCCCCAGCCCTTTGCTTCTCCTGCTTCTACCAGAGCTTGAGCTTCTTTATACGATGAAACGGCTATCTCCGACGCTTTGCTCGGCCCGGGACCTTTGTCCTTGATGCGCAAACCTTCAAATGCCTGGCAGGGTGTTTCGTGGATTTCTCCGTCGACTTCCACATATTTAAACGACGACAAATGGCTAACCAGGATGTCCTCTTCTCCGCATACGGTGACTACGCTGTCTCCGACCATATATTTTAACTTCTGATGTAGGGTAGACGTGACTGCCCCCGCCCCATGAATCCAAGGTCTTCCAAGCAAGCAGCTGTACGCAGGCTGTATATCCATGATATAAAACTCAGTTGCAAACACCTCCGGCCCCACCTGCAGAGGCAATGTGATCGATCTAAAGACTGTTCTCCGCGTGCCGTCAAACGCTCTGACTACCAAATCACTGGGCGTACACAAAATTCCTCTAACATCCAGCTTCATCATCGCCTTCTTGGACAGCACATTCAAAGACGATCCGGTGTCAACCAATACGTGTGACATTACTGATCCTCTACACTCGACAGACACATGTAGCACCATATTATGATCTCTTCCTTTCGGGGTCAAGTCAAAGTCAGTAAAGCCCAGGCTGTGGCCTGCATTCACATGTGCCAATACTCCTTCCAGCTGATTTACAGAGACGTCTTGTGGTACAAAGGAAGTATCCAAGACCTTCATCAAAGCATTTCGGTGAGCTTCCGAACACAACAGCAATGACAGGATAGATATTTTGGACGGCGTCTGTTGCAGCTGCTCCACAATCTTATAATCACTTTTCCGAATCAAACGCATGAATTCTTCTACGTCTTTCGATGCCGATTCTTTGTCACTTGCTTGCACCGGGACATTCTCAACCGCTTTCCCTTTTCCTTTCGCTAGTCTTTCGGCCTCCACTTCAGGGGATATAAAGATCCTACCACTCCTTGTCATACCTCTCGAACCAACAACATTATGCACAGTCTCGGTTGGCTGCTTATTAACATCAATTTTTATTCCGTCACAATATACTTCCAACCCATATGACCATGAGACTGCTTTCGTGCTCTCGTACGGGATTGGCCCGGCCTTAGTTATGGTGATCGGTGGACGCTGAGCTGGTGCTGCGATAGTGATTGTCTTCCGAGGAATCGTTACCGTGGCCACATCAGTCTGATCACATGCCACTGCCCCTGCGGGCTCTTCCGCTGCTGCTTGGTTAAACTGCACTGTACCTTCATCAATTAAAACCTGAATGCCTTTCTTCAAATCATCACACCCCCCAGCTAGGGCCCAACATTCTAAGCAATACTCGTTACATCCTGGGTAAACACCCCCTCGTAACAATCGGCTCTTTATCTTGCTCAGCGGCGTCTTTAAATCTTCGACGTTCATAATCAGATTCAACCCTTCCTCAGTCAGAATGGCGTTGGCCCCATGATTAGGCATGGGTTTCTGCACTATATTCGGACCTGCCGTTCCGAAGTTGATAGTCTTATTGTCCAAAAGATCCTGCACCACGTGCTTAAAAGCGTGGCAACCCTCTATATCGTGACCCGGAGCCCCAGAATGAAACTCACAGTGCCTGCTTGCATCGTAACCAAATGGGGGAGCTCCCGTTATCGGTGCCAGAGTTCTTTTCTCTACCAGGTTTAATCCCAACAATGTCTGCAACAAATCTGCATAGGTCGAGGGAGGCTTCTCAAACACTCTTCTCGGTTTACTACCCTGGAATCTTCGCTGAGCCTGCCGTGCCCCCTGCTGAGGCTGCTGCTACTGTTGCATTGGCTGCTGCTGGACCGGTTGTTGTTGATGCGGGATAGTAACACTCGCCACCTGCTGCGGCTGACGATATTGACCTCGTCCCCTGCCTCGGCCTCGGCCTCGGCCTCCAAATACTGCGCTTGCCTCGCCCTGACGGCGCCCACCATAAGCTTTCCTATTACTGCCAGATGCAGTTGATTCCTCAACCTGGAACTTTCCTTGCTTAATGTTACGTTCAATCTTTTCTCCCATCAGAATTAGTTCTGAAAAACTGGCCAGAGACGTGTGAAACAGCATGTCATGAAACAGACCTGTGAATGTGCCGACAAACATGTCATTCATTTCCTTATCTTCTATAGGAGGACGGACCCTGGCAGCCATATCGCGCCACCTTTGCGCGTACTCTTTAAAGCTCTCCCCCTTCTTCTGCGACAGTCCCGCCAACTGGACCCGATTGGGTGCCAAGTCGCTGTTATACTTGTAGTGAGCTACAAATGCCTCTGCTAATTGCTTCCATGTCTTGATATTAGTTGGCTCCAATCCCATATACCACTCTAGGGAAGGACCCGACAGACTATCTTGAAAGAAATGCATTAGCATTCTTTCATCAGTTGAGTATGCAGACATCTTTCTGTAATAAGCTCGTACATGCACTTTTGGACATGTGTCTCCTTTGTACTTGTCAAACGCAGGAGCTTTGAATTTAATTGGCACCCTCAAGCCAGGTACCAGACCCATTGTTGCCATGTCCAAACCCACAGCACTTTGGTTCAGGACTCCCCTCATCTGCTCTTCCAGCATTCTGATCTTCTGGGAGTCATCCATCGGCCCTTCGAAACCTCCTCCGGAGAAAGCGTCCTCCTGCTGATCTTCTTGCCACATACCATTTCCAGCCCCATACCCATCATATCCATTATTACGTCCAGCTCTGATCTGATTCATCCCCGGACCTCGGCCTCTGTTGCCGTACCCTTGAACACCTCCAGCAGGACCAAAAGCCATAAATCCAGCGCCGTTTCCGTTTCCAAAGCCTCCGTAACCCTGGTTGGTCGCGCCATAACCGTCTTGCCCAAAGCGTTGAGCATTGAAACCATATTTCCCCGTGTTATCGAATCCCTGATCGTTGAACCCGAATCCAGTATTGACAAAGCCGTTGCCTCCCGTGTTATCTCCCAAATTGACATCACCCAGCCCAACGTTATGGACAGCAGTCTCATTCCCAACTCCGACGTTACCATTCACAGCGTGGTTGATATTAGCAGCAGGTATATTGACTACAGGTGGAGCCACTGGCGTGGGAGTGCCGTCTCCATGAACAGTATCGACCCGTACAGACTGATGATCTTCATTACCATGACCAGCGTTTCGGGCCAACAGAGGCTGGACCATGGCCTGCAAATTCTCCTGCCCTTTTGCAATAGCTTCCATGGTCTGCATGAAGAGAGCAAGCTTCTCGCGCACATCTTGTATCTCGTTCTGCATTTGATCCATTATTCTTCGACAGTTGGTGCGGGTAGAATAGCGGTGCGGGTGCTGATCTGCAATCCTGAAAAGTACCTGGAAAAATGCAGGACATAAGACACTTATTCAAAGATTACCTGTAATGCAATATGAATATGAATGCAATGCAATGTGTCTGTGCATTAGGGAAATTCATTCCCCCAGTTTTAGTGCGAAGGTGCCAGTGCGGTGACAGTGCTAATGATATAAAGACCGGAGCTGAATCACAGAAAGCCTCATATATTACTGAGAAAACCAGAATACAACGTCGCTGAGAGTACAACAAGAAGGCATGACCTCAACCAACAATCCTGGTGATGGTCAGCACTATGCAAATAAAGCATACAAGTTACTATATGAAATGATCAAATCCTCCCAAAAGCCTGGTACTCTTCGATCAACTTCTTGGTCTCTGGATGACTTGATCGACCAAGCAGCCCTTCAACAAGTTGGTTTCTCTTCTTAAGAACACGACGCACGTCTTCAGCAGTTTCTTCCCATGTCGCTTCTCCAAAGCAATCTTCTAGTTTTCGCTTTTGAGATACTGTTTCATCTCTGCATTTGATTGCCTTGTTCAGTGCATGCTGGACACTATACCGGGTCATCACTTCTTCCTCACACTTCTTGATGCTAGCCTTCAACTTCTCTTCGAGGTCGGAGATTTGCTGCTTTAGCTTATCTTCCCTCTTCTTATTGTTGGTGAGTGTAGCATTCCAAGTCTTGTTGCAAGAGGAGATTTCTCGATGTGCCGCGTCAAGCGCTTTCTTTTTGGATTCCAGCATGTCATGGGAGCTTCTGAACTCTTGCCCCAGACGTTCGCGCTTTTTCCTCTCCTCAGTCAACTCAGCCCCTAACTTGTTTAACATCTCAATCTGCTGTTGGAAAGCATGAACGACCTTGTTTTTCTCACTGCGTATCTGGGCTAGCTCCTGCTCTAACCCTTCGTTGATCTTCAACAAGGCCTCTTTTTCTCTCACAACCTGCTCGTAGGCTTCCCTAGAAACAGTATTGGGCTCTGCTACCGGAACAGGAACAAGAATTGGTGCATCTGGAAATGGCATCCCCAACTGACTGGCTTTCTCCTGAATCCAAACTCTATAAGGTGCATAGGCCTGACAGTCATTCTTTCCTAACAACGGCTTCCCTCTTCGGATAATACGCGTCCAGGCATGCTGCAGCTTGGCTAGTAACTCCCCCTTCACGTCACCGGTGAAGTACAGAGATTCCTGTACTTCTTCCTCCTTTGGTGGGTTCTTCAACGCATATCCGAACTGGCGAATGAACAGAGAAGGGTTGTAATTGATACACCCTTTTCTTCCTATCAGCGGAACATTAGGGTAACCAGAACAACTGAAGATAAGCTCGGATCCCAGCAGATCTCTGTCAAACCAATCAACGTCTTCGGAAGTTAACCTCATCATATGCTCTGGCCAGTCGGGCGTAATTGCGTTATCCATGAAAGGTCCCCTCGATGGAAAATGGCTCTTGAACCACATATATAGCAAAGGTACGCAACAGGAGACATTCTTGCCTCTCCTGTTTTCATTCCTGTAGTGCATCGAATGGTAAAAGTCCTCGATCAGTGTTGGTACTGGGTTACTGGCAGCAAATAGATGAAATGCATCCATGTCCACGAAGTTTGGGAAGTTAGGGAACAACACTATCCCATAGATGCAGAGGGCCAAAATAGCGTTAAAGACCACCCAACACCCATTCTTGGCATACTCTTGAGCCTTACCAACCAGAAACTAAAGAGAAAAACCCGGAACCCCTCGCCACGCAGTCATCAACAAGTCAGAAGCATTCATATGCAGGGCCTTGGCTAAATCCTCCAAATTGGGCTCAGCGGCTGAGTGAATAAAAGGAACTGCATTCTGAACTGGCAGCTCAGTAAACTCTACATACTCCTCCATGGTGGGCCCCAAGATAAAGTCCGCAAACGTGAAGCATCTCAAAGCCGGGTCATAGAATTGCATTAATGTGTACAGCCCATTCAATTCATCCTCAGTAGACCTGCGCACTAAACCCAACAACCGTCCGTAACTCTGCCTGAAGCTTCTACGGACATCCTCATTTGCAAGAGAAATCAGACCCAGGAGTGGCGTAATATCGGGGACAGGTAGCTTATACGCAACGGTCATCCTCAAACCAGCCATGATCAAATACTCGGGAGTCCAGACACTAGAACCGGGGGAATGCAAATGCACCTGCAGCACAGACACACGTTAGTGGGATGCAATGATGATGAGTATGCAAACAGAATGCAATGCAAGTAACATGCAACAGGGACCAAAGCTGTAGCTGAATAGCCTGAACCCAATCAAGAAAGGTCTCAGATAGACCATCCAGAAGTCATCAAACCCTGGTCTCAGATAGACCTAAAACAAAGCTCCAATACTGGTCTCTGACAGACCTCAAACCATAATTCCCACTGGTCTCTGGCAGACCTCAAATCACATCTCCAATTGGTCTCTGACAGACCTCAGAACACTCCAACTGGTCTCTGACAGACCTCAGAACGCACCTCCAAATGGTCTCTGACAGACCTCCTAACTCTCCATAAATACCCAGGACCCTGATCAAGAAACAAACCGGTGGTCTGAAGGTCTAGTTACCTGCATAACCCTGAATCCCCTCACAGGTGGGTGGCCCTATAACTGGCACAAGGTACGGCATCCTATGCGGTCGTCGGCGTCACAAACTTTCAGGGTTGACGATACGATTCCCAGAAGGAGTGGCATTATCAATTCCTGAAGAGGCCTCACTTAGCCAACTTCCAAATGATCGGTCCCCAGAGTCGACAATCCAACTAACCAGCAACCCAAGCCACCCAAAGGGCAGGACAGGAGGCCAACCAGAAGAACCTCGTCTGAGTGTAGATTTCGCGGGACACTAGGACATGCAAAGCACGTGCGCGCCCACTAATCTCTACTCTAAGTCTAAGGTGCACTCAAGCCCAGGTCCGGCTTCTCACTCAATATCAGAACACCCGTCACACCCCAGATACAGCAACAATAGTCAATATATATAATGCTGGAAATACAAGGTTAGAAATATAAAATAACTCCATACAAAATCCTCGACGGGAAAACAAGCGCTAGGATTGACTCTCTTAAGGGACGTTGGATCCCAAATGCATAAGAACCATCGCAGTCCTTAGCAGCCAGGGGACGTTGGATCCCCAGCAGAGTCGCCAGCTGTCGCTACTGCGAAAATCGGCGCCGGCTGAACAGAAGAGTCGCCACCGTGCGTTATTTATCCCCCGGGAGGGAAAGGAAACGCTCAGAGTAAACCTCGCACAACACGGGAAAGGTATGGTCGTCGCAACCAAAACCTGGGTTCAGGAGTCGGTTACGCAAGGGGAAGGTATTAGCACCCCTCACGTCCGTCGTACTCGACGGGATCCACGCTTGTTTTCGGTTATGGATTGTTATTCTATCTACTCTAAAGGTCAGGGGTTAAAAAGAAAAGAGAATGAAAATAAAATGACTCGGCAAAGTATCGCACTTTATGCCTACGTATTCTCGCCTGGAACGAGAAATCAGAGTCAACGTAGTTCGCCTACCTACGGGAAAGGAGGGGAAGGTTGCTCGCTAGGATATCGCATCCTATGCCTACGTACTTCCACACAGCATGGAAGATCAGAGCAAACGTAGTTCGGGCCACGTACGACACAAGCTTGTCTTGGTTGATTTTATTCCTTCTGAAAAAGGTTTTCTGATTAACAGTCCCAGCGGACAAAAAATGACGTCTTGATGAGTTCACCTTCTTTTACAAAAGAAGTGTCTTTTATTGTGTTTGAAATCTTTATTGTGTTTTTCTGTTTGTTTTGAGAAAGAAAGAGACAGAACTCTAACCTACGGTTGCGAAGGGAATCAAACTATCCTAATGTTATCATGCATGGGTTAAGACCTAGTGTCTATCATGCTCCTCTCTTGCACAGAGAGAAACAGAGATCCTAAGGGAATAGACAGCAACAGAAACAATATCAGATATATACAGTAAAACAGTAAAATGCATGGATGCAACAATACAAGCGAGGCAAGGGAGTCGCACTCAACCTCGAACCTGGAAAACAATAGGCAAAAGTGAACAGGCTTCACTTTCAACCCAGCAGGGTAAACAGCAAACAATACAGTCAGGAAAACCAATCAATACATCAAGAAATGAAATACAGCAAAATAAACAGCCATAGCAGCTCTGAATCAACATCTGGCTTCAAGTAATCTCCAATCAGTTACAGGCTTCAACAAGCATCAATCTCCATCTTCACGGCCTTCAGGTAAGGGCTTTGATCATCAGTCTTCTATCTGCAAGGGCTTTTCTTCAAGCTCAAACCTCCAGGATGAGGGATCAGTCACAAGAGTAAATTGGGTGTTAAACAATTAGTTGACTACCAATGGTGGTAAACCAACTGCTTCTAACACAAAAGACATTTTCTCTCAAGAGTTCTATCTCTCAGACACTATCACCAAGCCTTCCAAAGGAAGGTGGTGAGTGTCTTAGAGAGACTCTGAATCACAGAGAAGAATGGATGCAGACAAGGCAATCCATGTTTGGAAAACAAACTTTCTAATCTAGAGTTCTGCCTAGCTCCTAAACCCTAGTCTCCTCAGCATCTGCTAGCAAGAATCTCCTCTTCAACTCTGGCAATTGATCTCCAATCTCTGGATCTTCAATGGCTTTCATCTCCTCAAGTCTTCAGCTCCCCCAAGTTCCCAGACAAACCCAATACCCAAACAATCAAGTAATAATCCCCAGAGGGCACACCACACCAGTCAATCAGATATACAGCATATTAATAGCAGTAGGTGAATCCTGACTTTTTTATAAGGGATCTAATAACTACCCATAGCCCCTATAGTCCCATAACTAAACTAGTCAAACCCTAAGCCCTGAGGGGAAAGAATCAAATCTCCTAAGTCATCACCTAAAAACCCTAGTTTGTTCATGTTATTCACACCTACACTAAGCACCTAAAATTAATTTCTAAAAATGGGAACTAAATTGAATCTACAAGTTCAATGTCTAACCTAAACAACCTAAAAAGAATGGATGAAAAATATTGAAGCAATTAATAGAACAAAAAATATCAAAATCATGTATGAAATGAAACCATTTAAAATGTTATTTATTTAGAAAATATGAGAAAAATATCAAATAAAAAAATAAAATGCAATTTTTATTTTTTATAATTTTCTAGACATCCTAAAGAAAAATATGCAAAAAGAATGAATTGAAAATAATGATTTTTCCATTTATTATGATTTTTATAAGATGCATGAAAAATATAAAGAAAAAAAGAAAATGTAAAGAGATATTTGAAGGGGGTAAGAATAGAAACACGCTGCAGTTGTTTTATTAAGTGGGCTGAGGACCGGGGGTGCAGATAGGACAAATTCATAGGCCCAATTCGCTTCAGAATCTCACCAAAACCAAAAACTCCAGAACGGTGTATATAGCAATAATTCCAGTTGATTTCATGTTGGGCCTGGTTGAGAGGGGTGTTAAAAGCAAAATTCACTTAAGCCCAATGGTCAGCTTAAACGATACGGTGCGTTTTGCTCATCAAAAGAAATCCCTCACACATTATGGACCGCGCACAGCCTTTGGATCATGGTCTCGGTCAATGATTTATCATGATCTAAGGGTGCAGAACCTTTCTTCCTCATTTGAAATCAGCCTTGGAGCCAAACGCCATGGATGAATGCTTCCAAGAACACCAACTGATCCTCAGACGAACTTCCTCAGTTCTTGATGAAAATCTAAGGTGCAAAGACCAAACTCACTCCAAATTCCATCAGCAACTCGGTCATGGCTTCAGAAATAGTTGAAACGCAACCTAACCCTAAACCCGATAGCTATCCCCAAAATGCGATCAAGAACCGACTCTCATAATTCTCAAAATTAATGGCATAAACCTGTTCCTATCTTTACACTGATCAAAACTAACTGAAGAGACAACATTATCCTTCACTATTGAGGGAGTTCTTGCTCCTAACAGAAATTGCACACACACATTAACCTTCATCAAATCCCCCCAAACTATCCAGAAACCAACCTCTAATCACCTAGAGTATGCCTACCCTAACAATTCACTAAGATCTCCTCTAATTCGAGTCAATTTCAGAAAAGTACCAACCTGGAAAAATGATGAAAACAGAAGGCGATTTTCTTCAATTCACGACTTGTAAGACTCCAGGATCACTCAATGTATTAGCATCTCGCTTCTGTTTGCAATGATTCTCCTTCAAACGGCTTGGATCACCATAACAGAATCTGGTTTGCAGTTGAATGTGCAGCAACTCAAAAACACGATTTATGCTAGGATTCCCTCAGATTTTGATTGGAGCACTCTCAGTAGTGATGATTGAGTGGAATAGGATCAAGAATCTTAGGAAATGATGGAGGATTGAGGAAAATCGAAACTGAATTGTAAGAGAGAGATGTGAAAATGAAGTTCTGAATTTCTTCACTAATGAATCCCAAAAAAAGCTTTGGATCAGCTTCAATGCTTATGTAGATGAGGATTGAGGGTTCTGGAACTTGCTAGAAGGATCCAAGGAGAAATTGGCATCTCATGGTATGAGAATTTGAAAAAAGATGAATTGAAAAACCAGCTTATGAATACCTTGCTGCAGCTTCCAAATGACACTTGAATTTCTCTTCAAATGAGAAATAGGGAGTGTTTGGATGGTCTTTTGTGCTGTACCTTGACCAAAGCTTGGTTTGGCAAATGTTGCTTCATGCATAAGCAACTAAGGATATCCTCCATTTCTTGACTTCAACTCAAAAAACTAACATTGCCATTGGTCTTAAAATATGATTTACCTTCAAAATGGTGGGTCACATGTTTAGTTTTGCCCTCATATCAAAAATTCACAATTTGGTGATTAAGAAATGGACTTTTTCCTTTATATTTGGTCCATTTTATAATCCTAAGTTCCATGCCTTTCCCAACTTCCATGACTTCCTTCCTTGCCTGAAAATGACATTCTGAGCAACTTTGATGTTAGGAATTTTTCCATTTAAGGCCTCCTTGTATGAGTTTTGGACATAGGTTAAAATGACCTGTAATTCACAAATGACCAAAATACCCTTTGCTTGCCAAGACCATAAGTTGAGTTCCACACATCATATGAAGGTATACTATACCATTCTAGAAAGCTAAGACAATGAGGAACAATTCTTATGTTGACCAGAAATTCATTTGAAATCTCCTTGAGGGGTAAAAATTGCTTAGAAGTCAAGTCACTTTCACAGACAAAATTTCAGACACCCCAGATGACCTGTAACTTGCAAGGACCATAACTTGAGTTCTATAAATCTCCTTGATGTCTTCCACCACTCAAATTAAAGGTCTTGAGATCCTCTACAAGTATCATGTTGACCAAGAAGCCATTTGAAGCTTGCAGTTTGACTTATCTTGCTTGGAAACTTGACCTAAACTAGGGGATTTTACACAGAAACCCTAATTTAGAGACTCCTCTTCTCCTTGATTTCTCTTGAATTCTTCTTAGCATAACAACATATCCTTGTTCTCCATGTCAAATGATGAACCCCACATCTCTCCAATAGCCCTTAATGCCTTTCAATCAGTCAATTGACCTAGAGTTGACCCAGATGAAACCCTAGTTGACTGTCTTCAACTGCAATACTTGTGATCACACCAATGACTTGTCTCCTTCTCCAAATGACTTTCTAAGTCCTCCAAGATGTCTAGATACTCCCCATGCTCAGCCCACAGCTCACCATTTCTTTGTTGATCCTCAGACACCCTCAGTTAGGAGATAGATGAACTGCTTGATCCATTGACTTGATAGCTTCCAAATTCTTTTCTGATGACTTGAATGAGGTTGAATCAGGATAATAACCTCTTGATAGGCCTCTAGAGATGAGAATAATGATTGGTCCCCTGTTAGCTGACTTGCTATGCTTATGCTATGCAGATGAGTAACCTATGTACATGGCCCTATATGCAAATGCTAATGCTATTGAAACATAAACCAAGTGAATAAGGTTGGGCAAATTTTTAGGGTGCAACAATGTCGATGTTTTCTAGTTGGCTGTGAGTTAGCTCACTTTCCTACAACTATCGGATACATTTCTCCAGTGACATTATTTCCACTTTGGTGGATAACTCAACAGTTTACTATTTTGCGGTTGGCAAATTTCTAGGTTCTTTTGTATTCAACCACCTTTTACCTTGATTTTTTGAAATCCATTCACTTTTCATCCCTTTAGGTCCAAGTCGTTTGAATAGGGGCAGTTGTTGTATCCCAAAATTTGGCCAACCATTTCTTGTACTTGGATTATGTTTCATTCCATTTTAGCATTTGCATTTGCATAACATTGTTCTTAGCAGGGGATCAAGAGTTTTGTTGTGCCATTCAAGAGGAGAGTCTATTTGGTTTCAAGTTCAAGCAAGGGCATTTGTGCAAGTCATCAGGGTTTCATTACCATCAGGATTGGGTTTCAAAGCTCTTTGAGAAGAGAAGTTTGTGTATGGGTGTCACCTCCTATCTTGAGGATCATCAGAGGTTCATGAGGTTGCCTATTTGGATGAAGCAGGGTTCAAAGGCTCAATGTGTGTCTTGAGAGGTCTTTATGAAGTTTTTGTGGTCATTTAATTCATCTGCAAGAGCCTTAGTCAAAGGATGTGGAGCTTGGGTTTCATTTGGTCAACCCAAAGTCAACTGTGGACTTGAGAAGGTTCACAACTTGGTTCTAAGTCATTGAGGCCATGGGAAGTCATCTTAGAGCATATAGGATGTCATGATAAGATCAGATCAAGAGGATTTAAGAGTTCAAGGAGTTACTAAATTTGGGTTTCAGATGATTTCAATGTAAAATCCCCTTATTTAGTGCCTAACTTCAAAGACATTTTTCCCTATGATACAAGCTCAATCTCATTTTCATGAAAACATGAGACTGGTAGATAATCTTTCAAGCTTTATTGTGAGTATAAGAACGCATCCATTGAGTTTGTACATCTCAAGTTATGATGTCAACAAGTTGGTGTCCTCAGATGAAGAGAATCTTGGTCAACCTAAAGTCAACTTACTTTCGAGGCATTTTTGGCCTAGAACCAAGTTCCTCCTCAACTTCAAGTGAACATCAAAGTTGTTCCTCATGATCTTAGCTTTCCAAAAAGTCCTAGAATTCCTTTTTATCATGTATAGATCTCAAGTTATGGACACCACAAAGCAGGGGTACTTTTGGAAAGTCCATTATAGGTCATTCTTTCCAATGACCATTTTCATGCTCTTCAAGGCCTCTAATCCATTTTCAACCAACATGAAACTTGTGTATAATTGTATTAGCTCCACAATAAACCTAAAGCTCATGAAGATTAATGGATTATATGATCATGTGGACTATTTTAAGGTGGAAAATTAAACTTTTGGTCATGGATTGATTTTCTTCATTTACAAGTCATCAAATGACTTAATTTTGAACTTTTTGCACCATGATGTTATCACATATTGGTCATGCTATTCTTTGTGATAATTGTACCAACAAGAATACAATTTACATTCCATTTTTTTCAAATTTCTTACTTAAGATGTTTTGAATTAAAACCTTGTGAAAACCTTTTTTACATGAGCCAAAACAATCTAATTGTTTTCTACACACCTCACATGTCTAGTTGCTAACCCAAAATGGTGTGTGTGTTTCCTAAACCGTGTGTATGCATAAGTGGAACTTTTTTTCGCAAGAATTGAAATTGCACATTATGATCAACATGGGCTTGCATGGTTTCTAAGGACCCATCACATAAAAGCCATAAACTTGCCCTCATTGCTCAGAGTGATGATGGCTGCGTGAGAGAGAAGGAAAAGCTCCAAAAAATTTCATAAAATTCTTCCTTTCGAATCTGGTTATTTTGAAGATATTTCTACATGTTTTGGTATCAATCATCATAAGTGAAGTTTAAAGAGAGGATTAGAAGTGCAAAATTGAAGCTGAGCTGAGATTTCAAGAGCCAACGAAGCTGCTCCGTTAGGTATATTTTTCAATTGTTTTCTCTCATTCTAGACATGAAATAGGATCATTCTGGGTTGCATTTGAAGCCCTACCTATAGTAGGCAATGTTTGAACCTTTGTTTTATATGTTTGGTGAAGTTTCAGAATGTGCATCATGATTTTTGTGCCTTGTTTCTTCCTTGTCCATGAACCTTTTTGAGTTTTGGAGGATGGATTCATGTTCCTCGTGAGCTCAGCTTTCTTTTGGTAACAGAATCCTCCATTTTTATGGAGGTTTTCCCTCTGAGCTCCGGCAGGCTCGTCGAAGAAGACGACTGGAGCCTTAGCTTCGGCGTCTGGTTATTTTTCTGGTGAAGCTGACTCACCCACCCTTTGACCTTTTGACCATCTAATTTGCTCATTTCCCATTGGTTTGAGTTGGGTTATTTTTCTGGTGAGCTTTGACACTTGTGCCACGCGTGTGTTGAAATCCAATTGGATTAATGAGACACAACGTTTCATTTAGTGATCTGAATTGGATTGAGTTTGGGTTGGTTTGCTCTTTGCCCCTCACCAGTTAAGCCCATGCGCGCATTTGTTCTATATTCAGTGTATTTCCATTTTGCCAATTGAACCCCTAGCTTGTTTTATTTATTTTTATTTTATTTTCATTTCTGTTTTCATTTTAGCATTTTAAAAATAGTTTTAATTACTCAAAAATCCTAAAAAAAATATTTTCTTACACTTTGAAGTGCTATTTAATTTTCTATAATTTTTGTTTCTGTTTTTAGTTTATTTTGTTATTTTATTTAAAATTTGCAATTAAGTGACTTTTATGGTGTTTACTTTGCTTGATCTTACTCATTTGAACCCCTAATGCAAACCCCCTATGATCAATGCTTCTTTGCTATTTAGAGAATGAATTGAAGTGCCTTTGAGGGTTGATATGGTTCATGATTGATCATTTTTAATTTGACTTTGAGTTTACTTTTGTTGTCCCTCGACATATGCTCGATAAGGTGGAACACAATTAATGATTGAATTATTTGGTGATGCCTTGAATGGAATTTGTCCATGAGATCTTGGTTTCTGTTTCTTACTTGACCTAGCCTGGTTTTTTATTTTATTTGAGATTTATTGGGCATTAATTCTATTTTTGGTGAAGCCTGCAAGTTAAGTCACCTTAGAAGATGTTCATAGAAACTAGTTTGACCTAGTTTCTTTGGGAAATGATTTCTTTTGATCCCATAGGTACCTTATGAGCTTTGATACTTGTTTCTGACATGCTTAAGGTGCTGGTCCACTTGTTTTAGGTCATATATTTGTGTAATTTGTTTTGCAAGTTACTTGAAAGTCATGCATTTCCACTTGGTTTTGAGTGTTGAATTTGTGATGAAACTTTGTTTCTTTCACTTGCTATGACTTGGTTTGTGGTTGTGTTTTGTTTCTAATCTTGATTTGAGGCTTTCATCTTATTGATCCACCTCTTCCCCATGTGGTTTGGTCTTTATTCAAGATGATTTGGTGTTCACCTCCATACCTTGAGTTTGTCTTGAGTAATTGGTCACTTTATTGCACTTGTTTGTTTGTTTCTTTGCATGATTAATGTGAGATGTTTGGTTGAGTTAATTCATGTGTGGTTGCTTCCTAAGCTCCTTTCTCCCATACTTTCCCTTGATCATGGCCTTTGCTTTTGCTTTGGGTTTTGCTTTTGTCTAGATGATTGATGTTTGATGGTTGTAGGAGTCATACTTCTCCCATTTCATCTCATCCTTTATCCTTGACTTGTTTAAGTCATTTGTTTGTGTTTGAGTCTCATTTTATTGAATCCTTATTGCATCTTTGCATTTTTTCATTCCATGTTTGCATTTGCTTTGATTTGTTTAAGTTCATCTTATCCCTTTCTTCACTTCATCTGCGATTGAATTATTCAGTGTTTACTTGGTCTTTTACCATGATCCCTTAGGACTCCTAGTCCCTCTGTTTAAGATGGGAGTAGGAGAGACATTAGGTGTTCAATCCTTTGTATGATAACCTTAGGATATCTTCTCCCTTTTCAATCCCAACTTTAGAATACATTGCATGATAACATTAGGGTTGATCAGTTCCCCTTAGAGTTTGTGTCTTCTCTTCTCATCTCATAACATCTTAAGACACTTAATAAAGGATAACAAATGATGTACGCTACGAGCCTTAAGTACTTGAGGAATGATGGTTGGGGGGCCTCCTCTCACACTGTCTATAGTGTTTAGCGTATGCCCTTCGGGCGATATGCGACGCATTCACTCTCAAGCCATAGTCTTTAGTGATACATGAGTTACAAACTTAACTCAATTCACTTCCTGTTTAAAAAACACAAAACAAAACATCAAACCTTTTTATCCTTCGGGATTGCTTGAAAATCATTTTCAGAAATAGTGTATTAAGTTTTGGTTCTACCGCAAACAGGCATCGTCCCTAACTACTAGAACGATTACATAACCCTACTCAGTTAAAACACTTGAACCAACTTGTGGTTGTGTCAACCTGAACTATGTTTGCTCTGATTTCTCATACCAGATGAGGGTATGTAAGCATAAGACGATGATGTCTTGGCGAGCAACCTTTCCCCCCTTCACCCGTAGTTTTCCGAACTACATTGACTCTGACTTTCCCATTGCATGAGGGAATACGTAGGCATAGGGCGACAATGTCATATCGAGTCTGTTCTTTCCGTTCACCCCTGTTTAGCAGTAGCCTTTGGATAGTTTTCACCCGTAGATACCCAACAAGCATGGATCCCGTTGAGTACAACAGGCGTGAAGGGTGCTCATACCTTCCCCTTGCGTAACCGACTCCCGAACCCAAGATTTGGTTGCGATGACCTTGTCTTTCTGTTTTCGTCAGGTTTTCTTTGATCGTTTCCTTTCCCTCTCTTTGTGATAAATAACGACCGGTGGTGACTCTTCTATCTTTGTCGGCCCTCTTTTTCGCAGTAGCGACAACAGGCTCAGCAACAGGCCTACAACCAGCAAGGATACAAATATCCTCCTCAGCAACAACAAGTGCAAACTGCTCAACAACAACAAGGTGCTCGCCAACAGCGTCAGTAGAGAACTTGGAGGCCAGACAGAGTCTTTGATCGTTTACCAATGACATATGCTAGTATCTTTGCTCAGTTGATGGAGAAGAAAGTTGTCGTTCTGAGAGATTTGGCTCCCCCAATTGTCATTCCTGCCGATTACGATGCAAATGCTCATTGTGAGTTTCATTAAGGCGCTCCAGGTCACACCATTGAGAACTGCAGAGGTTTCAAGCACAAAGTTCAAGACATGGTTGACAAGGATGCTATCAACTTTAATGGGAAGTATCCAAATGTCATCAACAATGCTATGCCACCAGCCAGCTAGTGCCAACATCAGATCAAGTCAAGTCAAGTTCATCCCCGGAGAAGGCAGTCATGTTGCCATTTCATCTTTCACATTTCTTATATTTTGTCGTTGTTTGTTTAAGTACTGTATGCTTTGAACATTTCCATTCATAGTTGGTTTTCATTAATGTATTGTTTATGCATGTTTTGAATTAGTTATGTCGTATTCACTCATTTTTATCACAAATCACCAACACATTTGTTCACTTCACTCTATCCACTGTTATTTAGCATGATTTGAGGGAGGATGATGAAAACGAAATACCCATAATTGCAAACTGTATGCTTTCAGACAAAATCTCGTCAATGATGTACAAGCATTGTTTCAATCCCTAAACACCGGAGAAACAACGAGTTAATCCCTAGTAAACCACTTCGAGCCTAGGAGTAGCAGTTTCCTTCGGATATTCAAACCTTTACACTCAACCAGGGGCAGGGTGGTGTTCAATTAATTCAGTTCCACATTCGAATCAACAAAGCAAAATCCAAAAGATGGTTGTTCTTCAATAACTCATGACATGTCAGTCACTATCCTCCAAAAATCAAAAATCATAAGCCTGCTAAGTCAAGCACCTCAAAGGAGACTTAGGCAAGAATCAAGGCAATCTCGACAAGCAAAGTCAATCTGTGCAAAAGTTAGGGATCAAAAACAAAATCAAAAGAGGTCCTCAAACCCTCAACAAAAACAAAATAAGATTCAATGACCACCAAATCAAAAGGGTCGTTGACATCCATCAAAAGAAAAATAAGGTGATTGCCATTTCAAGCATACCTTGAACCATCAAGCTTATACCGTCAAGATAAGTATGTGCAGAATTAACTGTAACGTAGGACTAGAGATCATCAAGAAGAAGGGGTGGGTACAAATCTTACTTTGAGCCTAATATCTTTTGTTTCATAAACCGTGAACCAGACCACGTTACAACTCTCGAAAGACCTAATTTAGGCGAGGTTTATTCTGAAAGCATACTATTGCAAGGTTGCGTAAACTGAATCCTCACATATATGTTAATCATCAGCATTGGTGTCACTATCCTTACAGTATCTTTCACACCAAGAAAATTAGCACAACGTTAGGGATAACGATCAATTCATTTCACACTATCATGACACCCAATAAATGACACTTTTTCAAAACTTGCATGAACTTTGCATTAATATTACCATTTGTGAATGTACAATTTTATTGCAAAGTAGTGCTAGACGTCAAAGACACTCCAACAAGAGGAGATTAAAGAGGTACTTGACTTCCAGTGGCTAACACAAAGCAAGACTACTTCGAAACCCACAGGCTAGGGCAAATCATTCAATAGCTCGAGCAGGGGCAAGTCATCAAAGTGCAGCTTCAACTTCAGAACTGGTTAATCAGGGGCAAACCATTAACAAGTTCAGACTGGGGCAAGACCAATTCGTCCTGACCATCAAACAGAGTTGCAAATCTTCTCTGAAGCAAGTTAACCAAGTACCCAGGCTCGGGGCATCAAGAACATCTTCTACTCCAATCATGGCGTCGTCAGCAAACTGCATGTCGAGGAAGTCAATCCCTCCCACCACTCGAAATTCAATCTGTATTGGAAACTACTAAAAGTTCACCATGCTGGCGTCTCCCACATGCATTTCCAATCACTCGTCTGTAATCATGTGCATCTAACACATCACATTCATTACCATAAGCATCTTACATACCAATCTTATCATATTTCCCCAGCACTTGCATCTCTGCGCGTCAGCATTTGCATTTGCACTTCCATTCATTATGGAATATCATTATCATACAACATTGCATATGCAAGTCAAGGTCCAGGATCAATCTCGAGGATTTCCAAGGACATATGTAGCCCAGTTAGGGGCATCCTCTTCAAGACCGTGGGTTTCTCCCGTGAAATTCAAATGCTTCAAAATGCAATCATCGGCCCAGTCAGGGGCATTTTTCTGCAAGAGCGTGGGATTCTCCATGAAATTCAAAGATATTCAAAGCAGGATGCAACCCAGTCAGGGGAAATTTCCCAACACCATGGGTGCTTCTCGTGTCGTATTTCAACCTCGTGGTTGATCAGATCTTCAAATCAACATACAGCCCAGTCAAGGGCATATCATTGAAGACCGATGGCGTTCCTCATGAAGTTGTTCAACCTTTTGTTGGGCAAGTTAAAGAGTTTCAATGCAAGATTCAGCCCAGACAGGGGGATCTTCAACAAAACCACGAGCATTCCTCACGAAGTTGTTCAACCTGTTATTGACCAAAACAAAACATCAAAGACACACTCAGCCTAGTCAGGGGCATCTCCTTCAAGTTCATGGGCGTTCCTCATGAAATTATTTCGACAAAACTATGACCTCCAAGCAAGATGGTGGGCGTACCCCATTAATTCATTTCAATCCAATCTTCCTCTTGGGTGTTCCCCAATGAGTTGTATTCAGTAAGTGGGACCGTTGTCAATTGCCTTACTATCATCCTTTTAGTGATAGCCAAACTTTATTGGTCCAACCTAGCATGCATCCTTTTGGTGTTGGTAACCTTCAATTCGTGTCATTCAATCATCCTTTTGGTGATAGCAACCTTTGTGTGAGTTTCGCTCTGTCTTCCTATTGGTGGGGGGAGGGGGGTCTGTCATCTTGTTGATGTCAGATTGTGCGATAGTGTTTCTCGTATCATCTTTTTGGTGGTAGTGTCCGGTGTGTGTTTTGCTCCGTCATCCTTTTGGTGGGGGGTCTGTCATCTTGTTGATGTCAGATTGTGCGATAGTGTTTTGTCCTATCATTCTTTCGGTGGTAACGGCCGGGGTGAGTTTCGCTTTGTCATCCTTTTGGTGGGGGTCTATCGTCTTGTTGATGTCAGATTGTGAGATAGTGTTTTGTGCTATCATCCTTTTGGTGGTATTGGTCGGTGTATGTTTTGGTCCGTCATCCTTTTGGTGGGGGTCTGTCATCGTGATTGATGTCAGATTGTGCGATAGTGTTTGTCTTATCATCCTTTTGGTGGTAGTAGCAGGTGTGAGTTTTGTTCCGTCAACATTTTGGTGGGGGGTATGTCATCTTAATTGATTTCAGATTATGCAATAGTATTTGTCCCATCATCCTTTCGGTGGTAGTGGCCGATGTGAGTTTCACTCTGTCATCCTTTTGGTGGCGGGTCTTTCATCTTGTTAATGTCAAATTGCGCAAGTGTTTTGCTCTATCATCCTTTTGGTGGTAGTAGCAGGTGTGAGTTTCGCTCTGTCATCCTTTTGGTGGGGGTTCTGTTATCTTAATTGATGTCAGATTGTACGATAGTGTTTGTCCTATGATCCTTTTGGTGGTAGTGGTCGGTGTGAGTTTTGCTCCGTCATCCTTTTGGTGGTGGGTTTGTCATCTTGTTGATGTCAGATTGCATGAGTGTTTTGCTCTATCATCCTTTTGGTGGTAGTAACTGGTGTGAGTTTGCTCCATCATCTTTTTGGTGGTGGGTCTGTCATCTCGTTGATGCCAGATTGTGCAAGTGTTTCCCTACATTCTTTTGGTGTCAGGACTGTGTGTGTTTCGTCCCATCATCCTTTTGGTGATGTGGACCTTTTTCCAGTTATCCATAGTTTACTCATACGTTTAACTTCATCCATTATTTTCATTTCTCAAGCATTTCATTTATTTTTGAACAAATTCAGGGTTTTCTTCATATCTAATTGACTTTTACCTTGAAAGAGTGAATTCCATAGCAATTCATCTTACTCGATCTAAGCCTATTAGATAGGGGCATCTGTCATACCCCAAATTTGTCCTACCTTTGTACAACTTCCATTATGTACATCCACCCATTAACTACCATTCAAAATAAAAAATATATGTGCGGTCGTTGCTCAGGGTGTCACAATGATGAATCAAATTGAACTGAGGTTCACTTGAGGCTATCAAGGGAATTGTGTGTGTGTTGACTGAGGTTCAGTGGATATAACCTAGTCTTAGTCAAGCAAGGATTTGGTTTCATGATTAAGGTCATGGTGTAGGACTTATATGGTGTGCGTCTGAAGCCTTAAATAGGGTTCCTGCGCAGTTGTAATACAATTTTATGTTGCTTATTCAGTTCAAGATTTGGATTATTAGTGCAAGTAAAAAAAATTTCAAAGGAGAATTGAAGATTGATTCATGTTCAATTTGTTTCTCACGAATTGATTCAAGGAGGAAATTCAAGAGCAATTCCAAATGTGGTTATGGAGTTAAAATGAAAATTCAATTTTAATCACTATTATTTTAATCAAGAGTTGAAGAATTTGAAATAATTGTGAGTTCAAGATCATTCCACCTCATATTCAATTTTCATTATTCATGTCCAAAGCCCATACATTGAAAGCCCACTTATCGTTTTATTTATTTACTATTACAAAGAATAAGGGACATTTGAGTTTGGAAAAATCCATATACATATACAAACTCAACAACCGTTATAAAGCCAATACTATAGGCCCATGAAAAAGGACACCATTGCCATAATGCCTACATACAACGTGACTCACACCGAGTATTCACATGAGTGTTGTACCCCAAAATTTGACCAACCTTTTTCTTGTACTTTGCTTATGTTTCATTTCATTTTAGCATTTGCATTTGCATAGCATTGTTTTTAACAGAGGATTAAGAGAAGTGTGCTATTCAAGAGAAGGCGTTCAAGGGTTTAAAACTCAAGCAAGAATGCTTATTCAAGTCATCAAGTGCTTACAATCATCATGAAGTTGTCAGAGCTCTTTGAGAGAGAAGATTGATGTGTGTTGCTTATCTCCTATCTTAGAGGTCAAAGGAAGATTGTCAAGGGTCTATAAGTTGATTGTTGTTGATAAGAGGTGTTTGAGAAGCTCATTAAGTGCTCTGGAAGTTATTGTGGAGCTTATCTAGGCACTCATTTCATCTGCAAGAGGCTACAATCAAAGGTTGTGCACCTAGGGTTTCATCTGGTCAACTCAAGGTCAACTGAAGACTTGAGGAAGTTTGAGACTTGGTCTTAAGTCATTGATGCCATGGGAAGTTACCTTGAGACATCTAGGATGTCATGTCAAGCTCAAATTAAGAAGAGTCAAAATTTCAAGAGGTTACTAAATTAGGGTTTTAGAGGATCTAATTGTAAAATCCCCTTCTTTGGTGCCTAACTTCAAGGACAATTTACCATATGATACAAGTCCAATCTTAGTTTCTTGTAAGCATGAAACTTGTAGGGCATGTTCTTATCTTTCTTTTGAGTACTATAACTCATCCATTGGGTTTGTGCAACTCAAATTATGGTGCCATCAAGTTAGAGGTCTTAGATGAACTTATTTTTGGTCAACTAAAAGTCAACTCTCTTCCAAGGCACTTTTGACCTAGAATCATGCTTCTCCTCAACTTTAGTTGAACATGAACTTTGTTCCTCATGATCTTAGAATTCCAAAAAGTCCTATAAGTACTTGATATCATTCATAGAATGCAAGTTATGGCATTGGCAAGGAAAGGGTATTTTGGGAAGATTTGATTATAGGTCATTTGCTACATAGGTCATTTTCACGCACTTGTGTACCTTAAATGAACTTCCAACCAACATGTAATTTTCTCCTAGATATATCATTTGCATCTTAGAACTCAAGGATCATGAGAATTATGGATTGTTATAGACATTTGGGAGAATTTTCAAGTGAAAAATGAACTTTGAAGTATGATTTCAATTCAATTCATTATAAGTCATGTTTATGTCTTATTTTGATTCAATTCTTTCCAAGATACACTCATAAGAAGTTTTCCCAAATTGGTTTTGGTACAAGAGGGCAAAAACACGTGCAAATCCAAGTTTCTTCACAAAGAAGTTTCAATTCAAAACTCGCAAATTGGATTAAATAAGAAGCCCAATCCAATTCAATTGTAAACTACACCTCACAAGCTACAGATTAGTGCATTGGGAAGGCATGAGTGAACCAAAATCACATGTGCATGAGAAGCTTACCATTTTTGGGCATTTTTCTGATTAATCAAATTGAAGCCTCATGGGCCTTCCAAACCATCTGAAATCCATCATATATAAACTAAACTTTCTCCCTAAGAGCTAAGAAGTGGAATTTGGAATTGGAGAGAGCATTTTCAGATTTGAATTTCTCAAGAAAATTTGAAAATCGAATTCACTTTTTCTTTGCAAATCAAGTCCAATTGGAGCTCAATTCATCTTCCTTAAAGTATTTGGAGCGGATCTGGAGCAAAGAAGTGAAGCTTACACGGCTGAGAAGCACCAACAAAGTGTCTCCGTTCAGTAAGTTTCCATTCCAAATTTGTCTCATTCTAGGCCATGAATTAGGTTCATACTGGTTGTATCTAAAGTCCTATGTTTTGTAGGCCATATTTGATTGCTTGTTGTTCATGTTTGGTTGAGTTTCCAGTTATGCATCTCAAACTTCAACCGTTTGATTCTCTCAATCCATGAGTGGTTTCAATGATTGGATCTTGGATTTGGAACCTATGTAAGCTCAGCCTTCGAACGGTACCAATTTTGTGGTGTTTGGTGGTGGTTTGATCACTTGAGCTCCGGTGAGCTCACCGGAGAAGACGACCGGAGCTTGGGCTCCGGCGTCTGGTTATGCCTCAGTCAAATCTAAGGTGGCATTTGTTTGGACTTTGACTGCTTGCGTGTTTGAATGTTATTTGCTTGACCAGGGTGATTTGGCACGTTGAATCCACATATATTAAATGAAACGCTGCGTTTCATTTTCTCATCCTTGGTTGGTGGATTGGGCCAGAAATGATATCCACACCGCCAGTTTTGTGAGCCCAAGCGCATTTTTCCCGTTTTCCTTTGTATTTGTTTTTGCTACTGCACCCCTCTTTCCATTTCACTTTATTTTCTTTTCTGTTTTGGTTTTGCAATTTTAAAAATAGCTCCAAATTGCTAAAAATTCCATAAAACTTATTTTCCAACATTTCAAAATTTTAATTAATTTCCTATAATTTGTAATTTCAATTTTCTTTTATTTTGCAATTAATTTTGAATTTTGCAATTGGAGTTGTTTTTGAAATTGTTTTCACTTGATCATTCTTGTTTGTTGGACCATTTGCAATTACCAATGAATGAGGTTTCTTTTCCACATTGATGATGGATTGAGGTACCTTTGAGGCTGATTTTGGTCAAGGTTTGACCAATTTTTGTTTGACTTTGTGTTGTTTTTGTTTCACCCTCGATAGTAATTCCATAAGGTGGAGCACCCTAGTTGATCAAATCATTTGGTGATGCCTTGATTAGAATTTGGTTTGGATGTTTTGGCCTCTGGTTGCCAACATTTTAGGTGCTTTGTGCATTTTATTTGGCATTTATTGAGCTTTTCTTCTATTTTTGGTGAACCTTGCCAGTCAAGTCACCCTAGTTGAAGTTCATATAAACTAGTTGACCTAGTTTCTTTGGGAGATGACCTTGATGGATCCCATATGCATCCTATGCTTCTTGATTCATATTCTTGACATGTTTAGGATGCTGGTTTTAATTTTATAGGTCATACACTTGTTTGATTTGTGTTGCAAGTCACTTTAAAGTTAGGTATTCCACTTATGTTTAAGTGTTGAATGTGATTTGAACTTTGGTTCTTTCTCTTGCCTTAACTTGTAACTTGGTTTTGCTTTGTTTCTCCTCTTGATTGTGAGCTTTCTTCTCATGTTCTCACTTTTGTCCCTTGGGTTGTGGTACTCATTCAAAGTGATTTGGTTTGATTGATCACACTTTGAGTTTGCTTTGAATAAGAAACCACTTTGAGAACATGTCTGTGCTTTCTTTTTGCATGATCAATTTGATGCATTTGGTTGAGATATTTCTCATGTTGCTTGCTGCCTAAGCCTATTCTCCCATCTTCATCTTGATCATGGCTTCTTCTTTAAGCTTTGGTGTTTACCTTTTGAGATTAGTGATTGATGCATGAATGGTTGTAGGAGTTGTAACTTCTTCCATTTCATCTCACTTTCTCTTTGACTTGTTTAAGTCATTTTGTTCTTATCTTTTGTTTTTTTTGCATCTTGCATTTCATATTTGCATTTCTTCTTGACTTGTTTAAGTCATCTTCGTCTCTTTCTTTCATCTCACTTGTGATTGATTTATCTTGTGTTTACTTGGTTTCTTTGCCATGATCCCTTAAGATTCCTAGTCCCATTTGTGTAAGGTGGGAGTAGGAGAGACATTAAGTGTTCAATCTAAGCATGATAACATTAGGATAGTCTTTTCCCCTCTTAATCTCAATCTTAGGAGCACATTGCATGATAACATTAGGGTTGATTAGTTTCCCCTTAGAGTTTGTGTCTTCTCTTCTCATCTCAAAACTTCTTCAAGACATCTAATAATGGATAATAAGTGTTGTACCCTACGCGCCTTAAGCATTTGGGTAATGATGGTTGGGGGCTTCTCTCTACTGTCTAGAGTGTTTAGTGTATGCCCTTTGGGCGATATGCGATGCATTCGCTCCCAAGTCATAGTCTTTAGTGCAACATGAATTACAAATCTAATTCAATTCACTTCTTCTCTTAAAAGACTCAAAAACAAACATCAAAACTTTTTATCCTTCGGGATTAATTGAAAATCATTTTCAGAAAGAGTTTGTTAAATCTTGGTTCTACCGCAAACAGGTAACGCCTAAGTCTCCAATGGTCGAGCAGTAATACACCTAATAGCTAGAACGAAGGCTTAACCCTACACAGTTAAAACACTTGAACCAACCTGTGGTCGTGTTAGCCCGAACTATGTTTTCTCTGACTTCTCGTACCAGATAAGGATACGTAGGCACAAGACGGTGATGTCTTGGTGAGCAACCTTCCCCACCTTCACCAGTAGTTTTCCGAACTACGTTGACTCTGACTTTCCCATTGCACGAGGGAGTACGAAGGCATAGAGCAGCGATGCTCTATCGAGTCTCCTTTCTTTTCTTTTGTCCTTATGGCCAGCCTTATAGATTAACACCCTTTTAGCTAGACAACAAGCATAGATCCCGTTGAGTACAATGGACGTGAGGGGTGCTCATACCTTTCCCTTGCGTAACTGACTCCCGAACCCGAGATTTGGTTGCGATGACCTTTATTTTCCCTTTTCTGTAGGTTTTTTCTGATCATTTCCTTTCCCTCTCTTTGGGATAAATAACGAGCGGTGGCGACTCTTCTGTCTTTGTCGGCCCCTCCTCGCAGCAATGCGACAATGAGCAATTGTTAAAACCTTTCAAATGAAGTCTCAGCATGATTCATTACACCACATAATACTAGCCATATTTTCACATAAAAAATTAATTAATTACACCATAGTCCTCCAACAGGTCCCTCCGTAGAGGAAAATTTATGAGTCTATACATATTTCATAAACCGAAAAGAAAAAAAAAGAAAAAAAGAAAAGAAGAAGTGTAAGATGTTTTGAGGAAACCGACATTCCTACCTCTCAGCTGCAAAGAAAACCCACCGCAGATTCGTACAACCGCATCACACTCAAATTTCCCAAACATCATTCCTAAGAATGACCCCGCAGAGCTACGTTACAGACTTTCGTCAAACCAAAAATGCATCCATACCCACTCACCAAAATGTACATTATACATAACAAAAAGACTATTTCAATGTCGCAAATTGTACAAGTACTAACCCACCATATCATAACCATTTCCCACAAAAACTACAAATTGCAGCATCAAATCGTACATACCAACTTTCAACATAACCGCGATTCGCAAATCTCACGCAGCCATCTCCCGTATGACATCCAAGCACAACACCACCTACGTCCATAGATCACAGATCCGTCAAGAGGGGGGATTTTTTTTTCTCTACGAGACCCACCTTAAAAACAGCCTTCAAAAAGGGATCTTCTGTGGGACCTTTAGAAAAACGATTCTCCTTTTTACCTCAATAAAACCCAAACCTCTCATAAAATCTTCCCCAAAAAAAACACCCAACCTCAATTTAAAACCAACAACCAAATTTGTTTTTTTGGACGACACCATCACCTCACTTGGTTTTTCTTTCACCAACAGAACACCTTCAATCCTCCTCTCTTCTTCAACCACTAGCCTTCAACCCTCCTCTCTTCTTCAAACTTTAACCTTCATACCCTTCACCGAATCCTCATTCTTCCATTAACAATACCCATAACCCTCTCTCCTTCCCCAAATCTGAAAACCAAAAGAAACCCATTTCAAAACAAACCGAAAAAACAAAGATGAAGAGATCGAGAGTGAAATGGAGCACAAACCCGAGAATTTGAATTGAGAAAAGGGGAGAGTGAAGCCGTCGCACAGAAGGAAGGAGAGGTTGGGACGAACTGTCGATTCTCAACCATGGGTCTTTACCTAATGTTTGGTTGTCTTATTTATTTTCATAGTCTGACGCATTTTGTTTTGTTTGAAAAGTGAATTTTTATGCTTTGACTGTCTCCTTCTTTGATATAAATTTTTTTGGTGTTATGGCTCTTTTGAAACTGTGTCATTTATAAGTCATGTGTTGACCATAATTTAGATTTCCAATTTATGATACATTGCATTTATAGACCTTACCACTTTAAAGACTGTTGATTTCCTTGAAGGCACATGGAGACG
The DNA here is from genome assembly GCA_963859935.3 of Lathyrus sativus. Classification (NCBI taxonomy): domain Eukaryota; kingdom Viridiplantae; phylum Streptophyta; class Magnoliopsida; order Fabales; family Fabaceae; genus Lathyrus; species Lathyrus sativus. The sequence continues at coordinate 273,025,248 of OZ012739.1, forward strand.
TTGGTGGGCCGTGATGCCCATGTTTCCTCTTAGTTATTTATTTATGCAACCGTGTTTTCTTCTGGTGGAGGGGTGATGGGCTCTCAGCCCATATGATCCCATATCGTTTTTATTTTCTAAACCCTATCTCATCTTGCTTTCCTCCAAATATTATTATTTAGTATTTTCCCTTCATTTAACTTTCTTGTTTTTAATTGTATTTATTTATTTATTTCAATGATTTATTTCCTTCGATTTTATTTTGTTTCGTTTTGATTTTCATTTTGTTTCATTTAACTTCAATTTTATTTTCAATTCCCTTTTGGGTCAATGATGAGACCTCAAAATTGTTTTTCCGTCAAATTATTGATGAAACACGATAAGCCCGAGACCAACTTCTTTTTAACTTTTCATTTTCGATTTTTTATTCATTTTTATTCATTTTATTTTATTTTTATCCTATTTTGGTCAATGACAAATTTTTAAGAATTATTATCGGTCAAACTATTGATAGATTATAATTTATTTGAGAACATTTTATTTTCTATTTCAATTTCTTCTCCATTTCCATTTTTATTTAATTTTCTGTGATCTATGATGTATTTCAATTTGTAAACTCCCGTTTTATCGAACTCGATAACCTTCTCGATTTCATATCTATGGAAAATGACCATTTGGGTCGTTTTCTTTACTTTAGGATCGTGAGAGGCTACCTTCGGTTAATCGACATAATGTTTGCGATTAAGACGAGATCCCACCTTCTTTTGTCCGTGCAACACGATTAAATTGGAGAATGGTCCTCAATATCATTTCTCTATCTTGTCTTTAGCACGGATATCAATTCATGCAACCTCCTATAGTCCGACTTTCATCGTAAGTCGAGCTATGACGGTTTAGCGTTACATTTGTCCCGATTTAATTCCTAACAAAATTAACCACTAACTTTAATTTCCATCAAATATTAATTGCTTTATAATTCAGTCAAATATTATTGTGGATATTATCTTGATATTATTATTGTCTTGTATATTATTCATATTGTTCATACTCATATCATATTCGCCAATTCTTATTCACCCATATTCGAAGATACATAATAAACTGTCAAAACGCTAAAAGCCAAATTGGTGGACTGTTGGATCATTGGTCATATGCAGGAACCCTGACGTGGATTTGTACCCGGCTATAGCTCGAGGCATAGTTAAGACACAATGCACACATACGGCTTTCTCTTGGGCTACCTGACAATGAGACCCCTTTATTTCGTGCAATCCCGTGTAAACTACACGTACCCCTCTCCGATTTCAATGTATGTTTCGTATTTCTTTGACTGTAGTTTATCTTCTAGAAGCACCCTTAGGAACTAGCGTAGATCAAACTATTTTCAAACTAATTCTCGATCCGTCATCGAGCCATTTTAAATCAGCCCTTGTAAGTCGAGTGCTTGTCCGCATTCGCCATCGACCTATTGCACACACTTCATCGTGGTTTCGAAATTGGGGGCACCCTTAGGGACTAATATCGTTTCTCACAACGTGACCTTTGATGCGTAAGTCAAGCCGGTTCCATTTTTAATACAATCCTTCGACTCGTCGTCGAGCCATTTCTCAAACCGTTTCCATTCCAACACGTTTTGCATGCGAAAATAGGTCAAACCTTTGATCCAACGTCAAGTGAATTTCCATAACAAACTATCAATCAATTAACAACTATTTAATCCTTTTCAAGGTGTAAATAGTGTGATCAAGTCTTTGGTCTTGCTTTCGGTTGTTCGGATGCTAGTTATCTTATTCATGTGTGAGCAATTGACGCCTTTAAATAACATTAACAACTCGACAACGTTCAACCTTCGTCAAACCACTCACTATTCCAACACCATTCAAGCATATCTTCTTTTGTGATGAAAAAGAGAGAGATCCAAGTCTTTGGTTATCTCTCCCGATTACTTGGGTCCGAGAAGTCTTTCTTAAGCTTCGAGTAATCGTCCGCCGATTCCAACCATTCACTTCAAACACCACTCAAACAACATTCTTTTTGTGATGAAAAAGAGAGAGATCCAAGTCTTTGGTTCGCTCTCCCAATTACTTAGGCCCGGAATGTCTTTCTTAAGCTTCAAGTAATCATCATCCGATCTCATGCCTCACCTTTCAAGTACAAACTTATCTTCAAGATGAAAAAGAGAGATAGTCAAGTCTTTGACTCGCTTTCTCGATAACTTGGGCCCGAGAAATCTTTCTTAAGCTTCAAGTAATCGTCATATGTACCCCTTTCAAACTCAATTCAATCCCTCCATGTTTTGTTTCCCCCATCCTTTCCTGTAGTCGAACTACGATGCTCTGATTTCTCATTTTTGTCTGAGTGAGCATACGTAGGCACAAGAGACCTAATCCTTGGTGAGCACCCTATTCTATAACCATCCCATTTCCCCTAGCGTTTTTACCCTTTATAGTATCGTTTTAGCACTTTAGTATTGAGAAGAGAAGAATTAAGCTTAGCTAACGCTCATCACAATCCGAATTAAGAGGTTCCCGAAGAGTACAACGGACGTGAGGGGTGCTAATACCTTCCTTTCCTGTAACTGACTCCCGAACCCAGGAACATCAGGTTGCGATGGCCATGTTCCTTTCATTTTTAAGGGGTTTTCACGATATTTTCCTCTCCCGTTTATTCAGGATAAATAAATTTCGGTGGCGACTCTGTCGAACCGCATTTCTGCGCCTTTTATGCGAGGGTCGTGTTTCCGAATTATCTCTGTGATTTTTTGAGGTGCGTAGAGATCAAGTTATGATGTCTTCAATTTATGGTTTCAAAGTTGTCAAATGGGACATGTTTTAAGTAGATTTTTGAGACATCTTTCCAAGGCATTGTTCACCAAGTTTGTGACTTCAAATCACTTTCCTTTGAACATGAAAGTTGAAGATAATTCTTCAAGCTTTCTATCCATTACTAGAACATTTTTATTGGATCAAGTGTCGCTTCTGCGAAAATAAGGTGCCGACAAAACAGAAGAGTCACCACCTTTTGTTATTTATCCCTCAGAACGGGAAAGGAAACGATCGGAAAAACCTGACGAAAAGGTATAAGACAAGGTCATCGCAACCGTTGTCTGGGTTCGGGAGTCGGTTACGCAAGGGGAAGGTATTAGCATCCCTCACGTCCATCGTACTCGATGGGATCCATGCTTGCTGTGTTTATCTGACGGGTTAGTTTTATCTATCTACCTATCAAGGCCGGCTTAAAAAGAAAAGAAAATGACTCGGCAAAGCGTCGCGCTTTATGCCTACGTATTCTCATCAGAGAATGAGAAATCAGAGTCAACGTAGTTCACCTAACTACAGGTGATGGGGAAGGTGGCTCGCCAATACATCAGTATTGTGCCTACGTACTCTCAACAAATATGAGAGATCAGAGCTTACGTAGTTCGGGATAATTCGGCTTACAGGAATTCAGATTCATCTGTTTTTTTGAGTAGGGTTAACAAACAGTTCCAGCAGTTGGATGTACGCAGCTCGACCCTTGGATACTTAGGCGTTACCGTTTGCGGTAGAACTGGGAGTTAACGACACTCTTTTCTTCAGAAAAGATTTCCTTTGACTTATGGGCCCACGGGGCAAAAAGGTTTGAAGTTTGTTTTCTGTCTTTTACGGAAGAACTGTTTTTTATGGATGTTTGCAACCAATATCGCACTAGAGACTAAGACCTGAGAGTGAATGTATCGCATGTCACCCAAAGGGTTCCATACTAAACATCCAGACTGTTGAAAAGAAACTCTCCAACAATCCTTTCTCAGATAGCTTAAGGCTCATAACGTACGATGTCAGTTAACCTTTATTACTGTATCTTGATTTATTTTGAGATGAGAAGAGAGAACAGGCTCAACTACAGGGAGACTATCAAGTCCTACTGTTGTCATGCCAAGGATTCATCCTATGGTTGAGGTTTGAAACAGGGATCTCCTAGAAGTTATCATGCATAGGTTTCAACCTAAAGTTTTAATCATCACTCCCTTATCAAAGGAAGTGAGATTCCTAGGGGATCATGTCAATGATAAACAGAAACAGATAAAGCATCAGCTTAAACAGTAAACAGATATATAGTAAAATGCATGCAATGCAAGTGAGGGAGGAAATGTGTGTAGGGCATCAGCCTCCACAAGCTCATGTCAACCTCAAGCCAGGTATGAATAACTGCAATCATAAAGAAAGAACATGCTATTAAGCAAGATATAAACTGCAATCATACAGAAGAAATGAAATAAAGTGCCAGACCACAAACCACATAGGCAAGGGAGCAGGGCTCTACTGAATACCCGCAAGCAAAGCCATACAGTAAAAGTACAAGCAGAGGGAGCAACTCAACCTCTAATGCAATCATGCTCCTAGCTTAACACAATCTAAGTACGAACTTATTCTAATGCATCAAGCAAATCAAACAAGTCACATCAATACATTTGCACAACAAGAAAACAGACAGGAAAGAAAGCAGATCAACAGCTTCCACAACTTCACAGCAAACTCTTCTGACATCAGTTCAATCCTCAGTCTTCAACAACTTTTCAGGACTATCATCTCTAATAGCAAGTATCACCTTGCTTCTCCAAGCTTTTAACACATCAAACATAAGTATCAACTTATTCTCTCTTCTCCAAGCCTCAGCTCTTCAGTCAATTCCACCTTCAGGCTTCACTCCTAATATCAAGTATCAACTTGTCTCTAATCTGCAAGCTTCAGCTTCTAAGGGTAATCTTCAAACACAAAGAAGTATCAACTCCTATAGCATCTTCAATCTTCTAACAAGTTATTCCATCCTCTAGCAAGGGAGAAAGATTCATCTATCAAGAGCAAAGTTTGGATGATTGGTAGCAGTGTGAAGACCAAAGGTCACCACTAAGCATCCTATCATCAAAGAAAGGAACCCTCAAAGGTTCTACCAACTTGTAAAGAGCCATACATCCTACCAAAGGAGGGATGAGGCCTTTACAAGGGGACCTTACATCATAGGGAAGAATGGAAATGATCAACACCTTCCATGTTTATGAAGGAAGAGAATCTATCTAGAAGTTCTGCTTACAAACCCTAATCTTAACACCTAAACAAAACTACACCAAAAGAAGGGGAAATCTTCACATCCAAGCTTCTTCAAGCAATCCATGGTAGCCCAAGCTTGTCCTCAACATCATCCAAGAGCAAGAGAAACAAAACCCTAATCTAAGGGAACTAAAGAAGTCAATCTAGTCCAATTAGTGCCTTAGAATCATCTAAAGCTAGCATCTAAACTAAAATCAAACAAAAATAGTAAACTACATTGCAAATTCCTACAAACATTCCTAAGGGACCCTAATTCAATCATGAATCTACCATACAAAAATCAGAGGTTGAATCATCCACCAAGTTCTAAAAATAAAAACTAAATCACAAGGTATAACCATAAACCCTAAAAATGGAGCTTCTAAAGTTTCACCTCAAAACTACCACCTACATTCATCACAAAAATGTGAGGAAAATCTAGGGGGATCATGCATATCTAGGCTAGCTACATACGAAAAATCAGGGCAAGAATCATCATCACATGATCAAACCGAATTCAACAAAATCAAGCATCAAGCATGATTATTTTGATATCAATTAAAATGCAAAAATGAACATAAAATCATAAAATGCATGGAATAATAATATTTTTTATCTACAAAATACTAGATTCAATCATGAATCCATGGCAAAAAGAATGGAATTAATTGAGTTATTTTTCCATTTTTTATGAATTTTCCAATAACCATGTATAAAATGAAAAATAAAATGAAAAATCCAATGAAAATAACATGCGCGCGGTGTGGATAGCAAATGAATTCAGTTCATTTCAGGGTTGGGCCCAAAAAGGGAGTGTGAGTATCAATCTGCACTAAGCCCACCCAGATTACATTAATGAAACGCTGTGTTTGAACACTACTCAAAAATCCTTCACAAACTTTCTTTCACGCGTGGCTGTTGGATGAGGTCTTCAGTCAAAGTCCACCTAAGATCTAATGGCTATCAAGTCATCTTCTCCAATTTGAATCTCTAAAATCAGTCCACCTGCGCGCGCTAGAGTCACCGCCGGTGACATTCTCCGATCAACCTTCCAAAACCCTAACTCTCTATAGAATCCACCATTGGCCACGATTCCTTGATGAATCTTGTCCCAAATTTCCCCAGGAACTCATTCATGCCATTAATTCATTCTAAAAACTCAAGATTCTCAAGAACACCATCTCAACCGAAAATTGGAACAACCCTAATTGGTCACTAATCTCCAAATTGATGATCCAAAAACCTTCCTATATCAACCTACAATGCATCTAACACACTAATTCCTCTGGATTCTACCTAAATCAAGCCATGGGATAAGAACTGCATACCTGGTAAACTTGAGCAAATAGAGTGGTTTAATCTTCAAATCAACCCTCAAGAACTTGCAGAATCCTTCACTAGCCTCTAATCAACCTTCTGTATGCAAAGAAAAGAGTTGAAATGCCCTAGATTCTTGAAACCGATTCTGAGTTGCAAGCTTCCAACTCCAATGGCTACTTCACGATTCCTCCACAACTTGGCCTTGAATTTGATCTGGGATCAATCACCAACCTCAGAGCAAGCTATTGGGATCAATTTCTTGGACTGAAATGGCCTCTAACCTTGTAACAAATTTTGATTTGCAATGGGAAATTTCAAAGTGCAATCTCACTCTCCTCTCTCAATTCTCTCCAACCTTCACTCTGATCCCCTTCATATGTTTATATAGGACATGAATGAATGATCTAGAAAGTTCTAGATCACTCTAATGAGAAATTCAATATCTCACTTCACTTGAAAATCCAATCTCATGATATGGTCAAGACAATCCTTGCATCAGCTTGTATTCATTATGCTTTTCATCCAAATTCTCTCCAAATGAGATTCTGAAAGTGTTTGGATTGAAAGGAGCCTTGGTTATGCCTTGCATATTGGTTTGGCAATAGTTACTTATGATGTAAGTAACCACTTTTCAAAGCAAGTCCTCAAATTAACCATCAATTCAAAATTGTGGCAATGTCAATGTTCTTAAAATGTGTTTTACAATCAAATTGGTATGTCATATGCTTTGGTTTGGACATGTAGATTAAAAATCCCAATTTCCATCTTTGGTTCATTTGAAATTCACCCTTATTTTAGGCCATATTTGTGATTTTGTGAAGCAAGCTATTCCAAGCTCTCATGACCTCTTGGATAGCCTTAAAACATCATTTTGAACAAGTTTGATTTTGAACATTTTCCCATTTGAAGCTTGCAAATAGGAGTTATGGCCTTATGATTGAAATGACCTATAATCTCCAAATGACCAAAATACCCTTGACTTGTCATAGCCATAACTTGAGTTCTACAAATCCTATCAAGGACTTCTAGTACTCTCTAGAAATATAAAAGGATAAGGAACAACATTCATGTTGACCAAAAGTTCATAGGAATCATCCTTCTAAGGCAAACGTTGCATGCAAATTGGACAACTTTCAAGCTCCAAATTCACATGCCTCAGATGACTTGTAACCTGTCAAAGCCATAACTTGAGTTCTACAAATCCTATCAAGGACTTTTAGCACTAAAATTAAAGCTAAGATCATGCTCTACAACAATCATGTTGGGGGAATGATGAGATAACAATCACATCTTGAGTTAAATTGCCTTGAAGATAGGGGTCAAACTAGGGGATTTTACACTGTCAAGCCTTAGAAACCCTAGCTTGAAACTTCTCAAACTCTTCAATCATGATGAGTTGAACTTGGAATCATCCTTATAGCATCTCAATGCATCAATCCATGATCACATGGCCTTTGAACTAGGTCTCAACCTTGTTCAAATCATCAGTTGACCTAGGGTTGACCCAGTCAAACCCTAGCTGCACCAATCATGGCTGAGGCTTCTTAATCTTGCACAATGACCTATCTAGGCTTCAAAGTGATCTTCAACACTTCTCATGAGCTCTCTCAAGACCTCAAGTCCAACTTCATGGCTTCAGAATCATCTGATGGTCTTCACTATAACTCTCAAGTTAGGAGACCTACCCACTTGGTTTCAAACACTCTTTCTGAGGATCTTTTAACTTCTCTGACAAGGATATCAACCCTTGAACACTTGAATAACCTTCCTAGCTATCTTCACAGTCTTGTGTAGCCCTTGATTGGTAATCATACCTCTTGATCTCATGCACACATGTCAATGAAATGCAAATGATAATGCTAATGTGCATGAAATGAAACATAAGCTAGGTAAAGGAATGTTGGGCGAATTTTGGGGTGCAACAGCTGCCCCTATTCAAACGGCTTGGACCTGACTGGGTGAGAAGTGAACGACTCTTAAACAATCAAGGTAAAAGGCAGTTGAATACCAACAAACCCGGAAATTTGCCAACTGCACAAGTACACGGTACTCTGATGGGACAAATCTTCGGAAACTGAGATAATAGTTGCGCGGCAAATAGCTGGAGAAATACTGGTCTAAATCTCCGTCAGGATGATTCTCTGATTTGCCTGATATCATTGCATCCTCAAATCATCGAGGGATCACCTATTACACGGCAACAGGCAATCTGCCACCGCAGAGGTAAACGATACTTTGGTTGGTGGGAACATCTTAAAAACTGAGCATGACAGTTGCACGATAACTCTGCTTTGGAATTGGTCACACGGTAAACGGTGAAAGGTCTAATCTCAAATCTCAGTCAGGATGATCATCAGATTTTGCTGCAGCTTCTTCCGGCGATACATAGCTGATATTGCCGTCAGGCATTCTATGACACTGCGGCAGAAGGATTCCTCAGGACTCATCCGGTCATTAGGAACTTTTTAACAATCAAGTTAATCATGCCGTCGGGCATTCAAAGAAGTTTTTTGGGCGTCAGCCGAACTTCGTCAGTAAGTCGGGAATAGAATTCTCGGTCAATCATGAACCAAATAGGGGTATCTAAGCCATTGCCATTATGCATTTCACGTCGGCGGGGAGGACTGCTTTGACCTTGTAGTTAGACTTCCTCAGTAAGTCAGGGGTTTTGGTACTACTGCCAGACTTCAATCATCAAGTCTTCAGGGGAAGTTTCAACTTCGCTGTTCAGAACCTGCTGGGGATGACGCATCTCCGCTGGGGATTCTAGAGAACTATCAAGTAACTCTACATCGGGGCTCTAGAAATCATTCTGGGTGAATCAATTCTGCTGAGGACCTCAAGAATCATCTTGGACAAATAACTCCTCCAGAGACTTCAAGAATCATCCTGAACCAATAACTCTGCTGGAGATTTCAGGAATCATCCTGATCGAATACTCTGTCGGGGACTTTAAGCATCAACTTGAGCAACCCTCTCTGGCGACTTCACTGGAGATTCAAGAACCATCTTAAGCAAACGCCTTCGCGGGAGACTTCAAGAATCATCTTGGGCAAACGACCTTGCTGGGGAACACCTGCAAAACAAGAACGGTAACGACCTAGCTCATGTTTCATATGCATATGATCGTCAATGGCGTAATGCTCCATGCAGTGGAAATGCGACGCGTTTTTAGGGTGAATGCTATGCAATAATGCAAAATGCTACGACCCCATCAACAAAATAAATGCTGAAGGGAGAATCCTCCTGTCAAGGAGAGAGAACCACTCTGGTGGAGGAAAGACTCATCTTGCCAAGGAGAAGAAGTCACACCAATCTCAATTGGATTCCGCCTGGGGAAACAATCTTCAACCGACTGCTGCATGGAAATAAAGCTCTCCGAGAGCCTGGATCTACTCATCTGAGTATTCAAACCACAAACTGTCGAGGGAACGATATCAATCGCATAAATAAACTGCACGGCCTTCACGGCAAAGCTTTCCTAGAGATAACGACTTCGATGGGGAAAAACAGCCTCAACTATTCAACACTCTACTGGGGAAAACCAATCATGGCCTGAACGGCTTCCAAGGACTCGGCTCTCTTGGGGGTTTGCAAACTCGGCTGAGGAAGAAGGAATCATCCTGCTTGCTGGGGAGAATACAACTCTGTGGGGAATTTCAATTCTCCTGGAGACTTCAGTCTGGAACTACCAATTGCTGCACACTTCAGTATATGACTCAGCTGGGGGGGGACTACAATCCTTCAGGGTACATCTGGTCGGGGAGAGGCTCTTCTCTGCCTGGGGAGACACATATCAATGCTTACGATCTCATGTTCAGACTTCACGGGGAGGTGCTGCTGCACTCGCTGGGGTAGAAGGAATCATCCTGCCTGGGAAACATACAACGTACTGTCTGGAATAAGCTATACTTGTAGCAACACAAACAAACAGACAAGATACCTTTCTCAAATGGACATATCAAGGTTATCATCTTGTGACAATGTTCAAGTAATTCATTGTTTCAACAATCAGTGGCCTAGGCCAGTAAATTTATGTATGCGCATTTTATCAAAACATCGGCGTTCTTTTTCGAAATCAAAACAGATAAATGCTAAACAGACAAACAGAATTGCTGAATAGTATACATTTTATTGATAACGGACCCCTGAATGGGTAAAAATGTTTTACAACAGATGCAACCTCCTGGAATGAGGAAGCTGCGCAAATATAAACATAAATATACATCAGTATATACACAAATGTCGGCAATGAGGCGTAGACGAACACCATGAGTTGATCCCTCTATGACCCACTCGACTTCGATACTTCTCCGACACTTCAGCTTCAGAAGAGATTGATTCGGATAAACGGCCCTCAGGTCTTCCAAACCACTAAACAATGAAAGCCCACACGCGGAACGCAGTCATTTGCTTTTTCAAATCCCTAACTTTTGCCTGAATCGCCCTTTCGGGTTTTCGATTCACCGGGATACCCTTTTTTGCCAAAGTCGCCCTTCCGGGTTTTCGACTTTGCGGGTGTACATCTTTTCAATTTATATCCCTAATTTTTGCCCGAACCTTTTTTCATTTTTCATGGTTCGCCGGGATGTCCCATTTTTGCCTGGATATTCTTTTTATTTCCAGCGGGTCTCTTTTAAGCAAAGTATTTTTTAACTGCGTCCGCGTTCACCGGGGATGCAAAATCTTCACCATCCATCATGGACAACAACAAGGCTCCTCCTGAGAAGACCTTGCTGACGACGTACGAACCTTCGTAATTGGGAGTCCACTTGCCCCGGTGATCGGAGTGTGGAGGAAGAATCTTCTTCAGGACGAGATCACCCGTCTGAAAGCTTCTAGGACGCACCTTCTTATCATAAGCTTTCTTCATTCGGCTTTGGTACAGACGACCATATGCAATCGATGCTAATCTCTTCTCGTCCATCAGGCTGAGTTGGTTTATTCGGTTCTTAATCCATTCTGCCTCATCGAGTTTCACGTCAACCAAAACTCGCAAAGAAGGGATCTCCACTTCTAACGGTAGGACAGCTTCCATACTGTACACCAAGGAGAAAGGAGTTGCCCCGGTTGATGTACGTACCGTTGTACGATAACCGTGCAGTGCAAATGGCAACATCTCGTGCCAATCCTTGTAGGTCACAACCTTCTTCTGTACGATCTTCTTGATGTTCCTATTGGCCGCCTCAACGACGCCATTCATCTTCGGCCGGTAAGGAGATGAGTTGTGGTGTTCAATCTTGAAACTCTGGCATAACTCCTTCATCATCTTGTTATTCAGATTCGAACCATTATCAGTAATGATCCGCTCGGGAACTCCGTAACGACAGATGATGTCCCTCTTTATGAATTTAGCCACCACCTGCTTGGTCACATTAGCGTATGAGGCTGCCTCCACCCACTTGGTGAAGTAGTCGATAGCTACTAGAATGAAGCGATGACCGTTAGATGCAGTGGGCTCGATCTTGCCTATCATGTCGATGCCCCACATGGAGAACAGCCATGGGGTGGACATGACATTTAACGAGCACGGCGGCACATGAATCTTATCAGCATAAATCTGGCATTTATGACATCTCTTCGCGAATTTAAAGCAATCTGATTCCATCGTCAGCCAGTAGTATCCTGCTCTCAAGATCTTTCTTGTCATAGCGTGTCCGCCGGCGTGCGTACCAAATGTGCCTTCATGGACTTCTTCCATGAGCATACTCGCCTCTTTCTCATCTACACATCTGAGTAGCACGAGATCGTGGTTTCTCTTGTACAAAACTCCGTCAGGATTGAGATAGAAATTTCCAGACAGCCTCCTCAGAGTCTTCTTATCCTGGGTTGATGCTTCCGCAGGATACTCCTTAGTCATAAGGAAGGTTTGGATGTCATGGAACCATGGCTTGCCATCGGAGGCTTCCTCGATCGCAAAGACGAATGCAGGTCTATCAAGACGAGAAAGGACAATCCTTGGAGCTTCATTCCAAAAATTGACTTTATACATCGAAGCTAATGTGGCTAAGGCATCAGCCATCTGGTTTTTAGCTCTGGGCACATGATGGAGTTCCACTCGATCAAAGAACGGAAGCAGCCTTCTGGCGTAGTTCATGTACGGCACCAAATTTGATTGACGAGTCTCCCACTCCCCTTTAATCTGGTTGATCACAAGCGCCGAGTCACCATATACATCTAGGTTCTTGATTCTCAAATCAATTGCCTCCTCTAGACCCATGATGCATGCTTCGTACTCCGCTTCATTATTGGTGACCGGAAACGTCAATCTAGCGATGAACGGGATGTGGGATCCATGGGGAGTCGTGATGATTTCCCCAATGCCACATCCGTAAGAATTAACCGCCCCGTCAAATATCAATTTCCACTGGGACTTCCTGTTTGGACCCTCGTCGGGCAACGGTTCATCATAATCTTTCACCTTGAGAAACATGATATCCTTATCAGGGAATTCAAATTTCATCGGCTGATAATCCTCGATCGGCTGTTCGGCAAGGTATTCAGACAATACGCTCCCCTTGATGGCCTTCTGGGAAACGTACTGAATGTCATATTCTGTCAACACCATTTGCCATCTTGCAATCCTGCCCGAAAGCGCTTGCTTCTCGAAGACGTACTTGATCGGATCCATCTTCGAAATTAGCATGGTCGTGTGATTGAGCATGTACTGTCGTAAACGTTTGGCAGCCCAGGCTAGTGCACAACACGTCTTCTCCAGCATCGAGTAGCGAGATTCACAATCTGTGAACTTTTTACTCAAATAGTAAATGGCATGCTCCTTTCTGCCCGTCTCGTCGTGCTGATCGAGAACACACCCCATACTATTCTCAAGAACTGTCAAGTACATGATTAAGGGTCTTCCGGCCACTGGGGGTATCAAGATTGGAGGTTCCTGTAGATACGGCTTTATCTTATCAAATGCCTTCTGGCAATCCTCGTTCCAGATAATCGCCTGATCTTTCTTTAGCAATTTGAACATCGGTTCACACGTGGCCGTGAGCTGAGAAATAAACCTTGCAATGTAGTTTATTCTTCCCAGGAAACCACGAACTTCTTTTTCTGTTTTTGGCGCTGACATTTCTTGTATCGCTTTTATCTTCGCAGGATCAACCTTGATGCCTCTTTCACTCACGATAAACCCCAGTAGTTTTCCAGACCGTACTCCGAAAGTACACTTGTTAGGATTCAGCCTCAACCTGAACTTCCTAAGCCTCTCAAAAAGCTTCAGCAAATTGACCAGATGTCCCTCCTCCGTTTGGGACTTCGCAATCATGTCATCAACATAGACTTCAATCTCATGATGAATCATATCATGAAACAAAGTAACCATTGCTCTTTGGTAAGTGGCCCCTGCGTTCTTCAGACCGAAAGGCATTACCTTATAGCAAAACGTTCCCCAAGGTGTAATAAACGTAGTTTTCTCCATGTCCTCCGGCGCCATCTTGATCTGATTGTAACCGGAGAAGCCATCCATGAACGAAAACACGAAGAACTGAGTTGTATTGTCAACCAACACATCAATATGAGGCAGCGGGAAATCATCTTTAGGGCTTTCCCTATTCAAATCCCGATAATCGACGCATATTCGTACCTTACCGTCCTTCTTCGGTACAGGCACTATGTTGGCGACCCACGAAGGGTAAGTAGTGATCGCTAAGAAGCCAGCATCAAGCTTCTTTTGCACTTCTTCTTTAATCTTAACGGCCATATCTGGTCACGTCCTCCTGAGCTTCTGCTTAACGGGAGGACAATCTTCTCGCAGCGGCAAGTGATGGACCACAATGTCGGTGTCAAGTCCGGGCATATCCTCGTATGACCAAGCAAAGATGTCATTATACTCTCTCAACATCTCGACCAATCTCTGCTTGACATCACTCTGCAATGCAACCCCTATCCTGACGTTCCTGACAAGTTCCTCAGAACCCAGATTCACGATCTCAGTCTCTTCCTCATGAGGCAGAATAACTTTCTCTTCTTGTTTCAACAAGCGAGCCAACTCTTCAGGAAGGTCTTCGTCTTCATCAATCTCTTCTTCGGCTTGATAGATTGGGCAATCGAAGTCGAAGTGAGTCGTAGAAGGTCCAGAGTCGATGTCATCTGCTATGTGGATCCTGCAATAACAAGGGTTAAGCTTAAGACAAGGATATGCAGGCTAGCACAAACCCCATGGCCATTTTATTGTTTTTCAAAACAAATATAAAACAGGAATAACAGAGATCACAACATTTGAATACGAAGAAAAACGCCTTTTGATTTATTGATAAAATGCATGTACATAATCAAACGAGGCCCTGACAATAAAACCGATACGCCTCGGGTATGACATAGGGTTGTACAACGATTGGAAAAAAGTAAAACATTACTCTTTGTGTGTCATTTGGATGATATCCCTGATGGACCAGTTGTTGAGGCTCTCGCCTGATTTGCTTGGCTGGATCCAAGAGTCCAGATCGCAGTTGTTGTCTTCGCCGTCTTCAGACACTGCGTTGACGCTTTCAAATATCACCCTGCCACTGGTAAACTGGATCGGCCCTTTACCTCGTGACGCACTGCGAGAAGAGGAGGCTTCAGCCGCAGGAGAGTATCCTAGCCCAAACTTGTCTTGCTTGTTAGGTATCTCTAGAATTCGCCCCCAGCCTGGGGTAGATCCAGCTTGAACAACGGCCCGGGCTTCCTTGAAGGAAGAGAGAGTCATCTCTGGTTTCTCAGTGATTGCAGGAGCTACGTTCTTGACTTTAACAGCTTCGAACGCTTGACATAAGATTTCATGGATCTCCCCATCCATCTCAACATATTTGAAGGACGACAAATGGCTCACCATTATATCTTCCTCGCCACAAACCGTTACGATGCTACCTCCGACAGCATACTTGAGCTTCTGGTGCAACGTGGAGGTCACGGCGCCAGCAGAATGGATCCACGGCCGGCCTAAGAGACAGCTGTAGGCAGGCATGATGTCCATAATATAGAAGACAACATCGAACGTTTCCGGCCCAACTTGGATTGGTAGGGTCACCTCCCCGAAAACATGACGTTTGGTTCCATCGAACGCCTTCACAACTAAATCACTGGGTGTGCAAATCAATCCCCGAGTATCTAACTTCATCAATGCTTTCTTCGGAAGAACATTGAGCGATGACCCTGTCTCCACCAACACATGAGACATAACCGTTCCCCTACACTCTATCGAGATGTGTAGAGCACTGTTGTGGTTCCTTCCCTTCGGTGTCAGCTCCAGGTCAGTGAACCCTAACCCGTTTCCAGCATTCACGTGGGCCACGACCCCTTCCAACTGGTTAACCGATATTTCCTGCGGTACATACGTGGCATTCAACACCTTCAGCAGCGCATTGCGATGTGCCTCAGAATATAGCAACAAATTCAGGATGGAGATTTTAGAGGGTGTTTGATGGAGATGATCCACGATATTTCCTGTAGTCACTCTTTTTAATCAACCTCATAAACTCTTCGGCGTCTTTAACAAGTAAGTCTTTCTCCACCCCACGAGGGATCTCTTCAACGACTTTACTCTTCCCTTTATCGGTTACATCAACTTTGTCCGCTTTGTCCGCCACGATCTCAGGTGGAGCAAATACTCTCCCGCTACGAGTGATTCCGCTAATGCTCACTAGGTTATCCACACATGACCCTGAGGGTTCTAGTTCCAACTTCTGTCTGTTGCAGTAGACGTCTGCCCCATAATGCCATGGGACAACATTGGTACTTTCGAAAGGTATTGGCCCAGCTTTGGTGATGGTAATCTTGGGCGGCCTGGGTGCAGAGATAGTTATCGTCCGACGAGGGATGGTGATGGTGGCAACCTTATCATCTTGCTTCAGCATTACCTCTCCCGATCCGCTTTCGGCCCTTCGGCTAAACTGCAGGATTCCTTCGGTCATCAGTCTCTGAATCCCCTCTATCAACTGTTCGCATCCATCAGGACGAGTCGCACAGCCCATACACAGTTCCCCGCAGCCCGGGAAGAAACCTCTTTTCATCAACTTAGCTTTAACGAAGCTAAGCGGTGTTTTCAGATCCTTGACATCAGTCAACAAATCCAAGCTCTCGTCTTCAATAATGGCATTTACTCCACCTCCCCTGTGATTCGGCATAGGGTTCTTCGTGACGTTTGGCACATTATCTGAGAAATTAATGATCTTAGCGTCCACCATATCCTGCACCTTGTGCTTGAAGGCTTTGCAATTTTCTATCGTGTGGCCTGGTGCCCCCGAGTGAAATTCACAAGTCGCATTCGCGTCATAACCTGGCGGAGGTGCCCCTGTCAAGGGAGCCAGGGTTCTCTTCTAGATCAGCTGTAACTGGAGCAGAGTCTGTAGCAGTTGCGTATAAGACATGGGCGGAGTCTCGAGGTGATGACTTGACAGAGGTGCCCTGTTCTGATACTTTCTGTACCCTTGTTGATTTGGCTGCTGCTGCTGCGGCTGCTGTTGTGGCTGTTGGACTGCCGGGATATTTATGCTGGCCACCTGCTGGTGCTGGCCCTTGCCTTTCCTTCGAGCGTTGGACACGGCGCTCGTATCTCCTTCCCTCCTTTTGCCACCATAAGGTTTCTTTGCTCATCCAGCTGAGGACAGATCACCTTGAATCTTCCCTAATTTGATCCCATTTTCAACGTGCTCACCCGTGATAATGAGATCTGAGAAGCTTCCAGACATACTGCTGACCAATTTCTCGTAATAAACCCCTGGGAGGGTGGCTACGAACATTTCAACAAGCTCCCATTCAACCATTGGCGGATGAACCCTAGCTTCTAATTCGCGCCACCGCTGGGCGTACTCCTTGAACCCTTCGTTGTTCCTTTGCGACAAATTCTGCAGCTGGACTTGGTTCGGAGCCAAGTCACTGTTATATTGGTAATGGTGCACGAATGCTTCATCAAGTTCCTTCCACGTGCGCACACTGGTAGGTTCCAGACTCATGTACCATTCCAGGGAGGGCCCGGACAGACTGTCCTGAAAGAAGTGCATCAGCAACTTCTCGTCCTCAGAGTGAGCTGACATTTTCCGGTAGTATGATCTCAGATGGACGCGGGGGCAAGTGGTGCCCTTGTAATTTTCAAAGTCGGGTACCTTGAACTTGGGAGGCACCTTGAAATCAGCAATCAGTCCCAACTTGGACATGTCAACACCCATGGTGTTCAGGTTCTCGAAATTTCTCATCTTGTCCTCGAGTGCCTTAAACCTCAGACGTGCTTCAGCAGTCAGCTCTCCTTCAACACCTTTCTGTGAGAACACATCGTCTTGACGGTTTTCTAACCATGGCTGAGGCCCATACAGATTTCTTGCACCTGTGTTGCCGTTGCCCAGCCCAACATTGACATTAGCTTCAAAATTCCCATTACCGATGCCAGTTGTATTACCGTTGAGCCCCATGTTAGTGATCACATTGCCGTTGGCACTACCGTTCCCCCAGGTCACGGGGATGCCATTCTGAGGAGTTTCAACAGGTGGAGGGGTTGGAACAGTCCCACCATGGAGTACACCATTGTTGTCGACCCTTGAAATCAGAGGCTGAACCAAGGTTCTGAGCTGATCCTGGCCGTTGGCGACCACTTGCATGAGCTCCATGAAGCGGTCCATCCTTTCTCGGAGTTCTTGAACGTCAGTTTGCACTTGCTCCATAACTCTGGCTTGATTTGCTCTGGTCGGATAGCGGTGGATAGGTCTCTGATCAATCCTGGAATAACCTGCATACACAAAGGGTTAGAAAAACGACAAAGTGCTCGTTATGCAAATGCTTCATGCAAATACAAACGTGTGTCTGTGTGTTAGGGAGATTTCCCCCGATCCTAGTGCCTGAGTGCCAGTGCTGATAATAAGAAGTTCGAGTCCAGTCATTGTCGCTACTGCGAAAATCGGCGCCGGCTGAACAGAAGAGTCGCCACCGTGCGTTATTTATCCCACGGGAGGGAAAGGAAACGCTCAGAGTAAACCTCGCACAACACGGGAAAGGTATGGTCATCGCAACCAAAACCTGGGTTCGGGAGTCGGTTACGCAAGGGGAAGGTATGAGCACCCCTCACGTCCATCGTACTCGATGGGATCCACGCTTGTTTTCGGGTATGGATTGTTATTCTATCTAAACTATAGGTCAAGGGTGAAAAAGAAAATAAAATGAAAATAAAAATGACTCGGCAAAGTATCGCACTTTATGCCTACGTATTCCCGTCTGGAACGAGAAATCAGAGTCAACGTAGTTCGCCTACCTACGGGAAAGGAGGGGAAGGTTGCTCGCTAGGATATCGCATCCTATGCCTACGTACTTTCATACAGCATGAAAGATCAGAGCAAACGTAGTTCGGGCCACGTACGACACAAGCTTGTCTTGGTTGATTTTATTCCTTCTGAAAAAGGTTTTATTGATTGACAGTCCAAGCGGACAAAAATAACGTCTTGATGAGTTCACATTCTTTTACGGAAGAAGTGTCTTTTATTGAGTTTGAAATCTTTACGTGTTTTTCTGTTTGTTTTGAGGAAGAAGAGACAGAACTCTAACCTACGGTTGCGAAGGGAAACAAACTAACCTAATGTTATCATGCATGGGTTAAGACCTAGTGTCTATCATGCTCCTCTCTTGCACAGAGAGAAACAGAGATCCTACGGGATAGGCAGAAACAGAAACAATATCAGATATATACAGCAAAGCAGTAAAATGCATGGATGCAACAGTACAAGCGAGGCAAGGGAGTCCCACTCAACCTCGAACCTAGAAAACAATAGGCGAAAGTGAACAGGCTTCACCTTCAACCCAACAGGGTAAACAGCAAACAATACAGTTCAGAAAACCAATCAATACATCAACAAATGAAATACAGCAAAAGAAACAGCATCAGCAGCTCTAAATCAACAACTGGCTTCAAGCAATCTCCAATCAGCTACAGGCTTCAACAAGCATCAATCTCCATCTTCATGACCTTCAGGCAGGGGTTTTGATCATCAGTCTTCCATCTGCAATGGCTTTTCTTCATGCTCAAACCTCCAGGATGAGGGATTAGTCACAAGAGTGAATTGGGTGTTAAGCAGTCAGCTGACTACCAAAGGTGGTGAACAGACTGCTTCTAACACAAAGAGACATTTTCTCTCAAGAGTTCTATCTCATAGACACTATCACCAAGCCTTCCAAAGGAAGGGGGTGAGTGTCTTAGAGAGACTCTGAATCCCAGAGAAGAATG
Organism: Lathyrus sativus; assembly: GCA_963859935.3. Lineage (NCBI taxonomy): Eukaryota > Viridiplantae > Streptophyta > Magnoliopsida > Fabales > Fabaceae > Lathyrus > Lathyrus sativus. Next base: position 273,044,805 of record OZ012739.1, read on the forward strand.
GATGCAGACAAGGCAATCCATGTTTGAGAAATAATCATTCTAATCTAGAGCTCTGCCTAGCTCCTAAACCCTAGTCTCCTCAGCAACTGACAGCAGGAAACTCCTCCTCAACTCTAACAGTTGATCTTCAGCATTTGAATCTCCAATAGCTTCATCTCCACAATTCTTCAGCTTCCCCAGGGCCCCAGACAAACCCAATACCCAAACAAACAATCAATAAACCCCAGAGGGCACACCACACCAGACAGCAGATATACAGACAGTAATAATAGCAGTAGGGGAATCCTAACTTTTCTCTAAGGGATCTAATAACTACCCATAGCCCCTATAGTCCCATAACTAATCTATTCAAACCCTAAGTCCTAAGGGAGAAAATTGAACTTCCTAAGTTGTCACCTAAAACCCTAGTTTTGTTCATGATATTCAAGCATTTATTAATCACCTAAAATTAACTCCTAAAAATGGGAACTAAAATATTTCTACAAGCTTAATATCTCATCTAAACAATATGAAAAGAATGATCAAAAAAATATCAAATCATGTGAGAGAACAAAAATCATAAAAATGATGCATGAAATGAATTATTTAATGTGACATTTGTTTTAGAAAATATGAAAAAAATATGAAATAAAACTAAAAATGAAATTTTATTCTCCTATAATATTCTAGACATTTTAATGAAAACATGGTAAAAAGAATGAATTAAAAAGCATTTTTTATGAATTATTTATGAATTTTCAAAGATGGTAAAATATTAAAATGAAATTAAGAAAATAAAAGTGAATGAAATGAATGAGGGGGGTGCATTCAGAAACTCGCCCCAGTTATAAATCCAGAATGGGCCACATATAGGGGTGCAATTAGCGCTTCTGGCTTAAGCCCAACTTGAGTTCAGAACTAAAGAGAAATAGAAACGCCAGGGGGGGTGAGAAAAGTATCAAATCCATGTTGAAATTGCATTGGGCCTAATTGCTGGGGGTGGAATTAGCAACAACCAACTCAGGCCCGCCCGTTTCAATTAATGAAACGGTGCGTTTTGGCCAGTTTCCACTTCCCTCCAAATGATCAGATTGAATGCCAGCCATTGGATCACTCTCACAGTCAAAGGTCATACTCAACATGAAAGGCCACGATTTCATCTTCTTCAATTGGCCTGAAACTTAGGGTTTCAATTCACCATGGCAGCCATGCACGACCTACATTCCACCTCTTCGTTCTCATCATACACGCCACTAATCCACATGCCATAAACATGAAATCTGCTCCAAATCTCTCCCTCTACAAGCTTAGGGCATCAATTCGTCTTGAAACTCACCACAACAACAACCACGATTGGATCAACATTCGGCCTCCATTGAAATGCACTGATATGGACCATCACCAATCTTCCCCAGACCTAGCCTAAACTAAACTACACCTAATGGAGATCAACACATGCTATCAAGCCACAATTATAACACACTAATCTAAGAGATATGAACACTAACAGTTTATGGCACCTGTCACTAACCATCACCAAATCTCTCCAAATTCATCTAACTTAATCTCCTAACCACCTAGATCAATTCTACACTAACAAAATCATGCCTAACTAACTGGATCAAGCAGTTTGAATGAAAACTTACCTTGTGCAAAATCTTGCAAACAGCTATGGAGATTGATGATTTGAGGCTTTTGAGACTTGGATCTTGATCAATCCTTGATGAACTTGATTCTGTATGCAAGCTTTGGATGAGATTTGGCCAGAATTATGCTATCCACTTGCAACTTCAATCTTGATGCTCTTGAAAAAAGTGCTCGAAAATGGATGATAACCACCTTGTTCTTGATTGAATTATACTATATGATGATGAATCAGTATGAGAAGGTTGATTATGATGAAGATTTGGTGAAGAATTTGTGAGAATTGCAATGAAACTTTTATGAAAAAGTGTGAGAAATTTTTGTGGAATTCTTGGTGCAAATGAGGCCAACCCTTGATCAATGCACATTTCATGAATATATAGACCCCAAATGAACATTCTAGATCCATCTTGCACATTCCCTTGCTTTCCAACTTTGGTTCATTTTGATCATGTTTCTTAAAAGGTAAGCAACCATGGATAACTTCATTTTTTCCTTCTAAACTCAAAAAAGTGTGTGAACCATTGTTCTTAGAATTGTTTTTCCATTCAAAATCATATATTGGAAGTCTCCATTTGGACTTGTAAATCTCCCAAACCATTTTCCAACTTGAAATTATTCACTTTATAAGCCTTTTTAGTTCATATTTTGACCTATCATGCAACTCCATGCTATGAGCTTCTCCAATAATTTGTGACCTTCTTTCTAGACTTAAAATCCCATTTGGAGCAAGTTTGATGTTGTAAGTTTTTCCATTTGAGGCCTCCTTGTATGAGTTTTGGGTATAGGTTAAAATGACCTGTAATTCACAAATGCCCAAAATACCCTTTGCTTGTCAAGACCATAAGTTGAGTTCTCCACATCATATGAAGGCATGCCATACCATTCTAGAAAGCTAAGACAATGAGGAACAACTCTTATGTTGACCAAGAATTCATTTGAAATCTCCTTGAGGGGCAAAACTAGCTTGGAAGTCAAGTCACTTTCACAGACAAAAATTCAGACACCCCAGATGACCTGTAACTTGTAAGGACCATAACTTGAGTTCTATAAATCTCCTTGAGGTCTTCCACCACTCAAATTAAAGGTCTTGAGATCCTCTACAAGTTTCATGTTGGCCAAGAAGCCATTTGAAGCTAGCATTTTGACTTATCTTGCTTGGAAATTTGACCTAAACTAGGGGATTTTACAGAGAAATCCTAATTTAGTAACTCCTCTTCTCCTTGATTTCTCTTGAATTCTCCTTGTCATATCTCCATATCTTTATTCTCCATGTCCAATATTGATCCCCACATCTCTCCAATAGACTTGAATGCCCTCTTAAGTCAGTCAACTGACCTAGGGTTGACCTAGGGTTGACCTAGATGAAACCCTAGTTGACTGCCTCCAACTGTAGCTCTTGTGCTCACATCAACAACTTGCTTTCTTCTCCAAATGACTTTATAAGTCTCTCAAGATGTCTAGATGCTCTCCATACCTTCAATCCACAGCTCATAACCCTCTTGTTGATCCTCAGATATCCTCAGCTAGGAGGTAGACTCAAGGCTTGCTCTGCTGAACTCTTTGCTTTCAAATTCTTTCCTGATGACTTGAGTAGGGTTGAATTATGATGATAACCTCTTGCTAGGCCTCTAGAGATGAAAGTAATGATTGGTCCCCTGTTGAATGACTTGCTATGCTTATGCTATGCAGATGGTTAGTCTATGTACATGACTCTATATGCAAATGCTAATGATGATGAAACATAAACCAATTGAATAAGGTTGAGCAAATTTTAGGGTGCAACAGCTGCCCCTATTCAAGCGACTTGGACCCGATTGGATGAAGAGCCCGGAGCCTTCAGACATTCGCGGTACGAGACGGTTGAATACTAGTGAAACCAGAAATTTGCCAACCGCAGAAATAAACTGCGCTCCTGCTTGAGGAATGACATTCGTCGGCTGAATCTGACTGTCACGATAACCCACTGATCTTGCGCGACCGTGCTGGGGATTGTCTTCATCGCTCTGAAGAGGATTCTGTCATAACAGATTGCTTGCTTGTCCACGTGAGGACTCTGTCTGTTGTCAACACGAAGAAATCTCAACTAAAACTTGTCCACGTTAGGACTCCACTTACTGTCAACCCAGGAAAATCTCGGCAACTCCGCTGGGGATAATTCACCTGCATTTCCGTAAACTGAATTGTCCACGTTAGGAATAACACTCTTCCACGTTAGGAGTAACACCAGTCCACGTTAGGAATCACATCGTCCACGTTAGGAGTAACGCTTTTATCTTTCCACGTTAGGAAGCAGTCTTCTTTCCACATAAGGAGAACTGCATCAATCTGTCCGCGTAAGGACTCCAATACCACTTGACATGTCCGCGTCAGGACTCCGGTCTTTCCACGTTAAGAAATACAACTATTTCTGAACTTGTCCACGTCAGGACTCTACTTTTCTTGCATCTGTCCACGTAAGGACCTCAATTTCTTCCACGTCAGGAATAATCTTCTTCTTTCCACGTTAGGAATCAATCTTGATATGCCCGCGCGAGGACTCAATCTTTCCACATAAGGAATAAACTCGTCTTTCCACGTAAGGAAACCATTTTTCTTCCACGTAAGGGATGCTCTTAATACGTCCACGTAAGGACCCTGATCTTTCCACGTTAGGAATCAATCTTTCTCAATTTGTCCGCGTCAGGACTCATTTTTCCACGTAAAGAATGCCCTTATCTCCCCGTAAGGAATCTACCTCAATATGTCCGCGTAAGGACTCAATCTTTCCACGTAAGGAACACCAACTTCTTTCCACGTAAGGAATAAATTCATCTTTCCACGTCAGGAAACCATCTTTCTTCCACGTAAGGAATGCTCTTGATATGTCCACGTAAGGACTCTCTTCTTTCCACGTTAGGAATACTGTCATTTCCACGTTAGGAATCACTTCTGATACGTCCGCGTATGGACTCCCTCTTTTCCGCGTTAGGAATCTCCGTCTTTCCACGTTAGGAATCACCTCTGTTGATATGTCCGCGTAAGGACTACATCTTTCCCCGTTAGGAATAATAATCTCTTTGATCTGCCCGCGTTAGGACACTGATCTCGTCTTGATTCGTCCACGTTAGGACTCAGGCGTCTTCGACTCACTGAGGAAATAAGACTTGTCCACGTAAGGACTCACACGTCTTCGACTTGCTGGGGAAATACCCGCGTTAGGACTTACACCTTGCCAACAACACGAAGAAGGATAAATTTGTCCGCGTCAGGACTCTTGTATCTTGTCATCACAAAGAACTACAAACTTGTCCACGTCAGGACGCACATTTCACCATTACAAATAAAGATATCTGCCGAAAACAAAATGATCCACGTCAGGATACCAACACGAAGAGTAACCAATCTTTTGTCAACATCATGACCTCCCTTTCTCCAAATTTCAAAAGACCGAATCTATCCACGTCAGGATTAACACACCTTACCAATCCGGTAAAACAAACCTGTCCACGTTAGGACGCCCACTTCTGAAGAAACCCCGTCATTCTAGGAGTAAATGGTCCACGTCAGGACTTAATTCTTCAATGACCCTTTCCCACAAACTGCTCAGCACTGACGTGACAGCGACTTCGAGATGAACTCTACTGGGGATGTCTGAAAACCAACTCTGCTTGGGGATAAGAAGACACTTATCCTGGCCACTCTGGCTGGGGAAAATAAGATACATTTGCATAAATGACTCTGCTAGAGACAAAGAGAGTGTTATCATGATAACTCTGTGGGGGAATACCGCCGAAACTGACATTATCATTGAATATCTCCTGCCGAGATCTTGACTGTTTGGTAATTTATTTGAGCAAGAGCTCTCTCCACCTGAACTGCTTCAGCAAAATAAATGCTGGAAGGATAACGCCGACTCGCCGGGGATAGCCTGATGCTACAAAATTATTCCGGCAAAATAAATGCTGGAAGAGCGAAGTCGACCCTGCTGGGAAGTTGGGAACTCAAACCACACGTCTTGTTGAAGTAACCCCCTGCTGGGGAATATGACTTTGCTGGAGAATAACAGATGTGCACGGCACGATCGGACTTTCTGCTGGAACGTGAACCGATATCACCAGTATCTCTGACAAAATAAATGACAGGAACCGCCATCAACTCTGCTGGGGAGAGTCTTGATCTTCGAATTCCACTGGAAGGAAAGAACATTTACTGAAAAGAGAACTCCGCTGGAGATGGCTGGATTCTCTTGGGGAAAATTAACTGACCCTGCTGGGGGAGAATGCATGACCCTGCGGGGGGAGATGAACCTGTCTGAATACAGCCTTACGATCTCAGAATCACCAAACTCTGCTGAGGACGAGTGACTTCTCTGGAGCACGTCCTTTGGATAAGCTACGGCTAGCTGGAGAATTTTATCCTTCTTCAGGAAGAACATGCCTGACCTGCGTGGGGATCAAGCCTTTCACTATTGCAATCTTTTGATCACCTTCCTCGTACAGTTATGAAACCTGCAACAACACAAACAAGACACGACAAGCCTATGCAATCCAAATCGATTCAGGTTAGTGACGTTACACTCAGTTAATTCAAAGCTTTAACAATTGTTGGCAAGGGCCAGTAATGTTATACTCATGCTAGCTTCAATAAACTTAGGCGTTTTATCATGCGCAAAACAGTAAAGAACAGGCATCAAGTACTGAATAACACATTTTCATTGATTGGGCCCCTGAATGGGCGGAGTTTTTGTACACGGGATGTAACTCCTGAAAAGAGGAAGCTACGCAAAGCAAATATACAAGTATGCAAGTATTCACAAGAAGCATAAATATTGACAAATTAAATTTTGTACACATGTCGGCAACTGGATGCAGATGAACACCACGAACTGATCCTCCCATGACTCGTCCGACTCTTATACTTTCCCGGTATCCCTACTTCTGAAGAGGTTGTATCCGATAACTGACTCCTCACTGATGCTCATTGAATTCGAATTCGGACCGCAGTCATTTGCTTTTCTCATCCCTAACTTTTGCGTGAACCGCCCTTTACGGGTTTTCAGTTCACCGGGATACCCTTTTTTGCCGAAGCCGCCCAGTGTAGGTTTTCAACTTCGCGGGTGTACATTTTTTCGATTTTATCCCTAACTTTTGCTCGAACCTTTCATTCTGTTTTTGGTTCGCCAGGATGCCCCATTTTTGCCTGGACTCTCTTTTTTCTGTCCAGCGGGTCTATTTTAAGCAAAGTATTTTTTAACTGCGTCCGAATTCACAGGTGACGCAAAGTCTTCCCCGTCCATGGTGGACAACAATAAAGCTCCTCCTGAAAAGACCTTACTGACAACGTATGGCCCTTCGTAATTGGGGGTCCACTTGCCCCTGTGATCTGCTTGCGGCGGGAGAATCCTTTTCAGCACAAGGTCGCCCGTCTGAAAGCTTCGCGGAAGTATCTTCTTGTCGTACGCTTTCTTCATTCGTCTTTGGTACAAACGACCGTATGCCAGAGAAGCTAGCCTCTTCTCATCCATCAAACTCAGTTGGTTCAATCTATTCGTTACCCATTCTGCCTCGTCCAGCTGAACGTCTCGCAATACCCTCAGAGAAGGGATCTCAACTTCCAATGGTAACACCGCTTCCATTCCGTATACCAACGAGAACGGAGTTGCCCCGGTTGATGTGCGTACCGTCGTACGATAACCGTGCAAAGCGAAAGGTAGCATTTCATGCCAATTTTTATAAGTCACCACCATTTTCTGGACTATCTTCTTGATATTCTTATTGGCCGCTTCGACAGCGCCATTCATCTTGGGTCGGTAAGGGGAGGAGTTGTGATGTTCGATCTTGAAATTCTGACAGAGCTCCTTCATCATTTTGTTGTTCAGATTAGAACCATTATCCGTGATTATCCGCTCGGGAATCCCATATCGGCAAATGATATCTCTCTTGATGAATCTAGCCACCACTTGCTTCGTTACATTTGCGTAAGACGCCGCTTCCACCCATTTGGTGAAATAATCGATTGCTACGAGGATGAACCGATGCCCGTTAGAAGCCGTCGGCTCGATCTTTCCAATCATATCGATTCCCCACATTGAGAATGGCCATGGAGATGACATCACATTTAGAGGACTCGGAGGCACATGTATTTTGTCAGCATATATTTGGCACTTGTGGCACTTTCTTGCAAATTTGAAACAATCAGTTTCCATCGTCAGCCAAAAGTAACCTGCCCGCAGCAGTTTTCTCGTCATAACATGCCCGCCAGCATGCGTACCAAAGGCACCTTCGTGAATTTCCTCCATGAGAAGCTTTGCCTCTTTTTCGTCTACACAACGCAACAACACCAAGTCGTGGTTCCTTCTGTATAAGACACCATCCGGGTTCAAATAGAAATTACCCGCTAATCTCCTGAGAGTCTTCTGATCTTGACTGGATGCCCCAGCCGGATACTCTTTATTCTTCAGGAAATTAAGGATATCAAAATACCACGGTTTGCCATCAGACGCTTCATCAATAGCAAATACATAAGCTGGCCTGTCCAACCGAGAGATAGTGATTTGGGGAGCTTCGTTCCAGAAATTGACCTTGTACATGGAAGACAAAGTGGCAAGGGCGTCAGCCATTTGATTTTCTGCCCGCGGCACATGATGCAATTCAACTTTGTCAAAGAAAGGCAACAATCTCCTTGCATAATTCATATAATGTATCAAATTGGGCTGCCGTGTCTCCCATTCCCCTTTGATCTGATTCACCACCAGAGCTGAGTCTCCGTATACGTCTAAATGTTTGATTCGCAAATCAATGGCTTCTTCAAGCCCCATTATACAAGCTTCGTATTCGGCCTCATTGTTGGTAACAGCAAAGGTCAATCGGGCAGTAAACGGGATGTGCGACCCGTGCGGCGTAGTGATAATTGCCCCTATTCCGCTACCGTAAGCATTCACAGCTCCGTCAAATATCATCTGCCATTTGGACCCCGGCTCTGGTCCTTCGTCTGGCAACGGCTCTTCGCAATCCTTCATCTTGAGATACATGATATCCTCGTCAGGAAAGTCAAATCTCATTGATTGATACTCTTCAATAGGCTGCTCCGCCAGATACTCAGACAACACACTCCCCTTTATTGCCTTTTGCGAGACATATTGAATATCATATTCGGTCAAGATCATTTGCCACCTGGCAATCCTACCTGACAACGCCTGCTTTTCGAATATATATTTGATCGGATCCATCTTCGAGATAAGCATGGTTGTATGATTCAGCATGTACTGCCTCAAACGCTTGGCGGCCCAGGCTAGCGCGCAACAAGTTTTCTCCAGCATTGAGTATCGAGATTCACAGTCCGTAAATTTCTTACTCAAATAGTAAATTGCATGCTCTTTTCTCCCTGTCTCGTCGTGTTGACCGAGAACACAACCCATGCTTCCCTCAAGAACCGTTAAATACATTATCAAAGGTCTCCCTGCCACTGGGGGTATCAAAATAGGAGGCTCCTGCAGATACTTCTTTATTTTGTCGAACGCCTTTTGACAATTATCGTTCCACGTTACAGCTTGATCTTTCTTTAGCAACTTGAATAATGGTTCGCACGTAGCAGTCAGGTGAGATATGAACCGAGCAATGTAGTTCAATCTCCCTAAAAACCCGCGCACCTCTTTCTCTGTTTTAGGCGTCGGCATTTCTTGAATCGCTTTTATTTTAGCAGGATCGACCTCTATTCCTCTTTCGCTTACGATAAACCCCAGCAGTTTACCCGATCTCACCCCGAAGGTGCATTTGTTAGGGTTCAGCCTCAGCCTGAACTTCCTAAGTCTTTTAAACAACTTCAACAGATTCACCAGATGCTCTTCCTCCGTCTGGGATTTGGCAATCATATCGTCAACATAAACTTCAATCTCTTTATGCATCATGTCATGAAAGAGAGTTGTCATCGCACGCTGATACGTTGCCCCAGCATTTTTCAAACCAAAGGGCATCACTTTATAGCAAAATGTTCCCCAAGGCGTTATGAAAGTAGTCTTCTCCATATCCTCTGGCGCCATTTTAATTTGATTATAGCCTGAAAAGCCATCCATGAAGGAGAATACAGAGTATTGAGCGGTATTATCAACTAACACGTCAATATGAGGAAGTGGAAAATCGTCTTTTGGGCTTGCTTTATTCAAATCTCTATAATCCACGCACATCCGAACCTTGCCATCTTTCTTTGGCACCGGTACGATGTTAGCAACCCATGAGGGATACTTCGTCACAGCCAGGAACCCAGCGTCCCACTGTTTCTGAACCTCCTCTTTGATCTTCATTGCCATATCTGGTCGAGTTCTGCGAAGTTTTTGTTTGACAGGCGGGCAGTCTTCTTTCAGTGGCAGACGATGCACAACCATATCAGTATCGAGCCCTGGCATATCTTGATACGACCAAGCGAATACATCATTATACTCTCGGAGCATTTCAACCAGTTTTCGCTTGATATCACTCTGTAGTGCGGCTCCGATACGAATATTTTTCTCAACCCCTTCCGACCCCAAATTGATAATTTCGATAACCTCGTCGTGAGGCAGAATGGCTCTTTCCTCTTGCTTCACCAACCAAGACAGTTCTTCCGGAACGTCGCTATCTTCGACCACCTCTTCTTCGGTCTGGAATACCGGGTGCTCGAAGTCGGGACGAGTCATAGGTGGCTCAAGGATGTCATCTGAAAATGTTATCCTGCAAAAGAAAGGGTTAAGTGCTTCAAAATGCGTATAAAGCGGATAACCACGTTGCCATTTTATTGAAAAATACAAAACAAGAAAGACAGGGATTACAGTATTTGCACATGAAAAAAACGCCATTTATTTAATGATTAACAAAGCAATGTTTATAACAACACAGCCCTAAGCAAATCCTGATGCCCCGGGCAAGACATCAGATTATTCAACAATTAATAAAGCAAAGCATTACTGTTTAAAAGTCACAGGAACAAGCTCCTGAATAGACCAGTTGCACAGTCCTTGTCCTGGCGTGCTTGGCTGAATCCAGGCATCCATATCACAGTCGCTGTCCCCTTCATCGGATTCTGAAGCAGCATTGACAGATTCATGGCATACTCCACTGGCAGAGATGGTGATTGACTTTCTGAAATGAGGGGCCCCCACAGAAGGAGTTGATGACGATGGTCGGTACCCCAGTCCGAACCGGTCCATTTTCACAGGAATGTCCAATACTTTGCCCCAGCCTTTGGCTTCTCCTGCCTTCACTAGCGCTTGAGCCTCTTTATACGAAGAAACAGCTATCTCTGGCGCTTTGCTTGGCCCGGGACTCTTGTCCTTTATGCGCAAACCTTCGAATGCCTGGCATGGCGTCTCGTGGATCTCCCCGTCGACTTCCACATATTTAAACGAAGATAGATGGCTGACCAGGATGTCTTCTTCTCCGCACACGGTGACTACACTGTCTCCGACCATATACTTTAACTTCTGATGCAGGGTAGACGTAACTGCCCCTGCACCGTGAATCCAAGGTCTTCCCAGCAAGCAGCTGTACGCAGGCTGTATATCCATGATATAAAACTCCGTTGCAAACACTTCCGGACCCACTTGCAGAGGCAATGTAATTGATCCGAAGACTGTTCTCCGCGTGCCGTCAAACGCTCTGACCACCAAATCACTTGGTGTACACAAAATCCCTCGAACATCCAGCTTCATCATAGCCTTCTTAGGCAGCACATTCAAAGACGACCCGGTGTCAACCAATACGTGCGACATTGTCGACCCTCTGCACTCAACAGATACATGTAATGCCATATTATGATCCCTTCCTTTCGGAGTCAAGTCGAAATCAGTAAAGCCCAGACTGTGGCCCGCATTTACATGTGCCAATACCCCTTCTAGCTGGTTCACGGAGACATCCTGTGGTACAAAAGAAGTGTCCAGGACTTTCAGCAAAGCGTTCCTGTGGGCTTCTGAACACAACAGCAATGACAGAATAGATATTTTGGATGGTGTTTGCTGCAGATGCTCCACGATTTTATAATCACTTTTCCGAATTAAGCGCATGAATTCTTCGACATCCTTAGATGCTGCTTCTTTTTCATTTGCTTGTATCGGAACATTTTCCACCGCTTTCCCCTTTCCTTTCGCTAGCCTTTCGGCTTCCACCTCAGGAGATATAAAGATCCTGCCGCTTCTTGTCATGCCTCCTGAGCCAACAACATTATCCACAACCTCCGCTGACTGCTTGTTGACATCGATTTTAATCCCGTCACAATACACCTCTAGCCCATATGACCATGGGACCGCCTTCGTGTTCTCATACGGGATTGGCCCGGCTTTAGTTATAGTAATCGGTGGTCGCTGAGCTGGTGCTGAAATAGTGATCGTCTTCCTAGGAATTGTCACTGTGGCAACATCACTCCGATTATCCACTACTGCCCCTGCCGGCTCATCAGTTGCTGTTCTATCAAACTGCAATACACCTTCATCAATCAAGGCCTGAATGCCTTTCTTCAGATCCTCACACCCCCCAGACAGGGCCCAACAATCTAAGCAGTACTCATTACAACCCGGGTAAACACCTCCCTGCAACAGTCGGCTTTTTATTTCGCTCAGCGGCGTCTTTAAATCCTCAACATTCATAATCAGATTCAGCCCTTCCTCAGTCAGCACGGCATTCGCCCCATGATTAGGCATGGGTTTCTGGACTATATTCGCACCGGTCGTTCCGAAGTTGATAGACTTGTTGTCCAAGAGATCCTGCACAACGTGCTTAAAAGCATGACAACCTTCTATATCATGGCCCGGGGCCCCAGAATGAAACTCGCAGCGCCTATTTGCATCATAGCCGAACGGGGGAGTTCCCGTTATTGGTGCCAAGGTTCTTTTCTCCACCAGACTCAATCCCAACAAGGTCTGCAATAAATCAGCATAGTTAGAGGGAGGCTTCTCGAACACCCTTCTCGGCTTACCACCCTGGAATTTTCTCTGAGCTGGCTGTGCCCCCTGCTGAGGCTGCTGCTGCTGTGGCATTGGTTGCTGCTGAACCTGTTGTTGTTGCTGAATTGGTTGTTGTTGATAAGGGATAGTAACACTCGACACTTGCTGCTGCTGACGATATGGATTTCTTCCCCTGCCTCGGCCTCGGCCTCGGCCTCCAAATACCGCGCTAGCTTCGCCCTGACGGCGCCCACCATAAGCTTTCCTATTACTGCCAGATGCAGTTGATTCATCGACTTGGAACTTTCCTTGCTTAATGTTCCGCTCAATCTTTTCCCCCATCAAGATCAGGTCTGAAAAACTAGCCAGAGACGTATGAAACAACATATCATGAAACAGCCCGGTGAATGTGCCAACAAACATGTCGTTCATTTCTTTATCTTCCACAGGAGGACGAACCCTGGCAGCCATATCGCGCCACCTTTGCGCGTATTCTTTAAAACTCTCTCCCTTCTTCTGCGAAAGCCCGGCCAACTGGACCCGATTGGGTGCCAGGTCACTGTTATATTTGTAATGGGCTACGAACGCCTCCGCTAATTGCTTCCAAGTTTTGATATCAGTGGGCTCCAACCCCATGTACCACTCTAAGGAAGGACCCGATAGACTATCCTGAAAGAAATGCATGAGCATTCTTTCGTCAGTGGAGTATGCAGACATTTTTCTGTAATAAGCTCGTACATGAACCTTCGGACATGTATCTCCTTTGTACTTATCGAACGCAGGCGCTTTGAACTTGATTGGCACCCTCAGCCCAGGTACCAAGCCCATAGTTGCCATGTCCAGACCCACAGCACTCTGGTTTAGGACTCCCTTCATTTGCTCTTCCAGCATTCTAATCTTTTGAGAATCATCCATCGGCCCTTCAAAGCCCCCTCCAGAGAAGGCGTCCTCCTGCTGATCCTCTTGCCACATACCGTTTCCAGCCCCGTATCCATCATACGCATTATTACGTCCAGCTCTGACCTGATTCATCCCCGGAACTCGGCCTCTGTTGCCATACCCTTGAACACCTCCAGCAGGACCACCAGCCATAACACCAGCACCGTTTCCGTTTCCAAAACCTCCGTAGCCCTGATTGACCATACCATAACCATCTTGCCCAAAGCCTTGAGCATTAAAGCCATACTTGCCAGTATTGTCGAATCCCTGATCGTTGAATCCGAACCCAGCGTTGATAAAACCATTGCCTCCGAGATTATCTCCCACATTGACATCACCCAGCCCAGCGTTATGGACAGCAGTTTCATTTCCAACTCCGACGTTACCATTCACAGCAGCGGTAGCGTTGTTGACGTTAGCGGCATTCACATTGACGACAGGCGGAGCCACTGGCGTGGGGGTGCCGTCTCCATGAGCAGTATCAACCCGGACAGACTGATGATCTTCGTTACCATGACCAGCGTTGCGAGCCAATAGAGGCTGGACCATGGCCTGCAAGTTCTCTTGCCCTTTTGCTATAGCCTCCATGGTCTGCATGAAGAGGGCGAGCTTCTCGCGTACATCCTGCATCTCATTCTGAATCTGGTCCATGACTTTCCGACAGTTGGATCGTGTAGAATAGCGGTGTGGATGTTGATCTGGAATCCTGTTAAGTACCTGATACAGAGTAAGGGATAAGACACCATTCATAGATTACCTGTTATGCAAGATGAATATGAATGCAATGCAATGTGTCTGTGCATTAGGGAAGTTCATTCCCCCAGTTCTAGTGCGAGGGTGCCGGTGCAGTGACAGTGTTGACAATAGGAATATCGGAGCTGAATCATAGAAAGCCTCATATATAGCAGAGAGAATCAATAAGCCCAGGGTACAATATCACTGAGAGTACAAAGATGGCATGACCTCAACCAACAATCCTGGTGATGGTCAGCACTATGCAAATAAAGCATACAAATAATGGAATGATCAGATCCTCCCAAAGGTCTGGTACTCCTCTATCAACTTCTTGGTCTCCGGATGGCTTGGTCGATCAAGCAGCCCTTCAACAAGCAGGTTTCTCCTCTTAAGGACACGGCGTACGTCTTCAGCAGTTTCTTCCCATGCTGCTTCTCCGAAGCAATCTTCTAACTTTCGCTTCTGGGACACTGCTTCATCTCTGGATTTGATTGCCTTGTTCAGTGCATGCTGGACACTATACCGGTTCATCACTTCCTCCTCACACTTCTTGATGCTAGACTTCAACTTCTCTTCGAGGTCGGAAATTTGCTGCTTCAGCTTATCTTCCCTCTTCTTGTTGTTAGTGAGTGTAGCATTCCAAGTCTTGTTGCAAGAAGATATCTCTCGGTGTGCTGCGTCGAGCGCTTTCTTTTTGGCTTCCAGCATGTCATGGGAGCTTCTGAACTCTTGCCCCAGACGTTCACGCTTCTTCTTTTCCTCGGTCAACTCAGCTCCTAACCTGTTTACCAGCTCAATCTGTTGCTGGAAAGCATATACGGCCTTGTTCTTCTCACTGCGTGCCTGGGCTAGCTCTTGCTCTAACCCTTCATTAATCTTCATTAAGGCTTCTTTCTCCCTCACAACTTGTTCATAGACTTCCCTAGAAACAGTGGTCGGCTCTTCTACCGGAATAGGATCAAGAATTGGTGCCTCTGGAAACGGCATCTTCAACTGACTAGCCCTCTCCTGAATCCAAGCTCTATAAGGTGCATAGGCCTGACAGTCATTCTTTCCTAACAACGGCTTCCCTTTGTGGTTAATACTCGTCCAGGCATGTCGCAACTTGGCTAATAACTCCCCCTTCACGTCACCGGTGAAGTACAGAGATTCCTGTACTTCTTCCTCTTGAGGTGGATTCTTCAGCGCATATCCGAACTGGCGAATGAATAGAGAAGGGTTGTAATTGATACACCCTTTTCTTCCTATCAATGGCACATTAGGGTACCCAGCACAGCTAAAGATGAGCTCAGATCCCAACAGGTCTCTATCAAACCACTCCATATCTTCCGACGATAGCCTCATCAGACGCTCTGACCAACCAACTGGAACTGTAGTCTCTGCAGCAGATCCTCTCTTAGGAAGGTGACTCTCAAACCACATACTCAACAAGGGTACACAAAGATGAACATTCTTCCCTCTTCCCTTCTCATTCTTGTAATGCAGCGAGTGGTAGAGATCTCCGAGTAAGGTAGGTACGGGATTACCAGCGGCAAACAAGTAGAAAGCATCGAAGTCCACAAAATCCGGTATATTGGGGAATAAAACTATGCCATAGATGCACAAAGCCAACACAGCATTGAAAGCAACCCAGCACCCATTCTTAGCATACTCTTGGGCTTTACCAACTAAGAACTGAAATGAGAAGCCTGGAACTCCACGGGAAACAGTAGTCACAAGTTCAGAAGCATCAACATGCAAGGCTTTTGCCAATTCCTCCGGCTTGGGTTTGGCATCATAATGGATGAATGGAACCTGGTTCTGCACAGGCAGCTCAACATACTCAGCGTATTCCTCCAAGGTTGGTCCCATAATAAAGTCAGAGAACGTGAAACACCTCAAAGCAGGGTCGTAGAATTGCATCAAAGCATACAGCCCATCTAACTCTACCTCTGTAGGTTTACACACCAATCTCAGTAGTCTACCATAGCTCATCCGGAAACTCCTACGAACACCCTCATCAGCAAGAGAGATCAACCCCAGTAAAGGAACAATATCAGGAGTAGGCAATTTGTAAGCAACCGTTCTCCGTAGGCTAGTCATGATCAAACACTCAGAAGTCTGGGCACTAGAACTAGGGAAATGCAAATGCACCTGCAGCACAGACACACGTTAGTGAAATGAAAATGATAATGGATATGCAGGGATGCAATGCAAGTAACATTCAACAGGGACCAAAGCTACAGCTGAATAGCCTAAACCCAGTCAAGAAAGGTCTCAGATAGACCATCCAGAAGTCATCAAACCCTGGTCTCAGATAGACCTAAAATAGAACTCCAACACTGGTCTCTGACAGACCTCAAACCATAACTCACTGGTCTCTGATAGACCTCAAATCCCATCTATAACTGGTCTCTGACAGACCTCAAAACACCTCTCAAATGGTCTCTGACAGACCTCAGAATACATCTCCAAATGGTCTCTGGCAGACCTCAGAATAAATCTCCACATGGTCTCTGGCAGACCTCAGAATAAATCTCCACATGGTCTCTGGCAGACCTCAGAATAAATCTCCACATGGTCTCTGGCAGACCTCATAACTCTCCATAAATAACCAGGATCTCTGATCAAGAAATAACCGGTAATCTGGAGGTCTAGTTACCTGCATAGCCCCAGATCCCCTCACAGGTGGGTGGCCCTATAACTGGCACAAGGTACGGCATCCTATGCGGTCGTCGGCGTCACAGACTTTCAGGGTTAATGATACGATTCCCAGAAGGAGTGGCATCATCAATTCCTGAAGAGGCCTCACTCAGCCAACTTCCAAATGATCGGTCTCCAGAGTCGACAATCCAACTAACCAGCAACCCACGCCAACCAAAGGAAGGGGCAGGAGGCCAACCAGAGGAACCTCGTCTGAGTGTAGATTTCATGGGACACCGAAGCAAGCAAAGCAAGCGGGCGCCCACTAATTTCTACTCTAATTCTAGGTGCACTCAAGCCCAGGTCCGGCTTATCTCTCAATATCAGAACACCCGTCACACCCCAGATACAGCAATAATAAACAATATATATAAAGCTGAAAAATACAGGGTTAGAAATATACAATAACTCCATACAAAATCCTCGACGGGAAAACAAGCGTTAGGATTGACTCTCTCAAGGGACGTTGGATCCCAAATGCATAAGAACCATCGCAGTCCTTAGCAGCCAGGGGACGTTGGATCCCCAGCAGAGTCGCCAGCTGTCGCTACTGCGAAAATCGGCGCCGGCTGAACAGAAGAGTCGCCACCGTGCGTTATTTATCCCACGGGAGGGAAAGGAAACGCTCAGAGTAAACCTCGCACAACACGGGAAAGGTATGGTCATCGCAACCAAAACCTGGGTTCGGGAGTCGGTTACGCAAGGGGAAGGTATGAGCACCCCTCACGTCCATCGTACTCGATGGGATCCACGCTTGTTTTCGGGTATGGATTGTTATTCTATCTAAACTATAGGTCAAGGGTGAAAAAGAAAATAAAATGAAAATAAAAATGACTCGGCAAAGTATCGCACTTTATGCCTACGTATTCCCGTCTGGAACGAGAAATCAGAGTCAACGTAGTTCGCCTACCTACGGGAAAGGAGGGGAAGGTTGCTCGCTAGGATATCGCATCCTATGCCTACGTACTTTCATACAGCATGAAAGATCAGAGCAAACGTAGTTCGGGCCACGTACGACACAAGCTTGTCTTGGTTGATTTTATTCCTTCTGAAAAAGGTTTTATTGATTGACAGTCCAAGCGGACAAAAATAACGTCTTGATGAGTTCACATTCTTTTACGGAAGAAGTGTCTTTTATTGAGTTTGAAATCTTTACGTGTTTTTCTGTTTGTTTTGAGGAAGAAGAGACAGAACTCTAACCTACGGTTGCGAAGGGAAACAAACTAACCTAATGTTATCATGCATGGGTTAAGACCTAGTGTCTATCATGCTCCTCTCTTGCACAGAGAGAAACAGAGATCCTACGGGATAGGCAGAAACAGAAACAATATCAGATATATACAGCAAAGCAGTAAAATGCATGGATGCAACAGTACAAGCGAGGCAAGGGAGTCCCACTCAACCTCGAACCTAGAAAACAATAGGCGAAAGTGAACAGGCTTCACCTTCAACCCAACAGGGTAAACAGCAAACAATACAGTTCAGAAAACCAATCAATACATCAACAAATGAAATACAGCAAAAGAAACAGCATCAGCAGCTCTAAATCAACAACTGGCTTCAAGCAATCTCCAATCAGCTACAGGCTTCAACAAGCATCAATCTCCATCTTCATGACCTTCAGGCAGGGGTTTTGATCATCAGTCTTCCATCTGCAATGGCTTTTCTTCATGCTCAAACCTCCAGGATGAGGGATTAGTCACAAGAGTGAATTGGGTGTTAAGCAGTCAGCTGACTACCAAAGGTGGTGAACAGACTGCTTCTAACACAAAGAGACATTTTCTCTCAAGAGTTCTATCTCATAGACACTATCACCAAGCCTTCCAAAGGAAGGGGGTGAGTGTCTTAGAGAGACTCTGAATCCCAGAGAAGAATGGATGCAGACAAGGCAATCCATGTTTGAGAAATAATCATTCTAATCTAGAGCTCTGCCTAGCTCCTAAACCCTAGTCTCCTCAGCAACTGACAGCAGGAAACTCCTCCTCAACTCTAACAGTTGATCTTCAGCATTTGAATCTCCAATAGCTTCATCTCCACAATTCTTCAGCTTCCCCAGGGCCCCAGACAAACCCAATACCCAAACAAACAATCAATAAACCCCAGAGGGCACACCACACCAGACAGCAGATATACAGACAGTAATAATAGCAGTAGGGGAATCCTAACTTTTCTCTAAGGGATCTAATAACTACCCATAGCCCCTATAGTCCCATAACTAATCTATTCAAACCCTAAGTCCTAAGGGAGAAAATTGAACTTCCTAAGTTGTCACCTAAAACCCTAGTTTTGTTCATGATATTCAAGCATTTATTAATCACCTAAAATTAACTCCTAAAAATGGGAACTAAAATATTTCTACAAGCTTAATATCTCATCTAAACAATATGAAAAGAATGATCAAAAAAATATCAAATCATGTGAGAGAACAAAAATCATAAAAATGATGCATGAAATGAATTATTTAATGTGACATTTGTTTTAGAAAATATGAAAAAAATATGAAATAAAACTAAAAATGAAATTTTATTCTCCTATAATATTCTAGACATTTTAATGAAAACATGGTAAAAAGAATGAATTAAAAAGCATTTTTTATGAATTATTTATGAATTTTCAAAGATGGTAAAATATTAAAATGAAATTAAGAAAATAAAAGTGAATGAAATGAATGAGGGGGGTGCATTCAGAAACTCGCCCCAGTTATAAATCCAGAATGGGCCACATATAGGGGTGCAATTAGCGCTTCTGGCTTAAGCCCAACTTGAGTTCAGAACTAAAGAGAAATAGAAACGCCAGGGGGGGTGAGAAAAGTATCAAATCCATGTTGAAATTGCATTGGGCCTAATTGCTGGGGGTGGAATTAGCAACAACCAACTCAGGCCCGCCCGTTTCAATTAATGAAACGGTGCGTTTTGGCCAGTTTCCACTTCCCTCCAAATGATCAGATTGAATGCCAGCCATTGGATCACTCTCACAGTCAAAGGTCATACTCAACATGAAAGGCCACGATTTCATCTTCTTCAATTGGCCTGAAACTTAGGGTTTCAATTCACCATGGCAGCCATGCACGACCTACATTCCACCTCTTCGTTCTCATCATACACGCCACTAATCCACATGCCATAAACATGAAATCTGCTCCAAATCTCTCCCTCTACAAGCTTAGGGCATCAATTCGTCTTGAAACTCACCACAACAACAACCACGATTGGATCAACATTCGGCCTCCATTGAAATGCACTGATATGGACCATCACCAATCTTCCCCAGACCTAGCCTAAACTAAACTACACCTAATGGAGATCAACACATGCTATCAAGCCACAATTATAACACACTAATCTAAGAGATATGAACACTAACAGTTTATGGCACCTGTCACTAACCATCACCAAATCTCTCCAAATTCATCTAACTTAATCTCCTAACCACCTAGATCAATTCTACACTAACAAAATCATGCCTAACTAACTGGATCAAGCAGTTTGAATGAAAACTTACCTTGTGCAAAATCTTGCAAACAGCTATGGAGATTGATGATTTGAGGCTTTTGAGACTTGGATCTTGATCAATCCTTGATGAACTTGATTCTGTATGCAAGCTTTGGATGAGATTTGGCCAGAATTATGCTATCCACTTGCAACTTCAATCTTGATGCTCTTGAAAAAAGTGCTCGAAAATGGATGATAACCACCTTGTTCTTGATTGAATTATACTATATGATGATGAATCAGTATGAGAAGGTTGATTATGATGAAGATTTGGTGAAGAATTTGTGAGAATTGCAATGAAACTTTTATGAAAAAGTGTGAGAAATTTTTGTGGAATTCTTGGTGCAAATGAGGCCAACCCTTGATCAATGCACATTTCATGAATATATAGACCCCAAATGAACATTCTAGATCCATCTTGCACATTCCCTTGCTTTCCAACTTTGGTTCATTTTGATCATGTTTCTTAAAAGGTAAGCAACCATGGATAACTTCATTTTTTCCTTCTAAACTCAAAAAAGTGTGTGAACCATTGTTCTTAGAATTGTTTTTCCATTCAAAATCATATATTGGAAGTCTCCATTTGGACTTGTAAATCTCCCAAACCATTTTCCAACTTGAAATTATTCACTTTATAAGCCTTTTTAGTTCATATTTTGACCTATCATGCAACTCCATGCTATGAGCTTCTCCAATAATTTGTGACCTTCTTTCTAGACTTAAAATCCCATTTGGAGCAAGTTTGATGTTGTAAGTTTTTCCATTTGAGGCCTCCTTGTATGAGTTTTGGGTATAGGTTAAAATGACCTGTAATTCACAAATGCCCAAAATACCCTTTGCTTGTCAAGACCATAAGTTGAGTTCTCCACATCATATGAAGGCATGCCATACCATTCTAGAAAGCTAAGACAATGAGGAACAACTCTTATGTTGACCAAGAATTCATTTGAAATCTCCTTGAGGGGCAAAACTAGCTTGGAAGTCAAGTCACTTTCACAGACAAAAATTCAGACACCCCAGATGACCTGTAACTTGTAAGGACCATAACTTGAGTTCTATAAATCTCCTTGAGGTCTTCCACCACTCAAATTAAAGGTCTTGAGATCCTCTACAAGTTTCATGTTGGCCAAGAAGCCATTTGAAGCTAGCATTTTGACTTATCTTGCTTGGAAATTTGACCTAAACTAGGGGATTTTACAGAGAAATCCTAATTTAGTAACTCCTCTTCTCCTTGATTTCTCTTGAATTCTCCTTGTCATATCTCCATATCTTTATTCTCCATGTCCAATATTGATCCCCACATCTCTCCAATAGACTTGAATGCCCTCTTAAGTCAGTCAACTGACCTAGGGTTGACCTAGGGTTGACCTAGATGAAACCCTAGTTGACTGCCTCCAACTGTAGCTCTTGTGCTCACATCAACAACTTGCTTTCTTCTCCAAATGACTTTATAAGTCTCTCAAGATGTCTAGATGCTCTCCATACCTTCAATCCACAGCTCATAACCCTCTTGTTGATCCTCAGATATCCTCAGCTAGGAGGTAGACTCAAGGCTTGCTCTGCTGAACTCTTTGCTTTCAAATTCTTTCCTGATGACTTGAGTAGGGTTGAATTATGATGATAACCTCTTGCTAGGCCTCTAGAGATGAAAGTAATGATTGGTCCCCTGTTGAATGACTTGCTATGCTTATGCTATGCAGATGGTTAGTCTATGTACATGACTCTATATGCAAATGCTAATGATGATGAAACATAAACCAATTGAATAAGGTTGAGCAAATTTTAGGGTGCAACAGTCATGGAAATAACATCTCATATATATAAAGAGAGCCCATCAAGGCAGTACACAACGTCACTGAGTACAACCACAAACAATAGCATGACCTCAACCAACAAGCCTGGTGATGGTCAGCATACAACAATGATCAACACAAAAAGATTACAAATAGTCAAGCACGGCCACGGGCGCGAAACTCTTCTAACAACCCCTTCGTTTCTGGATGATCAGGCCGAGTGAGCAACCCTTCGACGAGTAACTCCCTTTGCATAATGGTGTATTGAAGACCTTCAGCCGAATCTTCCCATGCTCCTTCGCCGAAACAATCTTCTAACTTCCGCTTCTTGGATTCAAACGTCAGTTTGCGCTCCTTCAGGTTAGCAAGAGCCTTATTTAGCAGGCCTTCAGCGGCATATCTGCGAGCGGTTTCTTCATCAAACCTCTTATCACTGGCCTTTAACTGGGCTTTCAACTTGGAGATCTGTTGCTTCAGCTTATCCTCCCGTTCTTTCCCGTTGGCTAGGGTGGCCTTCCAGTGCTGGTTAAACTTGGATATTCTCCAGTACGCTTCATCCCAGTGCTGCTTCTTAGTGGCCAGTACATCGTTGATAGCTTTGAAGTCTCGACCCATGCGCTCGCGCTCAGCTATCTGCTTAGTCAAATTTGTCCCTAACTGGTTCACCAGCTCTGTCTGCCTCTTGAAGGAATGGACGACTTCGCTTCTCTCGCTTCTGAGTTGAGCCAATTCTTTCTCCAGTTCTTCGTTTGCCTTCTTCAGCTCATCTCTCTCAGCTAACACCTAATTATGCTGCTGAATGGGCACGGTGGTAGGCTCTTCAATCATTGGAGGGCTTTCTGGCTGGACAGGTGGAAACGACATCCCTATAATATCTGCTCTGGCTCTGATCCAAGTCACATATGGAGCGTAGGCCTGGCTATTACTTTTTCCCAGCAATGGCTTTCCCCGCTTACAGATACCATTCCAAGCGTGCCGAAGCTTAGATAACATATCCCCCTCTAGAAGACCAGTAAGGTACAGAGATTCCTGCACCTCTTCACCCTTCGGCGGAGCTTGCAAAGCATAAGCAAACTGTCGGACCAGCAGAGATGGATTATAGTTTATACAGCCCTTCCTGCCTATCAAAGACACATTCGGAAACCCGCTGCAGCTGAAGATGATCTCAGTACCCAATCTATCTCTGTCAAACCAGTCAATATCCCCTGCCGACAGGCTCATCAAGCGCTCAGACCACTCAGTTGTGGTTGCAGATGACGCAAAGGGACGCTTCTTGGGTAGGTGACTATCAAGCCATCTAGAGAGCAGGGGTACACAGCACGAGACGTTCTTACCCCTTCTATTCTCGTTTTTGTAGTGGACGGAATGATAGACATCTCCTATCAAGGTAGGGACTGGGTTGCCTGATGCAAAGATGCGAAATGCGTCGAAGTCTACAAAGTCAGGCATATTGGGCAACAGAATGATGCCATATATGCACAAAGCGACAATGGCGTTGAACACGACCCAACATCCGTCTTTGGCGCACTACTGAGCCTTTCCCACTAAGAACTGCAACGAGAAACCAGGAACCTTGTTCCAACTAGACAAGATCAACTCGGAGGCATCTAGATAAAGTGAAGGAGCTAGACTAGCCAGATTAGGCTCAGCATCCATATGAACAAAAGGCATCTGCCTCTTGATAAGGACTCCTAACAAGTCAGCATACTCCACTAGTGCGGGTGCGAGAATAAAGTCCTGGAAAGTAAAGCATCTCAACGGAGGATCGTAAAACTGCAGCAAGGCGTGCAACCCATTCAACTCAAACACAGAGGGTTTACGAACCAAACTGAGCAGTCTACCGTAAGACTTTCTGAATTCATCTCTCATAGAATCATCTGCCAAAGCAATCAAACCAGTCAGCTGAACAACATCAGGAGTGGGGAGCTTGAAGGCCACAGTCTTCCTCATAGAACCCATAATAGCACAATAGAAGGCAAGAAAACCTGAATCGGGGGAAACGGTACCTGCACCACAGACACACGTTAATGATATGCAAATGAGTATGCAAAACAATGTAAAATGCAATCATGCAGCAGGAGATCAAAACGACTGTGTTGTTGAAGAGATGAAGGTTCTGTATCAACAAAACCACAATACTACTCTGTCAAGAACAACCACTATCTCTGATGAGAAGAAAACCCTGATATCGGACCATAAATCTGCTCTGTCAAGAACACACATATCTGACAATAAGGACCTCTGACACAGGACCATAAATCTATTCTATCAAGAACACACATATCTGACAATAAGGACCTCTGATACAGGACCATAAATCTGCTCTATCAAGAACACATACATCTCTGAAGATAAGGACCTTTGATAAAGGACCATAACTTTGCTCTGTCAAGAACATATATACATCTGATGATGAGAATCTCTGATACCAACAAAGCTAATTCACTATCAAGAAAACCAGGTAGTCTGAAGGTTAAGGCTTCCTGTAACAAACCCAACCCTGCTCACAGGTATGGACCTAAACTGACGCAAGTTCGGCATCCTATGTGGTCATCAGCGTCACAGACATTCAAGAGGGGTGATACGATACCCAGAAGGTGTGGCATCACCGTCTCCTGAAGCGGCCTCAGTTAGCTGAATTCCAAATGATCGGTCCCCAGAGTCGACAATCCTCCAAACCAGCAACCCCTCAGGCCCAAAGGGCCGGAAAGGAAGTCAATCGGGAGACCCTCGTCTGAGCGCGGATTTCATGAGACACTAGTGCCTGCAAAGCAAGCACGCGCCCACTAATTTCCACAACTAATGCTAGGTACACTCAAGCCTGGGTCTGGCTTCTCACTCATCATAATGCCCCTCCCACAACAGCACAGATAATCATATCATACTGAAAATAAAATGCGGGAAATAAAATGCGATAAACAAACACAACCCAATAAGTAATCATACAAGCGCTAGGATTGACTCTCGCAGGGGACGTTGGATCCCCAAACTGACTCGCATAAGGGACGTTGGATCCCAGGAAACTATCAAGTCCCCAGCAGAGTCGCCAGCTGTCGCTTCCGCGAAAATAAGGTGCCGGCAAAACAGAAGAGTCGCCACCTTTCGTTATTTATCCCTTAGAACGGGAAAGGAAACGATCGGAAAAACCTGACGAAAAGGTATAAGACAAGGTCATCGCAACCGTTGTCTCGGTTCGGGAGTCGGTTACGCAAGGGGAAGGTATTAGCACCCCTCATGTCCATCGTACTCGATGGGATCCATGCTTGCTGTGTTTATCTGACGGGTTGGTTTTATCTATCTACCTATCAAGGCCGGCTTAAAAAGAAAAGAAAATGACTCGGCAAAGTGTCGCGCTTTATGCCTACGTATTCTCATCAAAGAATGAGAAATCAGAGTCAACGTAGTTCGCCTAACTACGGGTGATGGGGAAGGTGGCTCGCCAATACATCAGTATTATGCCTATGTACTCTCAACAGATATGAGAGATCAGAGCTTACGTAGTTCGAGATAATTCGGCTTACGGGAATTCAGATTCATCTATTTTTTCGAGTAGGGTTAACAAACAGTTCCAGCAGTTGGATGTACGCAGCTCGACCCTTGGAGACTTAGGCGTTACCGTTTGCGGTAGAACTGGGAGTTAACGACACTCTTTTCTTCAGAAAAGATTTCCTTTGACTTATGGGCCCACGGGGCAAAAAGGTTTGAAGTTTGTTTTCTGTCTTTTACGGAAGAACTGTTTTTTATGGATGTTTGCAACCAATATCGCACTAGAGACTAATACCTGAGAGTGAATGTATCGCATGTCACCTAAAGGGTGCCATACTAAACATCCAGACTGTTGAAAAGAAACTCTCCAACAATCCTTTCTCAGATAGCTTAAGGCTCGTAACGTACGATGTCAATTAACCTTTATTACTGTATCTTGATTTATTTTGAGATGAGAAGGTCTATCATCTTCAATAGCAAGTATCAACTTGCTTCTCCAAGCTTTTAACACATCAAACATAAGTATCAACTTATTCTCTCTTCTCCAAGCCTCATCTCTTCAGTCAATTCCACCTTCAGGCTTCACTCCTAATACCAAGTATTAACTTGTTTCTAATCTACAAGCTGCAGCTTCTAAGGTTAATCTTCAAACACAAAGAAGTATCAACTCCTCTAGCATCTTCAATCTTCTAACAAGTTATTCCATCCTCTAGCAAGGGAGAAAGATTCATCTATCAAGAGCAAAGTTTGGATGATTGGTAGTAGTGTGAAGACCAAAGGTCACCACTAAGCATCCTATCATCAGAGAAAGGGACCCTCAAAGGTTCTACCAACTTGTAAAGAGCCACACATCCTACCAAAGGAGGGATGAGGCCTTTACAAGGGGACCTTACATCATAGGGAAGAATGGAAATGATCAACACCTTCCATGTTTATGAAGGGGAAATATTCACATCCAAGCTTCTTCAAGCAATCCATGGTAGCCCAAGCTTGTCCTCAACATCATCCAAGAGCAATAGAAAGAAAACCCTAATCTAAGGGAACTAAAGAAGTCAATCTAGTCCAATTAGTGCCTTAGAATCATCTAAATCTAGCATCTAAACTAAAATCAAACAAAAATAGTAAACTACATTGCAAATTCCTACAAAAATTCCTAAGGGACCCTAATTTAATCATGAATCTACCATACAAAAATCAGAGGTTGAATCATCCACCTAGTTCTAAAAATAAAATCTAAATCACAAGGTATCAACCATAAACCCTAAAAATGGAGCTTCTAAAGTTTCAACTCAAAACTACCACCTACATTCATCACAAAAATGTGAGAAAAATCTAGGGGGATCATGCATATCTATGCTAGCTACATACAAAAAATCAGGGTAAGAATCATCATCACATGATCAAACCAAATTCAACAAAATCAAGCATCAACCATGATTATTTTAATATCAATTAAAATGCAAAAATGCACATAAAATCAAAAAATGCATGGAAGAATAATATTTTTTATCTAAAAAATACTAGATTCAATCATGAATCCATGGCAAAAAGAATGGAATTAATTGAGTTATTTTTCCATTTTTTATGAATTTTCCAATAACCATGTATAAAATGAAAAATAAAATGAAAAATCCAATGAAAATAACATGCGCGCGGTGTGGATAGCAAATGAATTCAGTTCATTTCAGGGTTGGGCCCAAAAAGGGAGTGTGAGTATCAATCTGCACTAAGCCCACCCAGATTACATTAATGAAACGCTGCGTTTGAACACTACTCAGAAATCCTTCACAAACTTTCTTTCACGCGTGGCCGTTGGATGAGGTATTCAGTCAAAGTCCACCTAAGATCCAATGGCTATCAAGTCATCTTCTCCAATTTGAATCTCTGAACTCAGTCCACCTGCGCGCGCTAGAGTCACCGCCGGTGACATTCTCCGATCAACCTTCCACAACCCTAACTCTTTATAGAATCCACCATTGGCCACGATTCCTTGATGAATCTTGTCCCAAATTTCCTCAGGAACTCATTCATGCCATTAATTCATTCTAAAAACTCAAGATTCTCAAGAACACCATCTCAACCGAAAATTGGAACAACCCTAATTGGTCACTAATCTCCAAATTGATGATCCAAAAACCTTCCTATATCAACCTACAATGCATCTAACACACTAATTCCTCTGGATTCTACCTAAATCAAGCCATGGGATAAGAACTGCATACCTGGTAAACTTGAGCAAACAGAGTGGTTGAATCTTCAAATCAACCCTCAAGAACTTGCAGAATCCTTCACTAGCCTCTAATCAACCTTCTGTATGCAAAGAAAAGTGTTGAAATGCCCTAGATTCTTGAAACCGATTCTGAGTTGCAAGCTTCCAACTCCAATGGCTACTTCACAATTCCTCCACAACTTGGCCTTGAATTTGATCCGGGATCAATCACCAACCTCAGAGCAAGCTATTGGGATCAATTTCTTGGACTGAAATGGCCTCTAACCTTGTAACAGATTTTGATTTGCAATGGGAAATTTCAAAGTGCAATCTCACTCTCCTCTCTCAATTCTCACCAAACTTCACTCTGATCCCCTTCATATGTTTATATAGGACATGAATGAATGATCTAGAAAGTTCTAGATCACTCTAATGAGAAATTCAATATCTCACTTCACTTGAAAATCCAATCTCATGATATGGTCAAGACAGTTCTTGCATCAGCTTGTATTCATTATGCTTTTCATCCAAATTCTCTCCAAATGAGATTATGAAAGTGTTTGGATTGAAAGGAGCCTTGGTTATGCCTTGCATATTGGTTTGGCAATAGTTACTTATGATGTAAGTAACCACTTTTCAAAGCAAGTCCTCAAATTAACCCTCAATTCAAAATTGTGGCAATGTCAATGTTCTTAAAATGTGTTTTACAATCAAATTGGTATGTCATATGGCTTGGTTTGGACATGTAGATCAAAAATCCCAATTTCCATCTTTGGTTCATTTGAAATTCACCCTTATTTTAGGCCATTTTTGTGATTTTGCGAAGCAAGCTATTCCAAGCTCTCATGACCTCTTGTCTAGCCTTAAAACATCATTTTTAACAAGTTTGATGTTGAACATTTTCCCATTTGAAGCTTGCAAATAGGAGTTATGGCCTTATGATTGAAATGACCTATAATCTCCAAATGACCAAAATACCCTTGAATTGTCAAAGCCATAACTTGAGTTCTACAAATCCTATCAAGGACTTATAGTACTCTTTAGAAAGCTACGAGGATAAGGAACAACATTCATGTTGACCAAAAGTTCATAGGAATCATCCTTCTAGGGAAAAAGTTGCATGCAAATTGGACAACTTTCAAGCTCCAAATTCACATGCCTCAGATGACTTGTAACCTGTCAAAGCCATAACTTGAATTCTACAAATCCTATCAAGGACTTATAGCACTCAAATTAAAGCTAAGATCATGCTCTACAATAATCTTGTTGGGGGCAAGATGAGATAACAATCACATCTTGAGCTACATTTCCTTGAAGATAGGGGTCAAACTAGGGGATTTTACACTGTCAAACCTTAGAAACCCTAGCTTGAAACTTCTCAAACTCTTCAATCATGATGAGTTGACCTTGGAATCATCCTTATAGAATATCAATGCATCAATCCATGATCACATGGCCTTTGAACTAGGTCTCAACCTTGTTCAAATCATCAGTTGACCTAGGGTTGACCCAGTCAAACCCTAGCTGCACCAATCATGGCTGAGGCTTCTTAATCTTGCACAATGACCTATCTAGGCTTCAAAGTGATCTTCAACACTTATCATAAGCTCTCTCAAGACCTCAAGTCCAACTTCATGGCTTCAGAATCATCTGATGGTCTTCCCCATAACTGTCAAGTTAGGAGACCTACCCCCTTGGTTTCAACCACTCTTTCTGAGGATCTTTTAACTTCTCTGACAAGGATATCAACCCTTGAACACTTGAATAACCTTCCTATCTAGCTTCACAGTCTTGTGTAGCCGTTGATTGGTAATCATACCTCTTAATCTCCTGCACACATGTCAATGATATGCAAATGATAATGCTAATGTGCATGAAATGAAACATAAGCTAGGTAAAGGAATGTTGGGTAAATTTTGGGGTGCAACATCAAGAAATATAAATTTATGATGCTTCAAAGACAAGACTTTTTAAGGTTCAATTTGGTAAGTTAGTGAAATTTCACTAAGTGTTTTTAGGCAGATTTTGCAACTAACATTCAAGGCCATTTTCCATCATCTTCCAATCCTCATTTAAATAAGTTTCCTACATAAAACTTGTTCCTTGATCTTTATACTTTCTTTTGAGCCAAAAAAGACACCATTTGAACCAAGATTTATCAATATATTGTTAATTAAAGTGAACCATGTGAATTGTTTTCATGGTTTCATTTTGGATATTTTATTCATGCAACATGAAAAAACCTCATGCAAGAATATTTGAAAACATGTCATGCACATGATGGCTCACAAAAGCTTCACAAAACATTTCCAAATGTGGTTAAACAACTTTTTGTACTACCTTATTCATCATGGCCAAAAGTAGAAAGAAGACAAAATTGCAAAACTTGCCTAGAAAGAATGTTCCTCTCTCAATTCTGATTTCATTCTCATTTCAATCATCAAAAGGATAGTCACAATACACCTCATATGATGCATGTGTTTTTGCTGACTTGTTGAGGTGGCTGATGATTAGGATTAATGAAACAGTGTGTTGCATCATTTTATTTGTTTCTGATTGTTTTACATGACTGGGCCCTACATGTTTCCATTTGCACACCCTTCTTTTTTTGTCCCAAAATGTTTATAATATGAGCTCATTTCATTGCTGATTACTATTGCACCCCCTTTCCCTATTTCATTTTATTTCTTTTTTATTTTCTTTTTTGTGCATTTTCATTTTATTTTTAATACTTCCATCAATTTTAAAAATAACCAAAAATACATTTTAAATACTTCAACGTTTTATTTAATTTTCCATCATTTTTATTTTTAATTTTATATTATTTTATAATTTTATTTGGATTTATTTTCATTAGGTTTTTATTTAACCTAGTTAAAAACTTTGATGTTGTTACATGACCTTCCTTTGTGGCTCTTAACCCTAATTTTTTTTTACCATGATTTTGCAAATGTTTGAAGAGTGTTTGGAAGCCATTTTCATTCCTTGATATTAATTTTTTGGTTGATGCTTATTTGATTTTGTTTGGTCCTCGAAATATGCTCGACTAGTTAAATACTTGATTTTGTTTGGTCCATTTGATGATGTTTCCTTGGAATCCTTGTTGCGATACCATGGATTTTGCTATGGGCTTTCCATGCACAGCGAGAGGATTTAATGCCATTTGGGTAATTGTGGATCGACTTACGAAGTCTGCACATTTTGTGCCGATTAATATCAGTTTTCCATTGGAGAAGCTGGCAGAGATTTATATTCGGGTGATTGTGAAGCTTCATGGTGTGCCGTCGAGTATTGTGTCAGATAGAGATCCGAGGTTTACTTCAGAGTTCTGGAAGAGTTTGTAGGAAGCTTTGGGTACTAAGTTGAAGCTGTGTTCAGCCTATCCTCAAGAAACTGATGGTCAGTCAGAGAGGACTATTCAGAGTTGGAGGATTTGCTGAGGGCTTGTGTGTTGGAAAGAGGTGGTGCGTGGGATACTCATTTGCCATTGATTGAGTTCACGTACAACAACAGTTACCATTCCAGTATCGGGATGGCACCGTTTGAGGCTCTTTATGGTAGGAGGTGCAGAACTCCTCTGTGTTGGTATGAGACAGGTGAGAATATTACGTTGGGACCAGAAATTATGCTGCAGACTACGAAGACCGTTCGGATGGTTCGTGAGAAGATGAAAGCATCTCAGGATATGCAGAAGAGTTATCATGATAACCAGAGGAAAGAGTTGGAATTCAGCGAAGGTGATCACGTATTCTTGAGAGTTAACGCAGTGACCGGTGTAGGTCGTGCGTTGAAGTCCAAGAAGCTAGATCCGAAGTTTATTGGGTCGTATCAGATTTTGGAGAAGATTGGTGTTGTGGCTTATAGGGTGGTGTTGCCGCCCGAGCTTTCAAATTTGTATGACGTGTTCCATGTGTCACAACTTCGGAAGTATGTCGCGGATTCATCTCATGTGATTCAGAGAGATGAAGTGCAAGTCCGAGAGAATCTCATTGTGGAGACAATGCCGTTGAGGATTGAAGATCGCAAGATGAAGCGACTCTGAGGGAAAGAGATACCCTTGGTGAGAGTGGCATGGGGAGGTGCTGCAGGAGGCAGTGTGACCTGGGAACTGGAAAGCAAGATGCAGAATGCGTATCCGGAATTGTTTCCATCAGGTATTTTCGAGGACGAAAATAATTAAAGTGGGGGAGAGTTATAACACCCATTTTAATTATCTCGTTTTTTCTGTGTATTTTATTTGTGGTGTGTCTTCTGTGTTAAGGGTGTGGTTGAGTGCGATAGCGTGTAGCCCATAAGTTGGAATTAATTAATAATTTTGGACTTTAAGAATAATAATAAAAATTATTAGTGATAATGATAAATTAATGACTAATAGTAATATTGTTAATAATATTATTATTGTTATTATTATTTTTATTATTATTATTATTAATATTATTATTGAGTAAATAAAAGAATGGAATAAAAGAAATTGGAATAAAGGGGCTGTTTGGGAAAAAGAAAGAATTAAAGAGGAAATAGAAAGAAGAGAGAAGCACGATCAAGAAGAAGGGGAATTGGAAGAAGAGAGAAGAAAAACACGGTTACTTGGAACAAGAGTGAGGAGGAGGATCAAGAGGAAGCTGGGAATCATCATTAGAGCAAGAGTTTCTTCATCCGATCAAGTTATCGAGGTAATGGGGTGGGGGGTGGGGGGAGAATCGGGTCAAAATTTGGTAGAGTGCACGAATTCTAGGTATAAGGGGATTTCCCTAACCCCATAGGTTTTGATAATCATGTTTGTTGTGTTTGTACAATTCTGAGTTGTGATTATCTTGTTGATTATGTTGCATGCATTGCTGAACAATTGTTTGGTGATTTGGGGATTTTGGTTAATTGAGTTAATTGAGTGGTGCGGAAGTTTTATCGGGTGAAATTGAGAGTGGATTCTATAGTTAAGTTGTAGAATATTGGTCTAATGTTGTGGGAACTGAGTTGAGTGGGATTGGTTGAGTTCGGAGAGGTTTCCCGACTCTGAGCAGTGGTATATTTTTCTGAAATCGTAGACATTCGCCAGCTACTTCGCCGAGAAAGTGAGTAGCGAACATTCGCTAAGGATTCATTGGGCGAACTGGGTAGCGGGTGCTCCCAGTAGCCACTGTCTGGTTTTTCTAGGGAGTTTGTTGAGCGAGCGTTTGCTGATGCTTCGCCTAGCGAGTGAGCCGGCGAGCATGACATTATTTTTGCCTTTTGGGTGCTGTCCTGTTTTGCTCTCTTGTGCTGTTAGACCCTTGCTGGTTATGATTGATTATGAGAATAATGTTGATCCGTGGAGAGTGTACGTATGGGGCTGGAATATGATTTCCTTGATTATTCATGTGATTATAATATTTACATTGAGGTGTATCATGTTTGTATGATGAATGAATGTGGTGATGTGTGATATATATATATATATATATATATATATATATATATATATATATATATATATATATATATATATATATATATATATATATATATATATATATATATATATATATATATATATATATATATATATATATATATATATATATATATATATATATATATATATATATATATATATATATATATATATATATATATATATATATATATATATATATATATATATATATATATATATATATATATATATATATATATATATATATATATATATATATATATATATATATATATATATATATGAGGTATGATGAGATACGATCGGATGGATCGTGGGCACTTTGTGTGCGGGGATTGTCGTTGAGTATTGATGTATGCATATTCATGATGCATGTTTGTGTGTGCTCATGGGGAGAATGGTAGGGATAGATCGTTGCTCGGATGGAGTGAATGTGATCTATCTTGAGTTTGATTAGGTGTGCTCAGGGGGAGTATGGTAGGGATAGATCGTTGCTCGGATGAAGTGTATGTGATCTATCCTGAGTTTGATTATGTATGCTCAGGGGGAGTATGGTAGGGATAGATCGTTGTTCGGATGGAGTGTATGCGATCTATCCTGGGATTGGTTGATGAACCATTAAGTCGGTACCACATATCATGGGTTGAGATGCATGTGTTGCATTGCCATATTGTGTGCTATGTGTCATGTTGGACAGTATTTCCTAATTGATGTGTGTTGAATGATATTTGTAGGTTTACTGCCTTTTATTCATGTACATTATTACCTCTATATTTGGATCGTGATTTCTCACCCCTTGTTGCTGTTGTGGTCTGTGCTTCTTCAGAAGTGCAGATAATTCAGGTGCATAGTTAGCTTGGATTGTGGCGAGTCGAGTCGTAGGGATGCTCTAATACGTAACACCGAGGCTTTTGGGAGTTTATTGTTTATCTGATGATTTTGTGTGCCCTATGGCGTATCATGTTTGATGAATCTTTTGGGTGAATATATCTTGTATATTTTGGGCGTTGGCCATTCATGGTGTATATGACGTTTATGTATATGATGTGAATATATGTACACGTGTCTATATGACAAACTTCCGCTGTTTAATTATTGAAAATCGTTTAATGAAAATGTTTGGAGGAGTTTCTTCTGTGACATCCCGTTTGGTGTGATAACTCTGATATTTGTTATTTTAATTGCATTTATTTTGTATTTGGGGAGCGGGGTGTTACAATCACCATCCGTTATCACCTTCAAATTACCTTCAACAAATTTCACCATTGATGAACAACCTTCAACCTCCTTCGAAAAACAACCTTCGAACAAAACCACCAACACCCACCGCACAGATCTCGTCTCCTCCATGACCACCATTTCTTCTCGCCATCTCCATATTCATCGAACCACACAAACTTCAACCCAGATTTCTCAACCTCACAAACCTTCCATTAACTCCAAATGCCCACTTTTCTTCCATTAACGACCAAATTTGTAATCGTAACAACCCAGAAAATCCCTTCAACCCATTGTTTTTTTCGAACCCAGAAATCCCATTTCACATTCTTCCAAAACTCCAAACAAGCTAAAAGAAATCCTCCCACAACAAACCCATTGTCAACCTCACAACAATCAAACCCAGAGAACCCTCATTCAACCCATTTTCTTCCAAACATCAACAACAACAGAAACAATATGGAAATGGAAGAATGGATTGGAGATGAGTATAGAAAAACAGAAACGGACCGAGGAGTGAGTGATAAGTCTGGACGGAGAGGGTTTGTTGGTCAAGGTGGGAGATGTTCCGCCATTTTTGCCTTCGTTTGGATCTCATGAGACTTTTTTTTCTTTTGTTGTTTTATTGATTCTGAGTTTGAGCTTGACTTGGGCCGCAAAACCTTTGAGCTCAACCGAGTTCTTCTGTTGGACTTCACCTCCCCGTATCTACATAAACCCCCCCTGTTTCTTTTTTTTTTTTAATTTAAATTGTAATATATTATTTTTTTGTAATTATATGTAGTATTATAAACTAGTTTTTTTTATATAATGAACTTTATATTTTATTTTTTATGGCAGCTTTTTCTTATATATATTTTATGTCTTTTTAGAACATTGTAGATATTTTAAACTTAGCTTAAACTTTTTAGAATTTTTATTAATTTCTTTTGGAATTTTATTTTATTTTCTTTTAGAAGTTGAGTTTTATTTTTCATTTGTTATTGGACATTTTGTCCCAGTTTTATCTGTTTTTGGTCGATGACGAGACCTCCAAGTTGTTATACATCAAATTATTGATGGAAACGACAATCCGGAGACCACTTTCTTTCTCGTTTTCATATTCGACCGTTTATCCATCTTTGGTTATTTTCACCATTTTTGGTCGATGACGAGACCACCGTAATCTATTATAAGTTAAATTATTGATGAATAATGTTGGATCCGAGACCACCTTTTTTTCTCCTCATTTCTTCTTCTTTCGATTTTATTTTGACTTTCTTGGATCGATGAAGTCTTGTATCCGTAAGACGTGATCCCACTGTTTTTGGTCCGTGCAACACGATTCAATTGGAGAATGATCCTCAATATCATTTCTCTATCTTGTCCATAGCACGAATATCAATACACGACCTACTATAGTTTGGCTTCCCTTATAAGTCGAGCTACGACAGTTTAGCGTCACATTGGTCCCGATTCGGTTCATCGTCAACAAGGATCAAAGACGAGAAGCTTGGAAATGAAGCTTGTACGCAATGTAAATGGTCAACGGAACCACTCCATTCGGTAACATTGTTTGAATTTCATCTTTTAATTAACCGCCGAGTGTTGTGAGTTGTTAGAGATAGATACATGGGAAATAATGAGTGGGAGGTCTTGTCTCACTTCGTCTAGAGTGTTTAGCGTATGTCCTTTGGATAATATGCGACGCATTCGCTCCTACGTCTTAGGTTTTAGCGTTTGCGTTCCGATCCATTTCCTTTCTCTCGCATCCTTGTGATCGAAACTCCCTTTCTATCGCCCCCGTGCGATCGAGACCGTTTTGCGTACTTGGCCGAACTACGGCTGCTCTGATCTCTCATATCTGTTGAGCGTATGTAGGCATAGGATTGCGATAATCCTAGTGAGCACTTTTCCCTCTTTCCTGTAGTTGGCCGAACTACAGCTGCTCTGATTTCTCATACCAGATGAAAATATGTAGGCACAAGAAACGATGTCTTGAAGAGCACACTAACATCTAATTTCTCTTTTGGTTTCGCTCCAGTGCGATCGAGACTTTCCCGCTAACGGCTAACTTCTCTTTCTCTTGCCCTTGTGCAATCGAGATCGGCCTCTTGTTCTAAACCCTTTAGGTTCCCCGTACCTTTTACCCAATAACATACTATGTCCGTTCTACCGCAAACAGGTAACGCCTAAGTCTCCAATGGTCGAGCAGCAATACACTTAACTGCTAGAATGCGTGCGCTAGTATCATCTACCTTTTTTCTCACTCCCTGTGTGATCGAGAACACCCTGTTTACCCGTAGTTGCCTGAACTACGTTTTGCTCTGATTTCTCATAACAGTTGAGAATAAGTAGGCACAAGACGGGATGTCTTTGCGAGCAATACCCCCCATAGTTTCCCGAACTACATTGACTCTAACTTTCCCATTGCACGAGGGAATACGTAGGCATAGGACGACGATGTCCTGTCGAGTCAGTTCTTTCCTGTTAGCAACAACATTTAGATAGTTTGTTTTTCACCCTTTTAGATAGATAACAAGCGTAGATCTCATTGAGTACAACGGACGTGAGGGGTGCTCATACCTTGCCCTTGCGTAACCGACTCCCAAACCCGAGATATGGTTGCGATGACCTGTCTTTTCCCTTTTCTGTAGGTTTTCTCTGATTGTTTCTGTTGCGGTGGAAATAGGATCACAAACTATTAATGAGTTTGAATCGCAATTCAATTCACAACCGCTCTTTGATTTATCCGAAGGAAAAGGTCAAAAGAGGGAAAACCTATTTTGCATCGTAAACACAATGCGGGGAAAGATCTAGGGTTCGGGGGTTGGTTAAATTTAGGGAAGGTATTAGCACCCTAAACTTCTGTAGTACTCTACAGGAACCTTTTGTTCAGATGTTTACTATTTGCTTTATTTATTTGCTTAAGGTATATGTACAAAGGATTAAAAGTGAGAAAGAAGACCTAAGGGGTTAATTCTAAGTTTACTCGGCAAGACATCGCATCTTGTGCCTACGTATCCTTACGGGAGTGGAATCAGAGTAATCGTAGTTCCCCTCAAAAGGGAGGTTAGAGACTTCTTGACTGTGGTCAAGGTCTCAAGGGGAATAAACGCATCTTAAGGACACGCTTACGTGGAGTGTAGAAACTCCAAATCTCTACGTTGAATTGTTAAGTTGTAATTAGGGTTAAATTAGGGATTCCACGGCGGGAAACCCTAAAATGAGCGCGGCGGCTCTCTGACCTAATGCTAGGGGTAAAATTGTAATTTTGCCTGTGGCGAGGCATTTGTGAAAATTAGGGTTTGTAGTTTGTAAGGTTTTGGAGTTGAGGACTATTGACACGGCGGTCAAATGCTAGGCCTAATTCCTTCGGGTGTGTGTAATGTGACAGAAATATTGCAATACATCAGCAGAAATTTAAACCAGACCTTAGCGGAAATTTAAATGCGAAAAGTAAACGCGATTATTAGGTTCGCGAGATTACACTTGAGATACAGATACAAATATGAATGAAACTTAAATGAAAATTCAATACACCAAATATGAACTGCAAAAAAAATGAACACCCGTTAGTAGGCAGAGAAGATGGAGATCTTACTATTGTTTATTTAAAAAATCTTACTAATTTAATGTTGGCTTGCAAAAGAGAAATTTAAAAAAAAAGTTTTTTATTTTTATATTTTTTTTAAAAAGAGTTTTTATTTATTTTATTAAAAAAAGTTTTTCATTTTATATTTACAAAAGTTTAATTTTATTAAAAAAGGTTTTAATCTATTCTTAATAATTATATTTTAAAGGGATTAAAATGAGAAAAAATATTTTTTTTAAAAAATTACGAAATTAAAATGTTAAGAAAAAGTTTTTTTAAAACATAAAACAAATTAATAAAACAAAAAAAAAATAAAAAGGGAAAAGGTTTGGGCCGGTCATCACACCCGGACCCAACCCATGTGGCAGACATAATGAAAATTAGGGTTCCCAGACCCCAGCTCGCGGCGCCGTTTCCATTCGTTCTTCCTCTCGTTTCTCTCATTCTCATCTTTCTTCTTCCTCGCGCCGTGATCTTCTCTGTTCCTGAAACAAAACACGAACCACAAAAATATGTGAGATAACGCATTTACATTTGATTTGGCCGATGATGCTGAAGCTGAGGCCGTGGAGTCGATTGCCCGTCGTTCTTCGTGAACGATGAAGGTGATCTCTCTGGGCGATGATTCGCGTTCGGTGATGGTGATCTCTCTGAGCGATGATGACGATCGCTTCGTCTGAGCTTACGCCGTTTAGAGTGTTCGCATGTGGATTCTTCGCCGTTTCTGGTACTCTCCGTCTAGGGTTTCAACTCCCTTTCCATCAGGTTGTATCTCCCTTTTTATACACGCTTTATTTTTCTTTTTGGGCCTTGAACTTGTGTTATTCTGAGATTTGATTTTGTGGTGATATTATTTGATTTTGATTTTTCCAGATTGAGTTCCAATACGATGCTTTCTGATACGATTGGGATCTCAATTCATTTTTCTGGTATGACTTTGATTGATTCAAAATGAGTTCCAATGGGATACGATTTGGTTCCATCTGATACATTCCCCTTTTAGGATTTGATTGGTCTCTGATTTCCAGCTGATTCTTCTGACCCTATTTGATTTAATAACCTGAAATGATTTGTTTTGATATGCTTTGGGATTTTCTGATATGGTTTGCCTTCAGATTGGGTTGATTGGCATCTGATATTAATTCACGGGATTTCTTGATGGATTCATTTTGATTTGTTCGTCTATTTTTCCCAGATTGAATTCCAATACAATTTGGACCTGACTCGAAACTTTCTATTTCCATATTCAATTTGATTTGATCGTCTTCTGATTAGACTCTTGCTGATGTGAATTGGATTGCTTTTGGGGAATTTGGATACTGATTTGATTCCTGATGCGATTTTGTTTTGATTCAATCCTGATCATTAGCACTTACTTTTCTTTTTCTTCTTTCAGGATGGACACTTTGCCTTGATCTTTGCCGCCGAGACGGGTACATGGTAATGATGACGCTTAGTCTGAACCACTTGGAGCAGGATACTACATCCTGGCTTCTGATCATATTGCTGCTTCTGATTGAATTGGTGATGATGACTTGGGCTATGATGTTTGATTAACTGAGCCCCGTGTTTGATGATTTGTTTGTTTTATGAACTGAGCATGATTTGATAACTTGTTTTGGTGACTTATTTGGTGGGGCGATGATGCTCATGACTGAGCCCCATTCTGCGCTATGCTTCGTGCTGCAACTTGGTGTCCATTTCTTTGTGACTTGCCATCTGTATCGTGTGAAGCTGGCCCTCCTAACTGACAACCTTTTGGTATGTTTTATGCAGCTTGATGCGGTTTTGTGTGGATACTTCATTCTTCTTGCTAAACTTTCTTTCTTCGTATGCTGTTACCTTTTCTTTTCTTTGGATCCTGTTGGGCATGATTTACAGGACGTTTTCTATGGCTTCTTGCGCATAATTCTGCCTTCTGATGCATTGTTTAGTTTGCATATGGTATTCTGTTTGCAATGTGATGCAGCTTTGGCTTGTATTCAATTCTCTTGTCTTGTTTTGGTATGCTTTTGAGCCGAAGGCTTTGATGGTGTATGATGCTGTTTGGTTTCGTTTCTCTGCCCTGTTCAGGATTGCTGCAGTTTGATGCCTTATGGCAACTTATGAATCGTTTTGAGTTTTGAATGCTGAACCTGATATTGATGTGTTTGTGGATTTTCAGGTGTGGAAGCTTCGGAACCAAAGTGACTCAGACCTGCCGGCATCCGGGTTTGAGTCAGAATTTGCCTATGTTGCCTCATTCTCGTATCAGTTTGGAAATCCAATCGCGGCAAAACGAATCAGTCCCGCTTCTTTTAGTTTTTTCTATCTCTCGGATGTCCCGTATCGATAAGAACAGGTATTACCTGATCTGACGCCCACGGCGCGGATCGGTAACGGGGGTAGGACGCAGCTTCGGTTGTGCCACTCCCGGCACTCGATGATGACATTGTTCTGAGAGTGTCAAAAAACTTCTAACATTTTTTTTCCTACACTGTTTGTTTCCTTTTTGATGTGCAGGTTAGTCGAGGATTCGTGGAGAAGTTCAAAGACAACATGAAGACATTTAGATGTTCTTAGGATAGATACTTTAATGTAATCCCTTAGGATTTAGAACTTTAATGTATTTCCTTGTAACAGCACTTATAAAATATGAAGCAATCTCCACTTCTTGTATGATGACATTTTTCATGAAATAAAATTCCCAAAATTTTGAATTTATTTATATTTTATTCTTAGTTAAAAAATATAAACATTTGTGAATAAATCCACAAGTATTTAAATTCCTTAATATAGGCATAAAACATAAATACTCCCCAGTGGTATTCTTATTGGTGCACTCGTCTCATTTGTAATCCTAATCTCATCATCCGATTAAAATGTTAACCAACCATTTCATAGCCAAACACATATGGGCACCGTAATCACAACAGTTTCAGCATCAACAGTAACACTACTCGTAATTAAATTCCACTGACCAAATGCCAAAATCTTAATATGATCAGAACTGGTGATAGATAAATGCCTCAAAACAATAACGTATCAAATGCCTCAGAATTTTAATAACAGCCCGTCTTCAAGGAATTGGTAGAATTTGTGTAAAATGACCAAAATACCCCTGGGACCAAATCTGCAAAACAAACACTTTCGTAACTTGTTAGTGGTTAGAAAATGTACATATGAGACGATATGCGAAATGACTGACTAAGTATAAGGGTAAAATTTGGGGTATTACAGTTGCCCCTATTTAAATAGCTACACCGGACGATTTGAGTGACAGAGACTCGAGGAATCGTGGTGGAGCGATTTAAATATAGATAACCGAAAATTTTGCCCTTATATGCGATGGTATGCAATGCTATGGACAAAGCGAGGACCGCTTAATGCAGATGATATGAATATGATATGATGCGTATGCTGGAATGATGAATATGAAAATGATGACAAGCGCTACGAGGCAGACGCTACGAGAAGAACATAATGGGGAAAATGTCCTGCTGAGACACAGTACAAACACTGGGGAATCCTAAAATGATAGTCAACTGGTGCGAACACGACCAATTGTCATTTCGGGAACGAGATCCTCAAATGGAGATGACACCTGTGAGACGGCCTCCACTGGGGAATCTTAAAAATAAAACTGTACGATTGTAAGATCGATTACAAAATGCTGGAGCATTGAGCAAAGAATAACATCCAAGCTTCTGTAAACTATCTCTCGTGACAGGATCAAACGGACTTTTCGGAACTCCGTAACAAATATACAGGGTAAAGACCGGCTGTATGCCAAAATAAATGGACTTTGATGGGAAATGCCCTGATAAGCTTCTCGCGGGAGAATTGTCACTTATCGTTGGAAGGGACTTATATGCCAAAGTGGATAAGCACTCAAATAAAGAGGCTGCTGCTTATCTGATAAATAAATCTTCTCGCATTTAAGGTCGGCGCCTGGAATACGATTCTGATTTTTTCTCTTACTGAAGGATAAATAAACTTCTCTATGCTTCAAGATCGTGCTCTCCTGAACATGAAAAGGGTAAACTGAACTTCATCATACCTCAGAATCGTGCTCTCCTGAATATGATTCGGCTTTCTCGTGTAAATGAAACTCTCCATACTTCAGAATCGTGCTCTCCTGAATATGAAAAGGGTGAATTTGAACTTCCTCACCCTTCAGAATCGTGCTCTCCTGAATATGATCTGGTTGTAAATGAATTTTTCATACTTCAGAATCGTGCTCTCCTGAATATGATTTGGTTGCTTCTTGCAAATGAAATTCTTCATACTTCAGAATCGTGCTCTCCTGAATATGAAAATGGATAATCGAACTTCCTCATAACTCAGAATCGTGCTCTCCTGAATATGGTTCGGCTCTTGAAATTTCTTCATTCTTCAGAATCGTGCCCTCCTGAAAAATGGCCAATTGAACTTCCTCATAACTCAGAATCGTGCTCTCCTGAATATGATTCCGCTCCTTCTTTTACTAAAGGATAAATGAACTTCTTCATAATTCAGAATCATGCTCTCCTGAATATGATTCCGCTCAAAACCTCCGCGTACTTCAAGATCGTGCTCTCCTGAATACGATTTGGTTCATACCTCCTATACTTCAAGACGACAGGTAAATGGAAGCCCAACTGCTCCATGGAGATGGCCATTTGCTGCGAGTCATAACGAAGATAGGATCGAATTTTTAGGTGAGAAATGTTGTATATTGATGCTGTAAGATGTAAAGTGTAAAGTGTTGTTGTAACATGTAGGATTGTAAAGATTTTCCAGGCGTGAACTGGCGTGTATCTGTAAATGATTGTAGTTGAAGATAGTGCAAAATAAATGCACGTCCGGGTACAGTGATAAACTTCTCGGGCGAAAACAGTCGCGTATCTGTCATGGTATGGTGAAAATCTTTAGATGGTGCAAAATAAATGCACGTCCGGTTGGGCTCGACGACCGACAAGACTGAGATTCAATCTAGGATCGAGCTAGAAAGAAGACTAGTAATCAAGACTCCATCGAGGGAATGATCTCGAAGGGTAAATATCTAATCCTGGCGAGGAAAGATAGCTGAAGTAACCGTCATCCACGAGGATCGAACTCTGTGGGGAAACTGGGAACAAGTAATTATTTTATGCTTATGGCTGACAATCTATTTGGAGAGAATGGACCAACCCAGTTACTCGGCGGTAACAACCAATGATAGAGACGCGATGAACCTGCGCATGCTAACGTGTATGTTAATGAATACGTGAATATGAATGTACGTTAATGTCTATGTATGTAAATATGCAGGATGTTATGAAATGAATATGTAATGAGTATGTAATGAATATGTAATGAATATGTAATGAAATAGGCATGTGATGCTTATGCCCTTGCGTATGCTGACGAAACAGACTAGAGACGGGACGAGAGATGAAATAAACATCTCGACGGAAATACCCTGCGTTCTCTGCAACCAATACGTCAATCATGGGTAAGAAAGATCAATGGTAGAACCAAATCTGGTTTTAAAGTTCTGAATTCTCTAGGGAGAAGGTAATCTGCTTGGGTGCACAGTATCATGTCTTCACATGGGGAGAAGAGCACCTGAGGGATACTTTCGAGTTACCCAAGAAAAAGTTGTCAGCTTATAGTCTCGCTGGGGACTGTGATAGAGCAATGGTTTGAAAGTGTTTCTGCAATAATGATATTTTCGGGGAGTGAAAAGATCCTTCTGAAATTTCCACCAGTCAAAGTAATTTATTACATTTCGTTTTTGAAAATCAGTTTTGAAAAATCTTCAATGCACCTTTCATTTTCAAATTTTAAGAATAAACGCATTTTGCATAACAATAGAAAACAAAGAGCAATGCACCAAGGAATGTAAGTAACGAGATGGTTTCTTTTATTTAAAGGGCGGTAGCTCGCTGAAGGCATAGCTCCACAGATGATTATGTTTTGAAATTGGCAACATGGGAAAAAGTTACATCGAATCCAATGACACCTACTGACACTAATAACTAAGACTAATCCATAATCTTGCTTCGGGCAAGGATGAAAGAACTGAAACATGGCTCTCATGCGGAAAGTGTGTTCGAGATGATCAGTGTCCTCTGATGCAATGAAGTGCCTTTGTCCCTAACTTTTGCCTGGACCGCCCTCTCGGGTTTTCAATCCACCGGGACGCTCTTTTTTGCCTAAGCCGCCCTTTCGGGTTTTCAACTTAGCGAGCTTTTTATTATTATTTCTTTTTTTCAACCCTTACTTTTGCCTAAGTCGCCTTTTGCAGGTTTTCGACTTAGCGGGTTTTCAGGCATAATATTTTCGGACTGCATCAGAATTCACGGGGTGTGCAAGCTCTTCACCATCCATTTTCGTAAGTATCAGAGACCTCCGGAGAAAACGATCTTTACAACAAATGGGCCTTCATAATTGGGCATCCACTTTCCACGCATATCTTTGTGTA
Organism: Lathyrus sativus; assembly: GCA_963859935.3. Classification (NCBI taxonomy): domain Eukaryota; kingdom Viridiplantae; phylum Streptophyta; class Magnoliopsida; order Fabales; family Fabaceae; genus Lathyrus; species Lathyrus sativus. The sequence goes on from OZ012739.1 coordinate 273,089,307, forward strand.
CTGGCAAGATCTTTTTGAGTACGAGCTCTCCTTGACGGAACTCGCGGATACGAATCTTCTTATCAAACGCTCTTTTCATCCGTTTCTGATATAATTGCCCATGGCACATGGCTGTCAAACGCTTCTCGTCAATGAGATTCAACTGATCCAATCTGTCCTGAACCCACTCAGCTTCCTCAAGTTCAGCTTCCATCAACACTCTTAAAGAAGGTATCTCTACTTCAAAGGGGAGCACGGCGTCCATTCCATATACCAGTGAGAAAGGTGTTTCCCCTGTCGAAGTTCTTACTGAGGTTCTGTATCCATGCAAAGCAAACGGTAACATCTCATGCCAATCTTTGTAAGTCACAACCATCTTTTGCAGGATCTTCTTGATATTCTTATTCGCAGCTTCAACGGCCCCATTCATCTTAGGACGGTACTGAGAAGAATTGTGGTGAGTGATCTTGAAACTATCACACAGCTCTTTCATAGTCTTATTATTCAGATTGGTGCCATTGTCAGTTATTATCCGGCTTGGGACTCCATAACGGCAGATGATCTCTTTCCTGATGAAACGGGCAACCACTTGCTTGGTCACGTTGGCGTAGGAGGCAGCCTCTACCCATTTGGTGAAATAATCAATGGCAACAAGGATGAAACAATGTCCATTAGAAGCTTTCGGCTCGATTGCCCCAATCATGTCAATGCCCCACATAGAGAACGACCATGGTGAAGACAAAACATTCAACGGTGACGGAGGTACATGCATTTTATCAGCATAAATTTGGCACTTATGGCATTTTCTAGCGTATTGGATGCAGTCGGCTTCCATGGTTAACCAATAATACCCAGCCCTTAACATCTTCTTAGACATAGCATAACCATTGGCATGAGTTCCGAAGGTCCCCTCATGAATTTCCTGTAATAACATGTCCGCTTCCCGTTTATCAACACATCTGAGCAGAACCATGTCGTGATTTCTCTTGTATAACACACCATTACTGATAAAGAATTTGGACGCCAGTCTTCTCAATGTTTTCTTGTCTAGACCAGTAGCACCATTGGGATACTCTTGCTTGACGAGATAGTTCTTGATATCATGAAACCAAGGCTTTTCATCCACCTCAACATCTTCGACCAACTGACAATAAGCGGGCTCGACCTTGCGCTCAATATGGATAAGAGGTGCTTCATTAACGAATTTAACTTTCCACATGGATGCTAACATGGCTAAAGCATCAGCCACGTGATTCTCGGATCTAGGAACATGCTCGAACTCTATCTCATCGAAATACTTGATCAGCTCAATAATATAGTCCTTATAAGGGATTAACTTCTCATTCTTCGTTTCCCACTTGCCTTGTACCTGATAAATAACCAAGGCTGAGTCACCACTTACTTTGAGAAGTTTGATTCGGAGGTGAATCGCCGCTTCGAGGCCAAGAATACATGCTTCATATTCTGCGACGTTATTAGTACACTCAAAGTCCAACCTTGCTGTAAATGGAGTGAATCCACCCTTTGGGTTCATCAAAACGGCGCCTATACCATGCCCATTGAAATTCGAGGAACCATCAAACATCATCTTCCACCAAAGACCTGGTTCTGGACCTTCGCTCGGATCTGGCTCTTCACAATCTCTTTTAATCAACAAAATATCCTCATCAGGGAAATCGAGCTTAAGGGGTTCATAATCTTCAACTGACTGGTCTGCAAGATAATCAGATAAAATACTACCCTTAATCGCCTTCTGGGGTACATACTGGATGTCATATTCGGATAACAACATGTGCCAACGGGCTAGCCTCCCGGTTTGAGCAGGTTTTTCGAAAATATACTTGATCGGATCCATTTTAGAAATCAATAGTGTGGTATGACAGACCATATATTGCCGAAGGCGCCTAGCGGCCCATGCCAATGCACAACAAGTTTTCTCCAATGGTGAGTATCTGTTTTCACAATCGGTGAACTTCTTGCTCAGGTAATAAATCGCATGTTCCTTTTTCCCATTCTCATCATGTTGCCCAAGCACACAACCCATAGAATTTTCAAGAACGGTAAGGTACATAAACAACGGTCTTCCAGGCACGGGAGGAATTAGGATAGGGGGATCTTGCAAATAACCCTTAATCTTCTCAAACGCTTTCTGACAATCGGGGTTCCACTCAACTGTCTGCCCCTTGCAAAGTAATTTGAATATCGGCTCACAAGTAGCGGTCATATTGGAGATAAACCTGGAAATATAATTCAAACGTCCCAGAAAACCTCTAACTTGCGTCTCGGTTCGCGGAGCCGGCATATCTTGAATGGCTCAGACTTTGTCAGGATCCACCTCAATCCCTCGCTGGCTAACAATGAAACCAAGCAGTTTTCCGGATCTGACACCGAAGGTACATTTAGCAGGATTCAATTTCAACTGATATTTCCTGAGTCGTTCAAACAATTTCACCAAATGGTCTAAATGCTCCTCTTCATTCTGAGATTTGGCTATCATATCGTCCACATACACCTCAATCTCTCTGTGCATCATATCATGAAAAAGAGTGGTCATAGCGCGTTGGTAAGTTGCCCCCGCGTTCTTCAAACCAAAGGGCATGACTTTGTAACAGAAGGTCCCCCAAGGGGTAATGAAAGTAGTATTCTCTCGATCGTCAGGATCCATCTTGATCTGATTATAGCCAGAGAAACCATCCATGAATGAGAATAACGCAAAGCTGGCTGTATTGTCTACCAGTGTATCAATGTGTGGCAGAGGGAAGTCGTCTTTCAGACTTGCTTTGTTTAGATCCCTGTAGTCTACACACATCCTAACTTTACCGTCCTTCTTGGGCACTGGCACAATGTTGGCAACCCAATCTGGATATTTTGCGACTGCCAAGAAACCTGCATCCAACTGCTTTTTAACCTCATCTCGAATCTTCAAAGCCATGTCGGGTCTCGTTCTTCGTAGTTTCTGCTTGATAGGCGGACAATCTGGCTTAAGTGGCAACTTGTGAACTACAATGTCCGTGTCTAGGCCCGGCATATCTTGATACGACCATGCAAACACATCAATATACTCTTTTAACAACTCAATCAAGCTCGGCTTAACCTCCGTCCCAAGCATTGCGCCAATCTTGACCTCTTTCTTGCTCTCATCTGTACCGAGATTAATTAAGTCCACCTGCTCTTTATGCGGTTGAAGCTCTGGGTACTCGTACTCAATCAATCTTGTCAGTTCAGCGGGTACTTCAAAATCTTCTTCACCCTCGTCCTCAGCTTGATTGATGGGTGCATCCCAGTCAGGAGTGTTAGTAAAGTCATTGGATCCAACAAGGTTTGCGATGTCTCTGCATGATGGAAGGCTTACTTAATTAAAATGCTCGAAGATATGTAAGAATGAAATGTTGCTTTTTTTGTTTTTTTTTTCGGAAAAAAAGGTTGCCAATTTCATTTTTAAAAGTGAAAACGAAAAACGCAAATGAAACAAAGTGGAATTGAACAAAATGCTTTTATTAATATCTTTTTAGGAATGAAAGGTGGCCCAATAAAAGCGACCCTATAGCCTTGGGCAGAGCTACGGATTTTTATTTGAAAATGTAAATGAAACTTTAAAAAACAATTACTTTGACAAGGGAAAAATAACAGGGATCTCTACGGCCTCCCAGTTGTTCAAAACTGCATCACCCTTAAACACCAGGTTGCTCAGCTCTTCATTTTCTTCACAGTCGCTGATGGCATTGACTTGGAAACCTCCGCTGACAAATACCTCTTGGATAACCTTCGGACGCCCTTCGACAGTTATGGCAGCTCCATTCTGAGTTGGTTTGTAACCCAACCCAGAGCGATCAGTCTTGGTCTTGACATCGATTACCTCTCCCCAACCTTCAGGAATGCCCCTGTCAATTGTTGATTTGGTACTCTTCAGAGATGCGAAAGATGGATTACGCTGACCCACTGTCTCTTCGACTTCTAGCAGAACGGCATTGGCGATCTCAAGTGATTGAAAGGAGATTTCTAAAGCATTCTCATCGGCCTCGATGTAACGGAAAGAAGACAGGTTACTGACCATCAGATCCTCCTCACCGTGTATAATAACCAACTTTCCATCGATCACGAATTTCATCTTCTGATGTAACGTTGAGGTCACTGCCCCAGCGGCATGAATCCACGGCCTTCCAAGTAAACAACTTTAATTGGGATTAATGTCCATGACTTGAAACGTGATTTTAAAAACTTGCGGACCGATCCGGATAGGAAGCTCAACCTCCCCCATTACCGACCGGCGAGAGCCATCGAAAGCCTTGACAACCAAAGGAGTAGGTTTCAACACAGTCTCTTTACAAGCCAACTTATCAAGAACCCTCTTGGGTAGAACATTCAGAGAAGACCCGGTGTCCACTAACTCTCTCGCTAAATTGTCCTCCTGACATTTCACCGATATATGTAAAGCACGATTATGGTTCGGACCCTCCTTCGGTAACTCTTCATTGCTGAAACTAAGGGTGTTGCAGGCGGTCAAATTGGCAATCACACTATCAAACCGACTGGTGCTGATATCCTGATCCACATGTGCTTGAGTCAAAACCTTCTGCAAGGCCATCCTATGAGCGGGTGAACTCATCAACAGAGATAAAATCGAAATCTTGGAAGGAGTATGATGAAGTTGGTCAATAACTTTATAGTCACTTTTCTTGATGATCCTCAGAAATTCGGCATCTTCATCATTCGTGACGGCTCCTTTACCTTTGTCTTTGGCAGGCACTGGGATACTAGTTGTTTCCTTAGGTGGGACCTCATTGAAACGGGGAGTATACACACGGCCACTGCGAGTCATCCTGCTTACCTCTGCGATATTGGTCACGGTGCCCTTAGCCTCTTCATTTGGAATAACCTTCCCAGACTCCTTGTCAATCATCGTCACGTCGTATTTCCAAGGCACAACTTTAGGATCACTGAAAGGAAACAGACTTGGTCTTCGAATAACTATAGGCTTATGCTGATTCACCTCAGGGATATACGACTTCGGTATATCTAACACGAGATTGGCAGAACCTGCCCCTGATAGATTAAACACTGGTACCTTACCCTTTGATTCAGGCTGATGGAAGACAGGCTCAACCACAGCGACCTCATCTTTCTTGTATTGGCTTGTCACTTGTAAAACACCCTCATTAATTAAACTCTGAACATCATTCTGAACCAACACGCAACCCTTAATACTGGCTTCACAACTTACGCATGCAACGTGGGAAGTATCCACCAAACCAGCTTCAAACAGTTTCAAATGGAACATCTTGAGAGGAGTCTTAATCTGTTCTACGTCAAGGGCATAACCTTCCCTCGAATCAACGCTAATGGCATTGACACTCTCATGGTTAGGAAAAGGGTTCTTCTTAACACATGGTTGAGGATCTTCAAATGACAAAATCTTCTTTTCCAATAAATCCCTGACAATATTTTTGAGAGCATAACAATTCTCCAGATCATGACCAGGCGCACCCTCATGAAATAAACAATGAGCGGCGGCGTTATAATTGGCGGGTAGAGGATTAGGAGGTGGACCCAAAGCCCGAGTGGTGATTAGACCTTGCTTGACCAAAGAAGGATACAACTCGGTAAAAGTCATCGGAATCGGCGGACACGGCTTATACGTTCTTCTGTTCGGAACATTCTGGCGAGGAGCCGGACTCTTTGGCTGTTGAGGAGCAGGAGCGTTGGGCGCCTGTAGATAGTTGACAGGAGGCGGATAAACAGGAGGTTGTTGCATAGGTTGATACATGGGAACCTGTTGATTGAATGAAGGTGTAATAGCTGCCACATAGGGTTGTTGAGCATATTGGACTGGGTACCCTTGAGGTTGAGCATAACCTTGCGGATGTCGATAAAAGCGTTCTCTGGGTCTACCAGAGGATATAGCATTAGTCTCACCCTCCTTCTTTTTCTGGGAGCTATACGGAGGTTTCTTCGGCTGATCCTTAGAAGTACCATGATTATTTGTCATTTTACCACTCTTCATACCCAATTCAATCTTGACACCCACAGCAACGATGTCGGAGAAATTTGAAGTCACACTACCCACCATTCTTTCGTAAAATTCTGGACGGACTGTGTCGACAAACCAATCAGCTAACTCTTTCTCGGTCAAAGGAGGTTCTACCTGCGAAGCAGTCTCTCTCCACCTTTGAGCATACTCTTTGAATGACTCAGAATTCTTTTGTGACATACTCAGCAACTGTCTTCTGTCAGGAGCCAGATCCATATTGTATTTGTAGTGTTTGATGAAAGCGTCAGATAAATCTTGAAAACTCTTAACGCGGGACTGGTCCAAAGTTAAGTACCACTTGGAAGAAGCACCCTTCAAACTATCTTGGAAGCAATGAATCATCAGTTTGTCATTCTCAACATGGGCAGCCATTTTGCGATAATACATGATCAGATGGCTCTTAGGACAGGTGGCACCTTCATAACGATCGAAATTCGGAGTTTTGAACTTCGGGGGAATAACCAAACCTGAGACCAAACAGACATCCCTTGCGGCAGTCCCAAAAATTTGATCACCCTCTACTTTTTTCAGCCTCTGGACGATGGTGTTTACTTCCTCACGAAGCTTATCATGTTTCTCATAACCCTCAACATTCTCATCAAGATTATCAAAAACTGTCTCATCGAAGTACGGTCGCGCACGAGTGTGTACAACAGGTGGTGCGAAGATAGGAGCCCCCCTAGAAACTTCAGAAAATAAAGGCACGGCTTGCTGACCAGGTTGATTAATTGGAACAGTGGCTTGAGGAGGCACAAAACCGGGAGCAAGACCATAAGGTGGGTCCCTTGTTGTGGTCACACTTGGTGGAGGGTCCACAGTAACGCCGGTGATCTCAGAAACAACAGTGGGCTGGGTATCCATCTTAGCATTCATGACATGTAATAATTCCATCATACGCCCCATACCCCCTCGAAGGTCTTCAAGTTCATTACTAAGGCGATCAATCTCTTTTGCCTGATCCTCCATTCTTTTCCGAGTTTGAGCTCTGGTGTTGTACTGGTGCCGAGAACTCAGGGTGACGAAACTGGAAGGCGAGAGAACCGAACATGAGAAAACGGAAGACACATGCAATGCAATAAATGATGTTGTGATGAAGATTTCATGGAATTCAAACACTTACGAATGTCGTGGGGTACCAAGGAAATCCTTTTCTTGTTTTTTCCTTATTTTTTTTTATTCATGGTATCCCGCGATATCCATAAATGGTATTTGAACTCCATGAAATACAATGCAATGAGATGCTTTATGGATGCAATGCATGAAAACACACAAAGTCCTAGGTTAAAGGAACGTGAGCGGAGTCAAGGTCTACCCATCCCCAAAAAGGAGTGTACTATAGGTTAATTGTACCTGCCGAACAAGGTTCTACAAAGTGCCCAAAGTCATCAGCCCATCTTTCGGATATTATCAACCTTCCGACTGACTCAGGGGTTAATAATATTCTCAAGAGAACCTCTTTTGAGTGTAGTATCGCGTAGCAGCCATTGTAAGATTACTCCCACATAGCCCCCGCACTACGTCCTAAATAAGGCCAAGGTGGTGTTAAGGTACTACGGTCCTCAATATCACAGACTCCAGTCGACCATGGAAAACGTTTTCGCGATTACTCGTTCAACCGAACCATTTTCGAAAGGGCCTCAACTGAGCGGTGATTCTCGAATCAGCTTGGTCGGGATTCAACTCCCTATAAGCCTCATCGAATATATCTGTAATACCCCAAATTTTACCCTTATATTTAGTCAGTCATTTCGCATATCATCTCATATGTACATTTGCTAACCACTAACAAGTTATGAAGGTTTTTGTTTTGCAGATTGGGTCTCAGGGGTATTTTGGTCATTTTACACAAATTCTACCAATTCTTTGAAAACGGGCTGTTATTACGTTCTGAGGCACTTATTTGCCAATTGGGTCAAGGTGCCGGTTTGTTTTGTCAGAAATATGATTGGACTCGGGGCCGCGTCTTGTTTGATATTGAAACATTTCTGAAACAGTCTTGTTTCCTCTTAGTAAAATGGAGTTGGGTTGAAAAAGAAGTGGATACTGTTAAGGTTATTCTGAGAAGAGATGTGATCAACGAGATTTTAATTTGAATTTGTTTGGATATAATCATATGGCGGGGTATCATTTATAAAAGGCAAAGGAGAAATAAGTTTTAAATATTTTTGAACTTTGTGTTCATAAGTACTTATAAGTTACAACTCAAGAAGGAACTTAAATAATTCTGAATTATTATTCATGGATACTTTGAATTTACAAGTGAGAAAGTAAATATGAATATTTGTTGAATTTCATTTCATAAATATTTATAGTTTACAAATTGATAAAGTGAATTCGAATTTGGTTTACAAGAGTTTCATTTACAATAAATCCTAAATCCTAAAAGTTCCTAAATGCCTTCATGCTGTCCTTGAGCTTCTCCACGAGTCCTCGACTAACCTGCACGTCAAAACAATACAACACAGAATGGAAAAGTGTTAGAGGTTGTTTGACACTCTCAGAACAATTGTCATCATCGAGTGCCGGGAGGGCACAACCGAAGCCGCATCCTACTCCCGTTACCGGTCCATGCCATTGGCATCAAATCAGGTAGTTTCGTTCTTATCTTAAGAGGTGACCGAGAGAGAAAGAGATAAAAGAAGTTTTGGGCCGAAAGAGGATTCACGCGACTTTGGATTCAATACTAGGCATCATCTCATCAAGTAAATTCTCCAAATTGATAACCAAACTGAACTAAAATCTGAACCACATTCATTCATCAATTCACATTAATTATGAACCAACACGAAGGTAAACACTAGCCAGCTCAGGTTCAGACCCGAATGCCGACAGGTCTGAACCATTTCTCTATCACCTACAAGCATAACATCATCACTAACACAATAACAGGTAGCAAACAGCATCATTATTCGCAAGCAGTATCAGCACATAAGCTACATGTCTGCAGGCCAGCATCTGCAAGCAAGTGATGCCGCAGTATCAGCAACAACAGTTAACATTTTCATGACAGCAGGTAACTTATCAGGCATGCATTAGAGAAGGCAAGGATTCTATACAGCAGGACATATGTGCATTGCACACCCAACTGATAACCATGTTCTGCACTAAGAAAGTTAGTGAGCGGGCACAATGCCTTACGCACGAATTGGCAACAGCCAGCATCCAAAGCGCATCAGACAAACGGGTCTATTCCCCAATCAGCCCAACACCAGTATGGAAATAAACATGAAAACTCCCATCAATGGAATACTATCCAATGCTGGAAATCTGACAGCTCAATTAAAGCTTCTGATGATAATCTGCAGCTTTTGGAGCAGACTTTCCCAATGATCAGTGCGTAAATTGAATGTATGAATGCAGACCCCTGCCAACTGCATAAGCCACAACTACAGCTTACAACCTACATCGGGCATAAATCATAAACAGCCAAGATTAGTCAACAACAATAACAGCATAACAGGCATAACAGGTCAAATTAGCGAAGCAAAACTGTTACACCTTTTTCAAATTCTGCAACGTCCTGCATTTGTATGATACACCAGGCGAGTAAACTTGAGAGATGTGACCAAGTGGCAACTCACAAAGATACAGCTCCAACTGCTATCGACACGGCTTTGAGCATATCTGCCTGACTTGCATTTATGATGAAGGATGCAATCATCAGCCAGCAGCAAGTCTTTGTCTCTGCGTGCGTAAAACTGGTAAATCAGGCATTGGCATGATGTTTCGGGGAAATAGAAAATCAAGGCATTTTATTAATAAATGAACTACAGGACTGATAATCTAAAGGAGAGTGAAATTTAACTTCGGCCCTCAGCTCAACTCATCATCGGGCACGAGACTCGAGCAGCCAGGAGGACTATGGCCGTGGCCATTATCAAACTCCCTACCGAGCATCGAAAATCGAAATAAGGCAACTGTTTCGAACAATTCAATGTAATTCGCAAGGCAACTACATCCGACAACCCAATGTGGCTCAGACTATTAAGTCGTCATCACCATTATGTCCTTTCTCGCCAATGGCACAAGACCGGCAGCCTCCGAACTTATTTGCACCTGAAAGCAGAAGAGAGAAAATCAGTGTACTTCCCAAATAACGCGAAACTCATCACAAGTCAAGCTGGATTATATCAGTAAAACCAGATTTATCAGAACAGATCAATCCATATCAACAGGCGAATCACAAAAGTCCATATCTGAGAAGATCCGAAAATCCCTCATTGATCAAATTATATCAGAAGCAGATATCCAAACAAGAGGGTTTTCGAAACAGATCACAACCAATCCGATTTCAATCCACAATATCCAAAATAGGTTTGGTTCCAAAACAGATTGAAGTAAGCCCGTTTCTGAAAGCAAATCAAATCAAGCTGGGAATATACATTCCAAATGAATCCAAAAAAGGAAGTTTTCGAACCAAATAAGCCATATCAGCAATGAATCCCAATCATATCTGAAAACCAGTAAAATCAAATTAGAAAAGGAAATTCCGATCAAATCAGAAAGATATAGTTTGTGAAAGTCACTATCCCAAAAGGCGTTCAATCAAATAATATCAAATCAAATCGAAAATCGGATTTCATGGAAGAAAAACGAAAATCACAAGGCCCAAAAGGAGTTAGAAAGAGATATATAAAGAGAACGACATCACCTGAGGAAAGGGGCCAAGAAAAAATCACTGAACGAGAAACCCTAACGACCGCGACGTCAAGAAGAAGGAGAAGTTTTCCACCAAAACCATCACGAGACTTCAACTCGTTCACACGAAGGACCGCCGGCGCCGTTTAACCAAACGACGAGCAATCAACCGCCTCAGCCTCAGAATATCTTCATCATCGGCCGGTTCCACTTTAAATGTAAGCCATGGGATGTTTTTCATTACAGATTTCATGTCTTGTTTCAGGAATGAGGAAGATCAGAGAGAATCGCGGCGAGAGAGAAGAAGAATGAAGTGTAAACGGCGCTGCGAAAAAACCAAAGGGTTCTGAAACCCTAAATGATCTTGTGATTACAATCACCTCAACCGGGTTGGGTCCGGAGGTAATGACCGGCCCAACCCTTTTATTTTTTACTTTCTTTTTCTTTTTTTTAATTAAATTATCAAATTTAAAAAAAAAATATTTAAGTTGTTTTTTAAATATTAAAATTGAAACATTTTTTTTAAATATTAAAATCAAAAACATTTTTTTTAAATATTAAAATCAAAAACATTTTTTAAAAATATTAAAATTAAAACACTTTAAAATATTAAAATCAATATATTTTTTTTAAAACCAAGAGAAAATATTTTTTAAAGATTAAGATCTTCTTTTTCTATTTATTCATTATCAAGTAAAAAAAATTAAGCTTAGATTCATATTAAACTTCTCATAAAATAAGAAACCCCAAAAAAATGTCCCATAGCTTCATGCTTCTGTTTTCATAATTGTGTTTACTAACCTAGTTCGTTCACTGTGCAGCTTACCATGTTGTTTCTTTATGTTCGCGTTCTTAAAATTGAATTGTATCATATTGTTGTAACTGTTCCTCCTCTGTAACCTTGCGAATCTTAACAATCGCATTTACGTTTCCGCATTTAAATTTCTGCTGATGTATGATTTCTCACACTGTCATCACTATTATTTTGTCACATTGCACGCACCTCCGAAGGAATTAGGTCTAGCTTTTGGTCGCCGCGCCAATAGTTCTCAACTTCAAACCCTTACAACCTCACAAACCCTAAAATTCACAAACGCCTCGCCGCAGGCAAGATTACAATTTTACCCCTAGCATTAGGTCAAAGAGCCGCCGCGCTCATTTTAGGGTTTCCCGCCGTGGAATACCTAACCTAATTTAACCCTAATATTCACTTAACAATTTACAACGTAGATATTGGAGTTTCTACACTCCGCGTAAGCGTGTCCCTAAGATACGTTTATTCCCCTTGAGGCCTTGACCACAGTCAAGAAGTCTCTAACCTCCCTTTTGAGGGGAACTACGATTACTCTGATTCCACTCCCGTAAGGATACGTAGGCACAAGATGCGATGTCTTGCCGAGTAAACTTAGAATTAACCCCTTAGGTTTATTTTCTCACTTTTAATCCCTTTATACATATATCTTAAGCAAATAAATAAAGCAAATAGTAAACATCTGAACAAAAGGTTCCTGTAGAGTACTACAGAAGTTTAGGGTGCTAATACCTTCCCTAAATTTAACCAACCCCCGAACCCTAGAATTTCCCCGCATTGTGTTTACAATGCAAAAATAGGTTTTCCCTCTTTTGACCTTTTCCTTCGGATAAATCAAAGAGCGGTTGTGAATTGAATTGTGATTCAAACTGATTAATAGTTTGTGATCCTATTTCCACCGCAACAGAAAATGGCGACTTCACTGGGGAACTCCTAACTTTTGAGGGTTATCCCTAACCTGTTCATATTTATTACTATCTGTGTTATTATTCATTTGCATGTATATATTTGCGCTTTGATTGTGGGACTGTTCCTTGTGCTGTGAGATAGGTCCTAACCCGGATCTAGTGTACCTTAGGTAAATGGCAATAGGCCAAGGAAACTGTACGACGTATATCGATACGGTTGATCTGGTGGCCATAGTTAGTGCGACTTCTTGGTTGGTGCTTATATTCCTTAAGTCAAGTTGAGGATAATATTGAGGCTGCCATATGTTGTCAATGCACTAACTGACTTCTAGAACCCTAGTTAACTCATCTTGGCCTTTAGAAAGTAGTGAGGTAACCGGCTTTGGGGCAGACTGAAGTTGGTTGACACTCGATACTACGCTCATTGAGATCTTAAACTTGGAGGGTTTTGGTTGGCAAGTCAGTTGCCTTCTGAACAACCACCCTTGTGAAGGATCAATGATATTGAGATCCCTTAGAACCTGGTTACTTTTGTAGGACAGGATGAACCATCTAACTTCAGGGGAGGGTACTTGCCTTTGAACCTCATGCAAGCCTTTAACCTAGGACTTTGTGTGTTTTCATGCATTGCTCCATAAAGCATCTCATTGCATTGTATTTCATGGAGTTCAAATATCATTTTTGGATATCGCGGGATACCATAAATAAAAAAATAAAATGAAAAAACAAGAAAAAGATTTCCTTGGTACCCCACGACATTCGTAAATGTTTGAATTCCATGAAATCTTCATTTACATTCACATTTTAGCATCATATTTTTGCATTGCATGTGTCTCCCGATTTCTCATACTCGGTTCTCTCACCTTCCAGTTTCGTCACCCTGAGTTCTCGGCACCAATACAACACCAGAGCTCAAACTCGGAAAAGAATGGAGGATCAGGCAAAAGAGATTGATCGCCTTAGCAATGAACTCGAAGACCTTCGAGGGGGTATGGGGCGTATGATGGAATTGTTACATGTCATGAATGCTAAGATGGATACCCAGCCCACTGTTGTTTCTGAGATCACCGACGTTACTGTGGACCCTCCACCAAGTGTGATCGTAGCAAGGGACCCACCTTATGGTCTTGCTCCCGGTTTTGTGCCTCCTCAAGCCACTGTTCCGATTAATCAACCTGTTCAGCAAGCCGTGCCCTTGTTTTCTGAAGTTTCTAGGGGGGCTCCTATCTTTGCACCACCTGTTGTACACACTCGTGCGCAACCGTACTTCAATGAGACAGTTTTTGATAATCTTGATGAGAATGTTGAGGGTTATGAGAAACATGATAAGCTTCGTGAGGAAGTAAACACTATCGTCCAGAGATTGAAAAAGGTAGAGGGTGATCAAATTTTTGGGACTGCTGCAAGGGATGTTTGTTTGGTCTCAGGTTTAGTTATTCCCCCGAAGTTCAAAACTCCGAACTTCGATCGTTATGAAGGTGCCACCTGTCCTAAGAGTCATCTGATCATGTATTATCGCAAAATGGCTGCCCATGTTGAGAATGATAAACTGATGATTCATTGCTTCCAAGACAGTTTGAAGGGTGCTTCTTCCAAATGGTATTTAACTTTAGACCAGTCTCGCATTAAGAGTTTTCAAGATTTATCTGACGCTTTCATCAAACACTACAAGTACAATATGGATCTGGCTCCTGACAGAAGACAGTTGCTGAGTATGTCACAAAAGAATTCTGAGTCATTCAAAGAGTATGCTCAAAGGTGGAGAGAGACTGCTTCGCAGGTAGAACCTCCTTTGACCGAGAAAGAGTTAGCTGATTGGTTTGTCGACACGGTCCGTCCAGAATTTTACGAGAGAATGGTGGGTAGTGTGACTTCAAATTTCTCCGACATCGTTGCTGTGGGTGTCAAGATTGAATTGGGTATGAAGAGTGGTAAAATGACAAATAATCATGGCGCTTCTAAGGATCAGCCGAAGAAACCTCCGTATAGCTCCCAGAAAAAGAAGGAGAGTGAGACTAATGCTATATCCTCTGGTAGACCAAGGGAACGCTTTTATCGGCATCTGCAAGGTTATGCTCAACCTCAAGGGTACCCAGTCCAATATGCTCAACAACCCTATGTGGCAGCTATTACACCTTCTTTCAATCAACAGGTTCCCATGTATCAACCTATGCAACAACCTCCTGTTTATCCGCCTCCTGTCAACTACCTACAGGCACCCAATACTCCTGCTCCTCAACAGCCAAAGAGTCCGGCTCCTCGCCAGAATGTTCCGAACAGAAGAACGTATAAGCCTTGTCCGCCGATTCCGATGACCTTCACCGAGTTGTATCCCTCTTTGGTCAAGCAGGGTCTCATCACTACTCGGGCTTTGGGTCCGCCTCCTAATCCTCTACCCGCCAATTACAACGCCGCTGCTCATTGTTTATTCCATGAGGGTGCGCCTGGCCATGATCTGGAGAATTGTTATGCTCTCAAAAATATTGTCAGGGATTTATTGGAAAAGAAGATTTTGTCATTCGAAGATCCTCAACCAAATGTTAAGAAGAACCCTTTTCCTAACCATGAGAGTGTCAATGCCGTTAGTGTTGATTCGGGGGATGGTTATGCCCTTGACGTTGAACAGATTAAGACTCCTCTCAAAATGTTCCATTCGAAACTGTTTGAAGCAGGTTTAGTAGATACTTCCCACGTTGCATGTGTAAGTTGTGAAGCCAGTACTAAGGGGTGTGTGTTGGTTCAGAATGATGTTCAGAGGCTGATTAATGAGGGTGTTTTACAAGTGACAAGCCAAGCCAAGAAGGATGTAGTCGCCGTGGTTGAGCCTGTCTTCCATCAGCCTGAATCAAAGGGTAAGGTACCAGTGTTTAATCTATCAGGGGCAGGCTCCGCCAATCTCGTGTTCGATATACCGAGGTCGTATATCCCTGAGATGAATCAGCCTAAGCCTATAGTTATTCGAAGACCGAGTCCGTTTCCTTTCAGTGATCCTAAAGCTGTGCCTTGGAAATATGACGTGACTGTGATTGACAAGGAGTCTGGGAAGGTTATTCCAAATGAAGAGGTTAAGGGCACGGTGACCAATATCGCAGAGGTAAGCAGGATGACTCGCAGTGGCCGTGTGTACACTCCCCATTCTAATAAGGATCCACCTAAGGAGACCACTAATATCCCTGTTCCTGCCAAAGACAAAGGTAAGGGAGCCGTCACGAATGATGAAGACGCCGAATTTTTGAGGATCATCAAGAAAAGTGACTATAAAGTTATCGATCAACTTCATCAGACTCCTTCCAAGATCTCAATTCTATCTCTGTTAATGAATTCACCCGCTCATAGGATGGCCTTGCAGAAGGTTTTGACTCAAGCACATGTGGATCAAGATATTAGCACCAGTCGATTTAATAGTGTGATTGCCAATTTAACCGCCTGTAACACCCTCAGTTTCAGCAATGAAGAGTTACCGAAGGAGGGTCCGAACCATAATCGTGCTTTACATATATCGGTAAAATGTCAAGAGGACAATTTAGCGAGAGTGCTAGTGGACACCGGCTCTTCTCTGAATGTTCTACCCAAGAGGGTTCTTGATAAGTTGGCTTGTAAAGAGACTGTGTTGAAACCTACTCCTTTGGTTGTCAAGGCTTTCGATGGCTCTCGCCGATCGGTAATGGGGGAGGTTGAGCTTCCTATCCTGATTGGTCCGCAAGTTTTTAGTATCACGTTTCAAGTCATGGATATTAATCCCAATTACAGTTGTTTACTTGGAAGGCCGTGGATTCATGCCGCTGGGGCAGTGACCTCAACGTTACATCAAAGGATGAAATTCGTGACCGATGGAAAGTTGGTTATTATACACGGTGAGGAAGATCTGATGGTCAGTAACCTGTCTTCTTTCTGTTACATCGAGGCCGATGAGAATGATTTAGACATTTCCTTTCAAGCACTTGAGATCGCCAATGCTGTTCTGCTGGAAGTCGAAGAGACAGTGGGTCAGGGTAATCCATCTTTTGCATCTCTGAAGAGTACCAAATCAACAATTGACAGGGGCATTCCTGAAGGTTGGGGAGAGGTAATTGATGTCAAGACCAAGACTGATCGCTCTGGGTTGGGTTACAAACCAACTCAGAATGGAGCTGCCACGACTGTCGAAGGGCGTCCGAAGGTTATCCAAGAAGTATTTGTCAGCGGAGGTTTCCAAGTCAGTGCCATCAGCGACTGCGAAGAAAATGAAGAGCTGAGCAACCTGGTGTTTAAGGGTGATGCAGTTTTGAACAACTGGGAGGCCGTAGAGATCCCTGTTATTTTTCCCTTGTCAAAGTAATTGTTTTTTTAAGTTTCATTTACATTTTCAAATAAAAATCTGTAGCTCTGCCCAAGGCTATAGGGTCGTTTTGTCGGGCCACCTTTCATTTCTAAAAAGATATTAATAAAAGCATTTTGTTCAATTCCACTTTGGTTCATTTGCGTTTTTCACCTTTAAAAATGAAATTGGCAACCTTTCTTCAAAAAAATAATAATAAAAAAAAAAAAACAGCATTTCATTCTTACATGTCTTCGAGCATTTTAATTAAGTAAGCCTTCCATCATGCAGAGATATCGTAAGCCTTGTTGGATCCAATGACTTTACTGACACTCCTGACTGGGATGCACCCATCAATCAAGATGAGGACGAGGGTGAAGAGGATTTTGAAGTACCCGCGGAACTGACAAGATTGATTGAGTACGAGTACACAGAGCTTCAACCGCATAAAGAGCAGGTGGACCTAATTAATCTCGGTACGGATGAGAGCAAGAAAGAGGTCAAGATTGGTGCAATGCTTGGGACGGAGATTAGGCCGAGGTTGATTGAGTTGTTAAAAGAGTATATTGATGTGTTTGCATGGTCGTATCAAGATATGCCGGGCCTAGACACGGATATTGTTGTTCATAAGTTGCCGCTTAAGCCAGATTGTCCGCCTATCAAACAAAAGCTTCGAAGAACGAGACCCGACATGGCTTTGAAGATTCGAGATGAGGTTAAAAAGCAGTTGGATGCAGGTTTCTTGGCAGTCGCAAAATATCCAGATTGGGTTGCCAACATTGTGCCAGTACCCAAGAAGGACGGTAAAGTTAGGATGTGTGTAGACTACAGGGATCTGAACAAAGCAAGTCCAAAAGACGACTTCCCACTGCCACATATTGATACACTGGTAGACAATACGGCCAGTTTTGCGTTGTTCTCATTTATGGATGGTTTCTCCGGCTATAATCAGATCAAGATGGATCCCGATGATCGAGAGAAGACTACTTTCATTACTCCTTGGGGAACCTTCTGCTACAAAGTCATGCCCTTCGGTTTAAAGAATGCAGGGGCAACCTACCAACGTGCTATGACCACTCTCTTTCATGATATGATGCACAAAGAAATTGAGGTGTATGTGGACGATATGATAGCCAAATCTCAGAGTGAAGAGGAGCATTTAGACCATTTGGTGAAGCTGTTTGAACGACTCAGGAAATATCAGTTGAAATTGAATCCTGCAAAATGTACCTTCGGTGTCAGATCTGGAAAACTGCTTGGTTTCATTGTTAGCCAGCGAGGGATTGAGGTGGATCCTGACAAAGTCCGAGCCATTCAAGATATGCCGGCTCCGCGAACCGAGACGCAAGTTAGGGGTTTTCTGGGACGTCTGAATTATATTTCCAGGTTTATCTTTAATATGACCGCTACTTGTGAGCCGATATTCAAGTTGCTTTGCAAGGGGCAGACAGTTGAGTGGAACCCTGATTGTTAGAAAGCGTTCGAGAAGATTAAGGGTTATTTGCAAGATCCCCCTATTCTGATCCCGCCCGTACCTGGAAGACCGTTGTTTATGTACCTTACTGTGCTCGAGAAGTCTATGGGTTGTGTGCTTGGACAACATGATGAGACTGGGAAAAAGGAACATGCGATTTATTACCTGAGCAAGAAGTTTACCGATTGCGAAAACAGATACTCACCATTAGAGAAAACTTGTTGTGCATTGGCATGGGCCGCAAAGCGCCTTCGGCAATATATGGTCTGTCATACCACGTTATTGATTTCTAAAATGGATCCGATCAAGTATATTTTCGAAAAACCTGCTCAAACCGGGAGGCTAGCCCGGTGGCACATGTTGTTATCTGAATATGACATCCAGTATGTACCCCAGAAAGCGATTAAGGGTAGTATCTTATCTGATTACCTTGCAGACCAGCCAGTTGAAGATTATGAACCTCTTAAGCTCGATTTTCCTGATGAGGATATTTTGTTGATTAAAAGAGATTGTGAAGAGCCAGATCCGAGCGAAGGTCCAGAACCAGGTCTTTGGTGGAAGATGATGTTTGATGGCTCCTCGAATTTCAATGGGCATGGTATAGGCGCCGTTTTGATGAACCCAAAGGGTGGATTCACTCCATTTACAGCAAGATTGGACTTTGAATGCACTAACAACGTCGCAGAATATGAAGCATGTATCCTCGGCCTCGAAGCGGCGATTCACCTCCGAATCAAACTTCTTAAAGTAAGTGGTGACTCAACCTTGGTTATTTACCAGGTACAAGGCAAATGGGAGACGAAGAATGAGAAGTTAATCCCTTATAAAGACTATATTATTGAGCTGATCAAGTATTTCGACGAGATAGAGTTCGAGCATGTTCCTAGATCCGAGAATCACGTAGCTGATGCATTAGCCATGTTAGCATCCATGTGGAAAGTTAAGTTCGTTAATGAAGCACCTCTTATCCATATCGAGCGCAAAGTTGAGCCCGCTTATTGTCAGTTGGTCGAAGAAGTCGAGGCGGATGAAAAGCCTTGGTTTCACGATATCAAGAACTATCTCGTCAAGCAAGAGTATCCCGAGGGTGCCACTAGTCTGGACAAGAAAACATTGAGAAGATTGGCGTCCAAATTCTTTATCAGTAATGGTGTGTTGTACAAGAGAAATCACGACATGGTCCTGCTCAGATGTGTTGATAAACGGGAAGCGGACATGTTACTACAGGAAATTCATGAGGGGACCTTCGGAACCCATGCCAATGGTTATGCTATGTCCAAGAAGATGTTAAGGGCTGGGTATTACTGGTTAACCATGGAAGCCGACTGCATCCAATACGCTAGGAAATGCCATAAGTGCCAAATTTATGCTGATAAAATGCATGTACCTCCGTCACCGTTGAATGTTTTGTCTTCACCATGGCCGTTCTCTATGTGGGGCATTGACATGATTGGGGCAATTGAGCCGAAAGCTTCTAATGGACATCGTTTTATCCTCGTTGCTATAGATTATTTCACCAAGTGGGTAGAGGCTGCCTCCTACGCCAACGTGACCAAGCAAGTGGTTGCCCGATTCATCAGGAAAGAGATCATCTGCCGCTATGGAGTCCCAAGCCGGATAATAACTGACAATGGCACCAATCTGAATAATAAGACTATGAAAAAGTTGTGTGATAGCTTCAGGATCACTCACCATAACTCTTCTCCGTACCGTCCTAAGATGAATGGGGCCGTTGAAGCTGCGAATAAGAATATCAAGAAGATCCTGCAAAAGATGGTTGTGACTTACAAAGATTGGCATGAGATGTTACCGTTTGCTTTGCATGGATACAGAACCTCGGTGAGAACTTCGACAGGGGCAACACCTTTCTCACTGGTATATGGAATGGACGTCGTGCTCCCCATCGAAGTAGAGATACCTTCGCTAAGAGTGTTAATGGAAGCTGAACTTGAGGAAGCTGAGTGGGTTCAAGACAGATTGGATCAGTTGAATCTCATTGACGAGAAGCGCTTGACAGCCATGTGCCATGGGCAATTATATCAGAAACGGATGAAAAGAGCGTTTGATAAGAAGATCCGTATCCGTGAGTTCCGTCAAGGAGAGCTCGTACTCAAAAAGATCTTACCAGTACATAAAGATATGCGTGGAAAGTGGATGCCCAATTATGAGGGCCCATTCGTTGTAAAGACTGTCTTCTCCGGAGGGTCTCTAATACTTACGACAATGGACGGTGAAGAACTAGCACATCCCGTGAATTCTGATGCAGTCCGAAAATATTATGCCTAAAAACCCGCTAAGTCGAAAACCTGCAAAAGGCGACTTAGGCAAAAGTAAGGGTGAAAAAGAAAAAAGAAATAATAACAAAAGCTCGCTAAGTTGAAAACCCGAAAGGGCGGCTTAGGCAAAAAAGAGCGTCCCGGTGGATTGAAAACCCGAAAGGGCGGTCCAGGCAAAAGTTAGGGACAAAGGCATTTCATTGCATCAGAAGACACTGATTATCTCGAACATACTTTCCGCATGAGAGCCATGTTTCAGTTATTTCATCCTTGCCCAAAGCAAGATTCTGGATTAGTCCTAGTTATTAGTGTCAGTAGGTGTTATTGGATTCAATGTAACCCTTTTCCCATGTTGCCAATTTCAAAATGTAATCATCTGTGGAGCTATGCCTTCAGCAAGCAGCCACCCTTTAATAAAAGATACCATCTCGTTACTTACATTCCTTGGTGCATTGCTCTTTATTTTCTATTTGCTATGCAAAATGCGTTTATTCCTAAAATTTGAAAATGAAAGGTGCATTGTAGATTTTTCAAAACTGTTTTTCCAAAAAAAAAAACAAAACAAATTTGAAATGTAATAAATTACTTTGACTAGTGGAAATCCCAAAAGGATCTCTTCATTCCCCGGAAACATCATTATTGCAGAAACACTTTCAAACCATTGCCCAGTGATAGTCCCCAGAGAGACTATAAGCTGACAACCTTTTCTTGGGTAACTCGAAAGTGTCCCTCAGGTTTTCTTCTCCCCATGTGAAGACGTGATACTGTACACCCAAGCAGATTACCTTCTCCCCAGAGAATTCAGAACTTTAAAACCAGATTTGGTTCTACCATTGATCGTTCTTACCCATGATTGACGTTTTGGTTGCAGAGAACGCAGGGTATCTCCGTCGAGATGTTTATTTCATCTCTCGTCCCATCTCTAGTCTGTTCGTCAGCATACGCAAGGGCATAAGCATCACATGCCTATTTCATTACACATTCATTACATATTCATTACTTACTCATTACATACCCATTTCATGATGTCCTGTATATTTACATACATAGACATCAACATACATTCACATTAACATATGCATCAACATATGCGTTAGCCTTCCCAGGTTCATCGTGTCTTCATCATTGGTCGTTACCACCGAGTAACTGGGGTTTGTCCATTCTCTCCAAATAGATTGTCAGCCCTAAGCATAAAATACTTACTTGTTTCCAGTTTCCCCACCGAGCTCGATCCTCGTAGATGACGGTTACTTCAGCTATCTTTCCTCACCAGGATAAGATATTTACCCTTCGAGATCATTCCCTCGATGGAGTCTTGATTACCAGTCTTCTTTCTAGCTCGATCCTAGATTGAATCTCGGTCATGTCGGTAGTCAAGCCCAACCGGACGTGCATTTATTTTGCACCTTCTGAAGGTTTTCACCATACCATGACAGATACGCGACTATCTCGTTTGAGAGGTTTATCACTGTACCCGGACGTGCATTTATTTTGCACTATCTTTCAAAAAAATCAACTACAATCCTTTACAGATACATGCCAGTTCATGCCTGGATAATTTATTATTACAATCCTACATCTTACAGCATCAATATACAACATTTCTCACCCAAGAAGTCGATCATATCCTCGTTATGACTCGCAGCAAATGGCCATTTCCATGGAGCAGTTGGGCTTCCATTTCCCTGCCGTCTTGAGGTTTGAGCCAAATCATATTCAGGAGAGCACGATTCTGAAATATGAGTAAATTCAGTCATCCAGTTTCATATTCAGGAGAGCACGATTCTGAAATATGAGTAAATTCAGTCATCCAGTTTCATATTCAGGAGAGCACGATTCTGAAATATAAGTACATTCAGTCATCCAGTTTCATATTCGGGAGATCACGATTCTGAAATATGAAAAAATCCAGTCAGCCAGTTTCATATTCAGGAGAGCACGATTCTGAAGTATGAAGATTTTCATTTACCCTTTATCCGAATCATATTCAGGAGAGCACGATTCTGAAGTATGAGGAAGTTCAGTTTACCCTTTTCATGTTCAGGAGAACATAATCTTGAAGCATGAAGAAGTTTATTTATCCTCCGGTAGGAGAAGAATCAGAATCGTATTCCAGGCGCCGACCTTAAAATGCGAGGAGATTTATTTATCAGATAAGCAGCAGCCTCTTTATTTGAGTGCTTATCCATTTTTGCGCATAAGTCCCTTCCAACGATAAGTGACAGTTCTCCCTCGAGAAGCTTATCAGGGCATTTCCCATTAAAGACCATTTATCTTGGGCATACAGTCGGTCTTTACCCTGTATATCTGATACGGATTTCCGAGAAGTTCGTTTGATCCTGTCACGAGAGATAGTTCACAGAAGCTTGGATGTTATTCTTTGCTCAATGCTCCAGCATTCTGTAATCAATCTTACCATCGTACGTGATCCAGTTTTATTTTTAGATTCCCCAGTGGAGGCCGTCTCATAGGTACCATCTCCATTCGAGGATCTCGTTCCTTTTCTAAAAGTGACAATTGGTCATTCGCACCAGTTGACTATCATTTTTAGAATTCCCCAGTGTTATACTGTGTCTCAGTGCGTCATTTTCCCCAGTGTGTTTCTTCTCGTGGCGTCTGTCCCAGTGTCGTCATGTTCATCAACATTTTCGCATTCATTATTCCAGCATACGCATCATATCATAGTCATGGCATCATCTGCATTAAGTCGTTCCAGTTTTGTCCATAGCATTGCATATCGTCGCATATAAGGACAAAATTTTCGGTTATCTATATTTAAATCTCTCCACCACGATTCCTCGAGTCTCTGTTACTCAAATCGTCCGGTGTAGCTATTTAAATAGGGGCAACTGTAATACCCCAAATTTTACCCTTATATTTAGTCAGTCATTTCGCATATCATCTCATATGTACATTTGCTAACCACTAACAAGTTATGAAGGTTTTTGTTTTGCAGATTGGGTCTCAGGGGTATTTTGGTCATTTTACACAAATTCTACCAATTCTTTGAAAACGGGCTGTTATTACGTTCTGAGGCACTTATTTGCCAATTGGGTCAAGGTGCCGGTTTGTTTTGTCAGAAATATGATTGGACTCGGGGCCGCGTCTTGTTTGATATTGAAACATTTCTGAAACAGTCTTGTTTCCTCTTAGTAAAATGGAGTTGGGTTGAAAAAGAAGTGGATACTGTTAAGGTTATTCTGAGAAGAGATGTGATCAACGAGATTTTAATTTGAATTTGTTTGGATATAATCATATGGCGGGGTATCATTTATAAAAGGCAAAGGAGAAATAAGTTTTAAATATTTTTGAACTTTGTGTTCATAAGTACTTATAAGTTACAACTCAAGAAGGAACTTAAATAATTCTGAATTATTATTCATGGATACTTTGAATTTACAAGTGAGAAAGTAAATATGAATATTTGTTGAATTTCATTTCATAAATATTTATAGTTTACAAATTGATAAAGTGAATTCGAATTTGGTTTACAAGAGTTTCATTTACAATAAATCCTAAATCCTAAAAGTTCCTAAATGCCTTCATGCTGTCCTTGAGCTTCTCCACGAGTCCTCGACTAACCTGCACGTCAAAACAATACAACACAGAATGGAAAAGTGTTAGAGGTTGTTTGACACTCTCAGAACAATTGTCATCATCGAGTGCCGGGAGGGCACAACCGAAGCCGCATCCTACTCCCGTTACCGGTCCATGCCATTGGCATCAAATCAGGTAGTTTCGTTCTTATCTTAAGAGGTGACCGAGAGAGAAAGAGATAAAAGAAGTTTTGGGCCGAAAGAGGATTCACGCGACTTTGGATTCAATACTAGGCATCATCTCATCAAGTAAATTCTCCAAATTGATAACCAAACTGAACTAAAATCTGAACCACATTCATTCATCAATTCACATTAATTATGAACCAACACGAAGGTAAACACTAGCCAGCTCAGGTTCAGACCCGAATGCCGACAGGTCTGAACCATTTCTCTATCACCTACAAGCATAACATCATCACTAACACAATAACAGGTAGCAAACAGCATCATTATTCGCAAGCAGTATCAGCACATAAGCTACATGTCTGCAGGCCAGCATCTGCAAGCAAGTGATGTCGCAGTATCAGCAATAACAGTTAACATTTTCATGACAACAGGTAACTTATCAGGCATGCATTAGAGAAGGCAAGGATTCTATACAGCAGGACATATGTGCATTGCACACCCAACTGATAACCATGTTCTGCACTAAGAAAGTTAGTGAGCGGGCACAATGCCTTACGCACGAATTGGCAACAGCCAACATCCAAAGCGCATCAGACAAACGGGTCTATTCCCCAATCAGCCCAACACCAGTATGGAAATAAACATGAAAACTCCCATCAATGGAATACTATCCAATGCTGGAAATCTGACAGCTCAATTAAAGCTTCTGATGATAATCTGCAGCTTTTGGAGCAGACTTTCCCAATGATCAGTGCGTAAATTGAATGTATGAATGCAGACCCCTGCCAACTGCATAAGCCACAACTACAGCTTACAACCTACATCGGGCATAAATCATAAACAGCCAAGATTAGTCAACAACAATAACAGCATAACAGGCATAACAGGTCAAATTAGCGAAGCAAAACTGTTACACCTTTTTCAAATTCTGCAACGTCCTGCATTTGCATGATACACCAGGCGAGTAAACTTGAGAGATGTGACCAAGTGGCAACTCACAAAGATACAACTCCAACTGCTATCGACACGGCTTTGAGCATATCTGCCTGACTTGCATTTATGATGAAGGATGCAATCATCAGCCAGCAGCAAGTCTTTGTCTCTGCGTGCGTAAAACTGGTAAATCAGGCATTGGCATGATGTTTCGGGGAAATAGAAAATCAAGGCATTTTATTAATAAATGAACTACAGGACTGATAATCTAAAGGAGAGTGAAATTTAACTTCGGCCCTCAGCTCAACTCATCATCGGGCACGAGACTCGAGCAGCCAGGAGGACTATGGCCGTGGCCATTATCAAACTCCCTACCGAGCATCGAAAATCGAAATAAGGCAACTGTTTCGAACAATTCAATGTAATTCGCAAGGCAACTACATCCGACAACCCAATGTGGCTCAGACTATTAAGTCGTCATCACCATTATGTCCTTTCTCGCCAATGGCACAAGACCGGCAGCCTCCGAACTTATTTGCACCTGAAAGCAGAAGAGAGAAAATCAGTGTACTTCCCAAATAACGCGAAACTCATCACAAGTCAAGCTGGATTATATCAGTAAAACCAGATTTATCAGAACAGATCAATCCATATCAACAGGCGAATCACAAAAGTCCATATCTGAGAAGATCCGAAAATCCCTCATTGATCAAATTATATCAGAAGCAGATATCCAAACAAGAGGGTTTTCGAAACAGATCACAACCAATCCGATTTCAATCCACAATATCCAAAATAGGTTTGGTTCCAAAACAGATTGAAGTAAGCCCGTTTCTGAAAGCAAATCAAATCAAGCTGGGAATATACATTCCAAATGAATCCAAAAAAGGAAGTTTTCGAACCAAATAAGCCATATCAGCAATGAATCCCAATCATATCTGAAAACCAGTAAAATCAAATTAGAAAAGGAAATTCCGATCAAATCAGAAAGATATAGTTTGTGAAAGTCACTATCCCAAAAGGCGTTCAATCAAATAATATCAAATCAAATCGAAAATCGGATTTCATGGAAGAAAAACGAAAATCACAAGGCCCAAAAGGAGTTAGAAAGAGATATATAAAGAGAACGACATCACCTGAGGAAAGGGGCCAAGAAAAAATCACTGAACGAGAAACCCTAACGACCGCGACGTCAAGAAGAAGGAGAAGTTTTCCACCAAAACCATCACGAGACTTCAACTCGTTCACACGAAGGACCGCCGGCGCCGTTTAACCAAACGACGAGCAATCAACCGCCTCAGCCTCAGAATATCTTCATCATCGGCCGGTTCCACTTTAAATGTAAGCCATGGGATGTTTTTCATTACAGATTTCATGTCTTGTTTCAGGAATGAGGAAGATCAGAGAGAATCGCGGCAAGAGAGAAGAAGAATGAAGTGTAAACGGCGCTGCGAAAAAACCAAAGGGTTCTGAAACCCTAAATGATCTTGTGATTACAATCACCTCAACCGGGTTGGGTCCGGAGGTAATGACCGGCCCAACCCTTTTATTTTTTACTTTCTTTTTCTTTTTTTTAATTAAATTATCAAATTTAAAAAAAAAATATTTAAGTTGTTTTTTAAATATTAAAATTGAAACATTTTTTTTAAAAATTAAAATCAAAAACATTTTTTTTAAATATTAAAATCAAAAACATTTTTTAAAAATATTAAAATTAAAACACTTTAAAATATTAAAATCAATATATTTTTTTTAAAACCAAGAGAAAATATTTTTTAAAGATTAAGATCTTCTTTTTCTATTTATTCATTATCAAGTAAAAAAAATTAAGCTTAGATTCATATTAAACTTCTCATAAAATAAGAAACCCCAAAAAAATGTCCCATAGCTTCATGCTTCTGTTTTCATAATTGTGTTTACTAACCTAGTTCGTTCACTGTGCAGCTTACCATGTTGTTTCTTTATGTTCGCGTTCTTAAAATTGAATTGTATCATATTGTTGTAACTGTTCCTCCTCTGTAACCTTGCGAATCTTAACAATCACATTTACGTTTCCGCATTTAAATTTCTGCTGATGTATGATTTCTCACACTGTCATCACTATTATTTTGTCACATTGCACGCACCTCCGAAGGAATTAGGTCTAGCTTTTGGTCGCCGCGCCAATAGTTCTCACCTTCAAACCCTTACAACCTCACAAACCCTAAAATTCACAAACGCCTCGCCGCAGGCAAGATTACAATTTTACCCCTAGCATTAGGTCAAAGAGCCGCCGCGCTCATTTTAGGGTTTCCCGCCGTGGAATACCTAACCTAATTTAACCCTAATATTCACTTAACAATTTACAACGTAGATATTGGAGTTTCTACACTCCGCGTAAGCGTGTCCCTAAGATACGTTTATTCCCCTTGAGGCCTTGACCACAGTCAAGAAGTCTCTAACCTCCCTTTTGAGGGGAACTACGATTACTCTGATTCCACTCCCGTAAGGATACGTAGGCACAAGATGCGATGTCTTGCCGAGTAAACTTAGAATTAACCCCTTAGGTTTATTTTCTCACTTTTAATCCCTTTATACATATATCTTAAGCAAATAAATAAAGCAAATAGTAAACATCTGAACAAAAGGTTCCTGCAGAGTACTACAGAAGTTTAGGGTGCTAATACCTTCCCTAAATTTAACCAACCCCCGAACCCTAGAATTTCCCCGCATTGTGTTTACAATGCAAAAATAGGTTTTCCCTCTTTTGACCTTTTCCTTCGGATAAATCAAAGAGCGGTTGTGAATTGAATTGTGATTCAAACTGATTAATAGTTTGTGATCCTATTTCCACCGCAACAATATCCCCATCCTATAATAATGTCACTAGTCCGGGCGTAGGACTTATCTCACAACACAAGGAACAGTCCCAAATCAGAGCATAATATATACATGCAAATGAATAGTAAAACAGATAGTAATAAATACGAACAAGTTAGGAATAACCCTCAAAAGTTTAGAAGACTCCCCAGTGAAGTCGCCATTTTCTGTTGCGGTGGAAATAGGATCACAAACTATTAATGAGTTTGAATCGCAATTCAATTCACAACCGCTCTTTGATTTATCCGAAGGAAAAGGTCAAAAGAGGGAAAACCTATTTTGCATCGTAAACACAATGCGGGGAAAGATCTAGGGTTCGGGGGTTGGTTAAATTTAGGGAAGGTATTAGCACCCTAAACTTCTATAGTACTCTACAGGAACCTTTTGTTCAGATGTTTACTATTTGCTTTATTTATTTGCTTAAGGTATATGTACAAAGGATTAAAAGTGAGAAAGAAGACCTAAGGGGTTAATTCTAAGTTTACTCGGCAAGACATCGCATCTTGTGCCTACGTATCCTTACGGGAGTGGAATCAGAGTAATCGTAGTTCCCCTCAAAAGGGAGGTTAGAGACTTCTTGACTGTGGTCAAGGTCTCAAGGGGAATAAACGCATCTTAAGGACACGCTTACGTGGAGTGTAGAAACTCCAAATCTCTACGTTGAATTGTTAAGTTGTAATTAGGGTTAAATTAGGGATTCCACGGCGGGAAACCCTAAAATGAGCGCGGCGGCTCTCTGACCTAATGCTAGGGGTAAAATTGTAATTTTGCCTATGGCGAGGCATTTGTGAAAATTAGGGTTTGTAGTTTGTAAGGTTTTGGAGTTGAGGACTATTGACACGGCGGTCAAATGCTAGGCCTAATTCCTTCGGGTGTGTGTAATGTGACAGAAATATTGCAATACATCAGCAGAAATTTAAACCATACATTAGCGGAAATTTAAATGCGAAAAGTAAACACGATTATTAGGTTCGCGAGATTACACTTGAGATACAGATACAAATATGAATGAAACTTAAATGAAAATTCAATACACCAAATATGAACTGCAAAAAAAATGAACACCCGTTAGTAGGCAGAGAAGATGGAGATCTTACTATTGTTTATTTAAAAAATCTTACTAATTTAATGTTGGCTTGCAAAAGAGAAATTTAAAAAAAAAGTTTTTTATTTTTATATTTTTTTTAAAAAGAGTTTTTATTTATTTTATTAAAAAAAGTTTTTCATTTTATATTTACAAAAGTTTAATTTTATTAAAAAAGGTTTTAATCTATTCTTAATAATTATATTTTAAAGGGATTAAAATGAGAAAAAATATTTTTTTAAAAAAATTACGAAATTAAAATGTTAAGAAAAAGTTTTTTTAAAACATAAAACAAATTAATAAAACAAAAAAAAAATAAAAAGGGAAAAGGGTTGGGCCGGTCATCACACCCGGACCCAACCCATGTGGCAGACATAATGAAAATTAGGGTTCCCAGACCCCAGCTCGCGACGCCGTTTCCATTCGTTCTTCCTCTCGTTTCTCTCATTCTCATCTTTCTTCTTCCTCGCGCCGTGATCTTCTCTGTTCCTGAAACAAAACACGAACCACAAAAATATGTGAGATAACGCATTTACATTTGATTTGGCCGATGATGCTAAAGCTGAGGCCGTGGAGTCGATTGCCCGTCGTTCTTCGTGAACGATGAAGGTGATCTCTTTGGGCGATGATTCGCGTTCGGTGATGGTGATCTCTCTGAGCGATGATGACGATCGCTTCGTCTGAGCTTACGCCGTTTAGAGTGTTCGCATGTGGATTCTTCGCCGTTTCTGGTACTCTCCGTCTAGGGTTTCAACTCCCTTTCCATCAGGTTGTATCTCCCTTTTTATACACGCTTTATTTTTCTTTTTGGGCCTTGAACTTGTGTTATTCTGAGATTTGATTTTGTGGTGATATTATTTGATTTTGATTTTTCCAGATTGAGTTCCAATACGATGCTTTCTGATACGATTGGGATCTCAATTCATTTTTCTGGTATGACTTTGATTGATTCAAAATGAGTTCCAATGGGATACGATTTGGTTCCATCTGATACATTCCCCTTTTAGGATTTGATTGGTCTCTGATTTCCAGCTGATTCTTCTGACCCTATTCGATTTAATAACCTGAAATGAGTTGTTTTTATCTGCTTTGGGATTTTCTGATATGGTTTGCCTTCAGATTGGGTTGATTGGCATCTGATATTAATTCACGGGATTTCTTGATGGATTCATTTTGATTTGTTCGTCTATTTTTCCCAGATTGAATTCCAATACAATTTGGACCTGACTCGAAACTTTCTATTTCCAGATTCAATTTGATTTGATCGTCTTCTGATTAGACTCTTGCTGATGTGAATTGGATTGCTTTTGGGGAATTTGGATACTGATTTGATTCCTGATGCGATTTTGTTTTGATTCAATCCTGATCATTAGCACTTACTTTTCTTTTTCTTCTTTCAGGATGGACACTTTGCCTTGATCTTTGCCGCCGAGACGGGTACATGGTAATGATGACGCTTAGTCTGAACCACTTGGAGCAGGATACTACATCCTGGCTTCTGATCATATTGCTGCTTCTGATTGAATTGGTGATGATGACTTGGGCTATGATGTTTGATTAACTGAGCCCCGTGTTTGATGATTTGTTTGTTTTATGAACTGAGCATGATTTGATAACTTGTTTTGGTGACTTATTTGGTGGGGCAATGATGCTCATGACTGAGCCCCATTCTGCGCTATGCTTCGTGCTGCAACTTGGTGTCCATTTCTTTGTGACTTGCCATCTGTATCGTGTGAAGCTGGCCCTCCTAACTGACAACCTTTTGGTATGTTTTATGCAGCTTGATGCGGTTTTGTGTGGATACTTCATTCTTCTTGCTAAACTTGCTTTCTTCGTATGCTGTTACCTTTTCTTTTCTTTGGATCCTGTTGGGCATGATTTACAGGACGTTTTCTATGGCTTCTTGCGCATAATTCTGCCTTCTGATGCATTGTTTAGTTTGCATATGGTATTCTGTTTGCAATGTGATGCAGCTTTGGCTTGTATTCAATTCTCTTGTCTTGTTTTGGTATGCTTTTGAGCCGAAGGCTTTGATGGTGTATGATGCTGTTTGGTTTCGTTTCTCTGCCCTGTTCAGGATTGCTGCAGTTTGATGCCTTATGGCAACTTATGAATCGTTTTGAGTTTTGAATGCTGAACCTGATATTGATGTGTTTGTGGATTTTCAGGTGTGGAAGCTTCGGAACCAAAGTGACTCAGACCTGCCGGCATCCGGGTTTGAGTCAGAATTTGCCTATGTTGCCTCATTCTCGTATCAGTTTGGAAATCCAATCGCGGCAAAACGAATCAGTCCCGCTTCTTTTATTTTTTTCTATCTCTCGGATGTCCCGTATCGATAAGAACAGGTATTACCTGATCTGACGCCCACGGCGCGGATCGGTAACGGGGGTAGGACGCAGCTTCGGTTGTGCCACTCCCGGCACTCGATGATGACATTGTTCTGAGAGTGTCAAAAAACTTCTAACATTTTTTTTTCCTACACTGTTTGTTTCCTTTTTGATGTGCAGGTTAGTCGAGGATTCGTGGAGAAGTTCAAAGACAACATGAAGACATTTAGATGTTCTTAGGATAGATACTTTAATGTAATCCCTTAGGATTTAGAACTTTAATGTATTTCCTTGTAACAACACTTATAAAATATGAAGCAATCTCCACTTCTTGTATGATGACATTTTTCATGAAATAAAATTCCCAAAATTTTGAATTTATTTATATTTTATTCTTAGTTAAAAAATATAAACATTTGTGAATAAATCCACAAGTATTTAAATTCCTTAATATAGGCATAAAATATAAATACTCCCCAGTGGTATTCTTATTGGTGCACTCGTCTCATTTGTAATCCTAATCTCATCATCCGATTAAAATGTTAACCAACCATTTCATAACCAAACACATATGGGCACCGTAATCACAACAGTTTCAGCATCAACAATAACACTACTCGTAATTAAATTCCACTGACCAAATGCCAAAATCTTAATATGATCAGAACTGGTGATAGATAAATGCCTCAAAACAATAACGTATCAAATGCCTCAGAATTTTAATAACAGCCCGTCTTCAAGGAATTGGTAGAATTTGTGTAAAATGACCAAAATACCCCTGGGACCAAATCTGCAAAACAAACACCTTCGTAACTTGTTAGTGGTTAGAAAATGTACATATGAGACGAGATGCGAAATGACTGACTAAGTATAAGGGTAAAATTTGGGGTATTACAATTTCCTTTCCCTCTCTTTGGGATAAATAACGAATAGTGGCGACTCTTCTGTCCTTGCCAGCCCCTCTTTCGCAGCGATGCGACACTTATGAATGAGACTTATTCCTCATTTCAATGATGAGTTGAGAGGTCTTTGATGCTGGTTTGTGGATTTTGTTTAACCTTTTTAGGTTGACTTTTATGTTCATTTGTTTGACCCTCGACAACCCTCCTTCAAAATGGGCCTCCCAAATGGATCAATTCCTTGGGTGATGTTTTGAATGGACTTTGGTTGTGTTGTTTTGGCCCGTGGTTTCCAACATCTTTAAGTGCTTTGTGCATTTTATTTGGATTTATTTGAACTATTTTCCTATTTATGGAGTACTTTACAAGTCAAGCTACCCCTAAGGAAGGTTCACACACACACTTGACCTAGTTTTGATGGAAAATGACCCTTGTGGATCCCATATGCTTCCAACTCTTTTTGATTCACATTATTAACATGTTACAGTGGTTGTTTGAAATTTTTTAGGTCATAAAGTTGGTTGGTTATTGTTGTAAGTTGCATTTGTTTAAGGCTTTCCATTTGGTGTTGAATGTTGAAAGTGTTTAGAACCTAGGTTCTTTACCATGCCTCATCTTGGAATATGCTTTGGCTTTCTTTCTTCTTTAGATTGCATATCCTATTCTCTTGTTCTCACTTCTGTCCTAGGACCTTGGAGACTCATCCAAGTTAATTTGATGCCTCTTGTTTTCACTTTGAGTTTGACTTGGATGAGAGGCCACTTTGAGAACTTTCTTTTGGTTTCTTTTCTTGCAGGATCATGGTGATGCTTTTGGTTGAGTTTCATTTTGTGTTTCTTGCTGCCCAAGCCTTATCTCCCATCCTCACATTGATAATGCCTTCTTCTTCTTCTTCTTGTTTACTTTGCCTTGGTTAGTGATTGATGTACAAGTGGTTGTAGGAATTCTATTTCTCCCACTTCATCTCACTTTTGACTTGAACTTATTTAAGTTCTTTGGTTTGCTATTCTTCTTTGTTTTGCATCTTTTGTTTGCATTTAAGAGGTTGAGATGTGCTTGTGGTGGCTACTGCCCCACACTTTGTTCCTCTCTCTTTCTTCATCTTTGTTTTGCATAGCATGTTTTCATCTTCTTTCTTCTTTCACTTATGCTTTCTTCTTCTTTCTTCTTTGCCATGTTCCCTTAGGACCTCTAATCTTTCTTGTTCAATATTGATTATGATAGACAATAGGTTTGAACCCATGCATGACAAAATTAGGGTAGCTTTCCCTTTTCATCCCAATCATAGGTGCACTTTGCATGAGAACATTAGGTTGAGTTTAGTCTCCCTTTAGAGTTGTGTCTCTCTCTTCTCATCTTCAGACTTCTTCAAGTCACATAATAAAGGATAATGAGTGTTGTACGCTACGAGCCTTAAGCATTTGAGAAATGATGATTGGGGGGCCTCCTCTTAATTTTCTAGAGTGTTTAGCGTATGTCCTTTGGACGATATGCGACACATTCGCTCCTAAGTCATAGTCTTTAGTGCAACATGAATTACAAACACAATTCAATTCAGTTCTTCAAAAAAACACAAAAACAAACTTCAAATCTTTTTTATCCTTCGGGATTAATGGAAAACCTTTTTCATAAAGAGAGTTTGTTAACTCTTGGTTCTACCGCAAACAGGTAACGCCTAAGTCTCCAATGGTCGAGATGCATACACCTAACTGCTATAACTAAGTTTTAACCCTACTCTGGTACAACACTTGAACTAACCTGTGGTCTTGTTAGACCGAACTACGTTTGCTCTGATTTCTTGTACCAGACGAGGATACGTAGGCACAAGCGGCGATATCTTGGCAAGCAACCTCCCCCCACCTTCACCCGTAGTTTTCCGAACTACGCTGACTCTGACTTTTCCATTGCACCAGGGAGTATGTAGGCATAGAGCGACGATGCTCTATTGATTCTCTTTTCTTTTCTTTTGTCCCTGTGGTTTGTAGCTTAGATAAATTAATACCCTTTAGATAGACAACAAGCATGGATCCCGTCGAGTACGATGGACGTTAGGGGTGCTCATACCTTCCCCTCGCGTAAACGGCTCCCGAACCCGAGATATGGTTGCGATGACTTGTCTTTTCCCTTTTCGTAGGGTTTCTCTGATCGTTTTCTTTCCCTCTCTTTGGGATAAATAACGAAAGGTGACGACTCTTCTGTCCTTGCCAGCCCCATTTTTGCAGCGATGCGACAACACACAGCTGATAACATCATCTGACATCGCCGTTAGGCATCTGCTAAATAAAAATAGGCATCGAACCCGAAGGCCGGATCAACACGAAGTTGAGGACATCTGCTAACTAGCAGGCATTCGCTAAAGAAAAGTGAGCATCGAACCCGAAGGTCGAATCAACACGAAGTTGATAACATCAGTTAACCAGCAGGCATTCGCTAAATAAAAGCGAGAATCGAACCCGAAGGCCGGATCAACACGAAGTTGAAAACATCTTCTAACCAACAGGCGTTCGCTAAATAAAAGCGAGCATCGTACCCGAAGGCTGGATCAACACGAAGTTGATAAGTGAATATAACAATAATTCACAAGATACCTCCGCCGGGGAAAGACAAACTTAAACAAGCAACTCTGTTGGGGAACAAATGATAGGATGAACACATCCATCCAAAGATTTTTCTGTGTTCTGGATACCACACAGGCTTAGGAATTAACTGATAATATGCCGGGTCTGGATACCGCATGCTAAAGGGATATAACATCATCTGCCGAGGTCTGAATACCACGCGAGCAAAGCAAAATCAATCGTTTGCTGAAGATATATCTGAAAACAAAGAGGTAAGAACCTGGCTTATGTTTCAAATTCATATGTTTGAATATGGCGTAATGCTCCATACGAAATGGAAATGCTACGTGTTTCTGAGGATGTTATGCACAAATGCAAAATGCAACGGAACCAAATCAGCAAAATAAATGTCGAAGAGACAGGGCCAACTCCGCTGGGGAGAGATGGGATATGCCAATTACGATTGGACTTAAGATGGGAAAAACAAGCCCTAGAAGATCTTCCAAAAAGAACTTTCCTGGGTAACACTTTCTGACGAGAACACAATCCACTCGGCTGGGAAACAAATCAACTCTTACTGAGGGAAACGCCCTGGATGGCCTTCCAGAATATCACTCCTCTGGGGAACAAACGAACCGGCTGGGGTAAGACAACCAACCATTGGAATCAATACCAACCTACTGGGGAAATCAACGACTCTGCAGGGGAACCACAAACAGCTATATGAGATTAGTATGTGCTCTAATGGGGAAAGTAGCCCTGAGTCGCCTCCTAGAACATCGAAACCTTATAGGGTATAAAGCAAACATCTGGGGATAAACCACTCCACTGGAGATCCGAATCTACCCTTCCGAGGATTACTCAGTGGGAAATCAACATCAAAATACATCCCAACTGCTAGGGTTGCACCAATAAACCTTCTCAGCAACGGTTCCAACCTGCGGGGAAGAACCTACTCTGCTGAGAAAGGGTATACTCTGCCGACTTCGCTGGGGAATAAGCAATGACGGAAACGACATCAACCTTTGCTTGGGGATCGAATCCGCAATCAAACTCTGAAGGGATACAAAGTCACACTTGTTTGGACTCTGTGGCTTTGCTCCACGGCTTGGGAAAAAGTTCTACATCTGCCTGGTGGAAAGAAATCTGGTCTTGACTCTTCGGGGACAAATCTGGTCCTGCATGAGGGATATCAATCTCGACCCTCTGGGGATGAATTTATTCTACCGAACCAATCACACCTAAACTGTTGAAGAACACATGCATACAGATAACTGCTGGGAATAAGCATACACTGAACCACACACTTAACTTGCATATCCTTTCCTGTAGAAGCCAAATATTTCTAGGGACAAGGTGCATCAGGCCCACTGCTGGAGATAAATGAGTCTCAACTACATACCTTCTTTCTGCGGGGGTGATGATCCTACCGGGGATACACCTCCGAAAAACTTGCCCCAAGGGTAACAACCCTGCACATGAAAAAACAACAAGATATCCTGTACAATGAAAACTATCACATTCATCATCTGTGACATTGTTCAAATAAATCAAAGTTTTAACGATTATTTGCAAAGCCTACAAGTTTATGTTTGCAAAGTTTTATCAAAACATCATGTGTTTTTCGCAAATAAAACAGTAAAGCCAAAGCAAGAACAACAATTTACTGAATAGTATATGCTTTATTGACAAATGGCCTATAAATAGGCAGATTTTTACAACAGATGCAACCCCTGAAAAGAGGAAGTTGCGCGAAAATTTACAGAAATGCACAGAAATATACAAAATGTCGGCAATGTGGCACAAACAAATACCATGTATCGATCCATCTATGACTCGCATGACTTCGATGCTTCGTCTTCTGAAGAGATTGATTTGGATGAACGGCCCTCAGGTCCTCCCTCAATTCATTATACTCTGAAGATCAATACGCAGACCGCAATCATTTTTTCCAAAGTCTCCTTTTCAGGTTTTCGAATTTGCGGGTTTACATCTTTTCTTTTTATCCCTAACTTTTGTCCAAACCCATTCTTTTGTGGTTCGTCGGGATGCCCCATTTTTGCCTGGATATTCTTTTTCTTTCCAGCGGGTCTCTTTAAGAAAAGTATTTTTTAACTGCGTTTGCATTCACAGGGGATGTGAAATCTTCACCATCCATGGTTGATAACAGCAAGGCTTCTCTAGAAAAGACCTTTCGCAAGACATGTGGACCTTCATATTTGGGAGTCCATTCGTAGATCCTTATAACAATGTCAGCCTGTTGCACGACTTGATTCATGAAGGCTCCATTGTTGTACCCCAAAATTTGACCAACCGTTTCTTGTACTTGGCTTATTGTTTCATTTTATTTGCATCTGCATATCATTTATCGCATACTGTACATTTTGTCAGCCAGAGTTATTTATCGAGATTACAACCGATTTTCTCGCGTTTCGGGCGATTCAAACCACTTCAAGTGATTAGTTCCAGGTCCAAATCGAGCGGAATTTGTTCTCATTCTGGTGGTTCAGTTTGTGCTGTTAATTTCGGTTGCGTTTCGGTGGTCGCCTTTTTTCTGTTTCTTTTTCCATGACATTTTGTGTTTTTATTGTTATTTTTGTTTTACTTTTAATAGACTTTTAGAATAGTTTTTATTATAGAAATGGAGTTTATTTAGTTCCTTCATTAGTTTTTAGAATAGAACTTCAATTAGATTTTTTAGAAATTAGTTCTTTATTAGAAATAGGATTAGTTTTATCAGAATATTTTATTTTTATTTTTACAATTTAGAAATAGTTTTTTTGGTTATTTAATTTTAACTAGAATTTAGCTTTTTTTAATAGTTTTAATATATTTCATTAGGAGTTAATTAGAATATTCGAATTTTAATAGATTTTAGTCTTAGTTTAGAATTTAATTAAGATTAGATTTTAATTGTTACTAGATTAATTGCTTAGGAGTAGATTTAATTAGTTTTAATTTATTAGACAGAATATTAGATTGTTTTTATTTGTTTAGAGTTTGTTTTTATTTATTTATTATTATTCAATAGTTGTTGAATTTGATAAAACAGTTATTAATTTATAAACATCATTATTTAGTTTAATTTGAATTAATCCAAAGTCATTAGCAAACAACACACCACGTGTCAGAATTTTGGTGGTATAAATACTGTTCATTGTCTCCTACGACGAAACCCTAGACTGCGCCTCACTGTTCGTTCCCTTCTCCAAGAAGAAAACGCAGCGGCCAACATCATCTCCTTCATCATCAACACGATCATCTTCCAACAAAATCCAGAATTCATCATCATCCAACCTTCATCAACCATCTTCAGAACCCATATTTGAAACTTATCACAACCATTCCTCAAGCTTCATCTTCACCACCATTGTTCTCAGCGTCAAACTCAAAAACAACCGTGAAACAGTCAGAGTTTTTCATCTGAGTTCACCTTCAAATACCTAGAACAAACCTTCAAACATTCAACCTTCGAAGCTCACCTTCTATTGCCCAGATTCACCATCAAACCTCAATCGTAAAATCAACATCTTCCTTCATCTTCTTCATTAACCACCATCCTCCAAATCTTCCTCAAATCAAGAACAACCCATTCCAATCACTCCACTCAAGATCACCATTAACAAACCTTAACACTCTCTGCAACCAAAATCCAGTTGAAACCCATTTCTACATCTTCATCATTCTCCTTTAACCGAAACCCATTTCATGTTTTCTTCAAAACCCATATCAAACATGAACAAAACCATCACAAACCTCATCAACAACATCAACCCTTTTCACCATTTTCCAGAACTTCATGACAAAACCCATATCGCCACCTTCATAGACTCCCTTTTCTTCAACAACAATGCAAGATTGGAGAGAAATTCCATAGAGAAGGGCGAAACAGAAACACATCAGAGAGAGGTTGAGTTATAGACGGAGAGGTTGAGAGAGTTTAACTCGATTTTGGACAGAGAGAAAGTTTGGGTTGAAAGAGAGTGAAAACAGAGAGGGTGAGTTATTGAAGCTGTTGGATCATCTTGGAGAAGAAGAGGACCTCTTTTGTTTCCTGGCTGTTGATTGTTTATTGGGCCTCACGGCCCATTTCCATTGGATCTGCACCCACCGTATTTTCATCACACCTCCCCCTGTTTTCTTTGTTTTATTTCTTAATTCATTTTAATATGTAAATACTATTATTAATTATTATATATATTATTATTATGTAAGTATATTTTTATAAACAGGCTGTTATTAGGTTATATATTATATTGCTGTTTTAATTTTCTTTATATTTTATGTAACATATTTATAGTTTATATTTTAGATTTTATATATTATTTATTTTAGAGTTTATATATATTATTCTAAGTTTTATATTAGAATTTCATTTTTATTCTCATTTTTCTTTTAGAATTTGGTTTTTATTTCTCATTTGTTAATGGGCTTTTTATCCCACTTTCCACTTTTTGGTTGATAACGACACTTCCGTAATCCATTACTAGTCAAATTATTGATGAATAATATTGGATCCGAGACCACCTCCTTTCTATCCTCATTTCTTCTTCTTTTCGATATTATTTTGACTTTCTTAGACCGATGAAGTCTTGTATCCGTAAGCGTCGGATTTATCGGAGTTAATAACCTTCCCAATTTCAAATCTATGGAAGATGACCATTTGGGTCATTTTATTTACTTTGGGATCGCGATAGGCTACCTTCGATTAATCAAAATTATGTTTGCGATTAAGATGAGATCCCACTGTTTTGGTCTGTGCGACACGTTTCAATTGGAGAATGATCTTCAATATCATTTCTCTATCTTGTCCATAGCACAAATATCAATACGCGACCTCCTATAGTTCGACTTCCCTTATAAGTCGAGCTACGATGGTTTAGTGTCACATTGGTCCCGATTCAATTCACTTTGACCCTTTCGAGCCGTATTCCAAGGATCAAAGAGGAGACTAGAAGTTTGGAAATAAAGCTTGCACGCAAATTCAAGGGTCAACTAAACCACTATGTTCGGTATTTTTCCTAATTCAATCTTTTTAATCAACCGTCGAGTGTTGTGAGCCGTAAGCGATAGATACATGGAAAATAATTAGTGGGGGGCTTCCTCTCTCTCGTCTAGAGTGTTTAGCATATGCCCTTTGGGCAATATGCGAGGCATTCGCTCCTATGTCTTAGGATTTAGCGTGTGCGTACCAAACCCTTTTCTCTCGCCCCCGTGTGATCGAGACTCCCATTTCTCACGCATCCTTGCGGTTGAGACTCCTTTTCTCTCGCATCCTTGCGGTTGAGACTTCCTTTCTCTCGCCTCTGTGCAATTGAGACCCCTTTTCTATTGCATCCTTGTGGTTGAGACTCCTTTTCTCTCGCATCCTTGCGGTTGAGACCCTTTTCTCTCGCATCCTTACGATTGAGACCCGTTTTTTCCTGTAGTTGGCTGAACTACAGCTGCTCTGATTTCTCATTCTAGATGAGAATATGTAGTGCAATTGAGACCAACATGTTGTTCTAAACCTTTAGGTTCCCGTACCTTTCAATCCAAGACATGCTACGTTCGTTCTACCACAAACATGTAACGCCTAAGTCTCTAATGGTCGAGCAGCAATACACCTAACTGCTAGAATGCGTACACTAGTATCGTCTACCCGAACCTTTTCTCTCGTCCCCGTATGATCGAGTGCACCCCGCTTTCCCGTAGTTTTCCTAAACTACATTTTGCTCTGATTTCTCATACCATATGAGAATACGTAGGCACAAGACGCGGTGTCTTGGCGAGCATCTTCCCCCTGTAGTTTCCCGAAATATGTTGCTCTAACTATCCCATTTTACGAGGGAATACGTAGGCATAGGGCGGAGATGCTCTATCGATTCAGTTCTATCCGTTTCTTTCCGTTAGCAGCAACCTTAGATAATTTGTTTTCACCCATAGTATAGACAACAAGCGTGGATCCTGTTGAGTACAATGGACGTGAGGGGTGCTCATACCTTCCCCTTGCGTAACCGACTCCCGAACCCAAGATTTGGTTGCGATGACCTGTCTTCTCCCTTTTTCATAGGTTTTCTCTGATCGTTTCCTTTCCCTTTCTTTGGGATAAATAACGAACAATGGCGACTCTTTTGTCCTTGTCGGCCCCCTCTTTGCAGCAATACGACAGCTGGCGACTCTGTTGGGGACAATTCCTATCCCCTATGCTAGTCAATCCTAGTATTTATTTGCTTGTCTTTGGGTGTGTATATTTGTGTGTTATGTTGTTGGGTGGTTGTTCCATTGAGAGATAAGCCAAAACCTAGACTTGAGAATAACCATAGCGTTAGAGTGGAGAGTAGTGTTGGACCTGTATGCTTCCGTATGCATTAGTTCTCACAAAATTCACGTTCATACGAGGTTTTCTTTGAAGACATGCTATCTTGTACATTTTTCGGGAAAGGGTGTTGGATCTGAAGGCTTTCGACTCTGGAGACCGATCATTTGGAAGTCAGCTAAGTGAGGCCGCTTCGTTAGACTATGATGCCAAACCAGAAATGGTGAATGTTTCATTATTTCTCGAAAGTATGTGACGCTGACGACCGCATAGGATGCCAAACCTTATTAGATATTAGGTCCATACCTTGTGAGTGGGAGAGTTATGCAGGAAAATTGACCTCCAACCTACCCGAATTTCTTATCAGTGCGGACCTTTGATCTCTGATGTTATGAGGTTCCTGTACTTTCGTCTTTTGGTGTTCCGGTATTCTCTTGTCGAAGCGAATCTCTGGTTCATCCAGTCAACAGTGCAGCAGTTTCTTAGAGCTTTATGGGGGCTGTGATCCTGTGCCCCTTGCATTTTACATTGCATTATCATAAGCATGTCTGCATCATTTTTCATATCATTCTTTAGCTGGCCAGAGCTCTCATCCTACCTTTGTTTTTGGTTCGAAGGTGATTCCCTGGTGTTTGTTCTGAACAAGTGGTGATTGTTGGAAGACGACCAAGTGGTTGGAGCAAGATCAAGCAGTGTTAAAAACTGAAGTCAAGCTGAGAGCTGTTGTTAGCTATGTCAGGGAACGACTTCCAGAATGTTGATACCCCGCCTGGTTTTACTGTGACGACCAACCCTCTATATGGTTCTCTTCCCGATGAAGACTTTCCGCAAGTGAACAAACTTACTCAAGCTCAGCCTGTGCAACTCTCTGTTGATAACCAAGACCTACATGAACAGTTTGTTGTCCGAAGTGAACGTTCTTCTTCTCCTGATACTACATATTATCGTGATGTTGCTTTCTTTATGTCGAATTCCAAAAGAGAGGTTCTGATAATGAAGACTAAGGACCCGAGAGCTCATGAGTATGCTAAAAGGTTTCATGTGTTGGACGAAAAACTCAAATCCTTGGAAGTTAAAGATATTGTTGGTCTCAATGCTTCAGACGTGTGCCTGGTTCTCGACCTAGTGTTACCTCCAAATTTCAAGGCGCCCAGGTTCGAGAAGTACAAAGGGGATAGTTTCCCGAGGCAACATTTGGTGATGTTCTGAAGAATAATGACCTCGTTCGTGCATAACGACAAGCTATGATTCACTGTTTTCAGGATAGTCTGATTGGGGCATCTTTGAGTTGGTATATGCAGTTAGAGAGTAATCAGATCCAATCATAAATGGACTTAGCCAAGGATTTTCTGAAGAAGTACGAATATAACCTTGATATGGCTCTTAGTGGCATGCAATTGCATGGCTTGTGTCAAGAGAACGATGAACCCTTCAGATGGTATGCTCAGAGGTGGAGAGAATTTGCTTTCATAGTCCAACCGCCGCTTATAGACCAAGAGTTAGCAGAT
This sequence comes from Lathyrus sativus, assembly GCA_963859935.3. Lineage (NCBI taxonomy): Eukaryota > Viridiplantae > Streptophyta > Magnoliopsida > Fabales > Fabaceae > Lathyrus > Lathyrus sativus. The sequence goes on from OZ012739.1 coordinate 273,131,909, forward strand.
ATGTTCATGAACTCCTTGCAGAGCCCATACTTTGAAAGGATGATTGGAATTACACCAAACTTCTTTGACTTGGTAATAGCAAGAGAACGCATTGAGAATGGCATAAAGAGTGGAAAAACTTAGGATGTTTTGAGCAGTCAGGCAAGTGAAATTGAATCCCTCGGTAATTCCCAAGAAGAAGATGTAATCAATGCAGCTGTGGCAGATGTTGAGTATTCTCAAGGTGAATCGGTGAAATATTTTGGTTCTTCATCTTCTCAGCAGTCATTACCTCTGGTGTCACGTCATAGACAGACAACTGTGCCTAGGGAACCACATCAAAAATCTTGGGTTGCTCCTCATGCAAATCAACGAGCCCATGGCCGAGGTTATCTGAATTAGTGCTAGAATCAGAATAGGCCTCGTAACAACTTGGAAAGAAGGAATGCTCCTCTTCATCCAGTACCTATGTCGTACAGCCAGCTTCTACCACTTCTGATTCAGAACTCTTTGGTGGACCCTAAGACTCTAAAGCCTGTGCCAGAACCTTACCCTCCTGGGTACAATCCCCATGTTCAGTGTGGATATCATGGCGGATCCATGGGGCACTCAATCGAAGATTGCAAAGCTTTTCAAGCCAAGGTGCAACAGTTGATTGACAAAGGGTACATATCTTTTTTAGAGGGAAGTTTGGTTGTTCATGTCAACCTCTCAGCTGTCTAAGCTCGCAGATTCCGAGGGTTATTTTCAGAAGCCAGTGGTCCAGACAAGAAGACATCCTCAACATTGATAGTCCTTGGACATTTTTATCATTTACATTTGTAGTTTTCTCTTGTTAATTGCTACTTGCTTTTAAACATTGTTGTTTTGAATGGTAATATTAATGAAGTGTTTATGCATTTTTCTGAATTAATCATGTCACGTTCACTCATTTTCTCACTTATCACAAAGCACATACACATGCACCTTTTTTCCACTCCACTTTATCATTGTTGTTTAGCAAAGATTAGAGGGAGGATGACGAAAACTAAATAATCATAATTGTTGATCGTATGCTTTTCGGATAAAATCCTACTGATGATGTACATGCATTATTTCAAATCCCCTAAACACCGGAGATATAAGGAGTTAGTACCTAGCTAACCACTTTGAGCCTAGAAGTAGGAGTTTCTTCGGATTTTTAAACCCTCACATCTTAACCTGGGGCAGGATAGTTGTCAGTTAATTTGACTGAGCGTTCAACTTTTATAGAGGAGTGTCCCCATTCAAGGACCAATCACATGTTGTTCCTCTAAAGAGGTCGTCCCTCATCAACTACAATGGTTAAACCTCACCAATCAGAAGTGAGACAGTTACAACCCTTTTGTAGAAATCAAGACAACTAGTGTCACACGACTTGTTTCAAGAAAAAAGAAAAAAGAAAAAGCCCGCTAAGTTGAAAAGATGGAAAACAAAACTTAGGCAAAATTGGGGCATCCCGCTGGACTTCAAAATCAAAAGAACTCAAAAAGAGTCAGTCCAGGCAAAAATTAGGGAACAAAAGAATGAAAAGAAAGGATTTTAGAAGAATAATCCACAAACAAGGACAATGTCGTGTGGCTACAGACACAGAAGACAAAACGGGTAACTGTTACTCCGAAAACTGTGTGGGTTCCTTAACTATCACTCCTACCATTCAATAAACCTTTTGAGAGGTGAGTGCTGGTGCCGAGTTAACTGAGCGTAGAATTAGAGATCATCACAGAGAAGGGGTGGGTACAAATCATACTTTGAGCCTAATATCCTTTGTTTCAATAACCGTGAACCAGACCACGATTCAACCCTTAAAAGACCTAATTAAGGCGGGGTTTATTCTGAAGGAATACTCCAATGAGGTTGAGTAAACTGACTCCTACATGATTTGCTAATCATATCCTTGTTGTATTGTTCACTAATCAAATCAGCACTATGTTTGGGCTAAATGGTTCATTCGTCTCACTGTCACGACACTTAATAAGTGACATTTCTTTCAACATCTGCATGAACACCGCATTAAAATTACCATTCATAAGCAAACAATTTTAATTGCAGGTCAGTAGTTGACACAGGAAATTCCAACAGGGAGGAGTCAAACAGGACTGAACCAGTCAGCAGTCTGGACCAGAATGGTGTATACTTGGAAACCCTGTGGATCTGAGGCATTAACATCCAGTGAGTTTGGAATCATTCAGCCTGAGGAAAATCCCCAAGCATCGGTTGATTATGAGGTAAATCATTCAAGAAGAAGTTGATCAAAAGTGAATCATCTTGAGAATACTGATCAGGGGTAATTCCCTAGAGATTATGTTGATTTGAGGAAAGATCCTCCAGTGTTCATTCAGGACGAGTTATGTCGCTTCAACGCTCATGCAGGGGCAAGCCACTTTGAGAGTGCATTGAAGCCAATCATTCTGAGATTTGGTTAATCAAGATTGAATCCTTTCGTGGTACAGATTCTGGGGTAAGCCATCTCGAGGTCATCTCATGGAAAGCTACTTTCCTTTTAAGCTGAAACCTCCCGAGAGTCAGACAGGAGCAAGTTGCACTACACTGGGGCAGTTACTCAAGCAATTTTATTTTTGTCAGCAAGAGTTGAGTGTCGGGGAATCGTGTCATCACCTTATCAAACACTCTGAACCTGTTACCTGTCAAAACTATGTAACCGAAATCATTTCCAAAGCCCAGTTCTCGTCTGGAAAATTTCCAAAGTCCAATTCTTGTCTGGAAAACCTTCAAACCTTCAAACCAATTCTTTCCTGGTAAACCCTTCACTAAACACTAGTTCCCGTCTGGTACATGTCAGCCTTTAAACCAGTTCATGTCTGGTCACCCTTTCTTTAGCCTACCGTTTAACCAGTTCTCGTCTGGAAAACACAATTTCAAAGTCCAGTTTTCGTCTGGAAAACCACAAAATCAGTTTCCGACTGATACCAAACTAGAAATCAGTTCCCTTTTGATACCAAACCAAAAAATTAGTTCCCGTCTGATACCCAAACCAGAAATCAGTTCCCGTCTGATACCCAAATCAGAAATCAGTTCCCGCCTGATACCAAAACTAGAAGTCAGTTCTCATCTGACAACTTAACCTTTTGCCACCAATTCTCGTCTGGTCGTCCACCCTCGAATACTAGTTCTCTTCTAGTAATTCCCCTTTAAAGTCCACTTTTGTTGGTAACCATAAACATCCAATCACCATAAACCTGGTTATATCCCTAAACCAAAAAGCCCAACTATACTTGGCATGATTGTTCCCTACGTCTTACATGCTATCAGATTCCCCGACACGAGGCTCGTTTGATCTCACTTCTCCACAGTAGAGATTCTGTATCTCCACAAGGTGTCGATATCAGATCAGAAGCTCTCCCCAGTGGTTTGAGTTACATTTATCCCCAGCAGGCTGAGACTACTTTCTCCCCAGCAGATTATGACTAGTTTCTCCTCAACAGGTTGAGATTGTGGTTATCCCCAGCAGGTATTTGGGACTATTTCCCCAGCAGTGGGATGAGTTCGGTGTTGTTTCCATATAGAGTCTATGATACCTACTCAATTTCCTTAAGCAGAGGTTGATATTGTTGAGTTTATTGCTCGTTTCCCCAAGCAGAGGTGGATGCTAATTCCCTCATTCGGGTGACTCCCCCAGCGGAGTTGTTATCCGTAGTAGAAACCAATTGGTGAGTTTCTTGCGGGATGTTTCCCCAGTTAATTTTCATCCCATGCAGGTCCCTAGAGAAGTCAAAGGAATGTTTCCTTCCCCGCAGATTGGGATTGACCCAGAAAAGTGTTATTTTCATCCTCAACAGAAAGAGTTTGGAATATCTTCCCAGTAAGTCTTACCCATTATCCCTAGCAGAGTGGATTCAAATTTTCAACAGAGTGGAGTAAGTCCCCGTATTTTGCTTTACTTCCCCAATAAAGTCATATTCTGAAAGGCCATCCAGGGCTGATTTCCCCCAGTAGAGTGGATTCATTTCCCTAGCCAAGTCGTTTGTTCCTCATAAGAGTTGTATTCTGGTAGGTCATCCAGGGAAGCTTTCCTCAACAAAGTTGATTTGATCTCTAGCAGAGTGGATTTTTATTCTCAGCAGAACAGTTTACCCAGGAGAGTTCTTTTCCAGAAAGTCATCCAGGGCTTGTTCTCCCCATCAAAAGTCCAATCACACTTGGCACCCTGTCGCCCCCAACGGAGTTGGCTTCTTCTCTTCAGCATTTATTTTGCTGGAGCGGTTCCTTTGCATTTGCATTTGTCCATAGCATCCTCCTAAACGCGTAGCATTTCCATTTATTATGGAGCATTATGCCATTTTCAAACATGTGCATTTGAAACATAAGCCAGGTTTTTACCTTTTGTTTTAAGGTGTATCTCCAACCGACGATGGTTTATCTTGTTAGCCGGCATAATATCCAGACCCCGGCCAATCGCAGTACATTTCGTCAGCCCATGTGGTATCAAGACCCCCGCTCTCACTGGTTTATTTCTGTAGCCCGTGTGACATCCAGACCCCGGCTCTCACCGGTTTATTTCTGTAGACCGTGTGGTATCCAGACCCCGACTCTCACCGATTTATTTCTGTAGCCCGTGTGGTATCCAGACCCTGGCTCTCACCGGTTTATTTCTTAAGCCCGTGTGGTATCCAGACCCCGGCTAACACCAGAAGTTTTTATGAGCCTGTGAGGTATCCAGACCCTGGCTAGCGATTGTTTATCTATTTTCCCGTGTGGTATCCACACCCGACTTACATCGGTATATTTCCTTTAGCCCGTGTGATATCCAGACCCCGACAAATATTGGTGTTTTTCTTGAACCTGTGTGGTATCCAGACCTCCAGGAAGATCATTGACAGATGTGTTATATTACTAAGATATTTCTGCAACCCGTGTGGTATCATGACCCCGGCTTCCTCCGGTTTATTGCTCAAGCCCGTGCAGTATCCAGACCCCGACTTCCACTGGTTTATCTCAAGCCTATGCGATATCCAGACCCTAGCTTCCACCGATGTATTGCTCAAGCCTGTGCGGTATCCAGACCCCGGCTTCCACCAGTTTATTGCTCAAGCCTGTGCAGTATTCGGACCCCGGCTTCCTCTGGTTTATCTCAAGCCCGTGCGTATGTAGACTCCGGCTTCCACCGGTTTATTGCTCAAGCCCGTGTGGTATCCAAACCCTGACTTCCACCAATTTATCTCTTTAGCCGATGCGGTATCCAGACCCTGGCTTCCACCGGTTTATTGCTTAAGCCCGTGCGGTATCCAGACCCCGACTTCCACCGGTTTATCTCTTTAGCCCGTGTGGTATCCAGACCCCGACTTCCGCCGGTTTTATTTGCTCAAGCCTATGCGGTATCCAGATCCCGGCCTCCTCCGGTTTATTTCAGTAGCTCGTGTGGTATCCAGACCCCGGCTTCCTCCGGTTTATTTCTGTAGCCCGTGTGGTATCTATTGTGCCCCAAAATTTTCCTAATTTTTTTTTACTTGGCTTATGTTTTCATTACATCGTTCTAGCATTTGCATTTGCATATCATTATTCATTTGTAGGGGATCAAGAGGTGTGCATAGCAAGAAAAGGTTTGTCAAGGGTTCCAAGCAAGTTTAAGTGCTCATCAAGTCATCAGAAGTTGGTCAGAGCTCTTTGAGAAAGTGAGTGGATATATATTGCTTATCTCCTATTTTGGAGGCCAATTGAGGATCATCTGAGGATCACAAGTTCAAGTTTATGGATATGAGATATTGTGAAGCTCATTGAGTGCTTTGAGAGCCATTGTGGAGCTTATTCAAGTTGTTTTATCATGTGCAAGAGGTTTCAATCAAAGGATTGTACACCTTGCGTTTCACCTGCCTAGTGCAAGATCCTTTGTGGATTTGAAGGAGATTAAGACTTATTTCTAAGCCATTTGAATCAGGGAAAGTTGTGTTGAGACATCTAAGATGTTATTTCAAGATCAATTCAAGAAGAATCAAGAGTGTGAGAAATTACTAAATTAGGGTTTTAGAGGTTTCTCAGTGTAAAATCCCCTGTTTAGTGCTTAACTTCAAGACCACATATCTCAAGATACAAGTGTAATCTAACTTTGACATAAACATGAAACTTGTAGAGCATGTTCGAAGATGTCTTTTGAGTACTAGAACTCATCCATTGGGTTTCTATAACTCAAGTTATGATGCTGACAAGTTATGGGTCCTCAGATGAATGTATTTTCAGTCAACCAACTTCCAAGGCACTTTTGACCTAGAATCACGTTTCACCTAAACTTTTGATGAACATTAAAGTTATTCCTCATGATGTTTTATTTCCAAAAATTCCTATAAGTCCTTCATCTCATTTGTAGAACTCAAGTTATGAAGCTTGCAAAGCAAGGGTATTTTGGGAAAGTGAGATTATAGGTCATTTTCATTATAGGTCTTGTTCATCCACTTATGCACTTCAAATGAAACTTTTCCCAACATGAAAGTTCCTTCAAATGGTATCAATTTCATCCTAAAACACAAGTTTGTCATGGATTTGGCATAGACATGGAGATTGGTGAAGAAATTTAGTGGAAAAATTGACTTAAAGTAATTAATTAAATTGAATTGGTTTTAATTCATTTTCATATCATGTTTGTGCTTATTTTGATCCACAATGCCATAACAAGGAGAATGCACCAATTAATTTGGAGTCATGCAAGCTAGAACTCATGGTTTTCCAGTTTACTTCAAGTAGAAGTTTCACATTCAATCTCCACCATTAGATCAAATTAAGGGAGAATTTTAGGCCACATAATCAAAACAAGGTCTCGGCAGCTGATTTGAATCAATTCCAAGTGCAATTGGTGCCAGTCTCACGTGTGTATGAACTCAACATTCCAATTTGGGCATTTCAATATTACTCCATAACCAGGCCAAATTGGGCCTCCAAATCATTGCTGATCCATAATATAAAAGCTTCAGATGAAGATTGAAGCTTCATTCAGTCATTTTCATGGAGAAAGAGCAAGATTGTAGTTGGAGAATTCAAGAGAAAAGTGAAAAGTGGAAATCCAGATTGAAGCAAATTCAAAGCAAATCAAAGTGATCAACACCATCAGTGAACCTCCTTGAGTAATTCTGTATAGTTTGAGCAAGCTTAAGCACATGTAGAAGCCCCAACGGAGAGGTTTCGTTAGGTATTTTTCTTTTCTAGAATTCACTCTCAATATCCATGCATTTCACTCCATTGTTGTTGCATACTGAAGTCCTACATGTGTTGGCAAAATCTGGATAAGAATTTGTGTTGTTTGTGATGATTGCAGTTGTGTGCTCAAAACTTTGATGCTTCAAATCTCTTAATTCTTGCATGATAAATGAAAACTAAGCCTAGATTTAGATCCTACATAGCGTGGCGATCAATTTAATGTTAAATTTTGTCCAATTTGATGAAGTTTTGGAACCTTAGTTCTGATGGTGTCATCGGAGAAGATGACCGGAGCACATTGCTCCGTCGTCTGGTTTTGTCTCTGTTGAGCTTGCGTGGCTTGCCATATGTGTAATTGAAATGTTGACTGAAGTCAGATCAACGGCTGTGACGAGTTTGACCAGTACGTGTGTGTTTTTGACCTGCCACGCCTTTAAGTGAAACGAGGCGTTTCAATGCTGGATTCAGTTGGTTGTGGTTTGGGCCTTAAGTGCTACGTGCACCCCCTTTCTATGGGAGCCCAATGATTTTTCCTTTGAGAGTTGCTATTTGCCACGCATTGCTTTTTTATTTTATTTACATTTTATTTTTTTTATGCTGTTTTAATTTTAATTCATTAAAAATGATTCCAAATGTTGTAAAATCCCACAAAAATATTTTTAGGGCATTTTAGAATGTCCTTTAATTTTAGGAAATATTTATTTTATTTTTTGGATTATTTTTCAATTAAAAAGGGATTTTCTATTTGGAATGATTTTTAACTGAACTTTCTTTTGTTCTTAATTGTTCTTGCTTTGTTTATTAAGCAATTTTCCTCTCCAATGATTGAAACTTTTTTCTCATGTCAATGATGAGTTGAATATTTTTATAGGATGATTTTGCCCCTGGTTTGGTGCATTTTGGTTTGACCCTCAATTATTCCATTTCAAAGTGGTACACCTTAGGGATTTATTTCTTTTGGTGGTGCTTTGATGGAACATTGCCCTTGTACTTTTGGCCTCTGGTTGCCAACATTTTTATGTTCACTTGAGATTTTAATTGGATTATTTTGATCCTTTTTCCTATTTTTGAGGAAACTTGCAAGTCAAGTTACTTCTAAGGGAGGTTCATACAAGTAATTGGCCTAGTTTGCTTGTGAAATGACTTTTATGGATCCCTTGAGCTCTCAATTCTTGTTGATTCATACTTCTAATATGTTGAGGTATTTGAATTCTCATTTTTAGGTCATAAACATGTTCATTGCTTGTTGAGATTTACATTTCTTGTTAGGCTTTCCACTTGAAGTTCAAGTGTTGAATGTGCTTAAGACTTAGGTCTTTCTCCATGCCTATGCTTGCATTCTCCTATGTGTTTTTCTTTCTTTGGTTTATGTACCTTCTCCTCTCATCTTTTCCTCTGTCCCATGACCTTAGAGTCCCATTTGAGATGGTTTAGTCCCTCCTTAGGAGGTACTTGAAGCATATCATGAATGGTGATTCTTTGAGGACTTCTCTTGTGTGTTCTTGCATGATCCTTGAGATGGATTATGGTTGAGTTGCCTATTTGTGCTCCTTGCTGTACTCAAATTGCCTCCCATTCTCTCATTTGATCATGGCCTCTTCCCTTTCTTTTGATTTTCCTTTGAGTATTGTGGTTTATGACAAATGGTTGTAGGATTTATTCTCCCATTTGATCCCATTTTTGTGCACTTGTTTGCTCTCTTTTGTGTGCATTCTTTCTCTCTTCTTCTTTGCATCTCTCATATGAATGCTTGAGGTTGAGATGTGATTGTGGAGGCTACTGCCCCACACTTTTTTCCTCCTTCACTTTCATTCTAATTGTGCATTACATGTTTGCGTACTTGCATTGTCTTATGTTTCCTTCTTCTTCTTCTTTCTTCTTTGCCATGTTCCTTTAGGACCTCTAATCTCTCTTATTCAAGATTGATCATGATAGACCTTAGGCTTGAACCCATGCATGATAACATTAGGTAGCATTCCCTTTTCATTCCAATTATAGGTACACTTTGCATGAGAACATTAGGTTGAGTCTTAGTCTCCCTTTAGAGTGTCTCTCTCTTCTCATCTTCAAATCCTCTTAAAACACTTAGTAAACGTTAATGAATGTTGTATGTTATGAGCCTTAAGTACTTGGGAAATGGTGATTGGGGGGCTTCCTCTCAATTGCTTAGAGTGTTTAGTGTACGTTCTTAGGACAATATGCGACGCATTCGCTCCTAAGTCATAGTCTTTAGTGCAACATGAATCACAAACAATAATGAATGCACTTCTTCTCTAAAAAACACAAAACAAACTTCAAACTTTTTTATCCCTCAGGATTAATTGGAAAACCTTTTTCATAAGGAGAGTTTTGTTAACTCTTGGTTCTACCACAAACAAGTAACGCCTAAGTCTCCAATGGTCGAACTGCATACACCTAACTGCTAAAACATACTAGATGAGAATACGCAGGCACAAGACGGCGATGTCTTGGCAAGCAACCTTCCACCTTTCACCCGTAGTTAGCTGAACTACGTTGACTCTGACTTTCCCATTGCATGAGGGAATACGTAGGCATAGAGCGACAATGCTCTATCGAGTCTTTTTTCTTTTCTTTTGTCCCTGAGCTGTAGCTTAGATAGTAAACACCCTTTTAGATAGACAATAAAGTGTGGATCTCGTCGAGTACGACGGACGTGAGGGGTGCTAATACCTTCCCCTTGCGTAACCTACTCCCAAACCCGAGATATGATTGCGATGACATGTCTTTTCCTGTTTTTCGTTAGGTTTTCTATGATTTTTTCCTTTCTCTCTTTTGGTTGTTTATTTTGGGTGTATGTATATATGTGTTGTACTTTACTTTCCCGCATTTACTTTTAGCATTGTATGTATCAGTTTTGCTGTGTTGTTGGGGGGGAATGTTCCATTGAGAGATAAGCCGGACCCGGGCTTGAGTACAAACATAGCATTAGTAGTGGAAATTAGTGGTGAACCTGTCTGCTTAGCATGCATAAGTTACCATGAAATTCGCGCTCAGACGAGATTCTCTTTGACGAGTTCCTTTTCGATCCTTAGGACTTGAGGGGATCTTGGATCTGAGGATTGTCGACTCTGGGGACCGATCATTTATGATTCAGCTAAGTGAGGCCTCTTTGGGAGATTATGATGGCAAACCATAAATGGTGATCGTATCATCGTTTCTTGAAAGTCTTTGACGCTGATGAACGCATAGGACGCCGAACCTTATTGTCGCTACTCGAAAAATGCATCGTGCAACGACGGGGAGGCGGAAAAGATAGACGGAAGAGTCGCCACCAAACTTTATTTATCCCATGAGGGGAAAGGAAAATATGGAGAAAACCTTAAGAAATAAATGGATAAGATGGTCTGGCAACCAAGAACGGGTTCGGAAGCCAGTTATGCGAAGGCAAGGTATTAGCACCCCTCGCATCCATCGTACTCGATGGGAACCATTTGCTCGTCGATATGTGATATTATTTGCTTAAATATTGTGCTATAAAAAGAGTGTTCCAAGGGGGTGAGAAAAGGGATTGAAAAAGGAGAAAAATGAGAGGTTAGGAGGAAAGAGAGAACGGGGAAGAAAAGAGAAAGAACAGACTCGATAGGACTTCGCGGTCCTAGGCCTACGTATTCTCAAAAGGTATGAGAAAGTCAGAGTCGACGTAGTTTGGGGTTACGGATATAGGGGGGAATGTGCTCGACAAGGATTGTGGCCCTTGTGCCTACGTATTTTTAGTTAAAAGAAGTAAAGAATCAGAGCAGCCGTAGTTCGGCCTACGGTTTGTTAATGTTTTAAAGGATGATGTTATCGTGCACGTTCTAGCAGTTTAGGTGTTTTGCGGCTCGTATGTGAGGAGACTTAAGCGTTACCTGTTTGCGGTAGAACGAACATAACATATCCTTTTTGAAATGATTAGGTTTTTGCCATACGAGGCAAGATGTCACATTTGATTGGTTGAATATTTTTTAGGGGTGAGATAAGTCCTCGGATAGTAACGCCTACGGGTAGTACCCAATTCTTTATCTCAAAGTTTTATGAAAGGTGCGGCGAACGTAGAGTCTTTGTATTGAAAGACGAGTATCGAGACCACACACACTACAGTGAATATCCTGACACTCAGAGAGGAAAAAGACTACACTCAATCCTCTCTCTTTAATTCAATACAAAGAGAACTTCATTCTTTTATTAAAGATGTTTTTGGTTTTGAATGGTAAGTGCTTTTACGACAGAGAACCCTACGGTAAACGTCAAGCACTCGGGATAGGAGAAGGCCTACGCCTAACCACTCCACGACCATTCAAGTTTTATTATGAAAAGAGGTTTGAAAAATGCACTCGGTGCGAGACCGGTGTTTTAGGTGAAAAAGGTTGCGGGAGGAAGTCATGGAAGAGGTGTGAAAGAGATGGGTGATAAATAAAGTCGCGTCTTCGTATTAAAAGACGAGTATTGAGACCACCCACACTACAGTGAGCATCCCTGCACTCGGGGAGGAAGAAGTCTACACTTAATCCCCTCTTTTAATTCAATATAAAGAGAATATGATTTTCCTTATGGAAGAGATTTGAAAATGGAGGATTGAAAACGTAGAAGCGTCTTCGTATTGAAATACGAGTGTCGAGACCACCCTCACTACAGTGGGCATCCCAACACTCGGAGAGGAAGAAGTCTACACTTAATCCTCTCTTTTTCTGAATTCAACATAAAAGGAACTCTAATTCTTGTTGAAAGGGTGTTTTGAAAAGGGGTACTCGGTACGAGACCGAGGTATTAGGGGGGAAGGTTTGGAAATGAGAACGTCTTAATGAAAGTTGAAAACCAAAGCAATATTTTATCGAAGAAAGGAGTACATCTTAATGAAGATGGAAGGGGATCTTTAACAAAGATGCATCTTAACAAAGATGAGGTTTCAAAGGGGTTACGAGATAACGTGTACCTATAGGCATCATGCCTATGCAATAAAGTCAAAACAAATGTTAGTGTGAAGTTTAAAAATTTCAAGGGGATTCTAAATGAAACAAATCATGATGTTTACAAAAAAAACAATACAATCACCAACACAAAGGATTGACAAACAAAAGCTCACATCAAGCACAACAACAAACTTAAGAAAAATGAATAAAAAATTATGAACGATTAGGAGGGTAAACCCTAAAAAAGGCATGGAAAATTTTAGTGCAAAGGGCTTTCAAAAATGAAAATTCTTAGGATACTAAAATATCATGTGAAACTATGCAAAATTACAAAACAATTGCAAAAAGAATCAATCAAAAATAATAAATATTGACAAAGTTATGAATTTTGGAAACTTAATCACAGTTAAACAAAAACAAAGATTTAAGTTACTAAAATAATAGAAATGCACTTTGTGGGTGTTGAACCCACCACCTTATGATTACTAATGCAAAACTTTGCCAACTCAACTATGGGCGCGCGTGTGAAAATGATAAGAAAGAAAGAGAAAAGTAGTGGAAACATGGAAAATGGAAAAATTAAAACAAAAGGGTTGATCTCCACCAAGGATCGAACCCAGGTTTGGTAGCAAGGCAAGGCGTGTGAGAAACAAGGCATAACCACTGGGGTGCGATACATCCAAGTATTATGCCACCCTATTAAATACATGAGCCTAAAAAATATAAATTTTCTGGGCAAGCTGGGCAAGGTTTAAGGCAAGCAAACCAAAATGCATTTTGATCACAACTTCTTTAATTTTCCACCAAATTTAACAAAAGTTTAGTCAAACTTGCCTAGAATTTCATAAGGAACATGATGGCATCATTAGTTTTCTCAAAAGATGCACAGAAAATAAAATTCGATAGCAGTTGCAATGTGAGTGTGTGAAATGCATTTTCAAAGTTGTGGTTCAAAACAGACGCATTTGGAGACATGTAAAAGTCTGAGCATGTTTGAAGTGTGATATTGAGTGAGTTTGAACAGAAAATTAAACCACAAATGCACATTAAACATGATCAAGATGCCAAAACAATGAGTATATTGAATAGAGCTCACTTACCTCTTGAAGACTTCCAATGTAATCTTTAATGATAAGCTGCCTAGTTGAGAATATATGTCTTGAATAGCTGCTCCACACCACAAATGCACAGTCCAAACAGCTTCAACCTCTTACAAGCAAGTCTTGGTGTAAAAGCAAGTTTCTTACACTTGAAGCAACAAATGGATCTTTGTGACAGATCCACCAAATGATGATGCAGTTGTTTTTAAATGTTTTGGACAGTTGACACACCTTATATCCAAGGTGTTTGAGGTGTCATGAGGGTTGAAACAAGCCTGAATAGAGAACACCCTTGTTTTATGCAAAAAGTCAAAGTTCTCTAAGGTTGAGGGTTGACTTTTGGAAATAATAGGTTTTTGGTTGGTTTAAAAGCTTGAACACCTCCCACACATCATTTGTGGATTGTGTGGATGATTTGTGGTGATTTTGAATGGGTGAAAATGGATTTGGAAGCTGTTTTGCTCAAGGCAGATTTTTGAGGGTTTTGAAATGGTTTTCTTCACTTGTAAGAAAATGCAAGATGGGATGAGAGCAAAGGTATTCTCTTGGGTTTTAGAGTGCTCTGGTGTACCTTTCCACATAGAGGAAACCTCTATTTATAGGCAAGGCAAGGCTTGGGGTAGATTTGTCTTTTTTTTTTGCATTTTGGAGGGAGATTTGTAAAGTGTAATTTTGTTCAATATTGTATGGCAACTGAGTACATCATTCCCTTGGTTCAATGCAGTAAAAAAAATCAAGTAAAATGAGGGACATGAAGTGATTGAAGAGAGCATAGAGGGGCTGCAGCGGCAAGATCTCATAAAGTTTCTCTTTCCTTGATTTCTTTGATTAAAATAATGCCAACTTGTCTTTCACTTACCAACTCCATCAAATCCTTCAACTTTCTGCATTTTCCTTCATCATACTTCCTAAATATAAGATACAAACATGAATCAAGGGATGAGAATAGTGCAATTGATCAAAAGGTGAGTTTGTGATAAAGTGGAAATGTTGAACTCAAGTGTTGAAACCCTCATCTTGTTGGATTCATAACTCTTAACTCATAAAGGCTATGGAGGAGTTCTAGTACATTTTGGAAAGCCCTCATGTAGCTCTACAACTTTCATGCTTTCATGATCCTCAGATTTCAAATGGAACTAGGTCAAAAATCCACTCAAAGTTGCTGAAAAACATGCCTAAAAAGTTCAATAACTTAGAATTTTTCTAAGTTATTTTTCCCTCTTGTAATGACTTTGGCCATAACTCCAAATCTATGCATTTTCTGCTCATGGACCACTGTGGGACTTTTGTAGGACTTATCAAGAGCTTTCCAATGAGCTTTGAACCAGCTCAATTGGATGTGTGGTTAAGAAATTATGGCGTTGTCCCTTTCAAAACCCTAATTTCCCGATTTTTCGATTACTCCTCCATCCTTGATCCAATGGTCATGAAACTTCATGGGCAGGTGTAATATGGCATTAGGAACATTTTTTATTCAAACTTTGAGGTTAAACTCCTTATGGTTAAAGAGTTGACTTTTTGGTCAACCGAACGATCGATCGATGACTACCGAGTCAACTATTGATGTTTTGGGTCTTCTGAGGCCTCAAAACTTCTTGAGTAGACTTCAATAAGCCATATGAACTTGATGGACCATGATCCCACCATTGGAGCACCATTTAAATCAAAAGTCAAACTATAGTTGACTTTTTCCTAAATCTCCTGATTTTCAATTGGCTGATCAGTTGAAGCTCTTCTGATTAAAATTGATGGTCAATCTCCCATCCTCACACACCTTAGGACACATGGAAGGCCATGGGAACAAGTCTTTCCATTAAAAACACATTTATCCTGATTAAAATTGAAACTCTAATTTCACCCTTTTTGTCTGGGCATTGTGCAGATGATCTGGATGATCATTCCAACTCCACCATGACCTCTGAGGTACCCAACAAGCTCCTACTTCATGCTCACACCAATGAAAAAGATCTCAAAATCTCTTGACAACCCTATGATAGTTTGTACCACTGCTTCTGATCAACAAAAAGGTACATGCAAATTTAGGGTATGACAGATACCCCTATCTAATCAGCTTAAACCTGATAAGACGAAATGCTACGACATTCATTCTTTCGAGGTAGAAGATGATTATATATAGAAGACCCTGAATTTGTCCTAAAAGAAAAGAACTGCTTGGGAATGAAATAATGGATATCTTGCAAAGGTCGCTAACACCAAAAGGATGTTAATAGAGAAAACTTGACACCCAAAGGATGAAAAATCTATCACCAAAAGGATGATAGTACGCTCACACACACTGCTCTGAAATTAAAATAAAGTAAGGGACCCACTACCAAAAGGATAGTGGAACACTAAACAGAAACAACCTTAACACCAAAAGGATGTAGGGAATCCATTACCAAAAGGATAATGGAAAAATGCTAATCATAACATCAAAAGGATGCCAGACCCATCGCCAAAAGGATGATGGAGCGAAACAAAATCAACCCTAACACCAAAAGGGTGTAGGGAATCCATTACCAAAAGGATAATGGAAAATACGCTAGTCATGACATCAAAAGGATATCAGACCCATCGCTAAAAGGATGATGGAGCGAAACAAAATCAACCCTAACACCAAAAGGATGTAAGGAGTCCATTACCAAAAGGATAATGGAAAAAAATGCTAGTCATGACATCAAAAGGATATGAGACCCATCGCCAAAAGGATGATGGAGCGAAAAAAAATCAACCCTAACACCAAAAGGATGTAAGGAGTCCATTACCAAAAGGATAATGGAAAAACAATGCTAGTCATGACACCAAAAGGATGCCAGACCCATCACCAAAAGGACGATGTAGCGAAACAAGATCAACCCTAACACCAAAAAGATGTAAGGAGTCCATTACCAAAAGGATAATGGAAAAAATGCTAGTCATGACACCAAAAGGATGCCAGACTCATCACCAAAAGGATGATGTAGCGAACCACGAACACAACCCTGACACCAAAAGGATGTAGGGGGATAAATTTCTCTAAAGGGATTTCCACTTATTGCTGAAGAGGATAATCGATTCTGCAGGAAACAACTCATTGGGGATGGCCCAAGAAAAAGACTGGATCGAGATAGGTCACCGAGGAACGCTTGCTGACTTTAAATGATATGCCCCTGACTGGGTTGAATTTATCGTTGAAGTTTTGTCTTTGTCAACAAAAGGTTGAACAACTTTGTGAGGAACGCTCACGGCATTGCTGAAGATGCCCCTGTCTGGGCTGAACATTGATTTGAAGATTTGGTCAACCACGAGGTCGAAATACGTCATGGGAAATACCCATGGCTTTGAAAAGATGCCCCTGAATGGGCTGAATTTTGCTTTGATATTCTTGAATCTTGTGGGGAACGCCCGCGGTCTTGCAGAGAATGCCCCTAACTGGGCTGCAAATGGTCTTGTAAATCTTCGAGATTGATCCTGGACCTGAACTCGCATATGTGAATGCTTGATGATAAAAATGTTCCATAAATGGAAATGCAAATGCAAATGCAAGTGCTGATGCATGGAGACGCAAGAGTTAGGGAAGGATGATGTGATTCTGGGTATGCATATGATACAAAAGTGATCATGAAATAGGATGCTTATGATGTCGAATGCGATGCGTATGATGCATATGATTGCAAACGGGTGATTGGAAATGCAAGTTGCCAATGCAGATTGGACTTTGGACCAAATGGGAAAGTGGAGGACAAGCCCGACTTCCTGACATCATTTCTTCATGACGTAATAAAACTTGGAGCTGCTGATACTCTCAACTCAGGGCTAGCTTTGCTAGGCTTGACGGCCTTGTTAGTCAAGTCGTTTCAATATTTAAAATGGTGTTCCTGTGTACTCCTTAGAGTCATGGTCACCCTTTAATTACCCTAATAGAATGAGTCATCCCTTAATTCAACTTACCATAATGTCGTTATATGCAAAACCCATCATCAAATAAACGAAACTTGCAACCATATGGTAATGAAAATGAATAGAGAAAACTTTGATGCAAGTAATTTTTATTGATGAAAACCCATAAATGGGAAAATTACAAAAGGAGGCAATTCCTAAAAGAGGTAACTGCTTTGAAAGAAATATATAAAAGAAACTAAGACAATGTTGGAAACGATTCCTGCCGAGTTTCAAATCCCCTATGGCCCATATGTCTCTGAAGACCCTTCATGCCTTGCTTCTGAATGCAACGTTTGAATTGATCTTTCTCAGTCGAGAGCTTGACAACTATAGAGGAGGGTTCGCACGTCTCTTCAAGATGCAATTTTGCCTTTTTGAATCCCTAACTTTTGCCTAAGCCGCCCTTTCGGATTTTCCGCTTACCAGGATACTTTTACTTTTTTTTTCTTTTTTTTTTATATAATCCCTAATTTTTGCCTGAGCCATTTTTATGGCCCACCAGGACGCCCATTTTTGCGTGGATTCTCTTTTTGGTCCACCGGGTCTATTTTTCAGGCATAATGTTTTTTAATTGCATCCAAATTCACAAGGGATGGAAGATCATCACCGTCCATGGTCGAGAGGATCAAGGCTCCTCCGGAGAAAACCTTTTTTACTATATGTGGACCCTCGTAGTTTGGTGCCCATTTGCCCCTTGGATCAACGTGAATTGGCTGAATTTTCCTTAGTACCAAATCTCCTGATTGGATATGTCGTGGGCGAACTTTCTTGTCAAAGGCCCTCTTCAACCGTTTCTAGTATAGTTGTCCATGACAGATGGTTGTCATGCGCTTCTCGTCGATGAGATTAAGCTGGTTGAGTCTGGCTTGTATCCATTCGGCTTCATCTAGCTTGACGTCTGCCAAAATCCTCAAGGAGGGAATCTCTACTTCAATGGGCAATACTGCTTCCATGCCATATACAAGAGAGAAAGGGGTTGCCTCTGTGGAAGTGCACACTGAGGTGCGGTAGCCATGCAGCGGAAATGGCAACATCTCGTGCCAGTCTTTGTAAGTCTTCACCATCTTCTGGACGGTTTTCTTAATATTCTTATTTGCCGCCTCAACAACTCCATTCATTTTGGGACGATAAGGTGTTGAATTGTGGTGTTCAATCTTGAAGCTTTTACACAACTCTTCCATCATCTTATTGTTGAGGTTTGAACCATTGTCCGTAATGATCTTGTTCGGGATTCCCTATCGACAAATAATCTCTTTCTTGATGAAGTGAGTCACCACTTGCTTAGTGACGTTGGCATAAGATGCATCTTCTACCCATTTGGTAAAGTAGTCGATGGCCAATAAGATAAAATGGTGTCCGTTTGAAGCGGTTGGATCGATGCGTCCAATTACATCTATACCCTACATGGCGAAAGGCCAAGGCGAAGTCAACACATTCAGAAGGAGTGGTGAAGTATGAACTTTGTCTGCGTAAATTTGGCACTTGTGGCATGACTAGACATGGAGACAACAATCTGTTTCCATCGTTATCCAATAGTATCCTGCCCTTAATATGTTCTTAACCATAGTATGACCACTAGCATGTGTTCCAAAAGATCCTTCGTGCACTTCGTTTATGATACGTTCTGCTTCATGTTTATCCAAGCATCTGAGCAGAACTGAATCATAATTCCACTTGTACAACACGTCACCGCTGAGGAAGAATTTTGACGAGAGCTTTCTGAGGTACTTCTAGTCAGTGATGGTTATGCCTTCCGGATATTCTTGTGTCTCTAGATACTGCTTGATATCATAGAATGAAGGATGATCATCATATTTAGGTTCCTCCGTATTGGCTGCCAGGAAATAAGCAGGTTCGTCCAGATACTCCAGACGGATGGACAGGGCTTCGTTCTCCCACTTGACTTGAAACATGGACGCTAATGTTGCTAGAGCGTCAGCCAACTGATTTTCCCCTCTGGGGATGTGATGAAAAGTGATCTCATCAAAGTACGGGATTAGCTTCAAGACGTGATCTTTGTAAGGAATCAACTTGAGGTCAAGTGTTTCGTGTTCCCCTTTAATCTGGCATATGACAAGCGCAGAATCTCCATAGACTTCCAGAATCTTGATTTTATTATCAATGGCAGCTTCAATTCCGAAAATACAAGCTTCATATTCGGCCATGTTGTTAGTACATTTGAAGCATAATCTGGCGGTGAATGGTAGGTGAAAACCAGTTGGAGAAGTGATAACTGCCCCAATTCCACAACCCTTAGCATTTGCGGCACCGTCAAACACGAGCGTCCTACGCGATCCTGGTTCGGGTCCATCATCTGGGCCTGGGGTGGTATAGTCCCTGGCAAACATGACGTATTTGTCGAGGAAATCAAAGCGCATAGACTGGTAGTTGTCCATAGGTTGGTGAGCAAGGTAGTCAGAGAGTACACTTCCTTTGATAGCTTTCTGCGTAACATACTGGAAGTCATACTCTGTTAATACCATTTGCCAACGAGCCACTCGTCCGGTGAGAGCGGGCTTCTTGAAGATGTATTTGACAGGGTCCATCTTGGAGATCAACAAGGTCGTATGGGTGAGCATATATTGTCTCAAGCGTTTTGCTTCCCAAGCCAATGCACAACATGTCTTCTCGAGCATTGAATACCTTGATTCACAGTCGTTGAACTTCTTGCTGAGGTAATAAATTGCATGCTGTTTTCTACCAGTTTCGTCATGTTGACCTAACACGCATCCCATGAATCCTTCTAGCACAGTCAAGTACATGATCAGGGGTCGTCCGGGTACTGGAGGCATCAAGATCGGTGGTTCTTGTAGATATTCCTTTATTTTCTCAAAGGCTTTCTGACAATTATCATTCCACACCACAACTTGATCCTTTCGAAGTAGTTTGAAGATGGGCTCACAAGTGGCCGTTAGATGAGATATGAACCTAGCGATGTAGTTCAACCTCCCAAGGAAACCTCAGACTTCCTTTTCAGTTTTGGGTGCCGGCATCTCTTGGATAGCTTTGACCTTATCTGGGTCGACTTTAATCCCCTTTTGGCTCACAATAAAACCTAGCAGTTTACCAGATCTTACGCCAAAAGTGCATTTGTTGGGATTTAATCTCATCTGGAATTTCCTTAGTCTGGCGAATAGCTTTTCCAAGTGAATGAGGTGCTCTTCCTCAGTCTGGGATTTCGTAATCATATCGTCTATATAGTACTCAATCTCTTTATGTATCATGTCATGAAAGAGAGTGACCATTGCTCGCTGATATGTTGCGCCCGCGTTCTTGAGCCCAAACGACATGACCTTGTAACAGAAAGTTCCCCATGGGGTGATGAAAGTAGTTTTTTCCATATCTTCGGGCGCCATCTTAATCTGATTATATCTAGAAAAGCCATCCATAAACGAGAAGACAGAGAACTGGGCTGTGTTGTCTACTAGTACATCAATGTGTGGTAGAGGGAAGTCATCTTTCAGACTTGCTCTATTAAGGTCTCTATAATCGAGACACATTCGCACCTTCCCATCCTTCTTTGGTACTGGGACAATATTCGCTACCCATTGTGGATAGCTGGATACTGCAAGAAAACCAGCGCCTAATTGCTTCTTCACTTCTTCTTTGATCTTGAAGGACATCTCTGGCTTCGTTCTCCTCAACTTTTGCTTCACTGGCGAGCAACCTTCCTTGAGAGGCAACTTGTGCATCACAATCTCTTCATCTAGACCGGGCATATCCTTGTAGGACCAAGCAAATACGTCAACATACTCTCAAAGCAATATGACCAGTTTTGACTTAATCTCTGATTCCAAAGTTGTACCTATCTTGATTTCTTTGGCATCCTCTTCAGTTCCCATGTTGATAACTTCGACCTCTTCTTGGTACGGCTGAATGACCTTTGACTCTTGCTTTAGTATTCTAGCTAGCTCTTCTAGGAGATCACAATCCTCCTCGCAGTCTTCGTCGACTTGGTAGATCGGGTTATCAAAGTCATATTGGACCATAGCGGGGTCGTTATCGATAGGAGTAGGGGAGGATCTGCACGATGAATGACTTCATGCTTTTATTTTTTTAGAAAAGATTGACAAAAAGAAGAAAAGAAGTAAAACAAAACATTGTCTTTCAAAAACAATTTTATGTGCAAAAAGTAAAAAAGAAAGAAAGAGAGCGTAATTGGATGTGAAAGTTTATTTATTGATGATAAGTTGTGCTTTAAAAGCAAAAAGCCCTACAACATGATCCATATGCCTTGGGCAGAGCATAGGATTTTTTAGGTAAAATAAAAACAGGGAACTACTCGTCTACTAGGGTAACTTCAAGGATTTCGACGACTCTCCAATTGTTCAAAGTTTGATTAGGCGCCCTAGGATACATTATGCACAGCTCTTCATGATCTTCAGCTTCAGTTTCCAAAAACATGACTTGACCATCGACAAGGTGGCCCCCACTAGTAAAAACCAACGAAGTTGCAAGCCCCTTGCCTCTATCAGTTGCATTCTTCTACTTGTAACCTAGACCAGCTCCATTTTTGTTAACGGGAAATTCCAACACTCTGCCCCATCCTTGCAGATGTCCTTCCTCTATCACTGTCCTTGCGTCCTTCCAAGTCACTATTGAAGATGCTGGCTTTTCGTAAACATTTCAACATTAACCACTTCAAAGGCCTGAAATGGGGTCTCATGCACTTCCCCTCCTACTTCCACATAGTGAAAAGAAGCAAGATGGCTCACAAGAATATCTTCTTCACCCTTAATGATGACCATCTGATTGTTAATCATAAATTTGATCTTTTGATGCAAGGTTGAAGTTACATCCCCTGCGGAATGAATCCACGGACAACCAAGGAGGCAACTATAATTGGGGTATATATCCATTACATAGAATGTAATGATCAACCTCGCCTACCACAGTTCTCTTAGCTTCATCAAAAGCTTTTACAATAGTTTTACTTGGCTTCATCACAAGTCCTTCAACTGACAGCTTGCACAACGAGCTCTTTGGTAACACATTCAACGATGATCCAGTATCAACAAGTACTCTAGAGAATACAACATCCACACATTCGATAGTAATGTGCAAGGCC
The DNA here is from genome assembly GCA_963859935.3 of Lathyrus sativus. Classification (NCBI taxonomy): domain Eukaryota; kingdom Viridiplantae; phylum Streptophyta; class Magnoliopsida; order Fabales; family Fabaceae; genus Lathyrus; species Lathyrus sativus. The sequence continues at coordinate 273,154,051 of OZ012739.1, forward strand.
TTGATATGATTCTTACCTTCGGGAGGTAATTCATTATCATTAAAGCTCAAAATATGACCTGATGCTATATTTCCCACCACTTCTTCAAACTGTACTACTGATATCTCCTCTGGCACATGAGCTGCCTTAAAGAATTTTAACAGTGCTTCTTGATGGGCTTTCGAACACATTAATATTGATAACATGGATATCTTTGAGGGAGTCTGATTGAGCTGGTCAATCACTTTGTAATCGCTTTTCTGAATGATTCTTAGAAACTCCTCTGCTTCATTATTTGGGACGTCTTTTTGTTTAGATGACTGCCCCTGTTCAATGGTGCTTGGTCGGACAGTATCTTTCCTCGTATTGTCACTGTTGTTGGCAGGTGGTACAGTTGGAGCAAAGATTCGACCACTTCTGGTGACACCACTGGTTCCCACAATGTTCTTGACAGTCTTTTTCTCTTCCAAGATATCCTTTTCTCCTACCTTGTGCTCGTTGAGAAAGACAATCTCATCATATAGCCAAGGCACAACATTAGTGCTTTCGTATGGAAACTGAGCTGGGGCCGAAATGACAAGCTGGTTCATTGATGGTGGAGACATAGGTATCTCAACCGGATCATACGGGATCTGCAATGGGATAACAGTCTATCCATACATGTTGTCCCATTCTTCCTCATCGCACGGTATGGTCAATGGTGTACGATTCAAATTATCAGAAGGAATGCACAGCTCATACCCATCATCATATGGTATCTTCATACTTTGACAGTTGTTCTATTACTAATACACCTTGATCAATCAGGCTTTGGATGCCTTTCTTGAACTCAGTGCATCCTTGAGATCCGCCCAAACAAACGTGGCAATTGGTTGAACAGCCTGGATAAATGTTCTTTAACAGGAGTTGCTCCTTAATAGTAAAAAGAGGAGTTCTCAATTTGTCAATATCCGAAATTAATCGGATCCCCTTAGATCCTTCAATCATGTTTGTTGAGTGATGAGCCGGCATTGGATTGGTTTTAATGTTTGGAGTGTTTCAAGTGAAGTTTATCGCCTTTTAATCGATAAGATCTTGTACAATGTGCTTCAGAGTCTTGCAATTCTCAATGCTATGGCCTGGGGAGCCGGAATGGAATTCACATTTGGCATTGGCATCATAGCCAAAAGGGAGAACCTCTTAGGGATTCCTCATTTCCCTAAGCTGAACAAGGCCTCCTTTCAACAAGAATGGTAGTAATCTGGCGTAAGTTGACGGAATTGGATCAAATTTTCTTTCTGGTCTTCTCAGTCTTTGTTGACCCTAGTACTGATTTTGTCTTGGTTGATAGGATTGTTGTTGTCTAATTTGTTGTACGGCGGGTTGAATTGCTGGAATGGACAACAGTTGTTGTGGAGCGACGACAACAACATGGTGATAACCTTGATGAGTTCTTCCTCTATCTGCAAACACAACACTAGTTTCGGCTTCTTTCTTCTTAACGAAACCCTGATAGGGCTTCTTGATCCCACTTGAAGATCCGCCAGCATTCTAAATCTTTCCTGCCTTCATAAAACTCTCTAGTCTTTCTCCAGCCGTGACAAGTTCAGAAAACACTATAGAGGTTGTAGATGCTAGACGCTCAAAGATCGGTCCTTGCAGTGTGCCCATGAAGAGGTCTGTCAGCTCTTTCTCTATCAACGGGGGTTGAACTCTTGCAGCTACTCCCCTCCATCTCTGAGCAATGTCTTTAAAAGATTCATTTGGTTTCTGGGTCAAATTCTGAAGCTGCATCCGATTTGGAGCCATGTCGGTGTTGTATTGATAATGTCTCACAAAAGTGTCTGCCAACTCCTTCCAACTTTTCACATTGGATCGTTCAAGATGCATGTACCATTCCAGAGAAGCCTCTGTCAAACTATCTTGAAAGAAATAGATTAACATCTTCTCGTCATCGGAATATGAGGCCATCTTCCTGCAGTAAGACCTTATATGGGTCCTAGGACAACTGTTACCCTTGTATATCTCGAATGTTGGGATCACAAATTTTGGAGGTATCTTAACTCCGGGTACAAGACATATTTCAGCGGCATCTAGTCCCAAAACATTGGGGCCTTACAGCGACCTTACCACTTCTTGTAAAGCATTGATCCTCTTCTCTAATTCAGCGGTCTGTGGTGCATATGCTTCAGCTGAATTCTCGTAGAAGCCTCCGTGATCATCATAGTGAACTGGTGGTGGAATCGTGGTACCATGAGGATGAGTTTTACCGATTGGGGGATGGACTGTGTTGATAGGTGCAGCACCTGCAGAAGTAGGATTTGCCCTAACAGGGGTTGGGATGGCATCGGTAGGAGTTGAAACTAGAACTGCGCCATTTATGTTAGGAACTGCACCAGCCAAAGTCTGGTTAGCATTCCTCTCTGCTGTTTGCCTTATCTCTTCTTAACTTCTGGCCATGTTCTGAATCCCCTCCATGAGTTGATTCATCTGCGTCTTCATACCTAGCATCTCGTTCCTCAAAGTAGCCTGGTCTTGCTCTAGCTGATCCGTGACTCTTTTCTGATTATTCCTTGTGTTGTACTAATGTCGAGAAGTCAGCTTGCTTTACTCTCTCTCTCTGAAAGGGTAAGCGGCGTGTAAGGTCGGGTTTTAGGGAATGCAAAAAGAATGATGCGCAAACGTATGCAATGTTCAAGAGACTTTCGAGATTTATGATTATCATCGGTATTATAGAACTGTGACCAAATAATAAATAAATGCACAATTTAAACCAAAAAGCAAATTTTCATTAATTCGATTGAAAATTCAATACAAACGATTGCTGAACAAGCTTAAAATAACAATTCATGTTACAAGAAAAAGCTGAATAACTAAAATTATTTCTTTTGGAGACGTTCTTCAAGCTTTTTTGTCTCGAACATGAATCTTCTAACCATTTGGTCGCAGAGCTGGATAAAGTGGTGAATAGAAGGAGGGATATCATTTCCTTCCAAGTCTTGAATTGCGCTTTCCAACCTCCATGGGATATCACGGATCATGAGGTTGCAATGCTCCACCAGATTGTTATACCTAGTGCGACACATGTCTAGAGTCGACTGGTAGTAACAAATAGAATCCACATGGGTGTCCAACAATTCATTGAGCTGAGCCTCCTTCTTGAGCCACTGTGCATTATCCCTTTGCAAAGCGTCGAAACGATTCCTCCACAGAGTAGCTGTCTCTTGGGCGGTCTCTAATTCCAAACATTTGTAGTTCCACATGTCAGGAGTGACATATGAAGCCCTTAATGCTTCCTCCTTGAGTTGTCGCTCGTCTTCCACTAGGGTCAAGGAATTTCTTAGTTGCTTTCAAGGTCCTCAATATCAGCCTCATGATTCTCTCTTGTCTCTTTCTTCTCAGCAGAAGCTATTTCAAAGAAGTTCCATGCTCTATCACAAGAAGCCTTAGTTTCCTTTAGGCGTTGTCGAAGAGTTGGTAATGATGTATCGGCCCCTTCGAAACCCTGCCGGTACCTGACTCTCAGGTCTGTTTCTAACTTCAATTTCTTGCTATTCTCAGCCGCTCGGTCTTATTCAAACTCTACTTTCCTTTTGTATTGGTCATTCTCTACATTTGCTTGGTGAATTTCAGCCTCGAGTTTCTGATTTTCTTTAGTCAAACTTTCTATCACTAGCTTTAGTTTCTCACACTCTTCCATAGATACATGGGTGGGAGCAGGAGGTCCTTCTCGCATATATGGTTCTGAGGGAAACGACAACAATCTTTCAGCCACTCTGGCTAGCAACCATTGGTTGTATGGCTCTTTAGCCACACAATTCTTTGCCTTCAAGTCTTTCTTCCCCTTTGTATGAATCTTGGCCCATGCTTTAGCAATCTTCTTGGCAAACGCAGGATCTTTTGTTGTGGCAGGCAAAAAGAAGCTTTGAATTTTCTCTGCTTCGGGCTCATCTTCCATAGCATAGCCCAACTGGCACAATGCCATGACTGGGTTGTAGTTGATGCAACCAACCCTACTGATTAGAGGTACATTACCTAACTCCCCACAGCTAAAGATAATCTCCACATCATAGTATTCATGAGAATACCAGGGAATATCATTGGCTTCTAGAGACATAATGCGTTGAGACCACTTCAATATTTTCTTGTTTTCCACGAACGGTCCTCTCTTTGGTAGATGGGAGGTGTACTACTTGAATAATAGATGAGAACAACATTGGATCATTCCTGTCTTCTTTTCACTTCTCCAATGAATATAGTGGTAGACATCAGCGAGAAGGGTAGGGATATGATTCTTTTGCATGAAGAGAGTGATAGCAGCAATGTCTATGAAATTATCTACATTTGGAAAGAGGAAAATCCCATAAATCATTAGAGCAACAACAATACCAAACCTTTCCCAATCTCCCACAGTCTTGTACTGAGCAGCTTTATCTAGCTGAAATTTCAAAGGAAAGCCTTGAACACCTCTCTTATTGGCTAGCCCATCTTTGACTTCCTCTTTGGTCATACAAAGAGTAAGAGCAATGGCAGGAGGCTTTTGTTCTTCTTCCAAGCCGGTGTAAATAGGTTGATCCTTAATCTTGATATTCAAAATGTGAGCATATTCTTCAAGAGTAGGGGCCAGCTGATATTTTTGAAAAGTGAAACATCTGAGAGGTGCATCATAGAACTGAGCCATAGCGAACAAAGCCCAAGTGTCGACCTTAGAATGGAGGAGATCAAGCAATTTCCCATACTTCCCCTGAAAGTTGATCTTGATAGCCTTTGGCACGTCAATCAGAATGTCTTGAATCAATTCCAACTTTGGTTCTCTAAACTTGATGGAATTTGTGCTTCTCTTTCTTTGATCAGTCATTGTGTTCACCAATACCTGAGATAATCACAGTCTTTTAAGTCACTTGATATGCAAGAATGCAATGTTTTATGAATGCACATGATAAAAGAACAATAGCGAGATCAAAGTCACAGGTCCTGCAAAACAACACAAAAGGTATCTCTCCTATCGGGTGGGCAATCTATTAGTTTTAGAGAGGGTATCCCAAAAAGGCTATAAAACAAAGTCCCATGTACTAACCCTCAAAGGTTTCCCATCAGAACGAATACTCGTAAGACGGTAATCCTTTCAAAGGATGAACATAGAGTTATATTTTAGCACCTTTGGAGTAAGGTTCTACAAAGGTCCTCAGAGTCATGGACTCCCACGTCGGAAATAAAAACGCCATTACGACTACACGTAAGACATAATCATCCCAACGGGGTCTCATTTGAGCGGTGGAATTCGATCCAACTCAACGAGTCCTAAGTCTCACAAATCAGAAAGAAAATCACCTCCTAACTTAGTGTATACTCGAAAGCTCGAATAGAAAGCTTTATTCTAACAAACCAATCCCAAATAAACCCTATAGGTTAGAAAGAACATAACACACAAAAAAAGCAAACAAAACACAAATGCGACAAGCAAACTAGGTTTGGCTCGCTAGGAATCCCCAACAGAGTCGCCAGCTGTCGCTACTCGAAAAATGCATCGTGCAACGACGGGGAGGCGAAAAAGATAGACGGAAGAGTCGCCATTGAACTTTATTTATTCCATGAGGGGAAAGGAAAATATCGATAAAACCTTAAGAAAGAAATGGATAAGATGGTCTCGCAACCAAGAACGGGTTCGGAAGCCGGTTATGTGAAGGGAAGGTATTAGCACCCCTCACATCTATCGTACTCGATGGGAACCATTTTCTCATCGATATGTGATTTTATTTGCTTAAATATTGTGCTATAAAAATAGTGTTCCAAGGGGGTGATAAAAAGGATTGAAAAAGGATAAAAATGAGAGGTTAGGAGGAAAGAGAGAACGGGGAAGAAAAAAGAAAGAACAGACTCGATAGGACTTCGCGGTCCTAGGCCTACGTATTCTCAAAAGGTATGAGAAAGTCAGAGTTGACGTAGTTCGGGGATACAGATATAGGGGGGAATGTGCTCGGTAAGGATTGTGGCCCTTGTGCCTACGTACCTTTACTTAAAAGAAGTAAAGAATCAGAACAGCCGTAGTTCGGCCTACGGTTTGTTAATGTTTTTATGGATGATGTTATCATGCGCGTTCTAGCAGTTTAGGTGTTTTGCGGCTCGCATGTGAGGAGACTTAAGCGTTACTTGTTTGCGGTAGAACAGACATAACATATCCTTTTTGAAATGATTAGGTTTTCGCCATGCGAGGCAAGATGTCACATTTGATTGGTTGAATTGTTTTTAGGGGTGAGATAAGTCCTCGGATAGTAACCCCTACGGGTAGTACCCAATTCTTTATCTCAAAGTTTTATGAAAGGTGCGGCGAACATAGCGTCTTTGTATTGAAAGATGAGTATCGAGACCACACACACTACAGTGAATATCCTGACACTCAGAGAGGAAGAAGACTACACCCAATCCTCTCTCTTTAATTCAATACAAAGAGAACTTCATTCTTTTATTAAAGATGTTTTTGGTTTTGAGTGGTAAGTGCTTTTGCGACAGAGAACCCTACGGTAAATGTCAAGCACTCGGGATAGGAGAAGGCCTACGCCTAACCACTCGACGACCATTCAAGTTTTACTATGAAAAGAGGTTTGAAAAATGCATTCGGTGCGAGACCGAGGTTTTAGGTGAAAACGGTTGCGGGAGGAAGTCATGGTAGAGGTGTGAAAGAGATGGGTGATGAATAAAGTCGCGTCTTCGTATTAAAAGACCTGTATTGAGACCACCCACACTACAGTGAGCATCCCTACACTCGGAGAGGAAGAAGTCTACACTTAATCCTCTCTTTTAATTCAATACAAAGAGAATATGATTTTCCTTATGGAAGAGATTTAAAAATGAAGGATTGAAAACGTATAAGCGTCTTCGTATTGAAAGACGAGTGTCGAGACCACCCTCACTATAGTGGGCATCCCAACACTCGGAGAGGAAGAAGTCTACACTTAACCCTCTCTTTTTCTTAATTCAATACAAAAGGAACTCTAATTCTTGTTGAAAGGGTGTTTTGAAAAGGGGTACTCGGTACGGGACCGAGGTATTAGGGGGGAAGGTTTGGAAATGAGAACGTCTTAATGAAAGATGAAAACCAAAGCAATATTTTAACGAAGAGAGGAGTACATCTTAATGAAGATGGAAGGGGATCCTTAACAAAGATGTATCTTAACAAAGATGAGGTTTCAAAGGGGTTACGAGATAACGTGTACCTATAGGCATCATGCCTATGCAATGAAGTCACAACAAATGTAAGTGTGAAGTTTAAAAATTTCAAGGGGATTCTAAATGAAACAAATCATGATGTTTACAAAAAAATAAATACAATCACAAACACAAAGGATTGACAAACAAAAGCTCACATCAAGCACAACAACAAACTTAAGAAAAATGAATCAAAAATTATGAACGATTAGGAGGGTAAACCCTAAAAAAGGCATGGAAAATTTTAGTGCAAAGGGCTTTCAAAAATGAAAATTCTTAGGATATTAAAATATCATGTGAAACTATGCAAAAATACAAAACAATTGCAAAAAGAATCAATCAAAAATAATAAATATTGACAAAGTTATGAATTTTGGAAACTTAATCACAGTTAAACAAAAACAAAGATTTAAGTTACTAAAATAATGGAAATGCACTTGGTGGGTGTTGAACCCACCACCTTATGATTACTAGTGCAAAACTTTGCCAACTCAACTATGGGCGCGCGTGTGAAAATGAGAGGAAAGAAAGAGCAAAGTAGTGGAAACATGAAAATGAAAAAATAAAACAAAAGGGTTTATCTCCACCAAGGATAGAACCCAAGTTTGGTAGCAAGGCAAGGCGTGTGAGAAACAAGGCATAACCACTAGGGTGGCGATATATCCAATTATTATGCCACCCTATTAAATACATGAGCCTAAAAAATGTGAATTTTCTAGGCAAGCTGGGCAAGGTTTAACGCAAGTAAACCAAAATGCGTTTTGATCACAACTTCTTCAATTTTCCACCAAATTTAACAAAATTTTAGTCAAACTTGCCTAGAAGTTCATAAGGAACATGATGGCATCATTAGTCTTCTCAAAAGATGCACAGAAAATAAAATTTGATAGCATCTGCAATGTGAGTGTGTGAAATGAATTTTCAAAGTTGTGGTTCAAAACAAATGCATTTGGAGACATGTAAAAGTCTGAGCATGTTTGAAGTGTGATATTGAGTGAGTTCCAACAGAAAATTAAACCACAAGACCTCAGAATAAGAAATTGATATGGGAGTTGCAATTTGATGAAATTGATGTTGAAAGAACAAAAACCGTTATGACTTCTTAATGGCAAATATCCACATAACAATGTTGATCACTAAATACTCCAACAGTTAAGAGGGTCACCTCAACATAACCATCATAGCAAATTCAAGACAGTAGCAAAACCAAATTTCAAACCAAGGACAAGGATCAACAGTGAGGCATCCTTGTTTCAACTGCTATGCCTTAAATCAATATCTTCAACAGATACTCACAAACTCCAACAACATACTTAAAATAGCATAACTAGGAATTTCCACACATCAAGAATCAAACAGTTGGTTTGAAAATAGAAACAAACCCTAGACTGAAACAGATGCAACCATAAGGCAGTGTATATACATACAAAATGTCATAACCTGTCAATCATTAGGCCTAAGTAGCTTTCAAATATACAAACCAAAGATCCTACATGCCAAGATTAGTCAAAAACAAGTCCAAACAAAATCTGGTATGCCAGTTGCAAATGAAGGCTTGGAAATGCACTAGGGGGACTGTGACGCAAAACAGAAGTGAACATGATCAAGTAGAGGCATGCACAAATTTCAAATGTGTTTTTCATGGAGTCTAGATGCCAAAACCAATCAAAAATAGCTCCACACCAAAACTGGTATGCAAGTTGCTCAAATTGCCTTGGAAATGCAATATGATAGCCACAACTCAAAATAGAAGTAGTTATAATGAGATGAAGGTATGCACAATTTGAAAATACATGGTTCATGGGTTCTTGATGCAAAAATCACAAAAAAGGAAACAAGCTCCAACAAAATATGCCATGCAAACTGCAAATGAAGGCTTGTGATGCACTATGGTGGTTGTGATCCCAAACAGAATTGATCATGATCAATTATTGGTTTGCACAAGTTCTAAATATATTAATCATGAATTTTACATGCACATAACATACAAAAACAACTCCAATTAACAACTGATATATGGACTGCAAAAATGGACCAAAATGCTTGATAGGGTGTCTTGGGAAAGTCAGAGCAGTTCATCATACAACATACATTCCTCAACTTAATACACATGAAGTGATTCACATACATATCAAGAACACAAATTGTAGGAAAGATCAATACAAAGACTGATGGCTCATGAGGTAAAACACTTGAACAGAAACTGGCAGCACCTTGTTTGCCAAAACAACCTAGGCACACATATATGGTTTTACAAATTAAGACAGCTTGACCTCAAAACAAAATCTACCAGAATTGATTAAAAGGTTGAGCCTAGATCATGACTGCATGCCCCTTGGTTATTACAATACTAAACCAACATACCAATTCATAAAGCCTTAAAGAATGAAAATCACAACTCCAAATAGAACCTAAGAAAATTCTAACAGGAAAAGAACTTATTTCTAGCAGCCACAAATGCAAGCATGTTACAATGGCATCAAACAATCATGTTCTTTTCACAAACAACATTAAGATAACAGAACTTGGCAAAATTTGAAAATAAGGAGTGGCATGCATTACAATGACAGTTACAACATCACACAATCAAGTATAGCATGGAAACCTAGTTCAAGCATGTTAATGGGCACAAACAATCATGTTTTGTTCATAAACAGCAAGGATCAGTAAAATTTGCAAGGATTGGAAACAATCATAGCAGCTTGGTATTGGTTTGTAAACTTAGGCAGTTATGACAACATATAACAATTTGCAAGCTTAATGACAATGGTTCAAATCAAGGGCTACATGGCAATGGTTCAAATCAAAGGGATACATGGAAATGGTATCTTATAACAACAAGGCTAAGGCAGTTGGAGTCACAACAGAAAAACATGAAATGTTGGTGCACACAACCAAAACAATGATCAAATGTGCCTACAAGCAACTTAAGACAGAATGCACACAATGCTTTTCAAAACATCAACACAAAACACAAAGACTTATCCCAGTTGATAAATGCAGACCAAATATGCATATGCTATCATTGAAACAACCCTATTACATGAACCTAAGTGATGACAGCAATATCGTACACGCATGAACATGATAATGTCAAGTAAAAACATGATTCAAATAAAAAAACACAAACTCAAGTTAACAAACCTAGATCAGACACAAACAACAACTTAAAATCACCATAGAAGCATGCTTATCATGGCAATGGTAAGGATCAATTCTCAAGGCAAAACAACTCATGACAGTTACAAGCATATGACAGCAAAAATAGTATTGGTCATCAACATCACATGAGTCATCCCAAATCCAACAGGACCAAACAAACTTACAAGCATACTCAAAATGTGATATAAACCAAGTTTGAACTCACAAATGATTCAAAAGTAAGCTAGCAATGAAAATGGCCTATGAGTTGAAAATGCACATGATTCAAAATGGAAGTACCATAACACAAATCCAACAATCAAACTTTAAGACAGTTGCAAATTTGTGTGAACATGACCTAAGGATTCTAGGCAGGCTCTAAACTTATGCACATTAAACATGATCAAGATGCCAAAACAATGAGTATATTGAATAGAGCTCACTTACCTCTTGAAGACTTCCAATGTAATCTTTAATGATAAGCTGCCTAGTTGAGAATATATGTCTTGAATAGCTGCTCCACACCACAAATGCACAGTCCAAGCAGCTTCAACCTCTTACAAGCAAGTCTTGGTGTAAAAGCAAGTTTCTTACACTTGAAGCAACAAATGGATCTTTGTGACAGATCCACCAAATGATGATGCAGTTGTTTTTAAATGTCTTGGACAGTTGACACACCTTATATCCAAGGTGTTTGAGGTGTCATGAGGGTTGAAACAAGCCTGAACAGAGAACACCCTTGTTTTATGCAAAAAGTCAAAGTTCTCTAAGGTTGAGGGTTAACTTTTGGAAATACTAGGTTTTTGGTTGCTTTAAAAGCTTGAAAACCTCCCACACATCATTTGTGGATTGTGTGGATGGTTTGTGGTGATTTTGAGTGGGTGAAAATGGATTTGGAAGCTGTTTTGCTCAAGGCAGATTTTGGAGGGTTTTGAAATGGTTTTCTTCACTTGTAAGAAAATGCAAGATGGGATGAGAGCAAAGGTATTCTCTTGGGTTTTAGAGTGCTCTGGTGTACCTTTCCACATAGAAGAAACCTCTATTTATAGGCAAGGCAAGGCTTGGGGCAGATTTGTCTTTTCTTTTGCATTTTGGAGGGAGATTTGTAAAGTGTAATTTTGTTCAATATTGTATGGCAGCTGAGTACATCATTCCCTTGGTTCAATGCAGTAAAAAAACTCAAGTAAAATGAGGGACATGAAGTGATTGAAGAGAGCATAGAAGGGCTGCAGCGGCAAGATCTCATAAAGTTTCTCTTTCCTTGATTTCTTTGATTAAAGTGACCGCTAAGAAGCCAGCATCAAGCTGCTTTTGCACTTCTTCTTTGATCTTAACGCCCATATCTGGTCGCGTCCTCCTAAGCTTCTACTTAACGGGAGGACAATCTTCTCGCAGCGGCAAGTGATGGACCACGATGTCAGTATCAAGTTCGGGCATATCTTCGTATGACCAAGCAAAAATGTCACTATATTCAGCATCTCGACCAGTCTCTGCTTGACATCACTCTGCAGTGCGGCCCCTATCCTGACGTTCCTGATCAGTTCCTCATAACCCAGATTCACAATCTCAATCTCTTCCTCGTGAGGCAGAATAACTTTCTCTTCTTGGTTCAACAAGCGGGCCAACCCTTCGGGAAGGTCTTCGTCTTCATCAATCACTTCTTCGGCTTGATAGATCGGGCAATCGAAGTCGAAGTGAGTTGTAGAAGGTCCAGAGTCGATGTCATCTGCTATGTGGATCCTGCAATAACAAGGGTTAAGCTTAAAACAAGGATATGCAGGTTAGCACAAACCCTATTGCCATTTTATTGTTTTTCAAATCAAATATAAAACAGGAATAACAGAGATCACAATATTTGAATGCGAAGAAAAACGCCTTTTGATTTATTGGTAAAATGCATGTACATAATCAAACAAGGCCCTGACAATAAAACCACTATGCCCTGGGTAGGACACAGGGTTGTACAACAATTGGAGAAAGTAAATCATTACTCTTTGCCTGTCACTTGGATGATATCCCTGATGGACCAGTTGTTGAGGCTCTGGCCTGGTTTGCTTGGCTGGATCCAAGAGTCTAGGTCGCAATCGCTGTCTTCGCCGTCTTCAGACACTGCGCTGACACTTTCAAATATCACCCCGCCACTGGTAAACTGGATCGGCCCTTTACCTCGCGACGCACTGTGAGAAGAGGAGGCTTCAGCTGCAGGAGAGTATCCTAACCCGAACTTGTCCTGTTTGTTAGGTATTTCTAAAACCTGCCCCCAGCCTGGGGTAGACTGTAACACCCCACTTCCCAAATTAAATTAAATATAAACATTATAAATAAACATCAGAGTTTTCACAAAAACAGTGGGATATCACATCACCAATAGTTATCAAAAATACTTTATTCATTATTTTCAAAATAATACAGCGAAAATTATTATTCCAACATTCTCGGCCATCCTCCAGATTTACATAAAATCTTTATTATTATAATTCACCAAAATGTGATACGTCACAGGATTTTCAACAAGTTTAACATAAACAAATAAAACACCCATATCCCGTGTTACGTATCAAAGCATCCTAAGACTCGACTTGCACACCGCTATCTAAGCTATCTATGTACCTGGATTATCTGTACTTCCGAGGAAGCACAGACCACAACAACAACAAAGGGGTTAGAAAACATGATCAAAATATATAGGTAATTTAATACATGCAATAAAGGTAGTAAAACACACCAATATTCACCCCATAACACCAATCATCGAACCTACTGTTCAAATTACAATATAACATATTATAATGCAAATATGCAACTCAACACCAAGCATGTGGTACCGACTCATTGGTTCATTCAATCGAACCTTGGACAGATCACTTACGCTCCTACTGAGATATGATCTATCCCCGACAGATCACTTACGCTCCTACTGAGATATGATCTATCCCCGACAGATCACTTACGCTCCTACTGAGATATGATCTATCCCCGACAGATCACTTACGCTCCTACTGAGATATGATCTATCCCCACCATTCCCCACAAAGGAGTACGAATGAATCACATACACTCCTCCTGAGAAATGATTCATCCCACCAAACACCATGATATGTACGACACCAATGCACGACAACAATGCACGACAAACAAACTCAAGCACACTAAGTGCACACGATCCTCCTGATCACATCACCACACATTATATATATTACACCACCAATAAACACAAGCACACTAAGTGCACAACAATTAAACTCAAGTAAATAATCAATAAATCATTTCAATCGATCCATGGTTTAGTTACTATTTAATTAAACAATGACTCCCCAAAAATATTGGATATAAAAATATTTGGCAAATAACTATATTATTTATACCATGTTATAGATCTATTCAAGAGCTTTCCAACGCTTCGAATGGGGACTAAATCCGACTTACGGATCAAAAGTTATGGCCAAAATCGTCAAAACAGAAAATTCACCAATATACAGCTTTGAGTCGACGCAAACAGCGCAGAATGCAGAAAATTCTGTGTTTTCCATCGTTGGAGGCCTTCCGGACCTCCGATTTCAATTCCGTAAAAAGCCCCAGTTTCAGAATTCGAAATCCTACCATAATATGACAATTATAACAGCCAACAACATATTTTTAAAGATCATATCATCATATATCATATAACCATACTTTTCAACACCATGGAATTTAGGGGTTTCTATCCTAAATGTGATCCTACCCATCATACACTATCACACAATCCCCATGATTATACGAAAACCCACCCTTACTGCCCGGAACTATTATCTTGCTCAAATTCAAGCCTATTTCTCCACTTCTATCTCTTGTCCTCTCGGAACCTATTTCATACTCATCGCTATTGCTACGGAAATAATACCGGATTTCACCAATCTCATAACAACAAATACACCACTCTATCAGTATCAGCAACAATCATCACACTCTACTCTAATCAATTGTTCCTTAAACTATATCAGAACCTATATCATGGTCATTACCCAAGCCATAGAGGTTACACAAAATCTCACCAATACTCATGGTCATTATCCAAACCACAGAGGTTATACAAGAACTCACAAACATCGTAACAATGTACGAATTTCATCACCATCAACAACAACAACAACATGCATAATGTCATAAATTCGTGTTCATCACTAATATTACAGGAATTACACAGAATCCCACAATCATCATAAAATGTATGCACAAAACTCTTCAATCACAACAACATTCATAAACACAGACATAATCATCAAATTCCTACGGGGTTAAGGAATCCCCTCTACCCAATTTCATGCATTATACCAATCCCAATCAGTTTCTCCCCCCTTACCTGGATAATTGTTCTGATCGGTGACAAATTCCTCCAAGATTGGCCAATTCTGACCTTTCCTCTTCTTCTCCGTTCTTCGCTCCTTTCTTCGCTCTTCTCTCAATTTCCTCTTCTCACGTTCTATCTATCGTGACTTCTCAACTTACTTCCTTCCTATCCCTAATAACCCCTTCCACTTCTATTTTCTTTTAATTATAATCCCAATAATAATAATAAAAATAATATTACTAATAATAATTATTATAATAATCATTATAATAATAATAATAATATACATAGCAATATTAATAATATTATTTCACCCATAATAATAATATTAATAATAATAGTAATAATACTCCACCAATAATATTAATAATAATAATAATAATAATCATAATAATATTCTCCCACTAATAGTTATAATAATAGTAATAATATTAATAATAATAATATTCTCCAATATTAATAATATTACTACAATTAATAATAATAATAATAATAATAATAATAATAATAATAATAATAATAATAATAATAATAATAATAATAATAATAATAATAATAATAATAATAATAATAATAATAATAATAATAATAATAATAATACCACCATATTACTACTATTTATTTTATTATTATATTCACACCAATTCACCACCAATAATCCTCCCATATCAGGGACACCCACCAATCATCATCAAACACACCCCACCAAAGGGCACACCAACATATAATAATTAAAATAGTAATAAAATGATTAAATAATTAAAATAGGTGTTAGATAGACCGAAAATGAACAACGGCTCGGGCTTCCTTGAACGAAGAGAGAGTCATCTCTGGTTTCTCAATCATTACAGGAGTCACGTCCTTGACTTTAACGGCTTCGAATGCCTGACATAGGGTTTCATGGATTTCCCCATCCATCTCGACATACTTGAAGGACGACAAATGGCTCACCATTATGTCTTCCTCGCCACATACAGTTATAATGCTGCCCCCTACAGCATACTTGAGCTTCTGGTGTAACGTGGAGGTCACGGCACCAGCAAAATGGATCCATGGGTGGCCTAAGAGACAGCTGTAGGCAGGCATGATGTCCATGATGTAGAAGATTGCGTCGAAAGTTTCCGACCCAACTTGGATTGGCAGAGTTACCTCTCCAAAGACATGACGCTTGGTTCCATCGAAAGCCTTCACAACCAGATCACTGGGTGTGCAAATCAATCCTCGAGTATCTAGTTTCATCAATGCTTTCTTCGGAAGAACATTTAGCGATGACCTAGTGTCTACCAACACATGAGCCATAACTGTTCCCCTACACTCTATCGAGATGTGCAGGGCGCTGTTGTGGTTTCTTCCCTTCGGCGTCAGCTCCAGGTCAGTGAATCCTAACCCGTTTCCAGCATTCACGTGGGCTACTACCCCTTCCAACTGGTTGACCGAGATTTCCTGCGGTACACATGTGGAATTCAAAACCTGCAACAGCGCATTGCGATGTGACTCCGAACACAGCAACAAATTCAGGATGGAAATTTTCGAGGGTGTTTGATGGAGGTGATCCACGATCTTGTAGTCACTCTTCTTGATCAACCTCATGAACTCTTCAGCATCCTTTACAAGTAAGTCCTTCTCTGCCCCATGAGTGGTTTCCTCAACGACTTTACTCTTTCCCTTATTAATTTCCTTAGCTTTGTCTGCTTTGTCCACCACAACATCAAGTGGAGCAAATACTCTTCTGTTGCGCGTGATTCCGCCAATTCTCACTAGGTTATCCACAGACTGCCCAGATGGTTCTAGTTCCAACTTCTGTCCGTTACAGTAGACGTCTGCCCCATAGTGCCATGGGACAGCATTGGTGCTTTCAAAAGGTATCGGCCCAGCCTTTGTGATGGTAATTGTGGGCGGTCTGGGTGCAGAAATGGTTATCGTCTGGCGAGGGATGGTGATGGTGGCAACCTCATCATCTTGCTTCAGCATTACCTCTCCAGATCCACATTCGGCCCTTCGGCTAAACTGCAAGATGCCTTCGGTCATCAGATTCTGAATCCCCTCTATCAACTGTTCACATCCATCAGGACGAGTCGCACAACCCATACACCGTTCTCCACAGCCCGAAAAGAAGCCTCTCTTCATCAGCTTGGCTTTAACGAAGCTAAGCGGTTCTTCAGATCCTTGACATCAGTCAACACATCTAAATCCTCTTCTTCAATAATGGCATTCACCCCACCTCCCCTATGATTCGGCATAGGGTTCTTTGTGACATTCGGCACATTATCTGAGAAATTGATGATCTTAGCATCCACCATATCTTGCACCTTGTGCTTGAAGGCTTTGTAGTTTTCTATCGTGTGACCGGGTGCCCCTGAGTGAAAATCACATGTTGCATTCACATCATAACCCTGCGGAGGTGCCCCTATCAAGGGAGCCAGGGTTCTTTTCTGGACTAGCTGTAACTGAAGCAGAGTTTGTAATAACTAAGCATAAGACATGGGCGGTATCTCAAGGTGACGACTTGGAAAAGGTGCCCTGTTCTGATACCTTCTGTATCCTTGCTGATTTGGCTGCTGCTGCTGTGGCTGGGGTTGTTGGACAGCAGGGATGGTTATGCTAGCCACCTGCTGGTGCTGGCCCTTACCTTTCCTTCGAGCGTTAGACATGGCGCTCGTCTCTCCTTCACACCTTTTGTTACCATATGGTTTCTTTCCTCCTCCAACTGAGGATAGATCACCACCTTGAATTTTCCCCAATTTGATCCCATTTTCAACGTGCTCGCCAGTAATGATGAGATCTGAGAAACTCCCTGACTAGTTTCTCGTAATAGACCCCCGGGAGAGTGGCTACAAACATCTCAACAAGCTCTCGTTCAACCATCGGCGGCTGAACTCTAGCTGCTAATTCACGCCATCTCTGGGCGTATTCCTTGAACCCCTCATTGTTCCTCAGTGACAAGTTCTGTAGTTGAACCCGGTTCGGAGCCAAATCA
The DNA here is from genome assembly GCA_963859935.3 of Lathyrus sativus. NCBI lineage: Eukaryota > Viridiplantae > Streptophyta > Magnoliopsida > Fabales > Fabaceae > Lathyrus > Lathyrus sativus. The sequence continues at coordinate 273,171,660 of OZ012739.1, forward strand.
CTGTTATACTGATAATGGTGCACCAAGGCCTCAGCAAGTTCTTTCCATGTGCGCATACTGGTGGGTTCCAAACCCATGTACCATTCCAAGGATGGCCCGGACAAGCTATCCTGAAAGAAGTGCATCAGCAGCTTCTCGTCTTCAGAGTGAGCGGACATCTTCCGGTAGTATGACCTTAAGTGGACGTGAGGGCAAGTGATGCCCTTGTATTTCTCAAAGTCAGGTACCTTGAATTTAGGAGGCACCTTGAAATCAGAAATCAATCCCAATTTAGTCATGTCGACCCCCATAGTGTTCAGGTTCTCGAAATTCCTCATTTTGTCCTTGAGTGCCTTAAACCTCAGACGTGCTCCAGCGGTCAGTTCTCCTTCAGCACTCCTCTGTGAGAACAAATCTTCTTGTCGATCTTCTAGCCATGGCTGAGGCCCATACAGATTTCCAGCACCTGTGTTGCCATTGCCTAGTCCGGCGTTGCCATTAGCCTCAAAGTTTCCATTACCGACGCCAGTCGTATTACCATTGAGCCCGATGTTAGTGATCACATTGTCGTTACCACTTCTCCCCCCGGTCACGGGGATGCCACCCTGAGGAGTTTCAACAGGAGGAGGGGTTGGAACACTCCCACCATGAAGTACACCGTTGCTGTCAACCCTTGAGATCAGAGGCTGGACCAATGTTCTGAGCTGGTCCTGGCCGTTGGCAACCACTTGCATGAGCTCCATGAGGCGGTCCATCCTCTCTCGGAGTTCCTGAACGTCAGTTTGCACTTGTTCCATTGCTCTAGCTTGATTTGCTCTGGTCGGATAGCGGTGGATCGGTCTTCGATCAATCCTGGAACAACCTGCATACACAAAGGGTTAGAAAAAACGACAAGGTGTTCGTTATGCAGATGCTTCATGCAAATGCAAACGTGTGTCTGTGCCTTGGGGAGATCCCCCCCGATCCTAGTTTCTGAGACAAATAAAGTCTATGATCCAATCATGGAAAAGAAATCCTCATATATTCATCTGAAAGGCCCGTTCGGGTAGCGTACAACTGTAATCACATACAACTGAAGCAATAAGGCGTGACCCCAACCAACAGACCTGGCGGTGATCAGCATATCAATGCATAAAATGTACAAAGAAAATACAAAAAGATTAGGTGCGGCCACGGGCACGAAAATCTTCTATCAACTTTTTTGTAGCGGGGTGATCTGACTGAGTAAGCAAACCCCGGGCCAGCAGGTCCCTCTGCCTGATGGACTCTAGGAGGTTACCGGCAACGCTCCTAGAAACACCTTCTTCAGAATGGTTCTCGACTCTTCTCCTTTTAGCATCAGCCCGGAGTTGAGAATCTTGCAAATCCACCTCGGCCTCAGCCAATCTATACTGGATGTCTTGTCGCAGTGAGGCTTCAGCCCCTGTACTCTCGTCTTTCACCATAATCTGAGCTTCTAGCTCGGCTACTCGCTGCTTCAGCTTTTCTTCCCGCTCTTTATACTTGGCTATGGTGCTGCTCCAGACCCTCTCGTTATGGGTTAGCTTCCGGTACACTCTGTCCAGATCTTGTTTCTTGGTTGTCAACACGCCATGCACTGACTTCAGATCCAACCCCAGACGTTCCCTAGCATCAGTTTCTTTGGTCAGGTTGGAGCCTAGATGGTTGATCATCTCGGTCTGCTTCTTGCAGGTATAAACGGCTTCACTTTTCTCTTTCCGAAGTTGAGCAATCTCTTTCTCCAACTCTTCGTTGGCTTTTCGTAGCTCTTCCTTCTCTTGGAGTACCTGGTTGAATTTCTGAATATCAACTGTAGTAGGCTCTTTATACACGGGAGCACACAATGGTTCTACAGCAGGAAACGACATTAGAAACTTGGCGGCTCTCTCTCGAACCCAAGTCACGTACGGATCAAAGGCCTTGTTATTGCTTTTTCCCAGCAAGACTTTCCCCGTTCGGTGAATTTTTCTCCAAGCATTCTGCACCTTGATCAAAGTGTCGCCTTCAAGCAACCCTGTGAAATACAGAGATTCCCGTATCTCTTCCTCTTCAGGAGGACCTCGTAGTGCATACCCAAATTGTCGTACCAGCAGAGATGGATTGTAGTTGATACATCCATTCCTTCCGACCAGGGGGACGTTCGGAAAGCCACAACAGCTATACAAAATATATTTGCCCAACAGATCTCTATCAAACCAGATAATATTGTCAGCAGCCAAACCCATCAACCATGCAGACCAAGGTGAAGACTCAGCAGAATCAATGAACGGCCCCGACTTAGGAAGATGGCTAGCAAACCACTTATACATTAAAGGAGCACAACACGCCACACTCTTCCCCTTTCTGTTTTTGTTCTTGCTGTGAACTGAATGGTAGACGTCTCCGAGGAGAGTGGGCACTGGATTCCCGGAGGCAAATATGTGGCAAGCATCCATGCTTATGAAGTCCGAGTGACTTGAGAATAGCATGATCCCATAGATACAAAGGGCTAAGAAGACATTGAACACATCCCAGCGACCCTTCTCGGCAAATTTTCGGGCTTTTTCCATCAGGAAATGTAAAAGGAAACCATGAACTCCGATCTTTCTGGATACCATCCCTTCTAATTCAGACTCATCTACATGAAGAGCGTCAGTTAGCTTACTAAATTTGGGTTCACCCTCAACACGGTAATAAGGCATTTGATTCATCAAAGGCACCCCCAACAGGTCAGAGTACTCTTCCAAGGTCGGGGCTAGGACATAGTCTGGAAAGACAAAGCATCTGAGCTATGGGTCATAAAACTGTAGCAGGGCGTAGAGGCCATTCAACTCGTTCGTAGGAAGCTTATACACAATACCCATAAGTCTCCCATAACTCTTTCAGAAACTCTCCATCACTGTCTTATCAGCCAAAGAAATCAAAGCTCGCAATTCTCGGATGTCAGGTGTTGGTAGCTTATAAGCCACAGTCTTCTTCAGAGATGCCATATCTGCCATGAGGATCAAGATCACTAGAACTAGGGGAGAAATATGAACCTGCAACATAGACACACGTTAATGACATGCAAATGAGAATGCAACCAATGCAAAATGCAATCATGCAGCAGGAGATCAAGACGACTGTGCTGTTGAGGAGATGAAGGTTCTGTATCAACAAAACCACAATACTGCTCTGTCAAGAACAACCATATCTCTGATGAGAAGAAACCCTGATATCAGACCATAAATCTGCTCTATCAAGAACAACCACATATCTGATGATGAGAAGAAACCCCAGATACCAGACCGTAACTCTGCTCTGTCAAGAACAACTACATCTGATAATGAGAACCTCTAATATCAGACCAAAAGTCTGCTCTGTCAAGAACACACATATCTGATGACGAGAACCTCTGATACCAACAAAACTGATTCGCTGTCAAGAAAACTAGGTAGTCTGAAGGTTAAGGTTTCCTGCAACAAACCCGATCCTGCTCACAGGTATGGACCTAATCACGGAAAAGGTTCGGCATCCTATGCGGTCATCAGCGTCACAGACTTTCAAGAAACAATGATGCGATACCCAGGAGGTGTGGCATCATCATCTCTTGAAGCGGCCTCACTTAGTTGAATTCTAAATGATCGGTTCCCAGAGTCGACAATCCTCAGATCCAACAACCCCTCGAGTCCAAAGAACCGATAGGAAGCCATCAAAGTGAACCTCGTCTGAGTGTGGATTACATGGGAACAGCTGCAAGCAAAGCAAGCACGTCCTCCACTAACCCACTCTAATACTATGTAGCTCTCAAGCCTGGGTCTGGCTTCTCACTCATCAGAATGCCCCTCCCACAACAGTACAAATAATCATATCATACTAAAAATAAAGTGCGGGAAATAAAATGCGATAAATAAACACAACCCAATAAGTAAACATACAAGCGCTAGGATTGACTCTCGCAGGGGACGTTGGATCCCCAAATTGACTCGCATAAGGGACGTTGGATCCCAGGAAACTATCAAGTCCCCAGCAGAGTCGCCAGCAGTCGCTACCGCGAAAATAAGGTGCCGGCAAAACAGAAGAGTCGCCACCTTTCGTTATTTATCCCTCAGAATGGGAAAGGAAACGATCGGAAATACCTGACGGAAAGGTATAAGACAAGGTTATCGCAACCATTGTCTGGGTTCGGTAGTCGGTTACGGAAGGGGAAGGTATTAGCACCCCTCACGTCCATCGTACTCGATGGGATCCACACTTGTTGTGTTTATCTGACGGGTTGGTTTTACTATCTACCTATCAAGGCTGGTCTGAAAAGAAAAGAAAATGACTCGGAAAAGCGTCGCACTTTATGCCTACGTATTCTCATCAGAGAATGAGAAATCAGAGTCAACGTAGTTCAACTAACTACGGGTTACGGGGAAGGTGGCTTGCCAATACATCAGTATTGTGCCTACGTACTCTCAACAGGTATGAGAGATCAGAGCTTATGTAGTTCGGGATAATACGGATTACGGGGATTCAGATTCATCTGTTTTTTCGAGTAGGGTTAACAAACAGTTCCAGCAGTTCGGTGTACGCAGCTGGACCCTCGGAGACTTAGGCGTTACCATTTGCGGTAGAACTGGGAGTTAACGACACTCTTCTCTTCAGAAAAGCTTCCTTTGAATTACGGGCCCCCGGGGAAAAAGGTTTGAAGTTTGTTTTCTGTCTTTTATGGAAGAACTGTTTCTTAGTTGTCTGTAGTTCGTACAACACTAGAGACTATGACCTGGAAACGAATGTGTCGCATATCGTCCAAAGGACGTATACTAAACATTCTAGACGATTGAGAGGAGGCCGCTCAATTATCATTACCCAAGTAGCTTAAGGCTCGTAACGCGCTTATACTAACTTGCCTTTATTACGTTTTTTACTGTTGTGTGAGATGAGAAGAGAGAACCGGCTCAACTAAGGGGAGACTATTAAGTCCTACTGTTGTCATGCCAAGGATTCATCCTATAGTTGAGGTTTGAAACAAGGAACTCCTAGAAGTTATCATGCATAAGTTTCAACCTAAAGTTCTAATCATCACTTCTATATCAAAGGAAGTGAGATTCCTAGGGGATCATGTCAATGATAAACAGAAACAGATAAAGCATCAGCTTAAACAGTAAACAGTAAACGACTGTAAAATGCATGCAATGCAAGTGAAGGAGGAAATATGTGTGGGGCATCAGCCTCCACAAGCTCATCTCAACCTCAAGCCAGATATGAATAACTGCAATCATACAGAAGAAATAAAATGCCATCAAGCAAATCACAAACCACATACGCAAGGGAGCTGGGCTCTACCGAATACCCGCAAGCAAAGCCATACAGTAAAAATACAAGCATAGGGAGCAAATCAACCTCTAGTGCAATCATGCTCCTAGCTTAAAATAATCTAAACATGAACCTATTCTAATGCATCAAGCAAATCAAACAAGTCACATCAATACAGATGCACAGCAAGCAAACAGGCAGGAAAGAAAAACAGGTCAACAGCTTCCCCGGCTTCACAGCAAAGCCAAACTCTGATAGCAACTCAGTCCTCAGTCTGCAACTGTTCCTCAAGGCTTTCATCTTCAATAGCAAGTATCAACTTTCTTCTTCAAGTTTTCAATGCATCAAACACAAGTATCAACTTGTTCTTCTCCTTCTATTTAATCTTCTTCACAAGTGCCAACTTGCTCTTCTGGATCTTCAAGCTTCAGCTCCAAAGGCAGTCTTCAAACAAAAGGGAAGTGGCAACCTCTAGAATCTTCAATCTTCTAACAAGGAACTCCATCCTCAAGCAAGGGAGAAAGATTCATCTACCAAGAGCAAGGTGGGGGATAGGGAGAAGCAAAGTGAAGACCAAAGGTCACCTCTAAGCACTCCACCATCAAGGAAAGGAACCCTCAAAGGTTCTACCAATTTGTGAGGAGCCACTCATCCTACCAAAGGAGGGATGGGGCCTTCACAATGGGACCTTACATCATAGGGAGGAATGGAAGTGATCAACACCTTCCATGTTTAATGAAGGAAGAAAATCTATTCTAAGAGATCTCCCTAAAACCCTAATCCTTAACCCAAACAAACTACGCCAAAGGGAGAGAAATCTTCAAGTCCAAGCTCCACCATGCATTCCACATCAGCCTACACAAGTCTTCATCATCATCCAAGAGCAAGAGAAACAAAACCCTATTCTAAGGGAACTAATGAAATCATTCTAGTTGAGTTAGCAAGTTAGGATCACCTAAAACCTAGTACTAAATTTAATCCTAACTAAAATACTAAAATCAATCATAAAATCCTACAAAAATAACTATGGGAACCTATGTCAATCATGACTCTACCATGTTAATTCCAGAGATCAAATCCTCAAATAAGACCTAGAAATAAATTCTACACTATAAGGTACTAAACTTAAACCCTAAAAAGGAGCACCTAAAGTTCAATCTAAAAACCACACCTAATTTCATCACAAAAATGTAATAAAAATACTATGGGAGCATACATGTCTAAGCTAATCACACACAAAAACTCAAGTCAAAAATCATCACCAAGTGCTCATACTAAAATCATCAAACAGAGGTATCAACCATGACAATTTTATTATCAAATAAAATGTAAAAAATGCACAAAAATTGAAAATGCATGATTTTCCTATTATTTTTATTCAAAAAATTTTTAGATTCAATCATGAATTAGGGGGGGGGGGGGGGGGGGAAATATGGAATTAATTGACCTATTTTTCTATTTTTTATGAATTATTTTCAAACTAACATGACATGATGAATTTAAAAGAAAAACAAAAGAAATTAATAAACTTGCGTGGCAAATAGCAAAGAGCATCAGTTCAATATGTGGATTGGGTTAGATGGGGAGTGTGGATAGAAAGAAAATGCCAAGGCCCATGCGCATGAATTCATTCATGTTCACTTCAGAAATTGTAATGAAAGGAAAAAGAATGCACGCCAAGATTCGAACCCCTGCGTGCTTGGTCTACATAGCGTATCCAACAAAGCCTGAAACTCTAATAAACGAAATGCTGGGTTGAGGGGGGAGGGTACGTGGCACCATGAAGGCGCTCGGATTGAGTGACTGAGTCTCACTTTCTTCACAAACGGACGGCTGGGACTTCATCTCCTACATTTCAAACCTGCAAGTTCTCCACCCTGCGCGCGCGAACCAGGCCACCGCCGATGACTTCTCCGGTCACCCCTGTACAACCCTAACTTCCTCCACACACATCCATTTGCCACGATCTCTACATGAAACTTGTCCAGAATTTCACCAGCAATCTAACCATACCATTTATTCATTTTAAAAACGCACAAATCTCAAAATCCTAATCTCAACCGAAAGTGGTGTCCAACCTAAATCGTCTCTAATTATACAATTGATCATCCTAAATCCAACTACACTTCATCCTGATCCTAACCACCTATGAATTTCTATCTAACACTGCCTAAACTAAGCACAATCGTAAAATTCACCAACCTGTGTTCAAGCTTGCAACATAGGTAGTTCTTGCAATCTTCAACCTCCAAGAAAGTGCAGATTCACTCCAAGATGCTTGATGAAGGTAAAGAAATCCTCAATTGATTTTGATTCGCCCTTGAACTCCAAAATCAAATTTCAACTTCAAGCTTCTTGCTCCACTTCTCTCCAATGGTTTCTCCACAAAAAATGATCACCAGACCCTTCCAATTCTGTTCTAAATCCTATTTATGATCTGTTTCAATGGGTTGGAAGCCCAAACCAAGCCCATTCATGAGTTTTGGATTTTCACCTTTCTTCAAAATTTTCACTGTGGATATGTGCTTTCAAGCTTTATTCATACTCCAAATTCATCCAACATGATTCACTTAAGCCTTATGGAGTGCAATGATGTGGTTTCCTTCCTTTGATTTCAACCTATGGAGTGTGTGAGATGTGTTTCTTATTTGTGAAGCAACCTTCCAAATGGCCATGTTATGGACTTCAAACCAAAAGTGTAATAATGCCAATCTCTCTAAAACATTAATTCCATCCAAATTGACTACAAATTTGATTTGAAAACATGATATTCTCAATTATTTTGAATTTTCTCATCTTAATTCATTAAAATGGCTTTTATATGAACTTTCTTCCACCAATGCTTGATATGATCCATATCAATGGACTCTTGATACTTAGACAAGCTAAATACATCATTTTGAACAACTTTCATGTTGAACAAAAATCCATTTGAAGCTTGCAAGATGGTGAAATGGACTTATGATTCAAAATGACCTGTAATGTCCAAATACCCAAAATACCCTTGACTTGTCAATGCCATAACTCGAGTTATACAAATCCAATCATGGACTTCTAGCACTCTATAGAAAGCTAAGATAATAAGGAACAACATTCATGTTGACCAAAAGTTCATAGGAATCATCCTTCTTGGGAAAAAGTTTCATGCAAGTTGGGTAACTTTGAAGCTCCAAATTCACATGACTTGTAACTTGTCTGGCCCATAACTTGAGTTATACAAATCCTATAAAGGACTTCTAGAACTCAAATCAAAGCTAGGATCATGCTCTACAACAATCATGTTGGGGGAAAGATGAGATGACAATCACATCTTGAGCTAAACTGCCTTGAAGATAGGGGTCAAACTAGGGGATTTTACACTGTCAAGCCTTAGAAACCCTAGCTTGAAACTTCTCAAACTCTTCAATCATGATGAGTTAACCTTGGAATCATCCTTATAACATCTCAATGTATCAATCCATGATCACATGGCTCTAGAATTAGGTCTCAACCTCCTTCAAATCCACAGTTGACTTAGGGTTAACCCAGTCAAACCCTAGCTGCAACAATCATGGCTGAGGCTTCTTATTCTTGCACAATGACCTGTCTAGGCCTCAAAGTGATCTTTAATACTTATCATGAGCTCTCTCAAGACCTCAAGTCTAACTTCATGGCTTCAGAATCATCTGATGGCTTTCCACAACTCTCAAGTTAGAAGATCTACATACTTGGTTTCAACCACTCTTTCTGAGGATCTTTCAACTTCTCTGACAAGGATATCGACCCTTGAACACTTGAATAACCTTCTTAGTTGGCTTCATAGTCTTGTATAGCTCTTAATTGGTAATCATACATCTTGATCTCCTGCACACATGTCAATGAAATGCAAATGGTAATGATAATGTGAATGAAATGAAATACAAGCTAGGTAAAGAAATGTTGGTCAAATTTTGGGGTGCAACATGCATTGCTATAAAAGGAGGAGTAGAAGCATAAGAAAAGCAAGCACTCACATCAATAAAAACTAGAGTGTAAAATAAAGGTCTATGGTTTCAGAGTCCCTTGTGTGTAAGTCACCCTTTGTATCTTTTGATACATTGTGGTAGACATAATTGTGAGTGAAGAGTTGTGCTCTTCACGTGTGTTTTGTGAGTGATGAACTTGGTTCTTCACATGTGACTAGGGATCTTAGGATTCCTTATGTACCAAACAATTGTAGGTTATATGATTGCTCTAGTTAATTATATGAACAGGTATGTTCATTGTGTCACTCAAAGCTTGTAAGCAAGAGTGTGTCTCACTTGATCAAAGCTGTGAAGCAAGATCATGATGTGTGTTTGGAGTGTATCTCCACAACTTTTTTGTAATTGTGTATTGATATCACTGTGGTGTGATTGAGGGGGAGTGAGTGGGTATACTCAGGTCTAGAGTGTCTCTAGGTTGAAATGTCATTGGGTAGAGATTAAGTGAGAAGTGCAAACTGGTTGTTTGACTTTGAATTGATTCTGCTAATAGTGAATTTCCTCCCTGGCTTGGTAGCCCCCTGTCGCTTCCGCGAAAATAAGGTGCCGGCAAAACAGAAGAGTCGCCACCTTTCGTTATTTATCCCTCAGAACAGGAAAGGAAACGATCGGAAAAACCTGACGAAAAGGTATAAGACAAGGTCATCGCAACCGTTGTCTGGGTTCGGGAGTCGATTACGCAAGGGGAAGGTATTAGCACCCCTCACGTCCATCGTACTCGATGGGATCCACGCTTGTTGTGTTTATCTGACGGGTTGGTTTTATCTATCTACCTATCAAGGCCGGCTTAAAAAGAAAAGAAAATGACTCGGCAAAGCGTCGCGCTTTATGCCTACGTATTCTCATCAGAGAATGAGAAATCAGAGTCAACGTAGTTCGGCTAACTACGGGTTACGGGGAAGGTGGCTCGCCAATACGTCAGTATTGTGCCTACGTACTCTCAATAGATATGAGAGATTAGAGCTTACGTAGTTCGGGATAATACGGATTACGGGAATTCAGATTCATCTATTTTTCCGAGTAGGGTTAACAAACAGTTCCAGCAGTTTGGCGTACGCAGCTCGACCCTTGGAGACTTAGGCGTTACCGTTTGCGGTAGAACTGAGAGTTAACAACACTCTTTTCTTCAGAAAAGCTTCCTTTAAATTACGGGCCCACGGGGCAAAAAGGTTTGAAGTTTGTTTTCAGTCTTTTACGGAAGAACTGTTTTTTATGGTTGTTTGCGTCGCATGTCACCCAAAGGGTGCTATACTAAACATCCAGATTGTTGAAAAGAAACTCTCCAACAATCCTTTCTTAGATAACTTAAGGCTCGTAACGTACAACGTCAGTTAACCTTTATTACTGTATTTTAATTTGTTTTGAGATGAGAAGAGAGAACAGGCTCAACTAGGGGGAGACTATCAAGTCCTACTGTTGTCATGCCAAGGATTCATCCTATGGTTGAGGTTTGAAACAGGGAACTCCTAGAAGTTATCATGCATAGGTTTCAACCTAAAGTTCTAATCATCACTTCCTTATCAAAGGAAGTGAGATTCCTAGGGGATCATGTCAATGATAAACAGAAACAGATAAAGCATCAGCTTAAACAGTAAACAGTAAACGACTGTAAAATGCATGCAATGCAAGTGAGGGAGGAAATGTGTGTGGGGCATCAGCCTCCACAAGCTCATCTCAAACTCAAGCCAAGTATGAATAATTGCAAAGATAAAGGAAGAAAATATAATGCCATCAAGCAAACGACAAACCACATAGGCAAGGGAGCAGAGCTCTACCGAATACCTGCAAGCAAAGCCATACAGTAAAAATACAAGCAGAGGGAGCAACTCAACCTCTAATGCAATCATGCTCCTAGCTTAAAACAATTTAAACATGAACTTATTCTAATGCATCAAGCAAATCAAACAAGTCACATCAATACAGTTGCACAGAAAGCAAACAGACAGGAAAGAAAGCAGATCAACAGCTTCCACAACTTCACAGCAAAGCAGTCCTCTGACAACAGTTCAGTCCTCAGTCTTCAACAACTTTTTAGGGCTATCATCTTCAATAGCAAGTATCAACTTGCTTCTCCAAGATTTTAACACATCAAACATAAGTATCAACTTATTCTCTCTTCTCCAAGCCTCAGCTCTTCAGTCAATTCCACCTTCAGGCTTCACTCCTAATACCAAGTATCAACTTGTCTCTAATCTGCAAGCTTCAGCTTCTAAGGGTAATCTTCAAACACAAAGAAGTATCAAATCCTCTAGCATCTTCAATCTTCTAAAATTTATTCCATCCTCTAGCAAGGGAGAAAGATTCATCTATCAAGAGCAAAGTTTGGATGATTGGTAGCAGTGTGAAGACCAAAGGTCACCACTAAGCATCCTATCATCAGAGAAAGGGACCCTCAAAGGTTCTACCAACTTGTAAAGAGCCACACATCCTACCAAAGGAGGGATTAGGCCTTTACAAGGGGACCATACATCATAGGGAAGAATGGAAATGATCAACACCTTCCATGTTTATGAAGGAAGAGAATCTATCTAGAAGTTCTGCTTACAAACCCTAATCTTAAGACCTAAACAAAACTACACCAAAAGAAGGGGAAATCTTCACATGCAAGCTCCTTCAAGCAATCCATGGTAGCCCAAGCTTGTCCTTAACATCATCCAAGAGCAAGAGAGACAAAACCCTAATCTAAGGGAACTAAAGAAGTCAATCTAGTCCAATTAGTGCCTCAGAATCATCTAAAGATAGCATCTAAACTAAAATCAAACAAAAATAGTAAACTACATTGCAAATTCCTACAAAAATTCCTAAGGGACCCTAATTCAATCATGAATCTACCATACAAAAATCAGAGGTTGAATCATCCACCAAGTTCTAAAAATAAAATCTAAATCACAAGGTATCAACTATAAACCCTAAAAATGGAGCTTCTAAAGTTTCAATTCAAAACTACAACCTACATTCATCAGAAAAATGTGAGACAAATCTAGGGGGATCATGCATATCTATGCTAGCTACATACAAAAAATCAGGGCAAGAATCATCATCACATGATCAAACCAAATTCAACAAAATCAAGCATCAACCATGATTATTTTAATATCAATTAAAATGCAAAAATGCACATAAAATCAAAAAATGCATGGAATAATAATATTTTGTATCTAAATTTTACTATATTCAATCATGAATCCATGGCAAAAAGAATGGAATTAATTGAGTTATTTTTCCATTTTTTATGAATTTTCCAATAACCATGTATAAAATGAAAAATAAAATGAAAAATCCAATGAAATTAACATGCACCCGGTGTGGATAGCAAATGAATTCAGTTCATTTCAGGGTTGGGCCCAAAAAGGGGGTGTGAGTATCAATCTGCACTAAGCCCACCCAGATTACATTAATGAAACGCTGCGTTTGAACACTACTCAGAAATCCTTCACAAACTTTCTTTCACGCGTGGCCGTTGGATGAGGTCTTCAGTCAAAGTCCACCTAAGATCTAATGGCTATCAAGTCATCTTCTCCAATTTGAATCTCTAAACTCATTCCACCTGCGCGCGCTAGAGACACCGTCGGTGACATTCTCCGATCAACCTTCCACAACCCTAACTCTCTATAGAATCCACCATTGGCCATGATTCCTTGATGAATTTGTCCCAAATTTCCTCAGGAACTCATTCATGTCATTAATTCATTCTAAAAACTCAATATTCGCAAGAACACCATCTCAACCGAAAATTGGAACAACCCTAATTGGTCACTAATCTCCAAATTGATGATCCAAAAACCTTCCTATATCAACCTACAATGCATCTAACACACTAATTCCTCTGGATTCTACCCAAATCAAGCCATGGGATAAGAACTGCATACCTGGTAAACTTGAGCAAACAGAGTGGTTGAATCTTCAAATCAACCCTCAAGAACTTGCAGAATCCTTCACTAGCCTCTAATCAACCTTCTGTATGCAAAGAAAAGAGTTGAAATGCCCTGGATTCTTGAAACCGATTCTGAGTTGCAAGCTTCCAACTCCAATGGCTACTTCACGATTCCTCCACAACTTGGCCTTGAATTTGATCTGGGATCAATCACCAACCTCAGAGCAAGCTATTGAGATCAATTTCTTGGACTGAAATGGCCTCTAACCTTGTAACAGATTTTGATTTGCAATGGGAAATTTCAAAGTGCAATCTCACTCTCCTCTCTCAATTTTCACCAACCTTCACTCTGATCCCCTTCATATGTTTATATAGGACATGAATGAATGATCTAGAAAGTTCTAGATCACTCTAATAAGAAATTCAATATCTCACTTCACTTGAAAATCCAATCTCATGATATGGTCAAGACAGTCCTTGCATCAACTTGTATTCATTATGCTTTTCATCCAAATTATCTCCAAATGCGATTATGAAAGTGTTTGGATTGAAAGGAGCCTTGGTTATGCCTTGCATATTGGTTTGGCAATAGTTACTTATGATGTAAGTAACCACTTTTCAAAGCAAGTCCTCAAATTAACCCTCAATTAAAAATTGTGGCAATGTCAATGTTCTTAAAATGTGTTTTCCAATCAAATTGGTATGTCATATGGCTTGGTTTGGACTTGTAGATCAAAAATCTCAATTTCCATCTTTGGTTCATTTGAAATTCACCCTTATTTTAGGCCATTTTTGTGATTTTATGAAGCAAGCTATTCCAAGCTCTCATGACCTCTTATCTAGCCTTAAAACATCATTTTGAACAAGTTTTATGTTGAACGTTTTCCCATTTGAAGCTTGCAAATAGGAGTTATGGCCTTATGATTGAAATGACCTATAATCTCCAAATGACCAAAATACCCTTGACTTGTCAAAGCCATAACTTGAGTTCTACAAATCCTATCAAGGACTTCTAGTACTCTCTAGAAATCTAAGAGGATAAGGAACAACATTAATGTTGACCAAAAGTTCATAGGAATCATCCTTCTAGGGAAAACGTTGCATGCAAATTGGACAACTTTCAAACTCCAAATTCACATGCCTCAGATGACTTGTAACCTGTCAAAGCCATAACTTGAGTTCTACAAATCCTATCAAGGACTTCTAGAACTCAAATCAAAGCTAAGATCATGCTCTACAACAATCATGTTGGGGGCAAGATGAGATAACAATCACATCTTGAGCTAAATTGCCTTGAAGATAGGGGTCAAACTAGGGGATTTTACACTGTCAAGCCTTAGAAACCCTAGCTTGAAACTTCTCAAACTCTTCAATCATGATGAGTTGACCTTGGAATCATCCTTATAGAATCTCAATGCATCAATCCATGATCACATGGCCTTTGAACTAGGTCTCAACCTTGTTCAAATCATCAGTTGACCTAGGGTTGACCCAGTCAAACCCTAGCTGCACCAATCATGGCTGAGGCTTCTTAATCTTGCACAATGACCTATCTAGGCTTCAAAGTGATCTTCAAAACTTCTCATGAGCTCTCTCAAGACCTCAAGTCCAACTTCATGGCTTCAGAATCATTTGATGGTCTTCCCCATAACTCTCAAGTTAGGAGACCTACCCACTTGGTTTCAACCACTTTTTCTGAGGATCTTTTAACTTCTCTGACAAGGATATCAACCCTTGAACACTTGAATAACCTTCCTAGCTAGCTTCACAGTCTTGTGTAGCCCTTGATTGGTAATCATACCTCTTGATCTCCTGCACACATGTCAATGAAATGCAAATGATAATGCTAATGTGCATGAAATGAAACATAAGCTAGGTAAAGGAATGTTGGGCAAATTTTGGGGTGCAACAGCTGCCCCTATTCAAACGGCTTGGACCTGACTGGGTGAGAAGCGAATGACTCTCAAACAATCAAGGTAAAAGGCGGTTGAATACCAACAAACCCGGAAATTTTCCAACTGCACAAGTACACGGTACTCTGATGGGACAAATCTTCGGAAACTGAATTAATAGTTGCGCGGAAAATAGCTGGAGAAATACTGGTCTGAATCTCCGTCAGGATGATTCTCTGATTTGCCTGATATCATTGCATCCTCAAATCATCGAGGTATCACAGATTACACGGCAACAGGCGATCTGCCATCGCAGAGGTAAACGATACTTTGGTTGGTGGGAACATCTTAAAAACTGAGCATGACAGTTGCACGAAAACTCTGCTGTGGAATTGGTCACACGGTAACTGGTGAAAGGTCTAATCTCAAATCTCAGTCAGGATGATCATCAGATTTTGCTGCAGCTTCTTCCGACGATACATAGTTGATATTGCCGTCAGGCATTTTGCGACACTGCGGCAGAAGGATTCCTCGGGACTCATCCGGTCATTAGGAACTTTTTAACAATCAAGTTAATCATGCCGTCGGGCATTCAAAGAAGTTTTTTGGGCGTCAGCCGAACTTCGTCAGTAAGTCGAGAATAGAATTCTCGGTCAATCATGAACCAAATAGGGGTATCTAAGCCATTGCCATTATGCATTCCGCGTCGGCGGGGAGGACTACTTTGACCTTGTAGTTAGACTTCCTCAGTAAGTCAGGGGTTTTGGTACTACTGCCAGACTTCAATCATCAAGTCTTCAGGGGAAGTTTCAACTTCGCTGTTCAGAACCTGCTGGGGATGACGCATCTCCGCTGGGGATTCTGGAGAACTATCAAGTAACTCTACTTCGGGGCTCCAGAAATCATTCTGGGTGAATCAATTCTGCTGAGGACCTCAAGAATCATCTTGGACAAATAACTCCGCCAGAGACTTCATGAATCATCCTGAACCAATAACTCTGTTGGAGATTTCAGGAATCATCCTGATCGAATACTCTGTCGGGGACTTTAAGCATCAACTTGAGCAACCCTCTCTGGCGACTTCACTGGAGATTCAAGAATCATCTTAAGCAAACGCCTTCGCGGGAGACTTCAAGAATCATCTTGGGCAAACGACCTTGCTGGGGAACACCTGCAAAACAAGAACGGTAACGACCTAGCTCATGTTTCATATGCATATGATCGTCAATGGCGTAATGCTCCATGCAGTGGAAATGCTATGCGTTTTTAGGGTGAATGCTATGCAATCATGCAAAATGCTACGACCCCATCAGCAAAATAAATGCTGAAGGGTAGAATCCTCCTGTCAAGGAGAGAGAACCACTCTGGTGGACGAAAGACTCATCTTGCCAAGGAGAAGAAGTCACACCAATCTCAATTGGATTCCGCCTGGGGAAACAATATTCAGTCGACTGCTGCAGGGAAATAAAGCTCTCCGAGAGCCTTGATCTACTCATCTGAGTATTCAAACCACAAACTGTCGAGGGAACGATATCAATCGCAGAAATAAACTGCACGGCCTTCACGGCAAAGCTTTCCTAGAGATAACGACTCCGATGGGGAAAAACAGCCTCAACTATTCAACACTCTACTGGGGAAAACCAATCATGGTCTGAACGGCTTCCAAGGACTCGGCTCTCTTGGGGGTTTGCAAACTCGGCTGAGGAAGAAGGAATCATCCTGCTTGCTGGGGAGAATACAACTCTTTGGGGAATTTCAATTCTCCTGGAGACTTCAATCTGAGACTACCAATTGCTGCACAATTCAGTATATGACTCAGCTGGGGGGGATGACGATCCTTTAGGGTACATCTGGTCGGGGAGAGACTCTTCTCTGCCTGGGGAGACACATATCAATGCTTACGATCTCATGTTCAGACTTCACGGGGAGGTGCTGCTGCACTCGCTGGGGTAGAAGGAATCATCCTGCCTGGGAAACATACAGCGTACTGTCTGGAATAAGCTATACCTGTAGCAACACAAACAAACAGACAAGATACCTTTCTCAAATGGACCTATCAAGGTTATCATCTTGTGACAATGTTCAAGTAATTCATTGTTTCAACAATCAGTGGCCTAGGCCAGTAAATTTATGTATGCGCATTTTATCAAAACATCGGCGTTCTTTTTCGCAATCAAAACAGATAAATGCTAAACAGACAAACAGAATTGCTGAATAGTATACATTTTTATTGATAACGGACCCCTGAATGGGTAAAAATGTTTTACAACAGATGCAAGCTCCTGGAATGAGGAAGCTGCGTAAATATAAACATAAATATACATCAGTATATACACAAATGTCGGCAATGAGGCGTAGACGAACACCATGAGTTGATCCCTCTATGACCCACTCGACTGCGATACTTCTCCGATGCTTCAGCTTCAGAAGAGATTGATTCGGATAAACGGCCCTCGGGTCTTCCAAACCACTAAACAATGAAAGTCCACACGCGGAACGCAGTCATTTGCTTTTTCAAATCCCTAACTTTTGCCTGAATCGCCCTTTTGGGTTTTCGATTCACCGGGATACCCTTTTTTGCCAAAGTCGCCCTTCCGGGTTTTCGACTTTGCGGGTGTACATCTTTTCAATTTATATCCCTAATTTTTGCCCGAACCTTTTTCCCTTTTTCACGGTTCGCCGGGATGCCCCATTTTTGCCTGGATATTCTTTTTATTTCCAGCGGGTCTCTTTTAAGCAAAGTATTTTTTAACTACATTCGTGTTCACCGGGGATGCAAAATCTTCACCATCCATCGTGGACAACAACAAGGCTCCTCCCGAGAAGACCTTGCTGACGACGCACGGACCTTCGTAATTGGGAGTCCACTTGCCCCGGTGATCGGAGTGTGGAGGAAGAATCTTCTTCAGGACGAGATCACCCGTCTGAAAGCTTCTAGGACGCACCTTCTTATCGTAAGCTTTCTTCATTCGACCTTGGTACAGACGACCATATGCAATCGATGCTAACCTTTTCTCGTCCATCAGGATGAGTTGGTTTAGTCGGTTCTTAATCCATTCTGCCTCATCGAGTTTCACGTCAACCAAAACTCGTAAAGAAGGGATCTCCACTTCTAACGGTAGGACAACTTCCATATCGTACACCAAGGAGAAAGGAGTTGCCCTGGTTGATGTACGTACCGTTGTACGATAACCGTGCAGTGCAAATGGCAACATCTCGTGCCAATCCTTGTAGGTCACAACCATCTTCTGTACGATCTTCTTGATGTTCCTATTGGCCGCCTCAACGGCGCCATTCATCTTCGGCCGGTAAGGAGATGAGTTACGGTGTTCAATCTTGAAACTCTGGCACAGCTCCTTCATCATCTTGTTATTCAGATTCGAACCATTATCAGTAATGATCCGCTCGGGAACTCCGTAACGACAGATGATGTTGTCGCTACTGCGAAAATCGACGCCGGCTGACAGAAGAGTCGCCACCGTGCGTTATTTATCCCAACGGAGGAAAAGGAAACGCTCGAAGTAAACCTCGCAAAAAACGGGAAAGGTATGGTCATCGCAACCAAAACCTGGGTTCGGGAGTCGGTTACGCAAGGGGAAGGTATTAGCACCCTCACGTCCGTCGTACTCGACGGGATCCACGCTTGGTGTTTATAAGGAAAAGGGTGTGTTTATCGATCTACGCTAATGGTCAGTCTGAAAAGAAAAGAAAAGGACAGGACTCGACAGAACATACGGTGTTCTGGGCCTACGTACTCCCTCGTGCAATGGGAAAGTCAGAGTCAACGTAGTTCGACTACCTACGTCTAGACGGGGGGAAGGTTGCTCGCCAGGACATCGCGTCCTGTGCCTACGTACTTCCACACGGCATGGAAGATCAGAGCAAACGTAGTTCGACTAACTACGGCTAAACAGGGTGTTCTCACACAGCAGTGAGAAATTAATCTGGTTTTAAGGGTTCGGGACCTACAACTATGGTCTGGTCTCAAATGCACTCGAGCAAGAGAAAAGGGTAACATCAGTCGTCAGCGGGAAAGTCTCGATCGCACAGCCGCGAGAGAACAAAAATGTTAGTTGTTAGTGTGCTCGCTAGGATATCGCATCCTATGCCTACATATTCTCGTCTGGTACGAGAAATCAGAGCAGTTGTAGTTCGGCTAACTACGACACAGGCTATTCAAGTGTTTTTCTATTGCTGAGAAAGGGAAAAGACACCCTAAAACTATGGCTGAACAGGGGAATCAACCTACTGTTATCATGCCTGGTTGACCATCCTAATGTCTATCATAACCCCTCCGCAGCGGAGAAATTAGAGCTCCTAAGGGATCATGGCAACAGGACTAAACAGCAAACAGGGATCAACTGCGAAGTAAAGAAATACTGGAAATATGCATGAATGCAACAACCAAACAAACAAGGCACAAAGGCCGCAAACCACAGAGTTAAGGGAGCTCAGCTCTACCAAATACCAGCAAGCAAAGCCACTCAATAACAAACAAGCAGAAGGACGACCACCTCAACTTCTTATGCACACAAAGCCTATCTCTAAGATGCACCTATCTCAAAAATATCTAGATGAACCCCTAAGTCTAATGCAGCACAGCACCACACAAGTCAAACAACACAAAGAGAAGGCGAACCAGCCTGACAAACTCCTATCCAAAAGCATGAAACTACCCCTGAGCAAGACCCTAAACAAAACCCTAATCACATATCTAAACAAAGCCCTAAGCAAAACCCTAATCAAATCTCTAAGCAAAACCCTACACACAAGAGAAATCAATCCCAGTCTTCAAGCTTCAAAACAAGCTTACCAAAGAAAGGGAGCTAAGCAGATAAACCCATAGTGCCTTCCTCAGGAAAGTACCAGGAGGTTACCACTCAGGAATCATATCCTATGCGGCTCAACAACTGCGAACGGTTTACATTCCTCCTCAGGAGAAACTAAACTCACATGAAGGCTCCAACATCATTGAATACTTGAGAAATCCTACCTGAACTAAGGGAACTAAGTGAACAGGCCCATAATGCCTTCCTCGGGAAAGTACTAGGAGGCTTCCACTTAGGAATCATATTCCATGTGGCTTAACAACTGTGATCAGTTTACATTCCTCCTCAGGAGAAACTAAACTCACATGAAGGCTCCAACATCATTGGATACTTAAGAAATCCTAGATGAACTAAGGGAACTAAGTGAACATACCCATAGTGCCTTCCTCAGGAAGGTACTAGGGGGCTTCCACTTAGGAATCGTATCCCATGTGGCTCAACAACTGTGAACGGTTTACATTCCTCCTCAGGAGAAACTAAACTCACATGAAGGCTCCAACATCATCGGATACTTAAGAAAGAGGTGAGAAGAAAGAATGACAGACATCCATAGTGCCTTCCTCAGGAAAGTACCATAAATTTCCCTCAAACTTCAGGATCTCAAACCTCACAAACAGAGAGCAAGCTCATAGACCAAGACCTCAATCCATGCATCCTTCAAGACTTCATCCAGCCTCCATCCTCAAGAAGAAACCACAGGCCCTCAACCCAAAGGGAACTAACTCTGAAGTTCAACCACAGTTGAACTTCAAAGTCAGAAGCCCTCAGGACTTTTCCTATTCTCAGGCTCAAGCAAAAATAACAAAACACCCTATAAAAATCTATCAAAAATCTAGGGGAAACCTACATGGCTCTATGATCCCAAGATCAAATCTCAAAGCCTAAGTCAACTTCTAAGGCTACTAAACAATCCCTAACATATGAATGGTCAAGGGTTACCAACAAGTTATGAGGTCTCTATTCTCTAACCCTAAAACAATATCAATTAATCTCTGAAAAATCCACAAAAATCCTATGGGGAGCATGCATCAGTATAGTATAACATACTAAAAAACTAAAGCAAAATTCAATACCAAGTGAGAGAAATAAAATCAACAAGGCAGACACACCACAAACCAAATATTCATGACCAATTAAAATACAAAAATGCAAACAAAATGAAAATGCATGATCAAATTAATATTTTTGCATTATAAAATTCTACATTGAAATATGAATCTACAGAAAAAAGAAGGGAATTATTTGGACACTCCTACTATTTTTTAGGAATTAATTTCTAACATGCATGAAAACAAAGAAATTAAAAAAGAAATAAGAAAATAAAACAGGGGTGGGGGTGCAGCGATAGCAACTCTCTAGTTGCTTTCCAATTGGGCCCAGACTGAGGGGGTGCGCTTAGCACTCAGGGCCTAAGCCCAGACCAGACTCTCATCTCTCACGCATGGGGGGGGGGGGGGAACGAGCAAATGAGGGGTAACATTTCAGCAACTCACACTTGGGCTTAACCCAGCCCAAACCCTAATCCACGTTACCCATTAACAAAACCTCCCTTCTTCCCCAAACTTCTGATCACTGTTCACCTCAAACCCTAACACGCCGCTCCCCAACCTCTCTCCCTTCTGAAACTCCTCTCCAGAAAACCTCTCAAAACACTCTCAATCTGGACGAAAACTAAACCTTTATCAACTACCACACATGCAAATAACAGTCATCTTAACACTCCCGGATCGAAATCAAGCTTCAACAATTCATGCTATAATCATGTCAACAAAGATTCAACTACCCTAGCCACGCACAAGTAAACCAATCGGAAGAAGGATGAACAAACCTGGAGAAATGAAGAAGGCGACGAATGTCCTGGAACTGAAGAGTATTGAAAGAACTTGCGAAAGTCTTGAAGCCTTCTGGAAAACGGAAGAACTCAAAGCTTGAAGTTCTGGGGAAGAAAACGAAGAACCAAATGTTGAAGATCTTGAGAGAGACTTGGTTGAGTTCTGGACGTTCGTGGACGGCCGTTGAAGATGCTTGAGAAGAAGCGTGCAAGAAAGAAAATTGGAATCGGTTGTGGAGAGTCCTTGAACGTTGCTGGGAAATGTGAAGAATACTGAAGTTCTTGAGGATTTTTCTGGAAAATCATGCGAAGAACGATGAAGGTTTGAAGGTTTTCTGGAATTCCTTTGAAATTTCCGGCGACAGATGACTTTTCCGGCGAGTTATGGATTAAGAGGAACGGGGAAGATCGGAGAAGAAAGGAGACGATAGGAGGGTTCTGGGTAGAAAAATAGCTCCGGCGGGTTGTTGCGGTGGCCGGAAGGCGTTAGGGTGGCCGGCGGTGAGGCGGTCACCGTATTTGCATGGCCGGTGATGAGGTATTCCGGTGAGGGCTAGGTGGAGACAAGTGTCTCAGTGGAGGCTTGCATGCGTGGCACGTGGAGTGGCGTGGAGAGAGAGGGAGAGATAGTGGGGTGAGGTGTCAGAACGTGGGAGTTGGAGTGAGAATGAGGTGGGTCCTTCATGGTGGAACGCGTGACCTGGCTTTTATGCTGACAAGTGGCATGCAATTTTTCTGGACTGATAGATGGACAAAAACAGGACTGATGGACTTGGGCCTCCCAAAAAACTCTCTTTTGGGCCTAACCGAGAATGATAACCAAAACCAGAAAAAAAACTGAAATTAAAAACAGATTAGACCTAATTAAACTAATTAAAACCCTAAACCTAATTAATGAAAATGATTAAACTACAATTAAAACTAAATGAAGATTAAACTATCCTAATTAATTCTAACAAATTCAATTAAAATCTAAACAAAAGATTAAATCCTAAATAACCTAATTAAATCCTAATTAAATCTAAAATGATTAAAATCTAGCTAAACTCTATTAAACCAAATTAATTTCTAAACTCTACTAATTTCTATTAAAAAAAACTATTAAAATCCTATTAAAAATCTATACCATTTATTTAAAACTATTAAATCCTATATTAAACCTAATAAAAGGAATATCTAACAAAAGATTAAATCTATATTAAAATAAACTCTATTTATTTCTATTATCCAAAAACTATTATATTCTAAAAGAAAATCATTATAAAATCTATTTAAAACAATTTAAATTCTAAAAAAAAGACTTAAAGTTATTAAAAATATTAGGAAAATCTATTTAAATTCTAGAAAAATCTATAAAGCCTATTAAAAATCCTCAAAAGGCTATTAAACCCTAAAAGAATGCAGACAAATGCAAATTACCACCATAAAAGAGAGCGCGACCAGATTAAAGCAAACAGTAAACCCCTGGCATCAGAATATCCCAAAAACCACCATGTAAGCTGAAAA
The DNA here is from genome assembly GCA_963859935.3 of Lathyrus sativus. Lineage (NCBI taxonomy): Eukaryota > Viridiplantae > Streptophyta > Magnoliopsida > Fabales > Fabaceae > Lathyrus > Lathyrus sativus. Next base: position 273,194,831 of record OZ012739.1, read on the forward strand.
CACCGACAAGCGCACAATTTCCCGAAAGTAAAACCCTGATTATCTAGACTGGATCTGAAATATCCGATAGATGAAACCCAAACTGTAACCCTGACATCCTCTGTCTGTGCACAAAATTCATGCATCTAATTTGCGAATACGAATTGAACCATGAACCAGATAGGAGAACCGGTTGGTCAAATTTTAGGGTGTAACAGCTGCCCCTATTTAAGCGACTTGGACCTGAAGGGTTGAAGAGCGCTCAGCCTTCAAACGTTCAGAGGTGCGAGACGGTTGAATACCAATAAAACCCGAAAATTCGCCAACCGTGAGAATATACTGTAAAACTGCTTGGGGAATAAAATCCAGAATCGAGTCCAGTCATTACGGCAACAAACTGATCAATCATCTGATAAAGAACTCCTGATTTTAACACCCAGTTACCTGTGTGATACCCCTAATAACAAACCCGAGGGTTGCAACAAAACACCTGATCCTCTCACATCGTCTACTGATAGACAGGAAGAGAAATATACTCACATCGTCTGAAGATAGACGGCAAGATACCCACAATCTGAAGAAACAAACCAATACTCACATCGTCTAAGGATAGACGGAAAGACACCCTGATCCCGAAGAAAAATTCAATACTCACATCGTCTAATGATAGACGGGAAGACACCTTGCCATCCAATACTCACATCGTCTAATGATAGACGGAAAGACACCCTGCAATCCAATACTCACATCGTCTAATGATAGACGGAAAGACACCCAAAATTCCGAAGGAAAAAAATCAATACTCACATCGTCTAATGATAGATGGGAAGACACCCATAATCCATACTCACATCGTCTAAGGATAGACGGGAAGACACCCAAATCGATACTCACATCGTCTAAAGATAGACGGGAAGACACCCCAAAATCTCCATACTCACATCGTCTAAGGATAGACGGGAAGGCACCCATAATCCCGAAGGAAAAAATTCAATACTCACATCGTCTACTGATAGACGGGAAGACACCTTGCCATCCAATACTCACATCGTCTAATGATAGACGGAAAGACACCCTGCAATCCAATACTCACATCGTCTAATGATAGACGGAAAGACACCCAAAAATCCGAAGGAAAAAAATCAATACTCACATCGTCTAATGATAGACGGGAAGACACCCATAATCCATACTCACATCGTCTAAGGATAGACTGGAAGACACCAAATCGATACTCACATCGTCTAAAGATAGACGGGAAGACACCCCAAAATCTCCATACTCACATCGTCTAAGGATAGACGGGAAGACACCCATAATCCCGAAGGAAAAAATTCAATACTCACATCGTCTAAGGATAGACGGGAAGACACCCAAAATCCATACTCACATCATCTAAAGATAGACGGAAAGACACCCTGATCCCGAAGGAACAAATTCAATACTCACATCGTCTAATGATAGACGGGAAGACACCCTAAATCCATACTCACATCGTCTAAAGATAGACGGAAAGACACCCTGAATCCGAAGGAACAAATTCAATACTCACATCGTCTAATGATAGACGGGAAGACACCCTTAATCCATACTCACATCGTCTAAAGATAGACGGAAAGACACCCTGATCCCGAAGGAACAAATTCAATACTCACATCGTCTAATGATAGACGGGAAGACACCCTGTCCATACTCACATCGTCTAAGGATAGACGGGAAGACACCCAAATCGATACTCACAATCAAAACTCACAGTCAATACTCACATCGCCTAAGGATAGACGGAAAGACACCCTAAATCCGAAGAAAACTTCAATACTCACGTCGTCTAATGATAGACGGAAAGACACCCCAAAATCCATCAATACTCACATCGTCTACTGATAGACGGGAAGACACCCTTAATCCATACTCACATTGTCTAATGATAGACAGGAAGACACCTAAAATCCATACTCACATCATCTAATGATAGACGGGAAGACACCCATCCCGAAGGAAACATTCAATACTCACATCGTCTAAAGATAGACGGGAAGACACCCTTAATCCATACTCACATCGTCTAAGGATAGACGGGAAGACACCCAAATCGATACTCACAATCAAAACTCACAATCAATACTCACATCGCCTAAGGATAGACGGAAAGACACCCTAAATCCGAAGAAAACTTCAATACTCACGTCGTCTAATGATAGACGGAAAGACACCCCAAAATCCATCAATACTCACATCATCTACTGATAGACGGGAAGACACCCTTAATCCATACTCACATCGTCTAATGATAGACGGGAAGACACCCAAAATCCATACTCACATCGTCTAAGGATAGACGGGAAGACACCCAAAATCCATACTCACATCGTCTAATGATAGACGGAAAGACACCCATAAATCCATACTCACATCGTCTAAGGATAGACGGAAAGACACCCTGAATCCATACTCGAGACCATCCATCAAATTTCAGAATCCTTTCGCCTACGGGAATTGATGGAAAGAACAATATCCTTAAAGGGGCCACCTCGTCAGTATGGACCGACGGGAAGAAAACCACCTTCAAAAAACCATGTCGTCGATAAGAATCGACAATCAGGAAAACCCTCTTGAAATGTCATCTCATCCAATAAACAGAAAGAAAACCACTATCCGACAGATCACTTTGAAACCCCTCAACATCTAAAGATAGCCGGAGAAGACTCGCTGGGGATAAACACCATCCGTATGATCTGACAATAAGAAACCCGCTGAAAAATCACCTGAAACTTCACATCGTCTACTGATAGACGGAAAGAACACCACTTAGAGAAACCCCATCTTGAAACCTCTACTTAAAAATCAACCGAAGCTTCACATCGTCTACTGATAGACGGAAAGAAAAACCCCTATTCGCACTCAAGACGTCTACTGCTAGACGGAGAAATCCACTTATTGGAGGAACACATCGTCAATATGAATTAACGGGAGGAAAAGTCTGTCGATACCAGATGACTGATTGATCAAAGCATAACCGTTGTATAATCTGAAATACGAATAATCTGCTGAACTGTCTGAACACTGCTGCTGGATGAATGCCCCTGAACCGATCACAGCGTAGATCACATGCCATATGAGGCTGAGAGAAAACCTGGCTTATGCTTCGTATGCATATGCGTATGTTTGAATCTTTCTATAGCGTAATGCTCCATTCAGGATGGGAATGCTACGCATCTTGAAAATGGAATGCAAGTATGATGCAAATATGATGATATGCAATATGCTAATGCAGGCTCGGGCTGCTGGAGAAAGTCTGGTACAGAAAACCACTTCAGCAAAATAAATGCTGAAGACGAAGCCAACTCCGCTGGGGGATAAACCGGATATCACAGAATTATTCCAGCAAAATAAATGCTGGAAGAGTGAAATCAACTCCGCTGGGGAAATTGGGAACTTAACCAAACACCTCGACGAAGTAACACCCTGCTGGGGAATATAACTTTGCTGGGGAATAGCTTACCCGTGCTACTGAAAAATTGGACTTTGCTGGAGAAAATAGCCGGAGTCTTCCTGCATACCGATGAAGACTGGATTTGGAAACTGATGCGCCAACACGGACGGGCCTCACAGTGATCGTCAACTTGGATTTGGACCCTTAGGCTATCTGCGATGGGTCAGGTACAATTGACGCTGGAAAACATTCTATCTGCATACACAGTCTCCTAGTTGAAGAGTCAAGGGATAGTAACACAACTTCCCGACATTCGCCTCGCACTCGAAAATTGGCCGAATCTGCTTGAATAGCTCTGAATAACCCTGATGATACGGAGAAGAACAAACCCCTTCGCTTCTGATATGCCCCAACCTACGGGATCTCTGTGGGGATAGTCCTGAAAATCTGTACCCTGATGGTCTGATATGAAATGCCCCAATATTCTGAACATCGGAGAGATACTTCACATTAATTGCTTCTCGAATAAAGAACAACTTCTGCTCTCTTAAGATGGCCTGCCCCTGACTGCAATGACTTTGCCTCTGATTATCTGATTCACCGAATTCCAACCTGATTGCCTCCAGGATAACTGACTTAGAAAGGCTGACCTAACTGGGGATCACGATAATAGCTTACCCCTGCTCTCGGAATATTCGGGCGTTCTGTATTCTATCCTAACCATACTTTCTGTTGTAGAAAACTCTCCTGCTGTCAAGCGCTTACTCGCGAGTAAAACAAGTTGTTCTGCGTGAAAGATGTATTAATGCAACACATATGACAGCTTTGACATCCAATCTGTTCACTGGGAATAGGAAAAAACAGTTTATGGCATAAAATGCACAAAACATTTATCAAGAATATCAACATCAGTACCAACATGGTATGAAGAACCCTTTTAGGAGTCAGAATCGACGTGACCTTCACCGAAGTATGCTTTCGAAATAACCTGCTTCAATTAGGACTTTTGAAGGTTGTAACGTGGTCAGGTTCACAGTTTCGAAGGAAAGGATAAAGGCTCAAAGTTTATTTTAACCCACCCATTCTCCTTGATGTTCTCCCATCCTATGTTCAGCTAATTCGACCTTAGCGCTCACCTCTCAGAGGCTGAAAGATATGAGTGATAGTTCGAGAAACCATGAGTTTTTGGAGTGACAGCCACTCACTCTTCGTCTTTGACACTCGGGGTCACACGACTCGTATTTGTCCGAGGATTTTTCTTTTGTCATCCTTTCATCTTTTTTCTTCTCATATCCCTAACATTTGCCTGGACTGACTCTTTGGAGTTTCGTTTGATTTTTTTAAGTCCAGCGGGATGCCCTCATTTTTGCCTAAGTCATTTGCTTTGAAATTTTGACTTAGCGGGCTTCTGATTCTTTTTGCTTTCTCTTTTTCTGAACAAGTCGTGTGACACTGGTTGCCTGACTCATTGGAGAATGATATGACTGCCTCACTCTTGATTGAACCATTGTGGTTTTTTAGGCACGACCTCTAGAGGTGTGATTGATCCTCGAACGGACACTCCTTTTGCAACTTGAACGCTCGGCCAAATTAGCTAACACCTACCCTGCCCTAGGTTAAAGATGGAGGTTTTTTTGTTTTCAGAAAGAACTCCTACTACTAGGCTCAAAAGGGGTTGACAAGGGATTATCTTCCTTATATCACTGGTGTTTAGAGATTTGAAACAATGCATGTACATCATCAGCAGGTTTTACTTCAAAAGCATACAATATCAGAAGCTGCCTGTCGTTCATTTTCGTCATCCTCCCCAGATTCCTCTTAACCAGGCGTTAGACATTTGTAAAAACAATTAGTGAACACGAATGGATCAAAACATGCATATTTATTTCATTATCATCAATTGAATGAAAACAACAAATTTTACAAACAAGATTGCTAATTAAACAGGAAAGGAACTACAAATGTAAAGAAATGACAAAATAAAACAAAGGAAAATGCCAGCTTCCTAGAGCCAGGCTTTCACATCTGTCCTGCTGCTGAACCAGCCATCTTCGCAATCAGTTATTAGAGGCAACCTGATGCTGTCCTGATCTGCTTTCAACGACCCAACCAAACTATAGAGCCCCTGCTCCTCATTCAGATGATTTTGGGCCCTTCCTGCCCGAAGTTGATTGCTGCACTGTCAAGTAGGTCCTGTACCTTGTGCTTAAAGGCCAGGCAATCTTCAATGTTGTGCCCCGGTGCTCCTGAATGGAAATCACAGCGCTCCTTGATATCATACCCTGCTGGAGGCGTACCGATTAGCGGGGCTAACTTCCTCTTCTCAACCAACTGTAATCGTAGCAACACCTGAAGAAGTTCAGCATACGGCATCGGAGGCACACTAAATACCCTCAATGGCCTCTGATTCTGAACTCTTCGCTGATTGGGATGCTGCTGCCTCTTCCACTGTTGAGATCGTTGCTGTTGTCGCTGGTACCGGGTTGACTGTTGAACCTCCCTTTGTAGCAAATACAACATCGGTTTCTTGACTTTCACCATACTGATTACGGCACTCCTTATGCTTAGCCATTTTCTTTCTCAGATCTGCCCCAGGAATAGGCAACAGTTGCGGGCATGGAGATTCTGACACCGTGGAGTCCAGGATACGCTTCTGACCTACTGCAGCTTTGGAAACATCCATCATCTTAGCATCAACTGAGACAGGACCAAAACGTACAGCTACACCGCTTGGCGTGAATTCAATATCTTTCGAGTCAATCAGGTCTTGAACATTGTGCTTAAAAGCATGACAACCCTCGATGTCGTGTCCGAGTGCCCCAGAATGAAATTCACATTGCTTACTGGTATCGTACCCATGGGGATGCGCTCCTGTGGGTGGGTCCAACATTCTCTTCTCAACCAGATTAAACCTCAATAAAGTCTGCAAGAGCTCAGCATATGTTGTAGGTGGCGCCTCAAATATCCTCTTTGGCTTCCCCTCCTGAATCCTCTGTTGAGCCGAGTGTATCTTTTGTTGCTGTTGCTCAGGTTCTACAGGCACAGTTGGCACGAGCTTCTTCACTGCGGCTTCAAATAGCTGATCATCCCCTTTCCTTAGCACATTCTTGACTACTTCCATGACCAAGCTCATTTGGGTCTTCAGCTGACTATTTTCCTCTTTGAGTATCTTCTGCTCCTGACGCATCTCTTGCATGTCTCTCATCATCTGCCCCAGCTGGCTTCGGACTTCAATCAATTCAACCTGATTCTGTTCCATATCTTTGAAGGAATTCCTGCAACAAACTGGACGATGAGGAAATAAGACCCACGGTTCTGATGTACCTGTTAAATGATAATGCAAAGCAGAAAGCAAACACATATTCGATCCAAGACAAAGAGAAACTCAAGCTATAAGCACACAGACGAACACCTCCCACACATGTATAACCAACAAAAGCAGCACGTAAGCGCAAATGAGTACGAATACAATAACCCCAGCCAACAATCCTGGTGGTGGTCAGCCAACAATAACGCACAAAAGCTAAACGGGTTAGGCAGAGAAAACAGATGCGACACCCGGCACAGAAACCTCTAGAAACTTCTCCCATATTCAACTGAACTCTCCGTTTGACATTCTTCAGAACACACACTTCCTGTGGAGTCTTTCATGACATTAACTGACGAACCCACACAACTGGATGACGGAGAATCGTTAATCTGAACAAAACCCTGGGGCGTGATGAAAATCCGGTTAGAGTCTAACAGATCTTGAACCTGGCTTCTAAGCACCTTATAGTCATTCGTTGAATGCCCCTGGGCCCCAACATGGTACTCACAGCGGGTGCTGGCATCAAAACCTGGAGGATATGGTGGAATCATTGGATTAGTCTCTTTCGGCACGATCAATCCACTTCTGACCAGATCTGGCAACAACTGACTGTACGACACCGGTAGCTGAGTAAACTGCCTTTCAGGTTTCCTTGGTCTTCCTTGGGTGTGCTGACGCAATCGACGACAGGATGACCGTTGACTTGAAATGTCTGAAAACCGATCCTGAGATGCTAGAGATTCTGAGACGACGTCATTTCCTTCTTCCCACTCTTCTTGAGAACTGACAACTGACTCATTCTTATCAACTGGGATATAAGGAGCATCTCGAAGCTTTCCACTTTTGAGTCCTCTCTCAACAAGCTCCCCCATTCTCATCAGGCCCACAAAGCTTGTACAACCGAACAATTTGTCATAATAATGGCCTTTCAGAGTACCCAAGAAGAGGTCAACCATTTCTCTTTCCTGCAGCGGTGGTTGAACACTAGCAGCCAATTCTTTCCATCTTTGCACATACCCTCTGAATGATTCATTCTCCGCCCGAGATAATTCTTGCAGATGTACGAGACTAGGAACCAAATCCAGGTTATAATCGTACTTCTTCATGAAAGCTCTGGCTAAATCCACCCATGATCGAATCTGATTACTCTCTAACTGCACATACCACCTCACAGATGCCCCAGTAAGACTATACTGAAAGCAATGGATCATCAATTTGTCATTTCGCACAAACGAAGTCATTCTACGACAGAACATCATCAAATGCAGCTTCGGACAGCTAACTCCCGTGTACTTTTCAAATTCCAGCACTTTGAACTTATAAGGCAACACTAGGTCAGGAACCAAACACATGTCTGCAACATTCAGGTTAACAGCATCTTTGACCTCCAAAGCTTTAACCCTTTCTTCCAATCCTCGGAGCCTTCTACCACTTTCAAGAGCTCTTGAGTTTACAGTCCTGGCTACCGGGATATCTCTGCGTGGATTCCTCTCAGGGAAAACAGCACCTTGATTGTCGACAGGAGGAGGACGTTCATTTCGGGCAACGAACCGCTCATGTCGATCTCGGTTCTCAATAGTAGGCTGTACAACTTGGTCTGCAGTAACGTTGTTCGCTTGCGGGAAATCTTCCATAGAATCATACCGATGGCTGGACGTCATGGTAAACCCTGTCAAGGTGTTAGGAAACTGGAAATTGCCTTCAGACATAGCTACCAATTACCTGTAACTGACTACCCTGCTTGATTCTGATCAAATCTGCTTCAGCCCCTTGGTCGTCTTCAACACTCCACTCTTGCCTCGAACAATCCCCCGAGAATCACCCTCTGGTGAAAACAAAGGCTGGATAAGTGCTCTGGCCAGCTAGAGAAATGCTATGCAATATGATTTATGCAGACAGAAATACAAAAAAATGCTAACGTGCATGTGTGCATTGGGGATATTTCCCCTCCAACTCTAGTGTCAAGGTAGCAAGACAAGATAAACCATAAAGACAATATTTAGAAAAACCCTCATATATTTATTGGAATAACAGTCTCGTCAGGGCGTTACACAACTATGTTCCATACAACTGAGATGATAAAGGAGGATCCCGACCAACATGCCTGGTGGTGATCTCAACACACAGAATACAAGAGAAAAATCAAGTGCGGGTACGGTCGCGGAAATCCTCAACCAGCTTCTTCGTCTCTGGGTGATTCGGTCGATACATCAAGCCTTCTATCAACTGATCCCTTTTTCTGACCGTTCCATGTATATCTCTGACAAAATCTTCCCAAGCCTTATCTTGGGCACCATCCTCAGGTTTGGGCCTTTTGATGTCTGCTCTGCGCTGAAAATCTTCCAAATTCTTCAAGACATCAATCAGTTGGCGTTCGGCCTCGTATCGACGACATGCTTCTTCTTCAAGCTCTTCGGTATTCACTCTAACCTGTTCTCCCAACTGAGCAACCTGTGTCTTTAGCTCTTCTTCCCGTTCTTTGCGTTTGGCCATAGTAAGGTCCCAGTGCTCTCTGAACTTGGCTAACTTCGTGTAGGCCCTTTCCAGCTCTTGTTTATTAGTAGCCAATACAATGCTAACTGAGTCTACATCTAACTCCAGACGTTTCTTGGTTTCATTCAACTCCAATAAAGTAGTCTTCAGATGTTTCAAAGTCTCGGCCTGTTGCTTGGAAAAATATCCTGTTTCAATCTTTTCATGACGAAGCTGGGCATTCTCTTTCTCTAAAGCTTCCTTAGCCTTCGCTAACTCTTCTTTCTCCGCCATCAGCTGCTTGTATACCTGAATGTCTATAATGGTGGGCTCCTCCACCGGAGAAGGATACAATGGCTAAACTGCAGGATAAGGCATAAGGAATTTCGTAGCTCGTTCACGAATCCATTCCACATACGGACCAAGAACTCGAGTACCCCCTTTGCTACATGAAGGCTTCCCTCTCTTATGCAGGTTCTTCCATGCTTTCTCAAGCTTGATCAACATCTCATCCTCTATTGCCCCAGTGAGATACAGAGATTCCTGTATCTCCTCGGGCTTCGGCGCTTCCTGAGGTGCATACCCAAACTGCCTGATTAATAAGGAAGGGTTGTAATTGACACACCCTTTCCTTCCTATCAAAGGAACATTAGGGAATCCTTCGCATCTGTATATGACCTCAACTCCGAACACCTCCTCATTAACCCACACCACGTTCTCAGAAGTCAACCCCATCAAGCGCTCAGGCCATCCTAAAGAATCAATAGAAGTGACGAAAGGCCCTGACTTCGGCATATGACTAGTAAACCACATACACAGTAGAGGTACACAGCAATAGACATTCCTTCCTCGCCGCTTTTCATTTTGGTAGTGAGTGGAATGGTGGATATCTCCCAGCAAGGTAGGAACTGGGTTCTTTGCAGCCAGAATATAGAAAGCATCTGCATCAACAAAATCAGGAATGTTTGGGAACAATATAATGCCATAAACACACACAGCAAGGATGGCGTCAAAAACAACCCAACCACCCTTCTTGGCATACTCCCGAGCCTTCTCCACTAAAACATCCAACGGAAATCCCCACACATCTCCTCTTCTGGTCATCTTCCCTGTCAGCTCAAACTCTCCTAAGTACAGAATAGCAGAAAGCTTAGCCAGATCAGGCTTAGCGTCCGTGTGATAGAAAGGCATCTGCTCGCGAATCGGTATATCCAAGAGTGCAGAATACTCCTCCAGGGTAGGAGCCAAGACAAAGTCAGGAAATACGAAACACCTGAGCTCAGCATCATAAAACTACAACAGGGTGTAAATGCCGCTGATCTCATAAGCCGAGGGCTGGTAAACATAAGTCAGGATCCTCCCATATGTCTTCCTGAAATCTCCCATCACCTTCTTCCTAGCAATGGTAATTAACTCTGACAACAGACTGATATCTGGGGACGGGAATTTATAGGGTAACACTCTCTTCATGGCTTCCATGTCTTGCTAGGAAACAAACACCGGAACCGGGAGGGAAAATATGTACCTGCAATACACACACGTTAGTTGGATGCAAATGGTAATGCAATAATGCAATATGATAAATGATGCAATCAGTGAACACAGGGGCCATGCTGTAGCCTGAAGAGGAACATCTCTGTGATATCAAGAACAGAAAACCACCACAGTCACCAGAACTTCATGACACTGATTATCATCTGACACCCAAAATACCAATCCCCTGGTAAGAAATCCATCTGAACCTCTGTATCTGACGAGAAAACCATCTGATAATAGTATCAACCTCAAACAAGAAACCCATCTGATCCAAACAACACACCTGGAGATGAATCAAGAACACCGTCTGATAAATACTGAATCATGGTTTCTGAATGCCAGTTTTCCGGCAATAACCCAATCCCCCTCACAGGTATGGACCTAATCCACGGACAAAGGTACGGCATCCTATGCGGTCATCAGCGTCACAGACTTTCATGAGTGACGATACGATTCCCAGGAGTGGCATCATCAAGTCATGAAGAGGCCTCACTTAGATGACTTCCAAATGATCGGTCCCCAGAGTCGACAATCCTCACGTCTGGACTCCCTTCAGATCCTCAGGACCGGAAAGGAGCACCTCTGCGAGAACCTCGTCTGAGCGCAGATTTCGTAGGGAACTGTGCCTGCTCAGCAGATAGGTTTGTCTACTACTCTCCGCAACTATGTCTAGGTGCATACTCAAGCCCAGGTCCGGCTTCTCACTCATAGTAACCTCCCTTTCCCACAGCAATAATCATAATAATATAATGCTAAAAGTAAATGCGGAAAGGTAAAGGTACGGAAAAGTAAAGTGCGGAAAGATAAAACACATATGCACAACACCCAACAGATAAACACCCAAGCGCTAGGATTGACTCGCGTAGGGGATGGGAAACGGTCCCAGCATAAGGGATGGGAAAAGTCCCTAGATGCTATAAAGTCCCCAGCAGAGTCGCCAGCTATCGCTACTGCGAAAATCGGCACCGGCTGACAGAAGAGTCGCCACCCTGCGTTATTTATCCCAACGGAGGGAAAGGAAACGCTCGAAGTAAACCTCGCAAAAAACGGGAAAGGTATGGTCATCGCAACCAAAACCTGGGTTCGGGAGTCAGTTACGCAAGGGGAAGGTATTAGCACCCCTCACGTCCGTCGTACTCGACACGATCCACGCTTGGTGTTTATAAGGAAAAGGTTGTGTTTATCGATCTACCATAATGGTCAGTCTGAAAAGAAAAGAAAAGGACAGGACTCGACAGAACATACGGTGTTCTGGGCCTACGTACTCCCTCGTGCAATGGGAAAGTCAGAGTCAACGTAGTTCGACTACCTACGTCTAGACGGGGGGAAGGTTGCTCGCCAGGACATCGCGTCCTGTGCCTACGTACTTCCACACGGCATGAAAGATCAGAGCAAACGTAGTTCGACTAACTACGGCTAAACAGGGTGTTCTCACACAGCAGTGAGAAATTAATCTGGTTTTAAGGGTTCGGGACCTACAACTATTGTCTGGTCTCAAATGCACTCGGGCAAGAGAAAAGGGTAACATCAGTCATCAGCGGGAAAATCTCGATCGCACAGCCGCGAGAGAACAAAAATGTTAGTTGTTAGTGTGCTCGCTAGGATATCGCATCTTATGCCTACATATTCTCGTCTGGTACGAGAAATCAGAGCAGCTGTAGTTCGGCTAACTACGACACAGGCTATTCAAGTGTTTTTCTATTGCTGAGAAAGGGAAAAGACACCCTAAAACAATGGCTGAACAGGGGAATCTACCTATTGTTATCATGCCTGGTTGACCATCCTAATGTCTATCATAACCCCTCCGCAGCGGAGAAATTAGAGCTCCTAAGGGATCATGGCAACAGGACTAAACAGCAAACAGGGATCAACTGCGAAGTAAAGAAATACTGGAAATATGCATGAATGCAACAACCAAACAAACAAGGCACAAAGGCCGCAAACCACAGAGGTAAGGGAGCTCAGCTCTACCAAATACCAGCAAGCAAAGCCACTCAATAACAAACAAGCAGAAGGAGGACCACCTCAACTTCTCATGCACACAAAGCCTATCTCTAAGATGCACCTATCTCAAAAATATCTAGATGAACCCCTAAGTCTAATGCAGCACAGCACCACACAAGTCAAACAACACAAAGAGAAGGCGAACCAGCCTGACAAACTCCTATCCAAAAGCATGAAACTACCCCTGAGCAAGACCCTAAACAAAACCCTAATCACATATCTAAGCAAAGCCCTAAGCAAAACCCTAATCAAATCTCTAAGCAAAACCCTAATCAAATCTCTAAGCAAAACCCTACACACAAGAGAAATCAATCCCAGTCTTCAAGCTTCAAAACAAGCTTACCAAAGAAAGGGAGCTAAGCAGATAAACCCATAGTGCCTTCCTCAGGAAAGTACCAGGAGGTTACCACTCAGGAATCATATCCTATGCGGCTCAACAACTGCGAACGGTTTACATTCCTCCTCAGGAGAAACTAAACTCACATGAAGGCTCCAACATCATTGGATACTTGAGATGTCCTACCTGAACTAAGGGAACTAAGTGAACAGGCCCATAGTGCCTTCCTCGGGAAAGTACTAGGAGGCTTCCACTTAGGAATCATATCCCATGTGGCTCAACAACTGTGATCAGTTTACATTCCTCCTTAGGAGAAACTAAACTCACATGAAGGCTCCAACATCATTGGATACTTAAGAAATCCTAGATGAACTAAGGGAACTAAGTGAACAGACCCATAGTGCCTTCCTCAGGAAGGTACTAGGGGGCTTCCACTTAGGAATCGTATCCCATGTGGCTCAACAACTGTGAACGGTTTACATTCCTCCTCAGGAGAAACTAAACTCACATGAAGGCTCCAACATCATCGGATACTTAAGAAAGAGGTGAGAAGAAAGAATGACAGACATCCATAGTGCCTTCCTCAGGAAAGTACCATAAATTTCCCTCAAACTTCAGGATCTCAAACCTCACAAACAGAGAGCAAGCTCCTAGACCAAGACCTCAATCCATGCATCCTTCAAGACTTCATCCAGCCTCCATCCTCAAGAAGAAACCACAGGCCCTCAACCCAAAGGGAACTAACTCTGAAGTTCAACCACAGTTGAACTTCAAAGTCAGAAGCCCTCAGGACTTCTCGTATTCTCAGGCTCAAGCAAAAATAACAGAACACCCTATAAAAATCTATCAAAAATCTAGGGGAAACCTACATGGCTCTATAATCCCAAGATCAAATCTCAAAGCCTAAGTCAACTTCTAAGGCTACTAAACAATCCCTAACATATGAATGGTCAAGGGTTACCAACAAGTTATGAGGTCTCTATTCTCTAACCCTAAAACAATATCAATCAATCTCTGAAAAATCCACAAAAATCCTATGGGGAGAATGCATCAGTCTAGTATAACATACTAAAAAACTAAAGCAAAATTCAATACCAAGTGAGAGAAATAAAATCAACAAGGCAGACACACCACAAACCAAATATTCATGACCAATTAAAATACAAAAATGCAAACAAAATGAAAATGCATGATCAAATTAATATTTTTGCATTATAAAATTCTACATTGAAATATGAATCTACAGAAAAAAGAAGGGAATTATTTTGACATTCCTACTATTTTTTAGGAATTAATTTCTAACATGCATGAAAACAAAGAAATTAAAAAAGAAATAAGAAAATAAAACAGGGGTGGGGGGTGCAGCGATAGCAACTCTCTAGTTGCTTTCCAATTGGGCGCAGACTGAGGGGGTGCGCTTAGCACTCAGGGCCTAAGCCCAGACCAAACTCTCATCTCTCACGCATGGGGGGGGGGGGGGGGGGGGGGGCGGGAACGAGCAAATGAGGGGTAACATTTCAGCAACTCACACTTGGGCTTAACCCAGCCCAAACCCTAATCCACGTTACCCATTAACAAAACCTCCCTTCTTCCCCAAACTTCTGATCACTGTTCACCTCAAACCCTAACACGCCGCTCCCCAACCTCTCTCCCTTCTGAAACTCCTCTCCAGAAAACCTCTCAAAACACTCTCAATCTGGACGAAAACTAAACCTTTATCAACTACCACACATGCAAATAACAGTCATCTTAACACTCCCGGATCGAAATCAAGCTTCAACAATTCATGCTATAATCATGTCAACAAAGATTCAACTACCCTAGCCACGCACAAGTAAACCAATCGGAAGAAGGATGAACAAACCTGGTGAAATGAAGAAGGCGACGAATGTCCTGGAACTGAAGAGTATTGAAAGAACTTGCGAAAGTCTTGAAGCCTTCTGGAAAACGGAAGAACTCAAAGCTTGAAGTTCTAGGGAAGAAAACGAAGAACCAAATGTTGAAGATCTTGAGAGAGACTTGGTTGAGTTCTGGACGTTCGTGGACGGCCGTTGAAGATGCTTGAGAAGAAGCGTGCAAGAAAGAAAACTGGAATCGGTTGTGGAGAGTCCTTGAACGTTGCTGGGAAATGTGAAGAATACTGAAGTTCTTGAGGATTTTTCTGGAAAATCATGCGAAGAACGATGAAGGTTTGAAGGTTTTCTGGAATTCCTTTGAAATTTCCGGCGACAGATGACTTTTCCGGCGAGTTATGGATGAAGAGGAACAGGGAAGATCGGAGAAGAAAGGAGACGATAGGAGGGTTCTGGGTAGAAAAATAGCTCTGGCGGGTTGTTGCGGTGGCCGGAAGGTGTTAGGGTGGCCGGCGGTGAGGCGGTCACCGTATTTGCATGGCCGGCGATGAGGTATTCCGGTGAGGGCTAGGTGGAGACAAGTGTCTCAGTGGAGGCTTGCATGCGTGGCACGTGGAGTGGCGTGGCGATAGAGGGAGAGATAGTGGGGTGAGGTGTCAGAACGTGGGAGTTGGAGTGAGAATGAGGTGGGTCCTTCATGGTGGAACGTGTGGCCTAGCTTTTATGCTGACAAGTGGCATGCAATTTTTCTGGACTGATAGATGGACAAAAACTGGACTGATGGACTTGGGCCTCCCAAAAAACTCTCTTCTGGGCCCAACCGAGAATGATAACCAAAACCAGAAAAAAAACTGAAATTAAAAACAGATTAGACCTAATTAAACTAATTAAAACCCTAAACCTAATTAATGAAAATGATTAAACTACAATTAAAACTAAATGAAGATTAAACTATCCTAATTAATTCTAACAAATTCAATTAAAATCTAAACAAAAGATTAAATCCTAATTAACCTAATTAAATCCTAATTAAATCTAAAATGATTAAAATCTAGCTAAACTCTATTAAACCAAATTAATTTCTAAACTCTACTAATTTCTATTAAAAAAAACTATTAAAATCCTATTAAAAATCTATACCATTTATTTAAAACTATTAAATCCTATATTAAACCTAATAAAAGGAATATCTAACAAAAAATTAAATCTATATTAAAATAAACTCTATTTATTTCTATTATCCAAAAACTATTATATTCTAAAAGAAAATCATTATAAAATCTATTTAAAACAATTTAAATTCTAAAAAAAAGACTTAAAGCTATTAAAAATATTAGGAAAATCTATTTAAATTCTAGAAAAATCTATAAAGCCTATTAAAAATCCTCAAAAGGCTATTAAACCCTAAAAGAATGCAGACAAATACAAATTACCACCATAAAAGAGAGCGCGACCAGATTAAAGCAAATAGTAAACCCCTGGCATCAGAATATCCCAAAAACCACCATGTAAGCTGAAAACACCGAGAAGCGCACAATTTCCCGAAAGTAAAACCCTGATTATCTAGACTGGATCTGAAATATCCGATAGATGAAACCCAAACTGTAACCCTGACATCCTCTGTCTGTGCACAAAAGTCATGCATCTGATTTGCGAATACGAATTGAACCATGAACCAGATAGGAGAACCGGTTGGTCAAATTTTAGAGTGCAAATGGCAACATCTCGTGCCAATCCTTGTAGGCAACAACCATCTTTTGTACGATCTTCTTGATGTTCCTATTGGCCGCCTCAACGGTGCCATTCATCTTCGGCCGGTAAGGAGATGAGTTACGGTGTTCAATCTTGAAACTCTGGCACAACTCCTTCATCATCTTGTTATTCAGATTCGAACCATTATCAGTAATGATCCGCTCGGGAACTCCGTAACGACAGATGATGTCCCTCTTTATGAATTTAGCCACCACCTGCTTGGTCATATTAGCGTATGAGGCTGCCTCCACCCACTTGGTGAAGTAGTCGATAGCTACTAGAATGAAGCGATGACCGTTAGATGCAGTGGGCTCGATCTTGCCTATCATGTCGATGCCCCACATGGAGAACGGCCACGGGGAGGACATGACATTTAACGGGCACGGCGGCACATGAATCTTATCAGCATAAATCTGACATTTATGACATCTCTTCGCGAATTTAAAGCAATCTGATTCCATCGTCAGCCAGTAGTATCCTGCTCTCAGGATCTTTCTTGTCATAGCGTGCCCGCCGGCGTGCGTACCAAATGTGCCTTCATGGACTTCTTCCATGAGCATACTCGCCTCTTTCTCTTCTACACATCTGAGTAGCACGAGATCGTGGTTTCTCTAGTACAAAACTCCGTCAGGATTGAGATAGAAATTTCCAGACAGCCTCCTCAGAGTCTTCTTATCCTGGGTTGATGCTCCCGCAGGATACTCCTTAGTCATAAGGAAGGTTTGGATGTCATGGAACCATGGCTTGCCATCAGAGGCTTCCTCGATCGCAAAGACGAATGCAGGTCTATCAAGACTTGAAAGGACAATCCTTGGAGCTTCATTCCAAAAATTGAATTTATACATCGAAGCCAACGTGGCTAAGGCATCAACCATCTGGTTTTCAGCTCTGGGCACATGATGGAGTTCCACTCGATCAAAGAACAGAAGCAGCCTTCTGGCGTAGTTCATGTACGGCACCAAATTTAATTGACGAGTCTCCCACTCCCCTTTAATCTGGTTGATCACAAGCGCCGAGTCACCATATACATCTAGGTTCTTGATTCTCAAATCAATTGCCTCCTTTAGACCCATGATGCATGCTTCGTACTCCGCTTCATTATTGGTGACCGGAAACATCAGTCTAGTGGTGAACGGGATGTGGGATCCATGGGGAGTCGTGATGATTTCCCCAATGCCACTTCCGTAAGAATTAACCGCCCCGTCAAATTTCAATTTCCACTGGGACTTCCTGTCTGGACCCTCGTCGGGCAACGGTTCATCACAATCTTTCACCTTGAGAAACATGATATCCTCATCAGGGAATTCAAATTTCATCGGCTGATAATCCTCAATCGGCTGTTCGGCAAGGTATTCAGACAATACGCTCCCCTTGATGGCCTTCTGGGAAACGTACTGAATGTCATATTCCGTCAACACCATTTGCCATCTGGCAATCCTGCCCGAAAGCGCTTGCTTCTCGAAGACGTACTTGATCGGATCCATCTTCGAAATTAGCATGGTCGTGTGATTGAGCATGTACTGTCGTAAACGTTTGGCAGCCCAGGCTAGTGCACAACACGTCTTCTCCAGCATCGAGTAGCGAGATTCACAATCTGTGAACTTTTTACTCAAATAGTAAATGGCATGCTCCTTTCTGCCCGTCTCGTCGTGCTGACCGAGAACACACCCCATACTATTCTCAAGAACTGTCAAGTACATGATTAAGGGTCTTCCGGCCACTAGGGGTATCAAGATTGGAGGTTCTTGTAGATACTGCTTTATCTTATCAAATGCCTTTTGGCAATCCTCGTTCCAGATAATCGCCTGGTCTTTCTTTAGCAGTTTGAACATCGGTTCACACGTGGCCGTGAGCTGAGAAATAAACCTTGCAATGTAGTTTATTCTGCCCAGGAAACCACAAACTTCTTTTTCTGTTTTTGGCGCTGGCATTTCTTGTATCGCTTTTATCTTCGCAGGATCAACCTCGATGCCTCTTTCACTCACGATAAACCCCAGTAGTTTTCCAGACCGTACTCCGAAAGTACACTCGTTAGGATTCAGCCTCAACCTAAACTTCCTAAGCCTCTCAAAAAGCTTCAGCAAATTGACCAGATGTCCCTCCTCCGTTTGGGACTTCGCAATCATGTCATCAACATAGACTTCAATCTCATGATGAATCATATCATGAAACAAAGTAACCATTGCTCTTTGGTAAGTGGCCCCTGCGTTCTTCAGACTGAAAGGCATTACCTTGTAGCAAAACGTTCCCCAAGGTGTAATAAACGTAGTTTTCTCCATGTCCTCTGGTGTCATCTTGATCTGATTGTAACCGGAGAAGCCATCCATGAACGAAAACACGGAGAACTGAGCTGTATTGTCGACCAACACATCAATATGAGGCAGCAGGAAATCATCTTTAGGGCTCTCCCTATTCAAATCCCGATAATCGACGCACATTCGTACCTTACCGTCCTTCTTCGGTACAGGCACTATGTTGGCGACCCACGGAAGGTAAGTAGTGACCGCTAAGAAGCCAGCATCAAGCTGCTTTTGCACTTCTTCTTTGATCTTAACGGCCATATCTGGTCGCGTCCTCCTGAGCTTCTACTTAACGGGGGGACAATCTTCTCGCAGCGGCTAGTGATGGACCACAATGTCGGTGTCAAGTCCGGGCATATCCTCGTATGACCAAGCAAAGATGTCATTATACTCTCTCAGCATCTCGACCAATCTCTGCTTGACATCACTCTGCAACGCAGCCCCTATCCTGACGTTCCTGACAAGTTCCTCAGAACCCAGATTCACGATCGCAATCTCTTCCTCATGAGGCAGAATAACTTTCTCTTCTTGTTTCAACAAGCGAGCCAACTCTTCGGGAAGGTCTTCGTCTTCATTAATCTCTTCTTCGGCTTGATAGATCGGACAATCAAAGTCAAAGTGAGTCGTAGAAGGTCCAGAGTCGATGTCATCTGCTATGTGGATCCTGCAATAACAAGGGTTAAGCTTAAGACAAGGATATGCAGGCTAGCACAAACCCCATGGCCATTTTATTGTTTTTCAAAACAAATATAAAACAGGAATAACAGAGATCACAACATTTGAATACGAAGAAAAACGACTTTTAATTTATTGATAAAATGCATGTACATAATCAAATGAGGCCCTGACAATAAAACCGCTACGCCCCGGGTAGGACATAGGGATGTACAACGATTGGAAAAAATTAAATCATTACTCTTTGTCTGTCATTTAGATGATATCCTTGACAGACCAATTGTTAAGGCTCTCGCCTGGTTTGCTTGGCTGGATCCAAGAGTCCAGATCGCAGTCGCTGTCTTCACCGTCTTCAGACACTGCGTTGACGCTTTCAAATATCACCCCGCCACTGGTAAACTGGATCGGCCCTTTACCTCGTGACGCACTGCGAGAAGAGGAGGCTTCAGCCGCAGGAGAGTATCCTAGCCCAAACTTGTCTTGCTTGTTAGGTATCTCTAGAATTCTCCCCCAGCCTGGGGTAGATCCGGCTTGAACAACGGCTCGGGCTTCCTTGAAGGAAGAGAGAGTCATCTCTGGTTTCTCAGTGATTGCAGGAGCTACGTTCTTGACTTTAACAGCTTTGAACGCTTGACATAAGGTTTCGTGGATCTCCCCATCCATCTCAACATATTTGAAGGACGACAAATGGCTCACCATTATATCTTCCTCGCCACAAACCTTTACGATGCTACCTCCGACAGCATACTTGAGCTTCTGGTGCAACGTGGAGGTCACGGTGCCAGCAGAATGGATCCACGGCCGGCCTAAGAGACAGTTGTAGGCAGGCATGGTGTCCATAATATAGAAGACTGCGTCGAACGTTTCCGGCCCAACTTGGATTGGTAGGGCCACCTCCCCGAAAACATGACGTTTGGTTCCATCGAACGCCTTCACAACCAGATCACTGGGTGTGCAAATCAATCCCTGAGTATCTAACTTCATCAATGCTTTCTTCGGAAGAACATTGAGCGATGACCCTGTGTCCACCAACACATGAGACATAACCATTCCCCTACACTCTATCGAGATGTGCAAAGCACTGTTGTGGTTCCTTCCCTTCGGCGTCAGCTCCAGGTCAGTGAATCCTAACCCGTTTCCAGCATTCACGTGGGCCACGACCCCTTCCAACTGGTTAACTGATATTTCCTGCGGTACATACGTGGCATTCAACACCTTCAGCAGCGCGTTACGATGTGCCTCAGAACATAGCAACAAATTCAGGATGGAGATTTTCGAGGGTGTTTGATGGAGATGATCCACGATCTTGTAGTCACTCTTTTTAATCAACCTCATAAACTCTTCGATGTCTTTAACAAGTAAGTCTTTCTCCACCCCACGAGGGATCTCTTCAACGACTTTACTCTTCCCTTTATCAGTTACATCAACTTTGTCTGCCACGATCTCAGGTGGAGCAAATACTCTCCCGCCACGAGTGATTCCGCTAATGCCCACTAGGTTATCCACACATGACCCTGAGGGTTCTAGTTCCAACTTCTGTCCGTTGCAGTAGACGTCTGCCCCATAATGCCATGGGACAGCATTGGTGCTTTCGAAAGGTATTGGCCCAGCTTTGGTGATGGTAATCGTGGGCGGCCTGGGTGCAGAGATAGTTATCGTCCAACGAGGGATGGTGATAGTGGCAACCTCATCGTCTTGTTTCAGCATTACCTCTCCTGATCCGCTTTTGGCCCTTCGGCTAAACTGCAGGATTCCTTCGGTCATCAGACTCTGAATCCCCTCTATCAACTGTTCGCATCCATCAGGACGAGTCGCACAACCCATACACAGTTCCCCGCAGCCCGGGAAGAAACCTCTTTTCATCAACTTAGCTTTAATGAAGCTAAGCGGTGTTTTCAGATCCTTGACATCAGTCAACAAATCCAAGCTCTCGTCTTCAATAATGGCATTTACTCCACCTCCCCTATGATTCGGCATAGGGTTCTTCGTGACATTTGGCACATTATCTGAGAAATTTATGATCTTAGCGTCCACCATATCCTGCACCTTGTGCTTGAAGGCTTTGCAATTTTCTATCGTGTGGCCTGGTGCCCCCGAGTGAAATTCACAAGTCGCATTCGCGTCATAACCTGGCGGAGGTGCCCCTGTCAAGGGAGCCAGGGTTCTCTTCTGGATCAGCTGTAACTGGAGCAGAGTCTGTAGCAGTTGCGCATAAGACATGGGCGGAGTCTCGAGGTGACGACTTGACAGAGGTGCCCTGTTCTGATACTTTATGTACCCTTGCTGATTTGGCTGCTGCTGCTGCGGCTACTGTTGTGGCTGTTGGACTGCCGGGATAGTTATGCTGGCCACCTGTTGGTGCTGGCCCTTGCCTTTCCTTCGAGCGTTGGACACGGCGCTCGTCTCTCCTTCCCTCCTTTTGCCACCATAAGGTTTCTTTCCTCCTCTAGCTGAGGACAGATCACCTTGAATCTTCCCTAATTTGATCCCATTTTCAATGTGCTCACCCGTGATAATGAGATCTGAGAAGCTTCCAGACATACTGCTGACCAATTTCTCGTAATAAACCCCTGGGAGGGTGGCTACGAACATTTCAACAAGCTCCCGTTCAACCATCGATGGCTGAACCCTAGCTGCTAATTTGCGCCACCGCTGGGCTTTCTCCTTGAACCCTTCGTTGTTCCTTTGCGACAAATTCTGCAGCTGGACTCGGTTCGGAGCCAAGTCACTGTTATATTGGTAATGGTGCATGAATGCTTCAACAAGTTCCTTCCACGTGCGCACACTGGTAGGTTCCAGACTCATGTACCATTCCAGGGAAGGCCCGAACAGACTGTCCTGAAAGAAGTGCATCAGCAACTTCTCGTCCTCAGAGTGAGCTGACATTTTCCGGTAGTATAATCTCAGATGGACGCAGGGGCAAGTGGTGCCCTTGTACTTTTCAAAGTCGGGTACCTTGAACTTGGGAGGCACCTTGAAATCAGCAATCAGTCCCAACTTGGACATGTCAACACCCATGGTGTTCTGGTTCTCGAAATTCCTCATCTTGTCCTCGAGTGCCTTAAACCTTAGTCGTGCTTCAGCAGTCAGCTCCCCTTCAGCACCTCTCTGTTTGAACATATCGTCTTGACGGTCTTCTAACCATGGATGAGGCCCATACAGATTTCCAACACCTGCATTGCCGTTGCCAAGTCCAACATTGACATTAGCTTCGAAATTCCCATTACAGACGCCAGTCGTATTACCGCTGAGTCCCATGTTAGCGATTACATTGCCGTTGGCACTGCCATTCCCCCCGGTCACGGGGACGCCATTCTGAGGAGTTTCAACAGGTGGAGGGGTTGGCACAGTCCCACCATGGAGTACACCATTGCTGTCGACCCTTGAAATCAGAGGCTGAACCAAGGTTCTGAGCTGATCCTGGCTGTTGGCGACCACTTGCATGAGCTCCATGAAGCGGTCCATCCTTTCTCGGAGTTCTTGAACGTCAGTTTGCACTTGCTCCATAACTCTGGCTTGATTTGCTCTGGCCGGATAGCGGTGGATAGGTCTCTGATCAATTCTGGAATAACCTGCATACACAAAGGGTTAGAAAAACGACAAAGTGCTCGTTATGCAAATGCTTCATGCAAATGCAAACGTGTGTCTGTGTGTTAGGGAGATTTCCCCCGATCCTAGTGCCTGAGTGCCAGTGCTGATAATAAGAAGTCCGAGTCCAGTCATGGAAATAACATCTCATATATATAAGGAAAGTCCATCAAGGCGGTACACAACGTCACTGAGTACAAGCAGAAACAATAGCATGACCTTAACCAACAAGCCTGGTGATGGTCAGCATACAACAATGATCAACACAAAAAGATTACAAATAGTCAAGCACGGCCACGGGCGTGAAACTCTTCTAACAACCCCTTCGTTTCTGGATGATCAGGCCGAGTGAGCAACCCTTCGACGAGTAACTCTCTTTGCATAATGGTGTATTGAAGACCTTCAATCGAATCTTCCCATGCTCCTTCGCCGAAACAATCTTCTAACTTCCGCTTCTTGGATTCAAACGTCAGTTTGCGCTCCTTCAGGTTAGCAAGAGCCTTGTTTAGCAGGCCTTCAGCGGCATATCTGCGAGCGGTTTCTTCATCAAACCTCTTCTCACTAGCCTTCACCTGGGCTTTCAACTTGGAGATCTGTTGCTTCAGCTTATCCTCCCGTTCTTTCCCGTTGGCTAGGGTGGCCTTCCAGTGCTGGTTAAACTTGGATATTCTCCGGTACGCTTCATCCAAGTGCTGCTTCTTAGTGGCCAGTACATCGTTGACAGCTTTGAAGTCTCGACCCATGCGCTCACGCTCAGCTATCTGCTTAGTCAAATCTGTCCCTAACTGGTTCACCAGCTCTGTCTGCCTCTTGAAGGAATGGACGACTTCGCTTCTCTCGCTTCTGAGTTGAGCCAATTCTTTCTCTAATTCTTTGTTTGCCTTCTTCAGCTCATCTCTCTCAGCTAACACATGATTATGCTGCTGAATAGGCACGGTGGTAGGCTCTTCAATCACTGGAGGGCTTTTTGGCTGGACAGGTGGAAACGGCATCCCTATAATATCTGCTCTGGCTCTGATCCAAGTCACATATGGAGCGTAGGCCTGGCTATTACTTTTTCCCAGCAATGGCTTTCCCCGCTTACAAATACCATTCCAAGCGTGCCGAAGCTTAGATAACATATCCCCCTCTAGAAGACCAGTGAGGTACAGAGATTCCTGCACCTCTTCACCCTTCGGCGGAGCTCGCAAATCATAAGCAAACTGTCGGACCAGCAGAGATAGATTATAGTTTATACAGCCCTTCCTGCCTATCAAAGGCACATTCGGAAACCCGTTGCAGCTGAAGATGATCTCAGTACCCAATCTATCTCTGTCAAACCAGTCAATATCCCCTGCTGACAGGCTCATCAAGCGCTCAGACCACTCAGCTGTGGCTGCAGACGACGCAAAGGGACCCTTCTTGGGTAGGTGACTATCAAGCCATCTAGAGAGTAGGGGTACACAGCACGAGACGTTCTTACCCCTTCTATTCTCGTTTTTGTAGTGGACGGAATGATAGACATCTCCTATCAAGGTAGGGACTGGGTTGCCTGATGCAAAGATGCGAAATGCGTCGAAGTCTACAAAGTCAGGCATATT
This sequence comes from Lathyrus sativus, assembly GCA_963859935.3. Lineage (NCBI taxonomy): Eukaryota > Viridiplantae > Streptophyta > Magnoliopsida > Fabales > Fabaceae > Lathyrus > Lathyrus sativus. Next base: position 273,219,650 of record OZ012739.1, read on the forward strand.
GGGCAACAGAATGATGCCATATATGCACAGAGCGAGAATGGCGTTGAACACGACCCAACATCCGTCTTTGGCGCACTGCTGAGCCTTTCCCACTAAGAACTGCAAGGAGAAACCAGGAACCTTGTTCCAACTAGACAAGATCAACTCGGAGGCATCTAGATAAAGTGAAGGAGCTAGACTAGCCAGATTAGGCTCAACATCCATATGAACAAAAGGCATCTGCCTCTTGATAGGGACTCCTAACAAGTCAGCATACTCCTCTAGTGCGGGTGTGAGAATAAAGTCCTGGAAATTAAAGCATCTCAACGGAGGATCGTAGAACTGCAGCAAGGCGTGCAACCCATTCAACTCAAACACAGAGGGTTTACGAACCAAACTGATCAGTCTACCGTAAGACTTTCTGAATTCATCTCTCATAGAATCATCTGCCAAAGCAATCAAACCAGTCAGCTGAACAACATCAGGAGTGGCGAGCTTGAAGGCCACAGTCTTCCTCATAGAACCCATAATAGCACAATAGAAGGCAAGAAAACCTGAATCGGGGGAAACGGTACCTGCACCACAGACACACGTTAATTATATGCAAATGAGTATGCAAAACAATGTAAAATGCAATCATGCAGCAGGAGATCAAGACGACTGTGCTGTTGAAGAGATGAAGGTTTTGTATCAACAAAACCACAATACTGCTCTGTCAAGAACAACCACTATCTCTGATGAGAAGAAAACCCTGATATCGGACCATAAATCTGCTCTGTCAAGAACACACATATCTGACAATAAGGACCTCTGATACAGGATCATAAATCTGCTCTATCAAGAACACACATATCTGACAATAAGGACCTCTAATACAGGACCATAAATATGCTCTATCAAGAACACATACATCTCTGAAGATAAGGACCTTTGATACAGGACCATAACTCTGCTCTGTCAAGAACATATATACATCTGATGATGAGAATCTCTGATACCAACAAAGCTAATTCACTATCAAGAAAACCAGGTAGTCTGAAGGTTAAGGCTTCCTGCAACAAACCCAACCCTGCTCACAGGTATGGACCTAAACTGACGCAAGTTCGGCATCCTATGCGGTCATCAGCGTCACAGACATTCAAGAGGGGTGATACGATACCCAGAAGGTGTGGCATCACCGTCTCCTAAAGCGGCCTCACTTAGCTGAATTCCAAATGATCGGTCCTGTCGCTTGCGCGAAAATAAGGTGCCGGCAAAACAGAAGAGTCGCCACCTTTCGTTATTTATCCCTCGGAACGGGAAAGGAAACGATCGGAAAAACCTAACGAAAATGGGTAAGACAAGGTCATCGCAACCATTGTCTGGATTCGGGAGTCGGTTACGCAAGGGGAAGGTATTAGCACCCCTCACGTCCGTCGTACTCGATGGGATCCACGCTTGTTTGGTTTACTTGGACGAGTGAAAAACAATCTAGCTACGGCTGCTAAATCTAAACGGGAAGAAATTGACTCGATAGAGCGTCGCACTCTATGCCTACGTATTCTCATCAGAGAATGAGAAATCAGAGTCGACGTAGTTTGGGAAACTACGGGTTAGTTTGCTCGGCAAGACGTCACGTCTTGGGCCTACGTATTCTCATCAGAGAAATCAGAGCATGACGTAGTTCAGGCTAACTACGGCTAGACAGGGTGTTCTCGGTCACACGGGGGTGAGAGAAAGGATTGACGATACTAGCGTACGCATTCTAGCAGTTAGGTGGACGCTGCTCGACCATTGGAGACTTAGGCGTACCTGTTTGCGGTAGAACGGACGTAGTATGTCGGGTTTCGAGGTATGGGAACCTACGGGGATTAGAACTACGGTCTGGTCTCAAATGCACTCGGGCAAGAGAAAAGGATGACATCAGTCGTCAGCGGGAAAGTCTCGATCGCACAGCAGCGAGAGAACAAATGGTTAGTTGTTAGTGTGCTCGCTAGGATATCGCATCCTATGCCTACATATTCTCATCAGAGAAAGTCAGAGCAGCTGTAGTTCGGCCTAACTACGGGTAGAACGGAGACCACAGCACAAATCTCGTTTTATTAAGATTCTGAGGAAATTACAATGATTGAGTACAGGAAAATAAACTCCTAAAAAATCCTATCCATCTATTATGGAAAATCTAATGGAAAATAGTCCCCTAACAAGTGGACATCTAAATCTACTTCTAAAAATGTAAAAAGTCCCCTAACAAATGGACATTTAATTCTACTTCTAAAAGTGTAAAAATAAACTCTATGAAAGTATATCCTAAAAAGAAAAATATCCTAAAAGAAAATATTAAAAAACTATTAGCTAACATAATATTTCTATATATTTTTATACTTTTCATATTTTCCATCTTTTTCTATTTTTTATTACATATTTTCTTCTTTAAAAAATCTAGACAAAGAAAATAATAGAAGATAAAGAAAGAAAGAAAAAAACAGAAGGGGGTGCAAAACTGCTGCTAGGGGTGCAGCCAGCAGAAAACAATACAAAAACTGGGCCCAGCCCATTACACAAATTCAGAAAAGAATAAAAAAAACCCAGGGGGGTTTGAAGAGCAGACCGGGGGGTGTATTTAGTAGTGAGCCTCAGCCCAATAACCAAACAATAACCAAAACGGGGGAGGGTGAATGAAGAGAACCAGAGGGGTATGGATTGAACGAACTGGGCCTCATCCCAATAACCAAACAATAATCAGCAACGGAGGGGTATGGCCAAAACGGGGGGTGTACGGATGAAGAAGCCAATGGGCCCAAGGCCCAATCCAACAACTTTCCCTCTTCCTCGTTCCAACTTCTCAGGAAAAAAACCCTAGATCCTCTTCTCCTCCCCTAATCACTTTTCCCGGCGCCGTCACAACTCCCTCACCGCTCTCTTTCTCTCCGTCTCAAACCTCTCATCTTCCATTCGAACATTCTTGTTAGAACTCACTCCCTCAAACAGATACCATAAACTCGTGAAAAAACTTGGAAGTTGAATCTATGATGGCGAAGTTTGTAGTGAGAACTGACGAAGCTTCCTTGCATGTTGAAGATAATGGAAGCTCGGGGTCGTATTCGTGGAGATCTTGTTTGCTCGTTGATGAAAGTTCTTGAAGACTTCTTGATGAAATGATGAAGAACGGCGATGCAAATCTGGAAACTCATTATCTGATGATTCTTGGAGTTTGATCGAGGTTGAAAATTGAATCTGGAGATGATAGTGAGTGTTCTTGGCGAATCGCTCATGGCGGAGGATGAAGGTTCGTGATGAAGATCGGATGAAGCTCACACGAAGATATGGTAAATTCTTGAGGTTCTGGAAATGCTTGATGATGATCTTACAGCTGTTCTTGATGTTGAAGATCTTGAATCAAGATCTGGAAAAATGTCGGTGATGAAGGCTCGAACAACCTGAAGAACAAGGATGAAGTTGAAGAATTTTCATCATCTTCTGGATGAATCTGAAGATCACTTGCAGATCTGGGAAGCTTATTGATGACGATCGAAGAATGTTGTTGGTTTAGAGTTTCTGGAAACAAAAACGGATGGATCTTGGAGGAATGTTCTGTGAATTACAAGATGAAGGTGATGGTGATGAAGATCGAACGATTATTGGTGATGATCGGTGAAGATCAATGATGATTATCGGAGACGACCAGTGGTGAAGATCATGTAGATTCTGGAACTGTTTGAAGATCAAGATGAAGGAATGATGAATGTTCTTCGTTTCTGGGCGAATCTGGGATGAAGAAACGGTGGTTTTCTGGAGATTTTTGAAGATAGGATGATGTTTCCGGCGAGTTGGGCTGAAGAAACGGTGGTTTTCTGGATGATTACTGGGGATTGATGGAGGAGTTTTGGGGAAGATGAATGAGGGATGAAGTTTCTGGCGAAGAAACGGCTTCCGGCGAGTGGTTATGGCGGTCGGAAATAGTTAGGAGATGGCCGGCGCGGCGGTTGCATGGTCGGCGGCGGGGTCTCCGGTGAATGATGGTGTGAAGACAGGTGTTACGCATGCATGTGGGGGCCAGCGTGAGTGGGACGCGTGGTGGTGTGGAAGTGATAGGGAGTGCCACGTGGGGTGGCATGCAGAGGGAGGTGGTGAGTTCTGTGCATGAAACGTGGATGGAGAGAGAGAAAAACATGGCCATTGAAGAGGAAGGAAAACGTGGAAGCTCGTGGACGATTCTGAGGCACACGCGTGGCCTCTTTTATAGATTGACACATGGCACTAAGCACTTAGACTGGGCCTCCAAAACTGGGCCCACGAATTGGATTCTGAACTAATGATTGATTAAAACAGATTAATACCTAATTAATACTGATTAAAACTTAAGACTACAATTAATGAATTAAAACCTGATTAAAAATCACCATTAAGGCTAAACGAAAAGTCAAAGCAGTAATTAAATCCTAACTGAAAATTAAAGCTAATATAACCTAATTAATTCTAATAAACCCAATTTACTATTATTTTCTATACTAATGAAAATAGAAAAACTCTAATAATTTCTATTAAAAATTCTATTAAATTTCTATAGAAAAAAGACTATATTAATTTCTACTTAAAAAAAGACCTATTAAAGGAATATTCTATTAAAATCAATTAAAAAAATTCTATTTAACATCTAAAATATGATTTAAACCTATTTAAAAATTATTAAAGAAATTCCTAAACTATTAAAAAACAATTAATATCTAAAAGCTATTTAAAAAACTATCTAATACCTAGAAAAAAGAATTAAATCTATTAAAAATTCTAGAAAATAAGGGGAAAAATCTAAAAATACGAGAAAGCCGATTAAATCGATTAGCGAACTATATCGAAATAAACGGTAAAAACCCTGACACCGAGATGTCCTCAAAAACAACAGCGAGAGCTAAAAACACCGGGACGAGCACCGATTCTCAAAATACGTCCTCGTATTGGCCTGAAATGCCTGAAGCGCGATCAGAGGGCTGTGATCCCGATAAACCAATCTGACTGGAAAAAATGCAATGTACGCGGCATGCAAATGCGAGAATGAAATGAGTCGAAACATGAGCCAAATTGCGACAAGTAGTTGGTCAAATTTTTGGGTGCAACAGTTTCCCAGAGTCGACAATCCTCCAAACCAACAACCCCTCAGGCCCAAAGGGCCGGAAAGGAAGTCAACCGGGAGAACCTCGTCTGAGCGCGGATTTCATGAGACACTAGTGCCTGCAAAGCAAGCACGCGCCCACTAATTTCCACAACTAATGCTAGGTACACTCAAGCCTGGGTCTGGCTTCTCACTCATCATAATGCCCCTCCCACAACATCACAGATAATCATATCATACTGAAAATAAAATGCGGGAAATAAAATGAGATAAAGAAACACAACCCAACAAGTAATCATACAAGCGCTAGAATTGACTCTCGCAGGGGACGTTGGATCCCCAAACTGACTCGCATAAGGGACGTTGGATCCCAGGAAACTATCAAGTCCCCAACAGAGTCGCCAGTTGTCGCTTCCGCGAAAATAAGGTGCCGGCAAAACAGAAGAGTCACCACCTTTCGTTATTTATCCCTTAGAACGGGAAAGGAAACAATCGGAAAAACCTGACGAAAAGGTATAAGACAAGGTCATCGCAACCGTTGTCTGGGTTCGGGAGTCGGTTACGCAAGGGGAAGGTATTAGCACCCCTCATGTCCATCATACTCGATGGGATCCATGCTTGCTGTGTTTATCTGACGGGTTGGTTTTATCTATCTACCTATCAAGGTCGGCTTAAAAAGAAAAGAAAATGACTCGGCAAAGTGTCGCGCTTTATGCCTACGTATTCTCATCAGAGAATGAGAAATCAGAGTCAACGTAGTTCGGCTAACTACGGGTTACGGGGAAGGTGGCTCGCCAATACGTCAGTATTGTGCCTACGTACTCTCAATAGATATGAGAGATCAGAGCTTACGTAGTTCGGGATAATACAGATTATGGGAATTCAGATTCATCTGTTTTTCCGAGTAGGGTTAACAAACAGTTCTAGCAGTTTGGCGTACACAGCTCGACCCTTGGAGACTTAGGCGTTACCGTTTGCGGTAGAACTGAGAGTTAACAACACTCTTTTCTTCAGAAAAGCTTCCTTTGAATTACGGGCCCACGGGGCAAAAAGGTTTGAAGTTTGTTTTCAGTCTTTTACGGTAGAATTGTTTTTTATGGTTGTTTGCAACCAATATCGCACTAGAGACTATGACCTGAGAGTGAATGTGTCGCATGTCACCCAAAGGGTGCCATACTAAACATCCAGATTGTTGAAAAGAAACTCTCCAACAATCCTTTCTTAGATAGCTTAAGGCTCGTAACGTACGATGTCAGTTAACCTTTATTACTGTATTTTAATTTGTTTTGAGATGAGAAGAGAGAACAGGCTCAACTAGGGGGAGACTATCAAGTCCTACTGTTGTCATGCCAAGGATTGATCCTATGGTTGAGGTTTGAAACAGGGAACTCCTAGAAGTTATCATGCATAGGTTTCAACCTAAAGTTCTAATCATCACTTCCTTATCAAAGGAAGTGAGATTCCTAGGGGATAATGTCAATGATAAACAGAAACAGATAAAGCATCAGCTTAAACAGTAAACAGTAAACGATTGTAAAATGCATGCAATGCAAGTGAGGGAGGAAATGTGTGTGGGGCATCAGCCTCCACAAGCTCATCTCAAACTCAAGCCAAGTATGAATAATTGCAAAGATAAAGGAAGAAAATAGAATTCCATCAAGCAAACCACAAACCACATAGGCAAGGGAGCAGAGCTCTACCGAATACCTGTAAGCAAAGCCATACAGTAAAAATACAAGCAGAGGGAGCAACTCAACCTCTAATGCAATCATGCTCCTAGCTTAAAACAATTTAAACATGAACTTATTCTAATGCATCAAGCAAATCAAACAAGTCACATCAATACAGTTGCACAGAAAGCAAACAGACAGGAAAGAAAGTAGATCAACAACTTCCACAACTTCACAGCAAAGCAGTCCTTTGACAACAGTTCAGTCCTCAGTCTTCAACAACTTTTCAGGGCTATCATCTTCAATAGCAAGTATAAACTTTCTTCTCCAAGCTTTTAACACATCAAACATAAGTATCAACTTATTCTCTCTTCTCCAAGCCTCAGCTCTTCAGTCAATTCCACCTTCAGGTTTCACTCCTAATACCAAGTATCAACTTGTCTCTAATCTGCAAGCTTCAGCTTCTAAGGGTAATCTTCAAACACAAAGAAGTATCAACTCCTCTAGCATTTTCAATCTTATAACAAGTTATTCCATCCTCTAGCAAGGGAGAAAGATTCATCTATCAAGAGCAAAGTTTGGATGATTGGTAGCAGTGTGAAGACCAAAGGTCACCACTAAGCATCCTATCATCAGAGAAAGGGACCCTCAAAGGTTCTACCAACTTGTAAAGAGCCACACATCCTACCAAAGTAGGGATGAGGCCTTTACAAGGGGACCTTACATCATAGGGAAGAATGGAAATGATCAACACCTTCCATGTTTATGAAGGAAGAGAATCTATCTAGAAGTTCTGCTTACAAACCCTAATCTTAACACCTAAACAAAACTACACCAAAAGAAGGGGAAATCTTCACATCCAATCTTCTTCAAGCAATCCATGGTAGCCCAAGCTTGTCCTCAACATCATCCAAGAGCAAGAGATACAAAACCCTAATCTAAGGGAACTAAAGAAGTCAATCTAGTCCAATTAGTGCCTTAGAATCATCTAAAGCTAGCATCTAAACTAAAATCAAACAAAAAAAGTAAACTACATTTCAAATTCCTACAAGAATTCCTAAGGGGCCCTAATTCAATCATGAATCTACCATACCAAAATCAGAGGTTGAATCATCCACCAAGTTCTAAAAATAAAATCCAAATCACAAGGTATCAACCATAAACCCTAAAAATGGAGCTTCTAAAGTTTCAACTCAAAACTACCACCTACATTCATCACAAAAATGTGAGAAAAATCTAGGGGTATCATGCATATCTGTTCTAGCTACATACAAAAAATCAGGGCAAAAATCATCATCACATGATCAAACCAAATTCAACAAAATCAAGCATCAACCATGATTATTTTAATATCAATTAAAATGGAAAAATGCACATAAAATCAAAACAAGCTTGGAATAATAATATTTTTTATCTAAAAAATACTAGATTCAATCATGAATCCATGGCAAAAAGAATGGAATTAATTGAGTTGTTTTTCCATTTTTTATGAATTTTCCAATAACCATGTATAAAATGAAAAATAAAATGAAAAATCCAATGAAAATAACATGCGCGCGGTGTGGATAGCAAATGAATTCAGTTCATTTCAGGGTTGGGCCCGTAAAGGGGGTGTGAGTATCAATCTGCACTAAGCCCACCCAGATTACATTAATGAAACGCTGCGTTTGAACACTACTCAGAAATCCTTCACAAACTTTCTTTCACGCGTGGCCGTTGGATGAGGTATTCACTCAAAGTCCACCTAAGATCTAATGGCTATCAAGTCATCTTCTCCAATTTGAATCTCTGAACTCAGTCCACCTGCGCGCACTAGAGTCACCGCCGGTGACATTCTTCGATCAACCTTCCACAACCCTAACTCTCTATAGAATCCACCATTGGCCACGATTCCTTGATGAATCTTGTCCCAAATTTCCTCAGGAACTTATTCATGCCATTAATTCATTCTAAAAACTCAAGATTCGCAAGAACACCATCTCAACCGAAAATTGGAACAACCCTAATTGGTCACTAATCTCCAAATTGATGATCCAAAAACCTTCCTATATCAACCTGCAATGCATCTAACACACTAATTCCTCTGGATTCTACCTAAATCAAGCCATGGGATAAGAACTGCATACCTGGTAAACTTGAGCAAACAGAGTGGTTGAATCTTCAAATCAACCCTCAAGAACTTGCAGAATCCTTCACTAGCCTCTAATCAACCTTCTGTATGCAAAGAAAAGAGTTGAAATGCCCTGGATTCTTGAAACCGATTCTGAGTTGCAAGCTTCCAACTCCATTGGCTACTTCACGATTCCTCCAAAACTTGGCCTTGAATTTGATCTGGGATCAATCACCAACCTCGGAGCAAGCTATTGGGATCAATTTCTTGGACTGAAATGGCCTCTAACCTTGTAAAAGATTTTGATTTGCAATGGGAAATTTCAAAGTGCAATCTCACTCTCATCTCTCAATTCTCACCAACCTTCACTCTGATCCCCTTCATATGTTTATATAGGACATGAATGAATGATCTAGAAAGTTCTAGATCACTCTAATGAGAAATTCAATATCTCACTTCACTTGAATATCCAATCTCATGATATGGTCAAGACAGTCCTTGCATCAACTGTATTCATTATGCTTTTCATCCAAATTCTCTCCAAATGAGATTATGAAAGTGTTTGGATTGAAAGGAGCCTTGGTTATGCCTTGCATATTGGTTTGGCAAGAGTTACTTATGATGTAAGTACCAACTTTTCAAAGCAAATCCTCAAATTAACCCTCAATTCAAAATCGTGGCAATGTCAATGTTCTTAAAATTTGTTTTACAATCAAATTGGTATGTCATATGGCTTGGTTTGGACATGTAGATCAAAAATCCCAATTTCCATCTTTGGTTCATTTGAAATTCACCCTTACTTTAGGCCATTTTTGTGATTTTGTGAAGCAAGCTATTCCAAGCTCTCATAACCTCTTAAATAGCCTTAAAACATCATTTTGAATAAGTTTGATGTTGAACAATTTCCCATTTAAAGCTTGCAAATAGGAGCTATGGCCTTATGATTGAAATGACCTATAATCTCCAAATGACCAAAATACCCTTGACTTGTCAAAGCCATAACTTGAGTTCTACAAATCCTATCAAGGACTTCTAGTACTCTCTAGAAAGCTAAGAGGATAAGGAACAACATTCATGTTTACCAAAAGTTCATAGGAATCATCCTTCTAGAGAAAAAGTTGCATGCAAATTGGACAACTTTCAAGCTCCAAATTCACATGCCTCAGATGACTTGTAACCTGTCAAAGCCATAACTTGAGTTCTGCAAATCCTATAAAGGACTTATAGAACTCAAATTAAAGCTAAGATCATGCTCTACAACAATCATGTTGTGGGCAAGGTGAGATAACAATCACATCTTGAGCTAAATTGCCTTGAAGATAGGGGTTAAACTAGGGGATTTTACACTGTCAAGCCTTAGAAACCCTAGCTTGAAACTTCTCAAACTCTTCAATCATGATGAGTTGACCTTGGAATAATCATTATAGCATCTCAATGCATCAATCCATGATCACATGGCCTTTGAACTAGGTCTCAACCTTGTTCAAATCATCAGTTTACCTAGGGTTGACCCAGTCAAACCCTAGCTACACCAATCATGGCTGAGGCTTCTTAATCTTGCACAATGACCTATCTAGGCTTCAAAGTGATCTTCAACACTTCTCATGAGCTCTCTCAAGACCTCAAGTCCAACTTCACGGCTTCGTAAATCATCTGATGGTCTTCCCCATAACTCTCAAGTTAGGAGACCTACCCACTTGGTTTCAACCACTCTTTCTGAGGATCTTTTAACTTCTCTGACAAGGATATCAACCCATGAACACTTGAATAACCTTCCTAGATAGCTTCACAGTCTTGTGTAGCCCTTGATTGGTAATCATACCTCTTGATCTCCTGCACACATGTCAATGAAATGCAAATGATAATGCTAATGTGCATGAAATCAAACATAAGCTAGGTAAAGGAATGTTGGGCAAATTTTGGGGTGCAACACCCCCAGATGTAGGTGATGTTGCACCGAACTGGGTTAACAATTACTGTGTTATTTATCTTTTTGCATTTACAATTCTGCACAATTTAAATGGTTAGATAAATAGGTCTGTCAGCCTGCAGATGTCACAACAGAGGTCATGACGTTGGTCATGACATTGGCACAATTTAAAGAAATTTAAATTGGTCATGATCTGACCTCGTCCTTGTTCCAGCGGAGATCAATATTCTTGGGACATATGAGATCTGCATACTAGAATTTCATTCCCTTTTCATCCCAATTATAGGTACATTTTGCATGAGAACATTAGGTTGAGTCTTATTCTCCATTTAGAGTGTCTTTCTCTTCTCATCTTCAAATTCTCTTAAAACACTTAATAAAGGTTAATGAATTTTGTACATTACGAGCCTTAAGTACTTGGGAAATGGTGATTGGGGGGCTCCCTCTCAATTGCTTAGAGTGTTTAGTGTATGTCCTTAGGACGATATGCGACGCATTCGCTCCTAAGTCATAGTCTTTAGTGCGACATGAATCACAAACAATAATCAATGCACTTCTTCTCTAAAAAACACAAAACAAACTTCAAATTTTTTTATCCCTCGGGATTAATTGGAAAACCTTTTTCATAAGGAGAGTTTTGTTAACTCTTGGTTCTACCACAAATAGGTAACGTCTAAGTCTCCAATGGTCGAGCTGCATACACCTAACTGCTAGAACTAAGGTTTAACCCTACTTGGGCCTAAAACATTTTGAACTAACCGGTGTTTTTTTTAGCCCGAACTACGGTTTCTCTGATTTCTCATACCAGATGAGAATACGTAGGCACAAGACGGCGATGTCTTGGCGAGCAACCTTCCACCTTTCACCCGTAGTGAGCTGAACTACGTTGACTCTGACTTTCCCGTTGCACGAAGGAATACCTAGGCATAGAGCGGTGATGCTCTATCGAGTCTCTTTTCTTTTATTTTGTCCCTGAGCTATAGCTTAGATAGTAAACATCCTTTTAGATAGACAACAAAGCGTGGATCCCATCGAGTACGACGGACGTAAGGGGTGCTAACACCTTCCCTTTGCGTAACCGACTCCTGAACCTGAGATATAGTTGCGATGGGCTGTCTTTTCCCATTTTTCGTTAGGTTTTCTCTGATCATTTCCTTTTCCTCTTTTGGGATAAATAACAAACAGTGGCGACTCTTCTGTCCTTGTCGGCCCCTCTTCACAGCGATGCGACAATATCCAGACCCCGACTTCCTCTGGTATATTTCTGTAGCTCGTGTGATATTCAGACCCTGGCTGGTAATGGTTTATCTATTTGCCCGTATGGTATCCAAACCCCGGCTCACACCATTTGGTTTTATTGGCATGTTTGGTATGCAGACCCTGACCAATGATTTGTCTTTCCTGATGGTATCCAGACCCCTGCAGAATGATGTCTTTGATGGATGTTTCCATCTTATCACATTTTCCCAACAGAGTTTATCAGTTACAGTTTCTTTTTGCGGTTGGCAAATTTTCGGGTTCTTTTGTATTCAACCGCCTTCTACCTTGAATGTTTGGAATTCATTCGCTTTTCATCCCTTCAGGTCCAAGTCGGTTGAATAGGGGCAACTGTTGTACCCCCAACATTTGACCAACCTTTTCTTGTACTTGGCTTATTGTTTCATTTCATTTGCATCTGCATATTATTTATCGCATATTGTGCATTTTGTCAGCCAGAGTGATTTATCGGGATTACAGCCAATTTTCTTGCGTTTCAGGCGATTCAAACAAGTTCAAGTGATGAGTTCCAGGTCCAAATCGAGTGGAATTTATTCTCATTCTGGTGGTCCAGTCTGTGCTATTAATTTCGGTTGCGTTTTAGTGGTCGCCTTTTTCTGTTTCTTTTTCCATGGCATTTTGTGTTTTTTTTGCTATTTTTGTTTTACTTTTAATAGACTTTTAGAATAGTTTTTATTATAGAAATGGAGTTTAATTAGTTTCTTCATTATTTTTTAGAATAGAACTTCAATTATATTTTTTAGAAATTAGTTCTTTATTAGAAATAGGATTAGTTTTATCAAAAAAGATTTTTTTTTTTAGAATTTAGAAATAGTTTTTTTGGTTATTTAATTTTAACTAGAATTTAGCTTTTTTTAATAATTTTAATATATTTGATTAGGAGTTAATTAGAATATTAGAATTTTAATAGATTTTAGTCTTAGTTTAGAATTTAATTAAGATTAGATTTTAATTGTTACTAGATTAGTTGCTTAGGAATAGATTTAATTAGTTTTAATTTATTAGTCGGAATATTATATTGTTTTTATTTGTTTAGAGTTAGGTTTTTTTTATTATTATTCATTAGTTGTTGAATTTGGTACAACATTTATTCATTTATCAGCATCATTAGTCATTTTAATTTGAATTAATCCAAAGTCATTAGCAAACAGCACACCACGTGTCAGAATTTTGGTCGTATAAATACTGTTCACTGCCTCCTACAACGAAACCATAGACTATGCCTCACTGTTCGTTCCCTTCTCCAAGAAAAAAATGCAGCGGCCAACATCATCTCCTTCATCACCAACACGATCATCTTCCAACAAAACCCAGAATTCATCATCATCCAACCTTCATCAACCATCTTCAAAACCCAGATTTGAAACTTATCACAACCATTCCTCAAGCTTCATCTTCACCACCATCATTCTCAGCCTCAAACTCAGAAACAACCGTGAAACACTCAGAGTTCTTCATCTGAACTTACCTTCAAATACCTTGAACAAACCTTCAAACATTCAACCTTCAAAGTTCACCTTCTTTTACCCAGATTCACCATCAAACCTCAACCGTAAAATCAACATCTTCCTCCATCTTCTTCATTAACCACCATCCTCCAAATCTTCCTCAAACCAAGAACAACCCATTTCAATCACTCGACTCAAGATAACCATTAACAAAACTTAACACTCTCTGCAACCAAAATCCAGTTGAAACCTATTTCTACATCCTCATCATTCTCCTTTAACCGAAACCCATTTCATATTTTCTTTAAAAGCCATATCAATCATGAACAAAACCATCACAAACCTCATCAACAACATCAACCCTTTTCACCATTTACACGATTATCGTACTTTGGTGCGTACATCAATAGGGGAAACTCCTTTCTCACTAGTGCATGGTACGGAAGCAGTCCTATAATTGGAAGTTGAGATTCCTTCTTTGAGAGTATTGGCTGATTTGAAGCTTGATGAAGCTGTATGGATGTAGACGATGTTAAACCAGTTGGTATTATTAATGAAAAGAGATTGGCAGCCATTACTCATGGCCAGTTGTACCAAAGCAGGATGAAGAAAGCCTTTGGTCAGAAAGCGCGTCCTCGGTGCTTCCAGACAGGTGACTTGGTTTTGAAAAGGATCCTTCCTCCTCAGACAGATCACAGGGGAAATGGAGTCCAACCTATGAAGGTCCATATGTGGTAACAAAAGTTTTCTTGGGTAGAGCCTTATTACTATCTACTATGGATGGCGAAGATTTTACGTCCCTTGTGAACGCAGACGTAGTCAAAAAATACTTTGCTTAAAATAGACCCTGCTAGATAGAAAAAGAAAAGTCCAAGAAAATATGGGGCATCCCAGCGAACCATAAAAGGAAAAGGTTCGGGTAAAAATTAGGGATAAAAGAAATAATAATAAACTCGTAAAGTTGAAAACCCGAAAAGGAGACTTTAGCAAAAATGGGTATCCCGGTGGGTTGAAAACCCGCAAGGGCGATATAGGAAAAAGTTAGGGATTTGAAAGCAAACGACTACGGTTTGCATTCGATCTTTGAATTCATCTTGATATATGGAGATCCCAAAGGATATAAATCAATTCAGCCAGTCTTTTTAGAAGGCGGCACATTTGTGAACATTGAAGACATACTGGTCATAGCCGAATCGACACATGGTGGTTATCTATTTGTACATTGCCGACATTTTTGTATATTCCTTTTTGTTCTTTTTACATAATTACCTCTTTTCAGGATTTTCATCCAATTGTAACTTGCCTACTTACAGGTCATTTCTATCAATAAAGTATTTATTTCACTCAAAGAGATTTTCATTCTTGTTTTTACTTTTACTGTTTGTTTGTTAAAACGTCCGATATTTTTGATAAACATTACATGTGAAAACATTGGGTCTTTATAGAGCATATTGAAAACAATGATTTTTATTGAACAATAGGTGTAATTAATGGTAACCGAGGTAGCCATTTCGCATATAGAACATCCTTTTACTTATTATTTGTTTGTAGGATGACATGATCATCTTCCTCAGTAGAGCTTTTCCCCCCAAAGGTGAAGTTCTGACAGTATCAGCAACACATGGTGAATCATTCATCCCGTAGCAGGAGTTCATGGTTTTGTGTTCCCTATCCAGTTTAATTTGTACTCCACAACGAGTATTCAGAAGTTGACTACATCAGACAGGGTGTTGATATGCAATCAGGCATTCGTTCAGCAGAAGACTCTTAGTCTTCCCACAACAGAGATTTTGTCTCCCCACATAGTCCTATTGTCAGATCAAAAGTATTCTCACCAGAAACAGTGTACACTTAACTCCAACAGGTTAAGATTGAAGGATATTCCCCAACAGCAGGATAAGCTAAGTGTTGTTCCACGGCAGGACTAGTACCATTGTCTTCTCTCCCAAATCAGAGATTGGTGTTGATTCCCTCGATAGATAAGTCATTGGTGGCTGCTATCCTCAACAAAGTCCAATGATTATTGGCATTTTTTTTTCAGAATTAGATATTTTTTGGAACGGTCTCCCAGCAGATGTTACTTTCAATTCCCACCAGAGTGGAATTTTCAATAGAGGTTATATTCAAAAAGACCATCCGTTGTGTCTTCCTCAGCATATGTTACTTTTAATTCCAAGCATAGTGGAATTTTCAACAAAGGTTACGTTCAGGAAGGTCATTCAGCGTGTCTTCCTCAGCAGAGTTTGTTTATTGATCTTTTCAACGCTCCTCCTGGTGGTATTCTTTTGCATATCATTTGCATTTTTGCATTGCATCCTCCCAAATTCGTATCATTTCCATTTCGTATGGAGCATTATGCAATATTCAAACACGTGCATTAAAGTATAAGCTAAGTTTGATATCTTTGTTGCCGGACGTCTCTCCAGCAGATAACAACATAATTCAAAAGATCTTTTGTTATTATTACCCCCAACAAAAATCATTGATAGATGTGTCCATCTTAATTGCGCTTCGGCAGAGTTTTTTTGTTTAAAATTCTCATTCCCTAGTGGAGTCTTCTTTTCAGGTCATAAGTCGGCTGATTCTACTTCCTGTGTAACCCTATTTCATCCCAACTTTTTGTTGGTATTCTTTCATCATGAATTCGCCTTCGTTCGACGTCTTGGTTATTCTAACTTTTGGTTATTACCCCTTCTGTTGACCATCCCAACTTTTGTTGGTGGTCTCCTATTTTTTAACCCAACTTTGGGTTGGTATTCTCCCCCAGAAAGTCGTGATCCCAAATTTTAGTTGGTAGTCTTCCTTTATGTGTGTTCGCCTTCAGTCGGTGTTCTGGCGATCCTAAATTTTATTTAGTAGCCTTTCATCCCAACGTTCGGTTGGTATTTCTAGTTGATGATCCCAACTTTTGGTTGGTAGTCTTCATTTTTGTGTGTTCGCCTTCGGTCGGCGTTCTAGAAATCCTAACTTTTGGTTTGTAGGCTTACATTCCAACTTTTGGTTGGTATATCTCGTTGATGATCCCAACTTTTGGTTGGTAGTCTTCATTTTTATGTGTTCGCCTTCGACCGGTGTCCGGTGATTCTAACTTTTGGTTAGTATCTTTTTCTCACAAATCTTGGTTGTTACTCTCTTTGGTGATCCTAACTTTTTGTTAGTAGCCTCTATTAACTTCTTCATTGTCATCTTTTGCTCCCAACTTTTAGTTGGTATATTGTGTCTTCGTTTATCCTAACTTTTGGATTGTACCCGCTTTATTTTAAAGTCCACCTTCAGTTGACAATCACTTTGCTCTATACATATCTACAGGTTGCAAATTTATGGGTTCTTTTGGTATTCAATCTCCCTGCACATTGAAGGTCTGAAAGTCGTTGCTATGATCCCTTAGGGTCCATGTTGTTTGAATAGGGGCAGCTGTAGTACCCCAAACTTTTCCCACCTTTTTTTAGTATCTTGGCTTATTTTTCATATCATTTTGGATTGCCATTTGTGCATAGCTTGGGTTCTAGGCAGGGGATCAAGATATCTTGTTCATTTCTCAAGAAGATGAGCTTCATCCTCAAGGCTCAAGCAAGGGTTTATTCTCAAACTTGTGCTATTTTCAATTCCTAAGGTTCTCTCGTTATCACGACATGTCTCATAATCATTTGGATCAATGTTACAAATATTGATCACCTCCTTCTATCTTGTGAGCAATTGGATTAGGGTTTTGGTTCAAAAGGCATTTGTGGCTAGTTCTTTGGGAAAGACATGGTTTTCTGGATCAAAACACACCTTGAGGGTCCTCTACATGAATTATGTATCATCACAAGTCATGACAAGAGCTTCAATCAATGGAAAAGGTGCTAGCATTTCATCTGATCAACAAAAGTCAATTGTGGTTCAATGGGGTCAAAGTCTTGGATTTCAAGGTCAACCAAGGGTATGCTATGTGTTTTCAAATGTTTTAATGTGTTTGGAACAAGCAAAGTCAAGGAGAAATATAAAATTATGAGTTTGTTTGGATTAGGGTTTGATTGAAATATTTTCTGTGTAGAAAACCATAATTCTAGCCATTTTGCAACATCCATAACTTTCTCATCCTTGGTCCAATGAGATCAAAATTGTTATCAAATTAAAGAGGACATCATAAACTACACGTTTTTAGAAGAAAGCAATTATAAAAGATCCATAGTTTGAGAGATATGAAGAGCTAAAGTTGAGAAAATGAAGGTTTTGTCATTTCAACACTTAGAAACTTTTCTAAGTATGGAAATTCAGCTTGAATTACATGTTTTCAAGCTTGTCTTACATGGTGATGCAACCTTCAAATGACTTTTCTTCCGACATGAAAGTTGTAGAACATCATCCAAGCTTTCTTTTGAGTACTATAACTCCTCCATTGGATTTTTAGGTCTCAAGTTATAATGTCTCCAAGTTAGGGTTTCAAAGTTGTTAAATGGGACATGTTTTAGGTAGATTTTTTAGACAACTTTCCAAGGTATTTTTCACCAAGTTCTTGACTCCAAATCACTTTTATTTGTAGATGAAAATTTAATATAAGATTTCTATACATTACTATAACTTTTTCATTGGATCAAGAAATCTCAAGTTGTGATGCTTCAAAGACAAGGCTTTTTAAGGTTCAATTTGGTAACTTAGTGAAATTTCTCTAAGTGTTTTTAGGCCGATTTTGCAACTAACTTTCAAGGCCATTTTCCATCATCTCCCAAGAATCATTTCAATAAGTTTCCTACATATAAATTGTTCCTTGATCTTTATACTTTGTTTTAAGCCAAATAAGTCACAATTTGAACCATGATATACCAAGATATTGTTAATTAAAGTGAACCATGTGAAATTTTTTTAAGGTTTCATGTTGGATATTTTTTTCATTCAACATGAACAAACTTCATGCAAGAAGAAAGAAGACAAAATTGAAAAAACTTTCCTAGCAAGAATGTTCCTCTCTCCATTCTGACATCATTCTCATTCCACTCATTAGAAGGACAATCACAATACACCTCACATGATGCTTGCTCGTGCCATGATCATCATCCACCATCCATTTTATTTATTTCAAAATCATTAACCATCTTCTTTAACCACTGTAAATGTTGTTAAACTCACTCAATACACCATATATAAGTGAAATAACCCCTAATGAGATTAGGTCGCCACTTCATTTGCCCTAGAAACAAATCTACACCTTTTCTCTTTCTTTTAAAGTTTTCTTTGAATCTCCATTTTTCTCCCAAGGAAGTTTCATTTTCTTGCTCCTTTCTTCACCACTAAAGTGTGAAGATCAAGTTTGTTGGGTTTCTTGAGCTCTGGAAGTAAAGAAGCAATGGACTTTTCTTCACTTTGTAAGGTTTTTCCTAAGCTTTTTTTTCCTCTCATGGTATGTTTTAGATGATATAGAATGCTATAATATTGTTCATGCATCACATCTGGAAGTCCTGAAATGAAGGCACACTTTGTTTGATTTGGTTCTAATTGTATTATATACATGAATTTGTGTGAGCCCGTGAGTTTTAGATCCATATTTCTCCATGCTTGAGTGTTTGATTTAAGCTCTACTTGGTATGGTTGTGATCATTTTGCTTCGTAAATCATTTTTGCTCTTTACTTTTTTTGAATCCATAGAGGATTGAGGGAGTTATTGATGTGGGAAGTTGTTGTGGTGAGCATGGTGTTTGGGTTTCCATGATTCGTGTTTACTGGTTTTGTATTTTAATTTGAAGAAGATGATGAGTTGGCTTGCTTACATGTTCATAGTCTTGCGTGCGTGTCTACTGACATGTTGAGGTGGTTGATGATTAGGATTAATGAAATGGTGTGTTGCATGACTAGGCCCTACGTGTTTTTATTTTCACACCTGTTGCACCCAAAAATTTTACCAACCTTTTCCAGTAATTTGGCTTATATTTCGTTTCATTTGCATTTGCATATCATTTGTCGCATACCGTGCATTTTGTCAGTCGGTAGATTTATCGGGATTACAGCCCATTTTCTCGCATTTCAGGCAATTTAAACCAGTTCAAATAAGGAGATTTATTTCAGAATCGAGCGGAGTTCATTCTCATTTTGTTGGTCCGGTCTGTGCTGATATTCTTGGTTGTGTTCCGGTGTTCGCCTGATCTTTCCGTTGTTGTTTCGCTGCTTTGTGTGATTTTTATTCTTATTTCCTGCTTTATAGTTTTAATAAGATTTTTGTTTAGAATTTAGTGTTAGAATTTTATTAGATATTTTATAGTTTCTAGAATATTAGAATAGTTTATTTAAAAATAATTTTTATTTGTTTTTAGAATATATTTTATTTTATTTTAAATAGAGTTATCACTTTGGTTTTCTAGAAATAGTTTTTTTTAGATTATACATTTCTATTTTTAAAAGTAGATTTTAGTTTTTTCTTTAGATTTATTTCATTTAGATTGAATTTAGTTTAAACAGATTTTGGTAATTTTAGATTAATTAATCATTGGTTTTTTTATTAGTTAATTTAGAATTACTTTAACTTTAATTAGGAGTTGATTTTATTAGTTTTAATTATTAGTTTCGTTTCAATTAGGTGTATTTCAGTCAGCATTTGTTTTTAATTAATCATTTAGCATCCCCATTAATCACCATCAGCATATTATTAGTCAGATTAAACCATCATTAAGTCAAAAACACCAGCTGCCACGTGTCGCGAGCCTATATATGGGCTCACTATTCATTGTCTCCCTCTTAGCGACTGAAACCCTAATGGCCGCCCCTGTTCACCCACAGCCTACCCCAACACCTTCATCGTTCCATCTTAATATTCAAACCCCTTCAAAAACCATTTCCAGAACTTTATCTTCTTCGCCATAACTTCATCTTCGCGCAATAACATAACCAGCTTCCATTTCTCTTTTTCAAAACTCCATTTTCGTATGTTCACGAAATCCCCTCAACCTTCATCTCCTTCATTCTCCGACAACACAAAAACCCAGCTCTGTGATCCTCAGCTGTTACAACCAAACACTTCTTTCCGGAACTCCAATCCATCACCTTCAGCCACCAACGTGCAAACAGAACCACCATTGACGGAAACCCATTTTCTCTCTCGCTCTCTCCTTCCACCATAACCCATTTTTCGTTCAAACTTCAATAAACCAACACCCATCTCCTCCATCGTCTTTCTTCTGAAACTCACCAAAAACCAACTGCATCTTCTCTGAACAACCAACAGCCGCCGAAAACCCAGCGAACCCATCAACTTTTTCTCCAACAATCCAAATCTCACACCGCGAAACTCCATTATCGACCCACCCGAAACCAAAATCCCTCTTCACAACTATCCAAAGCCCAAACTCGCAACCCATTCTCTTCTCCTTCAAAACCAGTTTTGGACCCTTTCCACCATTTTTTATAATATTCAGTCAAAACCCAGAAAATCCTCTTCAACCGACCACCATTGTTGAAGCTCTGACCCATTTTCTGAAACCCAAAACCAGAACTCCACTAAAACCCAAATCCATACCAAACTGTTTCAATCCCGGATGAATGAAAGAGGAAGAGAAGGACAGATCTAAACCCACAAACAAGCTCGAGCCAGAATCGAGCTAATTGAAGTTTGAGAGAGACGAAATAGGTCGATCTGAGGAACATATTTTGTTTTGCTTTCTTTGAAATAGATTTCATGAAGTATCGTTTGTTGTTGCGGTTCGTTTTATGGCTCACTGCAGCGTTGAAGCATCGTGCTTGTTTTTATTACCGTTATTTTTGTGGAGAGGATAATGATGTTGCTTGTCTTTCTATTAGACTCTGTTTTGTTTTGGATAACGGGCTTAAGGCCCACGAAGATCCTATCTGGACTTCATCACCCACCGTGTTGTTATCAGCACCCCTGTTTACTCCATAAATTTTGTTTTAGTTTAAACTCTTCTTTTCTTTTATTTTTTATGTAAATATTTTTTAATTATTAAAAAGCTTTGATATATTTTAGATTAATAGATTTTGTATTATGTAAATATATCATTATACTGTTTTGTAAAATAAGTTATATATTATTTTCTCTTTTACATTTTTTAGAATATATTACATATTAGTTTTTATAATTTCTTTTAGAATTTCTTTATATATTCATATTAATTTCAATTTTATTTCTCCTTTGTTATTGGGCATTTTGTTCCGTTTGTGCCTTTTAGGTCGATGACGAGACCTCCGTAATCCATTACCAGTCAAATTATTAATGAATAATGTTGGATCCGAGACCACCTCTTTTCTCTCCTCATTTCTTTTCATCTTTTTGATTTTATTTTGACTTTCTTTGATCGATGAAGTCTTGTATTCGTACGCGTCAGATTTTCGAAGTCGATAACCTTCCCGATTTCAAATCTATGGAAGATGACCATTTGGGACATTTTCTTTACTTTGGGATCACGATAGGCTACCTTCGATTAATCGACATTATGTTTGTGATTAAGACGAGATCCCACTGTTTTTGGTCTGTGTGACACAATTCAATTGGAGAATGATCCTCAATATCGTTCCTCTATCTTGTCCATAGCACGGAAATCAATACGCGACCTCCTATAGTTTGACTTCCATTCATAAGTCGAGCTACGACGGTTTAGCGTCACATTGGTCCCGATTCGAAACATTTATGCCAAGGATCAAAGAAGAGGAGAAGCTTGGAAATGGAGCTTGCACGCAATTTCAAGGGTCAACGGAACCACTCCGTTCGGTAACATCTTTCTAATTCAATCTTTTTCATTAACCGCCGAGCGTTGTGAGCCGTAAGTGATAGACACGTGGGAAAGGATGAGTGGGCGGCCTCCTCTCTCTCGTCTAGAGTGTTTAGTGTATGTCCTTTGGATAATATGCAACGCATTTGTTCCTACTTCTTAGTCTTTAGCGTGTGCGTCCCGATCCTTTTCCTTTCTCTCGCATCCTTGCGATTGAGACTCCTTTTCTCTCGCATCCTTGCGATTGAGACTCCTTTTCTCTCGCCCCCGTGCGATCAAGACTTCCTTTTCTCTCGCCACCGTGCAATCGAGACTCGTTTTCCCATAGTTGGCCGAACTACGGCTGCTCTAATTTCTCATACCAGATGAGAATACGTAGGCACAAGACAACGATGTCTTGGCGAGCACTCTTCCTTTTTCCCCCCTTTAGGTTCCCCATACCTTTTAACCAATGACATATTACGTCCGTTCTACTGCAAACAGGTAACTCCTAAGTCTCATATGGTTGAGCAACAATACAGCTAACTGCTAGAATGCGTGCGCTAGTATCGTCTACCTTTTCTCTCGCTCCCTGTGTGATTGAGAACACCCTGTTTTCCCGTAGTTAGCCTGAACTATGTTTAGCTCTGATTTCGCGTACTAGATGAGGATACGTAGGCACAAGACGACAATGTCTTGGCGAGCAATCCCCCCGTAGTTTCTCGAACTACGTTGACTCTGACTTTCCCATTGCACGAGGGAATACGTAGGCATAGGGCGGCGATGCTCTATCGAGTCAGTTCTTTCTGTTTCCTCCCGTTTAGCAGCAGCCTTAGATAGTTTGTGTTTCACCCATAGACTTAGACAACATGTGTGGATCCCGTTGAGTACAACGGACGTGAGGGGTGCTCATACCTTCCCCTTGCGTAACCGACTTCCGAACCCGAGATTTGGTTGCGATGACTTGTCTTTCCCTTTTTTCGTAGGTTTTCTATGATCATTTCCTTTCCCTCATTTAGGATAAATAACGAGCGGTGGCGACTCTTATGTCTTCCGCCGTCCCTTTTTGTAGCGATGCGACAACTGGCGTCTCTGGTGGGGATGGCTCTATTCCCTATGCGAGTCAATCCTACCGTTTGTTTGCTTGTCTTTGGGTGTGTATATTTGTGTGTTGTAAATTTGTATATTGTTGTATTTACATCTTCCGTACTTTATTATTATTTGTTGTTGTTGTGTTGTTGGGTGGTTGTTCTTATGAGAGATAAGCAAAACCTAGGCTTGAGGATACATATAGTATTAGAAGTGGAAAGTAGTGATGGACCTGTATGGCATGATGCACTAGTCCTCATGAAATTCGCCTTCAAACGAGGTTTTCTTTGAAGACATCTCATCCTGCTGGTCAGGACAGGGATGTTGGATCTGAAAGCTTTCAACTCTGGAGACCGATCACTTGGGAGTCAGCTAAGTGAGGTCACTTCATTAGACTATGATGCCAAACCAGAAATGGTGAACGTATCATTGTTTCTCGAAAGTTTGCCACGCTGACGACCGCATAGGATATCGTACCTTATCAGATTAGGTCCATACCTGTGAGAGGGATTGGGTTATGCAGGAAAACTTGACTTTTAACCAACCCAGAAATTTGGTTTTCTCTTTAGAGCAGACTTTTGAACTTACTCAGTCAGCAGCGCAACAGTATTCAGAGCTTTGTAGAGGTTGTGATCACGTGTTTGTTGCATCTTGCATTGCATTTGCATAAGCATTTCTGCATCATTTTGCATATCATTCTCCAGCTGGCCAGAGCTCTTATCCAGCCTTTGTTTTTTATCAGAAGGTGATTCCCCAGTGTTTGTTCTGAACAAGTGGTGATTGTTGGAAGACGACCAAGTGTTTGAAGCCGAATCAAGCAGTGTCAAGGAGTGAAGTCAAGTTGAAAGTCGTTGGTAGCTATGTCAGGGAACGACCTCCAGGTTGGTGATACCCCGTCAGGTTTTACTGTGATGACTAACCCTCTGTATGGTTCTCTGCCCGATGAAGACTTTCCGCAAGTGAACAAACTTACTGAAGCTCAGCCTGTGCAGCCCTGTGTTGAAGATCAAGATCTACATGAATAGTTTGTTGTCCGAAGTGAACGTTCCTTTTCTCTTGATACTACAGATTGTCAATATGTTGCTTTCTTTGTGCCAAATTCCAGAAGAGAGGTTCTGATAATGAAGACTAAGGACCCGAGAGCTCTTGAGTATGCTAAAAGGTTTTATGCGTTGAATGAAAAGCTCAAGGCCTTAAAAATTAAAGATACTGTTCGTCTCAGCGCTTCAGACATGGGCCTGGTTCTCGGCCTAGTGTTACCTCCGAATTTCAAGGCACCGAGGTTTGAGAAGTACAAAGGGGATAGCTGCCCGAGACAATATTTGGTGATGTTCTGCAGAAGAATGACCTCATATGTGCACAAGGACAAGCTGATGATTCACTGTTTTCAGGACAGTCTGATTAGGGCATCTCTGAGTTGGTATATGTAGTTAGAGAGCAGTCAGATTCGTTCATGGATGAATTTAGCTAAGGCTTTTCTAAAGCAATACGAATATAATCTTGACATGGCTCCCAGTCACATGCGGTTGCGAAGCTTGTCTCAAGAGAACAATGAACCCTTCAGGAGGTATGCTCAGAGATGGAGAGAATTTGCTTCCAAAGTGCAACCACCGCTTCTAGACCAAGAGTTAGCAGATATGTTTGTAGACTCCTTGCAGAGCCCATATTTTGAAAGGATGCTTGGGACTGCACCAAACTTCTCTGAATTGGTAATAGCAGGAGAACGCATTGAGAATGGCATAAAGATTGGGAAAATTTAAGATGTCTCAAGCAGTCAGGCCAGTGAAACTGAATCTCTCAGCAACTCCCAAGAAGAAGACGATGTGATCAATACAATCATGGCAGATGTTGGATATTCTCGGGGTGAATCGGTGAAATCTTTTGGTTCTTCATCTTCTCAGCGGTCATTATCTTCCGTGTCACATCATTCCGGACAAACGACTGTGCCTAGGGCACCACATTAGAAACCTCAGGTCGCTCCTCATGCAAATCAACGAGCCCATGGTCGAGGTTATCCGAATCAGCACCAGAATCAGAATAGGCCTCACAACAACTTTGAAAGAAGGAATGCTCCTCTTTATCAAGTTCATGTGTCGTACAGTCAGCTTCTGCCGCATCTGGTTCAGAACTCTTTGGTGGATCCTAAGACTCTTAAGCCTGTACCTGAACCTTATCCTCCTAGGTACGATCCCCATGTGCAGTGTGGATATCACGGCAGATCCATGGGGTATTCAACCGAAGATTACAAAGCTTTTCAAGCCAAAGTGCAAGAATTGATTGACAAAGGGTACATTTCCTTTCCAGAGGGAAGTTTGGTTGTTCATGCCAACCTCTCAGCTGTCTAAGCTCACAGATTCCGAGGGTCATCCCAAGAAGCTAGTGGTCCAGACAGGTAGACATCCTCAACACTGGCAGTTCTTGGACGTTTTTTTATCATTTGCATTTGTAGTTTCTTTTCTGTTAGTTGCTACTTGCTTTTAAACATTGTTTTTTTGAATGGTAATATTAATGAAGTGATTGTGCATTTTTTCTGAATTAATCATGTCGCATTCGCTCATTTTTGCACAACACAGACACATGCACCTTTTATCCACTCCATTTCATCACTATTGTTTAGCAAAGATTGGAGGAAGGATGACGAAAATTGAATACTCATAATTGCTGATCGTATGCTTTCGAATAAATCCTTCTAATGACGTACAGGAATTGTTTCAAATCCCTTAAACATCGGAGAGACAAGGAGTTAGTCCCTAGTTAACCACTTTGAGCCTAGAAGTAGAAGTTTCTTTCGGAATTTTCAAACCCTCACATCTTAACCTGGGGAAGGGTAGTTGTTAGTTAGCTCGACCGAGCGTTCAAACCTTATAAAGGAGTGCCCCTATTCGAGGACCAATCACATCTTATCCCTCTCAAGAGGTCATCCATCATCAACCACAATGGTTAAACCTCACCAGTCCGGAGTGAGACAGTCACCACCCTTTCAGAGAAATCAAGACAACCAGTGTCACACGACTTGTTTCAAGAAAAAAAGGAGAAAAGAAAAGAAAAAGAAAAAAGCCCGCTAAGTTGAAAATTTGGAAAGCAAATACTTAGGAAAAATTGGGGCATCCCACTGGACTTTAAAATCAGAAAATTCGAAAGAATTAGTCTAGGAAAAAATTAGGGAATAAAACGATAAAAAGGAAGAATCTCAGAAGAAAAATCCTCAAACAAGGACAATGTCGTGTGGCTACAGACACAAAAGACAAAAGGGGTGACTGTCACTCTGAAAACCTTGTGAGTTCCCTAACCATCACTCCTACCATTCCATAAACCTTTTGAAGAGGTGAGCGCTTGTGCCAAGTTAACTGAACGTAGGATTGGAGATTATCACGGAGAAGCGGTGGGTACAAATAATACTTTGTGCGACACGATTCAATTGGAGAATGATCCTCAATATCGTTCCTCTATCTTGTCCATAACACTGAAATTAATACGCGACCTCCTATAGTTTAACTTCCATTCATAAGTCGAGCTACAACGGTTTAGCGTCACATTGGTCCCGATTCGAAACATCATCGCCAAGGATCAAAGAAGAGGAGAAGCTTGGAAATGGAGCTTGCACGCAATTTCAAGGGTCAACGGAACCACTCTGTTCGATAACATATTTCTAATTAAATCTTTTTCATTAACCGCCGAGCGTTGTGAGCCGTAAGTGATAGACACGTTAGAAATCATGAGTTGGCGGCCTCCTCTCTCTCGTCTAGAGTGTTTAGTGTATGTCCTTTGGATAATATGTGACGTATTCGCTCCTACGTCTTAGGATTTAGCGTGTGCGTCCCGATCCTTTTCCTTTCTCTCGCATCCTTGCGATTGAGACTCCTTTTCTCTCGCCCCCGTGCGATCGAGACTTCCTTTTCTCTCGCCCCCGTGCGATAGAGACTCGTTTTCCCATAGTTGGCCGAACTATGGCTGCTCTGATTTCTTATACCAGATGAGAATACGTAGGCACAAGACAGCGATGTCTTGGCGAGCACTCTTCCTTTTTCCCCCCTTTAGGTTCCCCGGACCATTTAACCAATGATATACTACGTTTGTTCTACCAGAAACAGGTAACACCTAAGTCTCCAATGGTCGAGCAGTAATACACCTAATTGCTAGAATGCATGCGCTAGTATCATCTACCTTTTCTCTCGCTCCCCGTGCGATCGAGAACACCCTGTTTTCCCGTAGTTAGTTTGAACTATGTTTTGCTCTGATTTCTCGTACCAGATGAGGATACATAGGCACAAGACGGAGATGTCTTGGCGAGCAATCCCCCCTCTTTTGGGATAAATAACGAGCGATGGCGACTCTTCTGTGTTTCGCCAACCCTCTTCGCAGCGATGCGACAACATCCTTCTTTTTTAGCCCAAAAATGTTATAAGATGAACTCAGTTCATTGTTGATTACTATTGCACCCCCTTTCCCTATTTCATTTTATTTCTTTTTTATTTTCTTTTCTTTGCATTTTCATTTTGTTTTTAATACTTCCAACTATTTTAAAAATCATCAAAAATACATTTTATATACTTCAACATGTTATTTAGTTTTTCCTAATTTTGATTTGATTTTATTATTTTATTTGGATTTATTTTCATAAGGTGTTTATTTGACCTAATCTCAGACTTTGATCTTGTTTCATGACATTCCTTTGTGGCTCTTAACCCTAACTTTTTTTACCATGATTTGGCACATGTTTGAAAAGTGTTTGGATGCTGTTTTCATGCCTTGATTATCACTTTTTGATTGATTCTTATTTTATTTTGTATGGCCCTCGAAATATGCTCGACTAGTTGAATACTTGATTTTGTTTGATCCATTTGATGATGTTTCCTTGCAATCCTTGTTGTGATGCTTTGCACTTTAACTCTTAATACAGAAGACTTAAGTTCGAATGCCTATTTGAATTTCATTTGTTCTTGTTTCTATTTTTGGATGGTGCATCAAGTTGTTGTTGTTTTGACTAGTAGTTTGTGCATGTCTTGACCTAATCTTTTGAGTTTAATTCTTGGAAGATTCAATGGATGTTTGATGATTCTTATTTTCTTTGGTTGACATGCATGAGGTTCTAAATTTCATGTATGGAGGTCCATTTTATGCTCACTTTGTCTCACTTTCCTTACATGGTCATGTATTTCTCCTATGAATAACTTGAGAGATTTTTGTTTGACTTTTGTGTTTCAACTTGAGTTTGTCTCTTCTTAGGTTTGACTTTTGATTTGAATTTGAAAATGATGCATATCATTTGAGTTTGTTTATGACCTTGATGGATTGATACTTGATCATGTGTGTTCTTGTTTGAGAGCCTCTTATCTTTGAGAATGACTTTGGTGTATGAACTTATTCTTGATGCATGTTTTGAATTCAAACCTTGATGTTCCCTTTGTGTATTTATGAGTGAATCTTTGACTTGATATTCATGTTGATTTTGTTTCCCACATTTGGTTTCATACCCTAATCTCATTTCTTTTCCTTTAAGGTTATGTTTTGTATGCATGTTTTGTGTAGCATTTGATTTGTTTATGAATGGGATGCATGACTTGACATTTTTGTGCTTCTTATTTGATTATTGATATGGATTGGATATGGTGTGATGTTTCTACTGCACTACCTTGTTTCTCATTTCATTTGGATTCATTTCACTTTGTTTCATGATTAATATTGCTGCTTGTATGATGTTTAAGTCACTTGAATGTGTGTGGGCACTTTGTTTTTCCATTGTGCTTTGATTTCAAATCTTTTGATATGGTTTGACATGTAAATGCTTCTTTATTGTTTTGACATGATGTGGATGTTCACCTTGTATGATTGATATGTGTGTTTGGTTGATGCCTCTTTCTTTTACTACCGTGATTGTTCATCTTGTTTGCATATTTGTCTTTCTTCTTCTTTCTTCTTCATCATTATTTTCCTCTTGAGACTTGTTTAAGTTTCAACCTTATTTTCATTTGTGATTGATTGGATAGTGTTTACTTGTACTTGTTCATATTATCCCTTAGGATTCCTAGTCCTACTTAGTTTTTGATTAAGGTGGCAGTAGGAGAGACATTAGGCTTTCAGTCCTTTGTATGGTAACATTAGGTTGACTTCCCTTTTATCCTAACTTTAGGACCACTTTGTATTATAACATTAGGGTTTTCAGTTCCCTTTAGTGTTTTCCTTTGTGTCTTCTCTTCTCACCTCAAAACAATTCAAAATACTTAATAAAGACGATGCATATTGTGCGTCACGAGCTTTAAGAATATGGAAAATGATGAGTGGTTCTCCTCACTTGTCTAGAGTGTTTAATGTACGCCCCATGGGTGATATGCGATGCATTTGCTCGTATATCATAGTCTTTAGTGCAACGTGAATTTTTAACCAATCAATTCACTTCATAAAAACTCTTAAACACAATTTCAAACCTTTTTATCCTTCGAGATTGTTGTTTCAAAATCATTTTCAGAAAAGAGTATGTTATTTTTCCATTCTACCGCAAACAGACATCGACCTTAACTGCTGGAATGATAACTTAGTGTAACTCATAAAAAACACTTAACCAACCAGTGGTTTAGTTCCCGAAATATGTTTGCTCTAATATTTCATACTAGATGAGGATACGTAGGCACAAGACGACGATGTCTTGGCGAGCAACCTTCCCCCCATCACCCGTAATTTTCCGAACTACGTTGACTCTAACTTTCCCATAACACGAGGGAATATGTAGGCATAGGGCGGTGTCATACCCCAAATTTTATCCTTAGATTCTTTGATCTTTTACATCATTCTAAGTCATCCATTTTTGCATTTTTAGTTAAACATTTCATTTATCATTAATCATGCATTTTTAGTTTTTTTTATCATTCCATCTTAGAATTTTGTTTTTTTTGTTATCTTAAGGTTTATTTAGAATTGATTAAGTTTAATTTTCCAATTTAGTTTACTATTAATATACTTTATGTTTATTTATTTATTTAGTTTATTTTCAATGTAGTTTAATTTTAACTTTGTTTAATTTTTTAATTTAAGTATAGCATTTTTTAATTTGTTTAGTTTATATTCTTATTTAGTTTATATTTTAAATTCAATATTCATTAGTTTTTTTTTAGTCAAGCCCATGATCGATGTTTAAAGCCTATCTTACAAAATAAATACAACAAAAAAATTTCAAAGGAAATAATAACATTTCATGGTCCCACTTGCAAAGAACAACAATGTCATGCCAAAACTCTTTGGCATCAGAACGATCTGCGAGTCGTACTGCATATAGAGAAAAACCAAACAACTTTCACAACTTTGACCATGAAAAAAAATATGCACATGCGACACTTCACTGCTATTTACCACAACTTGCAATCAGGTCAGGTTACCATAGCAACTACAACTATAATGCTTTCACCCTATTTGTCTATAACACTTTGCACCACAACAGTCCAAGCCACGAGCAAACAAAATCGTACAACCTCCTTAACCTAGTGCTACTACAAGTCTGCAAAACCTAAATCTTCACCCTCCAAACTGTGAATTAAAAACCTGATGTTTCTTGCTACAACCACAACTCATAATAATCCAAAACAATGCTTCCAAAATAATGCTACATCTTGTAAAACCAAAACCTGCAACATAGGACCTGCTACTGCACCCACACTACCCTCCAAATTCTGCATAACCCAAAGCGCATCAACAACATCTCTGCTGCAACCTGACCACAAGTCAAGAAACCACATCTCAAAACCTGTGACATAAACCAATGCTTAGACTGAAACAAAAGAGGGGGAATGAGGGAATTGATTTAGGGAGAAAAACATACCAAGATAGAAGAGGTCCATCGTTTTTTTTGTAATAAAAAAAAACACTCTTTTGAACTTTCTCAAAACTTCTTCAATCATCATCATCAATCAGAAATCTGCAGAAACCTTTTTTCACCAATCCTCTTCAACTTTCAAAACCCACGAACCACTTCCATCCTTCTTTTCGACTCGACCCCTTTCTCGACTCAAGAACCATCTTTCTCCTTAAGAGTTTTTTCTCAGAACTCTCACTTCGAACTAGCAAAGAAAAAACCAAAATAACACACATCTCCCTGCTTCCTCTCATCATTACACTTCACCTCACCGTGAATCCTTCTCAACCTTACAAACATTCTGCCTCCTCCATAACTTTCGAACTCCAACATTTTCTTACTTAACTTATAATCATTTCAACCACCAAGTTTCGCCGCGGAAATCACGCAACCCACATCTGAATCCAAATCAAGACTAAACCAGAATCGAGAAGAAGAAGAAGAAGACCAAAAGAGAACGAAACTTGAAATCATAATTAACCTAAACCTATACGAAACGCGACAAACCCATAGGAAAGCAGCATGATTTGAGAACAATATCAGAGCACGAAAGAGGTCGTAAGGTCAAAAAAAGAGAGTGGATAGGTAATTTCTTTGATTTTGATTTTGAATATGGAGTTTTGATAGCGTTTTCAATGAGAAGCAGAATGACAGTTTTGGATCACGTTTCTGTGATAGTAATTGTGTTTGGCCTCATTGCCATTAGGTTTAGTTGCTTTTGTTGTCCAAACAACCAGACCAGAGCTAACCCGCACAGTATCCCGCACAGAATCCGGCCCGCCTGCCATTGGATCATTGGGATTTTTTTTCTCTCTTTCTGTTTTACTGGCCCATCGTTTTAGTTTTAGCTCAATTTATTTAGTTTGTTATTTAACTATTTAGTAGTTAGTTTATAATTAAGTGGTTTTAACCAAGTTTTAATAGTTAATTAGTCTTTAATTATTTATTTAGTAGTTAGTTTTAATTAGGTTTATTTTAATAAATAACTTAGTTTTAATTAGTTTTAGAATTTAATTTATTAATTAATGTTTTAATTATAATTAATTAGCGAGCTTTTTATTAGAGTTTAGACTTAATTAATTAGTTTTCTTAATTAGAAGCTATTTTAATTTAGTTATTTAAGTTTTAATTAGAAATTAGTTAATTAGTCTTGTTAGAATTTAGCTTAATTAGGTTTTTTTAGGATTTAGCTAGTTAATTATTTAATTAGTCTTTAGTTTTAGTTATATTTTAATTTAATTAGTTAGTTGTTTAGAATTTATTTATTGAGTTTTTAACTAGATTTTAGATAATTAATTATTTGATTAGTTTTTTGTTTAATTAGTGAACTAATTAGTTAATTAGTTTTTTTAGTTTAATTAGTGAATTAATTAGTTAATTAGATTTTGATTTAATTTGATTTTATTCTTATATTAATCATGACATTTCTATATTTTTATTAATTCCTGATGTTTGATCTAATTTTTTACGCTTTTGGCAATTGGTTAAATTATGATTTCAATGTTCTATCTCTTTTCATTATTTTATGCTCATCACCATTTATTCATGGTTGTTATCATTTATGCTTCAAACTTCATCCTTGCTATTTATTATTTATCCCCGTTCTAAAGGAAAGGATTCCTCTAGTTGACTGCCATGTCATGTTCAGCCTAACCTTAGGTCCTCTCTCTTTATCCTAGCCTTAGGATTTGAGTCTCCGTACTTTGTGTAGGTTGTTTTTCCATGGACACCTACTTTCCTGTTTAACCTAGTCTTAAGTTTAGAGTCGCCACACTCTCTGTAGATGTCTCACCGTAGACATTTACTTTTTCCATAAAACCTTGACCATAGTCAAGAGTTCCTCACCCTTATTGAGGGGAACTATGGTTCCTCTGATTCCATTCTCGTCAGGATACGTAGGCACGAGATGCAATGTCTTAGTGATCATACTTTGTACATAATTTGTATATATTTTAGATCTTTACCTTAGAACAGTTCCCTTAGCAAGCACACTTTAGCATAACATAAATACTAAGAAGAGGTTCCTATAGAGTACTTCAGATACTTAGGATGTTAATACATTCCCTAGTGTAGCACCCCAAAATTTTCCCATTTTCATATTCATTTTTGCATAGCATTATTATTGATAAAGGATCAAGGCATCATGGCTTGTTTCTCAAGATAGGAGGAACATGTTTCTTCAACCTCAAGCAAGGTTCTCTTCTTGACTTTATGGTATTCTCAAGCTCCAAAAGGTCCCTCATACTCAAGTATTATTCAAGGTAACATCTTTTCAAGATAATAGGTGGTTCACCATGTCTTATTTTGCAAGAGACAATCAAGAGATTTAAAGTTGGTTCAAGATGTTTGACCTAATTTAGCAATTTGTGGATGTTATATCAAACGAGCATAAATCCTTCATTTTTCAACATCTTGAGGTTGTTCTTTTTCTAATGAATTATTTTCATCATCCCTAGCAAGTTCTCTATGTATGGAAAGATCCAATTATGCTTGGAAAGTCATCAAAAGTTTGAAGACATTATAGGTCATTTTGAGTTTTAGAAGGATTTTCTAATCAACCTCAAAAGATCATAACTTGGTCAAGTTTCATCATTTAAAGCCCGTTCTTTTTCTAAAATGAACTTGAAGATGTCTTCTACGACTTTGATTAAAGGTGGAAGTTCTAAAAACCTATGGAAGATCTTGGTTTTTGTCAAAACATTATAGGTCATTTTTGGTCCCTAAAAAGACTTGAAATTTTTCTAAGTGTTTTGCAATTTTGAACCTTTTCATGCAAGCTACTTTGAAGGATCATATCTCTCAACTCTGATTGCCAAATCAATACTTTCTTTTCATATTGCAAAGATTGCATCATCCTCTATCTAATGCAAGAAGAATCATCTAATAAAGCCTCCTAAATTGTGGAACCATGGTGGCAAAAATTGAATTTCAAAGCTGAAATTTCACTTCAAGTCAGAACTAAATTTGGTTGAAATGGCCTCTAATCACCAAATTATGCCATGAGTTCTCTTTAAACATGATTAAAAAACTTTCCTGGATTGACTAGTTCATTGAAACACAAGGTTTGAGTGAGTTTGACAGTTTTCAAGTCACACTTTGCTCATGCTGCAGGTGTGCACGAGTTTTCCTCAAATTGCATCATTCACCCTCCTTCAACATTT
Organism: Lathyrus sativus; assembly: GCA_963859935.3. Classification (NCBI taxonomy): domain Eukaryota; kingdom Viridiplantae; phylum Streptophyta; class Magnoliopsida; order Fabales; family Fabaceae; genus Lathyrus; species Lathyrus sativus. The sequence goes on from OZ012739.1 coordinate 273,253,919, forward strand.
AAAAAGCTTCTCTTATAAATAAGGGACTCATTCCACTCATTTTCACAAGCTTTGATATCTTGAATCACTCTGCTGAGATCCCATTTGAACTGTTAAGCTTGAACTTCGAATTTTCATTTCCACACTTTAAATATTCAAATTCTCGATTCAGTTAGCTTTACCAACATTCAGTGAAGCTAACCAGCTCAAGAATTTGAAGGATTGTGGCTTGAATCAAGCTTGAGGACTCCATTTTCAGAGCTCTGAAGTTGAACTTCAAGAAGTACAATTATCAACCATTTTAACTCAAATTTGTTGCTAAGATGTAGTCCTTGATGTGCTAATGCTGTTAGGATTGTTAGATTTTAGTTTTGGATGAGTTTTGATGTTCAATTTTCAAATTTGTGTTTACTTTTTTTCTAGTTTTTTTCAAATCGAGTGAGCTATGGTTTAAAAAAATATGGCGCGATGATATGGTTGAGATCGTCTTGAAAAGACGCATCACATGAAACCACTATGAGCTCCAATAGTTATAGTTTAATGGATCCATGATCTTTTGAAAATTACTTTAGATTTTAAATGGCCGGAGGTTGAAGATGATGAGATGGCATCATTTGACCGTCCATGCCTAACAGTTGTTATAATCCTGTGCTTTTGACTTTTGTTGGCTCCGTGTAGTTGAGTTGACTTGAGTCTACCATGGATGCGTGTTTTACGATTATTGGATCATCCACATCATTTAGTGAGCTCAGATCCAATATGCCATAATTTTTCTGTTTTATTTTGTTTTTAAATTCATTTTATTTTCAAAAATTCATAGAAAAATCATTTTTAATCAGAAAAATACCAAAATATTTTCTAAAATTTCCATTTATTTTTCTCTTTCTGAATTTTATTTTTGTGCATTTTTATTTTTCAATTTTTTATTTTTCTTGAATTTTAATTTATTTGAGTCAATTTTAATTATTTTAAAACTGCTTTTGAGCATTTTAAAATTATGAGAAAAATATTATATGATCCTATGATGGTTTTGAACCTATGGTGATTTTCTTTGGTTTTTATTTTTGGTTTTGTTTTTTTTCATGGATTTTTTATTTATTTTCTTGACTTTAATTAGTTTAAAATTATTTTTGGGCATTTTAAAATGGTGAGAAAATTATCATATGATCCTAGGATGGTCCTTGACTTATGGTGTTATTTTTGGGTTCCCATTTAAATTGCAAAAATGGTATGATATTGTTTTTAATCCATGATTGGGTGCCTTTCTATTTTTCGTCATGTCATTTGGATTTTTGATGTTTATTCGAGTGTTGCTTTCTATTTGTGGATGATTGTGGTATTTGATTCTTCTTGAGGTATGTTCTTGATTTCTACTTGTGTGATCTTTCTTGTATGGTCATGATTGGTTGTTAACTTGTTGATGTTGTGATCTCTTTTTATGCACATGTCATGTTCAAGTGCTTTTCTCTTTGGGGATTGTTTGTATGCATCTTTGTTTGGTATGGTATTGACTTGTGTATGAATAGTATGCATGACTTTATGACTTGTACCCTTTCGTTGATCATTGGTATGATTTGAGTATGTTGTGATGAGCTTGCTGCCCTACCATGTTTTTGTGCCACTAGACTTCATTTCATCTTACTTTGTGATTGTGAATGCTTGTTTGATGATTGACTTGTTGTTGATGCTTACTTTTTTTGAGATTGAAATGAATGTGTGTTGCCTTCATCTTGGTTTGATAATGACTTCTTGTTTATCTATTCTTCATTCTTCTTCTTTCTTCTCCCTTTTCGATTTTGGAACTTGTTTAAGTTTCATTCTTATTTTCATTTGTGTTTGAATTGATTGGTGTTTACTTGTGCTTCCTCACATGATCCCTTAGGATTCCTAGTCCCTCTTAATTTCTGATTAAGATTGGAGTAGGAGAGACATTAGGCTTTGAATCCTTTGTATGATAACAATTAGGATAGTCCCCTTCATCTTAATCTTAGGTCCATCATTTGTATGATAAAATTAGGTAGACTTTCCGTTTATCCTAACCTTAGGACCATTTAGTATGACAACATCAGGGTTTTTCGGTTTCCCTTTAGTGTTTTCTTTTGAGTCCTCTCTTCTCATCTCAAACAATCTTAAGACACTTAATAAAGAATGATAAATATTGTGCGCCACAAGCCTTAAGTATATGGGAAATGGTGAGTGAGGGGTTTTCTCCTCACTTATCTAGAGTGGTTAGTGAATGCCCTTTAGGCGATACGAGACGCATTTGCTCCTATGTTATAGTCTTTAGTGCAACGAAATTCTTAAACAAATTCAATTTACTTCTCTAAAACTCTTAAACCAAATTAAAAAAGATTTATCCTTCGGGATTGTTTTTAAATCATTTTCAAAAAAGAGTGCATTGTTTTTCCGTTCTACCGCAAACAAGCATCGACCCTAACTACTGGAATGGGAATTTAATGTCGCTCATAAAAAACACTTAACCAACCAGTGGTTTAGTTTCACAAACTAAGTTTGCTCTAGTTTTTCATACCAGATGATGATACGTAGGCACAAGACGGCGATGTCTTGGCGAGCAACCTTCCCACCATCACCCGTAGTTTTCCGAACTACGTTGACTCTGACTTTCCCATTGCAAGAGGGAATATGTAGGCATAGGGCGGCGATGTCTTATCAAGTCTCCTTTTTCTTTTCCATCCCCCATTTAGCAATACATTTTTAGATAACTCGCCCCTTTTGATAGACAACAAGTGTTGGCCCCGTTGAGTACAATGGACGTGAGGGGTGCTCATACCTTCCCCTTGTATAACCGACTCCCGAACCCAAGATTTGGTTGTCATGACCTTGTATTTTCCCGTTCTTTTAGGTTTTCTTCGATCGTTTCCTTTCCCTCTCTTTGGGATAAATAATGTTTAGTGATGACTCTTCTGTTTGTTTCCGCCGACCCTTTTTGTAGTTGCGACAGTTGGCGACTCTGCAGGGGACTCTAGTTCCTTATGTGAGTCAATCCTAATGCTTGTTTGTGTTGTGTCTTTGGGGAGTTTATTATTGTGCAGTTATTTGCTTTTATGTACATTATCTGTTGTATATTATTGCATATGCATTTTTGTTGTTATTATATTATGTTGTTATTGTGTTGTTGGGTGGGTTGTTCCATGAGAGATAAGCCCAACACCCAGGCTTGAGTACATACATAGGATTAGTGTGGAGAGTATTGTGAACTTTTGTGACATTTAGTCATAAAAGAGTTTGTGCGAAATTCATGTCCAGACGAGGTTTTCTTTGAAGACATCATATCCTGTGCATTTAGGGTAGTTGAGGTAATGTTGAATTAGAAAACTAACGACTCTAGAGACCGTTCATTGGGAAGTCAATTCAGACCTCCTTGATTGACCATGATGCCAAACCACAAATGGTGAACATATCATCGTTAGTCTACCTGAGAGTCCGTGATACTGATGACCTGCATAGGATGTCGTACCTTTCAAGACTAGAACCTACAAGTGAGAGGGAGGGGATTTGCAGGAAACTTTGACCCCCAACCAACCCGGTTTTATGGTTTCATTCCTAGTGTGAACATATAACTTGGATGTTTTCGTATTCTATCACCTTGGTATTCTGGATTTCTGGTATTTTTGTTGGAGTCGAACTGTGGTCTAATCTAGTTAGCAACACAGCAGCTTTTGATGCCTTGATCCTTGTTTTCATTTGAGTACTCATCTCTACATTACATGTGTATGTGTTTCAGGTTTTCATCTCTCCTTAGATTCTAGTCCTGGTTTTCTTTGAAGATGGAAGTAGAGAGGAAGAAGGTTACTCTGTACAAGTTTCCTCTACCAGATCTTGGACCTTTATTTGGTCTCATTGCTATGACTGATATGGATACTCTTGAGGTGTTTAGGAGATACTATGAGAGGATTCTGAGCCTTGTCTATAAAGTCACAAGTTACAAGCAAGGAGCTATCCTTACTTTACTGCAATTCTATGATCCTCCATTGCGTTGTTTTACCTTTCCGAGTTATGTTCTAGTTCCTACATCGGAGGAGTTCGCTTTTATCCTAGGAATCCCAGTCCAGGATAAAGTATCATTCTTTCATTCAAAAAAGGAGCCTGATCTCGAGACGCTTGCAGCTACTCTTTATTTGAGCGTGTCTGAGTTGGTAGGAAGTCTAGTTACCAGGAATGGGATCTCTGGCTTCACTTTGTCTTTCTTGGTGGACAAAGCCCAGAAGTACGCCAAAGAGGGCTATTGGGTGGTCTTTAGCGTTATCTTGGCTCTATGCGTATATGGTATTGTGATGTTCCCCAGCATACCTGACTTGGTGGATATGGACGCTTTCAGTATCTTCGCATCCAAAAACCATATACCCACTTTCCTGGGAGATCTGTATCACTCAATAAATTACAAGAATGAGAGGAGAAGAGGGAAGACTATTTCTTGATTTACCCACTCTTCTATAAGTGGTTTATAGATTATCTTCCTCGCACAAGAGCTTTCTTTGACTTGAGGAATACACATGAGTGGTCTCAGAGGCTTATGGGTTTGACTGCTAAGGACATTACTTGGTTCAATCGGGATCTGCTTAGTGTGGAGATTATTTTCAGTTGTGGTAGTTTTTCCAATGTAACTCTAATGGGGAGTATAAGGGGAGTTAATTATAACCCTTCTCTCGCTGTTAGGCAGTTTGGATATACGCTGAGAGGACCTCCGAAGGATGAAGAAGTATAGGAATCTCTGTATTTTACCGGTGTAGCTAATCCATGCGTTCTGGCCAAGGTTGTTGAAGCATGGGGAAAGATTCATAAGAAGGGGAAGATTTATTTAGTAAAGTGTGACTGCAGAGCTTATGACCCTTACTTAGAGTGGATTCAGAGGAGGGTAGAAAAGATACTGTTGTCGTTTCCTGTTGAAGAACCCTTGTATCCCCTGATGATTGAAGAGCCTACAACAGTGGATATTCTGAGATACAATAATCTTCGGATAGAAAAAGAAGAGTTGCGTAAGGAAAATGAAGAGCTGAAAAGAGAGATCAATCAATTGAAAAGCGATAAGAATGAAGTTGTTTACCTAGCTAGAGTAAAGACCGAAACCTTGGCTAAGGTGGAGAAGGAGTTGGCTAAAGAGATCCAGGTACGAGAACAAGTTATCCAAGACCTTAAAAGTATTGATAGCATCCTAAAGCATAAGAAGAAAGATCGGAAATATCTAAGTTCAATGATCAATGGAACATTACATTGTCCTCCAACAAAGGAAGAGAGGATGAACTTTGTAGATAGATTGATAGTTTGAAGACACAACTCAAAGTCAAAGGAAAAGAAGTCTCAGCAGAATCATCCCGTAGGTATGCAAGTGAACAGAAGCTACAGGAAACTTTGTCATCATTTGAGGAGCTTAAGGTGAGAGCAAAATTAAAAAGATCAAGACTTGAAGATGCTTTTGGAGAGGATGCTTGGGTGGACTATGTTCAGGGCTTGAAGGATGTCATTTGCATAAGGGATCTCCTCATCCAAGAGCTGATTGCAAGATTTGAGCATCCAGATACAAAGGAGTGGTTAGAGGAAGCTCAGACTTCGTACAAGGCTTACAGTAGTTTAAGGCTGTTTGATGTGTCTTGTCTCTTTTCTTGTATTATATTCTGACCATCACCAAATATGTTGGATGGGGTCATATGCTTGTATGTAGTTGTATTTCCTGTTGGTGATTTGTATATGTTGGCTTTTCTTCTCATTTTATCTATGAAATGGTTTTTTTGGTTCTTCCGTCTATCTCTACTGTTCTGTTATTATTTGTGAAACTATAATCGAGGGGGAGATCTCCTTGGAACATAAAAACATGTTTGCATTTTGCATTATCATTATCATTTGCATAATAGGTGTTCCTAGAGTATTCAATCTTGTACCTCTGCTTGGTTTTCTTCGACAGTTGACGGGATTGCAGATTCAATTTTCCACAGATATTCTATGAGAGAAAATCAATGAAGAATTATGGATCAAGTGCAACACGAGCCACAAGAGGTCAGAGACAGAATGGCACATTTTATGGAGATGATGTCGAGTGTGGCCAATGGGCAAGAACAACTGAGAACCTTGGTTCAGCCGATAATAGCACGGGTCTATTGTAATGGTATTCTACATGGAGGGACTGCTTTTATTCCTCCTTCAGTTGATGGAAATATTCCTCATGGAAATGATGTTCAAACAATTGTTAACCCTCCAGGCGGAGGTAATCAGGGTGGAGTTCATGTAGGAGGCGTTGGGACTAGCGTATGTGGTGTTCAGGGAGTTGCTGGTTCCCAATTGGAAGAAGACAACCAAGATGATGTATTCTCAATGAGAGGCTTGGATGTGGGGATCCCCACAGAAGCTGATAGGAGATTTAAATTGATTGAAAAAAAGATGAAAGCCTTCGAGAACCAAAACTCTTTGGGACTCGAATGTCAGATTTGGGACTAGTGTCAAGGGTTAGGATTCCCCCAAAGTTTAAAGTACCAGATTTTGATAAGTACAAAGGGATTACTTGTCCTAGAGTACACCTCAGGGCTTATTTCAAGAAGATGTCTGCCTATTTAGATGATGAGAAGTTATTAATTCATTTCTTTCAGGACAGTCTCTCAGGCCCTTCTCTTGAGTGGTATATGGGTATGAAGTGAGCACACATAAAAAGTTGGAGAGAATTGGGGGAAGCATTTGTTCGTCACTATCAGTATAACAGTGACCTGGCGCCAAATAGAGTGCAATTCGAAAATCTGTCACAGAGAAATAACGAAGGGTTCAAAGAGTACACCCAGAGGTGGCGAGAGTTAGCAGCTAGGGTGTAGCCTCCAATGGTGGAGCGAGAGCTGATTTATATGTTAATGGCTACCTTTCCAGAAATATATTATGAAAAATTAATTGGATGTATGTCTGGGAGATTTTCAGATTTGGTGATGGCAGGAGAGAGGGTAGAGAATGGTACTAAGACAGGAAAAATACCAAGCGGAGCAGGATCTTCTTCGGGAGGGATGAAAAAGCCATAGAGTGGAAACCCAAAAAAGAGAGAGGTAGATGTGAATGCAATATCATCCTAAAGAGGTAAAGGTCGGGCACAACAAGTTTCTAGTATAGCTATTTCGGTTGTGCCGCAGCAACAAGCTAATGCGCCTCGTCGTTACCACGACAAGGGAAGGATGGCCACTAGGAAATTTGATACACCGCCAATGCCTTATTCTCAACTTTTGCAGATATTATTATAGTTACAACTTATCTAGAAGAGAACTTTGGTGCCACTCACCGGTGTGCCTCCCCCAGGTTATGATGGGAATGCTAGGTGTGAGTTCCACTCTGGAGATCCTGGCCACAATATTGACAATTGTAAGGCATTTAAGCATAAGGTTCAAGATTTACATGACTCGAAAGCCATTTATTTCACAAATGAAACCCTTAATGTAAATAAGAACCCGATGTTGAACCATAGGGTGGCCAGGGCCAATGCTATTATTGAAGGATAAAGGTTGAACGTGATAACTGATATTGTAGAATTGAAGACCCCTTTGAGATTCGTGTAAGATAAATTGTTAAAGGGAGGTATATATCCAGGGTATTCAGAAATTTTTTTAGAATGTATTATGCATCCAAAGGGTTACAGTTCCTTGAAAAATCATATTCAAAGTTTGATTAATGAAGGTAGTTTACAGTTTCATAGGGTTATAGAAGAAGGGTTGATTGATGAGGTCAATAATGAATGGGATGAAGTCGCAATAATTTCAATTATGTATCGGACGATCAATATCTCAGCACCACCAAGGCTAGCTCCGGTCATTATTACCACTACAAGACCTGTATCTTATGAAAGCACTAGGGCCATTCCCTGGAATCATGGGGCAGAGGTGTTTTGCAATGGACAAAAACAAGAGTTGACAGGGTCATCATATGGAGGTATTTTAGTTGAAAACATCGTCAGAACAAAAGGAGTTACTAGGAGAGGAAGGATTTTCTCTCCACCTAGAAATAGTGCTGATAAAGGTGATAAGGGTAAAGGAAAGGTTGTGGTAGAAGAAGATGTTCAACAACATGTTGATAAAAACTCTTTTGTGAAGGATACTGAAGAGTTCATGAGGCTTATCCATAAAAGCGATTACAAGATTGTAGATCATTTACACCAGACGCCATCAAAGATTTCTATTTTATCAATGTTATTGTGATCTGAGGCACAATGAAACACACTGTTGAAAATTCAGACATCAGCATTTATCCGCAAGAGATTTCAGTAAACCATCAAGAAGGAGTGGTAGCTCATGTGAATGCTGGTAATTGTCTGGGTTTTACAGATTTGGATTTGACTCCTACATATATTCATGGAGTGCATAGGGTCTCTTTTGTCTCATGTTCTGGTAGACACAGGATCATCCCTTAATGTACTGCCAAAGAAAGCTTTGATGAAACTAGATACTTTAAGGGCTGATATGCATGCCAAGTGACTTAGTTGTGAGAGATTTTAATGGCTCTAAGAGGTCAGTGTCTGGTGAGATCACTATGCCTGTACAGGTGGGGTGGGAAAATTTTGATGCAACGTTTTATATTATGGATATCCAGCCATCTTACAGTTGTCTGCTCGGCCGACCTTGGATACACTCTGTTGGGGCAGTTACTTCAACGTTGCATTAGAAATTGAAATATACAATGGAGGGGAAAGTGGTTATTGTCTATGGAGAGGAAGACATCATAATGAGTCAGTTATCATCTTTTAAGTATGTGGAAGTGGATGGTGAAATCCACGGGACACTTTGCCAAGCTTTCAAAACTATGAAAACTCAAGAGAAGCCTCTTGTAGAAGCTAAAGGTCCAGAGGTCTCGATGCCATCATTTAAGGAAGCCTTTGCTATAGTAGAATCTAGGTTTTCCCATAAATAGGGCCAGATACTTGATGTTCCAGCTAAGCATGACAAGTTTGGTTTGGGTTATAGTCCCTCTTCTTCTTCAAAGGACCCTCCAAACTACAAACGACCTATTCAGTTTACCAGCGGTGGGATTATATTCGACAGGGTATACGCTGTTGGCGATGATGAAGGAGATAGCGACTGTGATATGGATGCTTGGATTCGTCTGTGTGCCCCTAGGCAGAAGCTTTGCAACTAGACTATGGAGGAAATCATCCACGTCACATCAGAAGAGTAATTTATGCTTTTGTTTTTTATGACTGGTCCTACGTTCTACCCAAGGTGTAGTGACTTATTTTGTAGGGCCTTGTTTTAACATTCTAACGTTACCATGAATAAAAGACGTCCCTTTTTTGCATTTAAATATTTTGATCCCTGTTTTTCCTTCTTGCTTTTACATTAAAAAAATAAATATGGAAATGTGTTTTATGTTTGTTTTCATATCATAATCAGCATTAAACATCAATCATGCAGGTTTTACATCTCAGATACCATCAATCCTAATTTGGCTATGGCTCGTTATGATTTTGATAATCCCATTTACCAAGCTGAAGAAGAGGTTGATGAAGATTGCGACCTACCTGAGGAATTGGCCAGGCTTCTGAATCAAGAGGAAAAGGTTATTTTGTCTCATCATGAGGATATAGAAGTCATCAATCTGGGTACTGAAGATGAGAAAAAGAAAGTCCAGGCAAAAAGGGGCGTTTGATATTTTTGTTAAAATTTACATGTGAAAACATTGGGGCATTACAAGTCACATTGAAAAGAATGAATTTACTTGAATGATGTCATGAATGGTAACCAAAATAGCCATTTTCATACATGCCTTTTGTTGTTTGTTGTTTGTTTGTTGGATGACATGATCTTTTTCCCTAGTAGAGCTTATCTCCCCGTTGAGTTTTCATTGACCAAGAGTGTTTTGACCCAAAATTGAAGCCAATTATGTTCCCAATGATATGTCATACCTAATCATGAAGTTTGGTGACCACTAGATCAAGAATTGAGAAGTAATCAGAAAGTCGGGAAATTAGGGTTTTGAAAGGGGCTAAGCCATAACTTCTTAACCACACATCCAAATGGAGTGGTTCAAAGCTTGTTGAAAAGATCTTGAGAAATCCTACAAAAGTTTCACAGTGACCTATGTTCAAAAAATGATTGGGTTTTGAGTTATGAGCAAAGATAAGGCAAGGGGGGAATAACACTTAGAAAAATTTCATGTTTTTTGTACTTTTAAGTCAAACTTTCAGCCAACTTCAAGGGGATTTTTGACATAGTTCACTTAGAATTTGAATTTGTGTAAAACATGAAAGTTGTAGAGCATGTTTAAGGCTTTCCAAAAAGTACAATAACTCTTTCATAGCATTTGTGAGCTAGGAGTTTCGAAGAGAGGAAGTTGAGGTCCAAAAGCTTGAAATCCAGAATCTCAACTTGTAATGACATGATACAAAACCAATATTTAGTTGTCAATCTTGTTGTTTCAGGTTGATTAGTTGAAATATATACTCTAAACAAGGTGTTACATGAAAAATCCAAAGATTGCACAAGGATTAAAGGTTTGAACCAAGAGAGATTTCCATTTATGACATAAAGTGATCAATGCTATTTTGATAAAGCATATCGTTTCCCTTAAAATCTGCCTTGATCCACTCCCCTAATCTCCTTCTACACTCCAAGGTTCACTTCAATCTCAGAGGCATAGCATAACCATTAGCAAGTTGGTTACATTAATCTCAGAGGCATAGCATAACCAACAATCCTTGTACTTGATTACATGAATCAAGGAAAGTCATCATTACTAGTAAGTTGGTTCTCAAATGAACAAGTTGGCAAGAGACTTGAAATCTAACCAGATTATTACTCTCCACTCTTCCTATAAATAGAACATTCTCTACACACCAAAGAGACACCAGAGCTAGCATTAAACCAAGCAAAAACACCCTCTCCCTGTTGTTTCCACTTTTTCTTGCAAACTAAGAAACTTCACAAATCACAAAAATCTGCCTTGAGTAGAATTCATTCCAAAACAATTTCCAACCATTAAAACCCTCCACAAACACTTCAAAAAACCTATAAATGATATGTTGAAGCTATCTAAATCATCATTTCCACCAGAAAATTATTTCTCTTAAAAGTCAACTGTCAAACCTAAGAAGGTTTCACTTTCTGCATTATTAAAGAGATCCCTCTGTTCAGAGCTTTTCCATCTCTTCCAACACCTCAAACACCTCAAATATAAGGTGTTGTTACTGTCTAAATCATCACAACTCCTCTGCACACTCATTTTCAAGATCTATCACAAAGATCATTTAGTTACTTCTAGCTTAAGTCAACCTACTGCCTAAGGAGCTGCTTGGAGGGAACTTGAATTGTTTAGACATTGCATTGGAGCTTTGAAGAGATTGTTCAACCCATTTTCATTCAACTGGAAGCTTTTCATAACAAGTTTTCTTAGGAGGTCTTCAAGAGGTAAGTTTCCTTTGCAAACTACACTTGTTGGACATCATGCTTGTTTTTGATATACACTAGTTTAAACATGTTTAGAAACTACTCCAAGTCATGTTTGAACTTTGTTTAGTTGTCGAGTTTACATGTTTATAAGCTGCCATGAGATTTTTCTTGCTAGTGTGCTTGAAGGCTTCACTCCATACACTATGTATTGATTCTGTCTAGGGTCAGTGTTTTGCTTATGCAAAATTTCATTTGTAGGTCATGTTAAACATATGTGAGCTATGTGTAGTACAAAATTGGTGTGTTTGTGAACTATTTTGATTTTTTGCCTACTAAGATGATTTAAGGCTTTCATTATCATGTGCAATGTTATAATTTTGTTTGAACCAGGTGATAAATGACCATGGACCTCATTTATATACTACTTAGGTCATGTGAATCATGTTTGAATGATGAGTTTGTTTGTTTGCAACTGTCATGAGTTTGTGTTGCCAATATGCTTATAAGCTCATTTCTATATGCCATTTGATATCCCGGTTTGAATATGGGTTCCATGTGTTTATAAATACCATGTATATGATATTTGGAGTGTGTTTGAGCTCTCATCCTTGGTGTAGCATGTTTGAACAGATCCATAGTCTTGAAATTGTATTTTTGCCTCACTTTTCCTTTTACTATCAAATTTTAAGATACAAATACTTTTAGAATAAACCAAGGGTACCATTGTGTTCCTTATGTGATTTCACTTAAGATTGACCTAAATTTCACTTAAATCCATCAAGAATTGAGAGAGATATGAGGTTCACGTTTTTGAGGTTTGACATGGTTAGGCCTGGTCAGGTTTGCCTATATTTCATTGTTGAGGCTTAAAAATTAATGGGGTAGGTTGATACATTAGATGTATCACAACCCCAGTGGTTATACTTGCCTGCATTCTTCACCCTTTACATTGCCAAACCCGAGTTCGGTCCTGCCAGGGACAACTCTTTTGTGTTTTTTTTTTACCATTTTTATGATTTTTAACAATATCTTGTCTCTCTTCCATCAACCTATCACATGAGCACCTCATTTGGTTTGGTAATGTTTTAACATGTGAACCAAGGTGTGTGGGTTCAATCCTTGTGGAGGACATTTCCTTCTTTTTGCTACTCATTTTCCTCATTTTTCTTTGCAAACTAATTTCATCATAACTTACTCATTTTTTTATCATTTTTACACCATTCTTTTTGCAAATTGTTCTTCATCATTTCTATTTATGATAAGTGAGAAAATAATTCAAGGATTATTATCCTAGAAAGACTTTGAATCACTTGAAAATCATGTGTTTTTAGGGTTTTCACCTTGATGTTTTGGGACTTTTCTCAACTTAAAACTTGATCTATCTTGTAAGATTGGTTTGTATGATTCATATGTATTTGTTAGCATGTTTGATTATTCAAATTTGCTTGATTCCATGTCTTACCATATTCATGTTTGCTTTTGTGTATGCAGATATATGAATGTAACCTATTGAATTTTATTTGTGAACTATACCATACTTCTTGATGTTGCAACTTCTTGAATTTGTTCATCATGCTTTTGTCTACTTGTTTATGTGTCTTGTTAGAACCATAACATGCTAGGGTTTGATTGTTGATGTGGTTGTCACCATGAAATTTGTCTACTTTTCCCCGTGAAACCATGAACTCATACTTGAACTGTTGTAACACTTCTTGTATTCTTGCTTGCTTGATTTTCATCAATGCATGTTAGTTGGTCTTATGTTGTTATGTTTGATCTTGTTTGATTCTTATAGCCCACTTGTTTCAAGTTGTAACATGTTTGTTTTAATCTTGATTGAATTTCATAACTAAACTTGTTGTTGTTACACATGTTCTTTGTTTGCCTTGATGGTTGTTACCTCATTGCCCTTCATCTTTGTTAAAATGTTAATATTGATTTATATGTTTGCATGTTGTTACATGTTCTTGGTTATGTGCTTAAAATTTTCAAGTTATTCCCCAAGTGATGGAACTTGTTAGTTTTCATCCAGTTGCCTCACCTTTTCCCATTCCAAAGGAAAGTCTCTCTATTGACCCTTGGGTCATAGACAAATCATTACCCTCCCTTTGACTTTGTTAAGTCACCTTGAACCCTAACTTAGTTAAGTTAGAACCTATATCCGTTAGACTTTTGCTTTAAGTATAAAAGACCTATCGCTTGTAAGGAGTATCTTTCAATTAGAACTATAAGATAGAGTTTGTTAACCCTATGTGAGAATCATTATAATGATTACTTACCCCTCTTTTTGCTTTTGTAAAAGTCAATCCCTTTCAGTGTACAACATAGAATAGAGAGTTTTGTTAAACTCTATACAAGTATTGCTATGTTTGCCCCCTTTGAACCTTGATCATGGTCAAGTGTTCATCCATCCATAGTGAGGTGAACTACGATTGCTCTGTTTTTATCCTAGTTAGGATACGTAGGCAGAACATATGATATTTTTGCGAGCAAACTTAGAACTATCCTTAGGTTTTTACCCTAACCCGAACCCTAATCTCATGCCATAACATAACCATAAGCAAGTTTTTCATACACATATACAAAAGGTTCCTGTAGGATACTTCAGATGTTTTAGATGTGAAATTCCTACCCTAAGCATAACCAACCCCTGATCCCCGAATCTCTTAGCGTTGTTGTTACATCGTGCAAAAGGTCTTTCTTTCTTTGACCTTTCCTTTGGATAAATCAAATTCCGGTTGTGAATTTAATGAATTAAGATTCAAGTTAATCCATAGCTTGACATCCGATTCTCACCGCAACAATGTGGTAGTCTTGCTTTTGACTCAAAATAAGTCGCCTCATGTTAGCTCTTGCTTCTTTTATTTCTGCATAACTCTTTTGACCATTTTTATGTAGCAAATGAGATTCTGGTATCCTTTCAATGTGTATTTATTGATCCTTGTTTTTATTGATCCAATTAAAATGATTTGGATATGGGTGAGCAGGGTACTGAGCAAGCTTGTTGTTATGGATCAAGAAGGTTATGAAAAAACAGTGCAATATACTTCCTTGTGTCGTATTTGTAGTAGCTAAAAGTTGTATCAGGAGATTTAGGTAATGTAACTGAGCCAAATGTTATATTATTGCATTGTTAACCTATTTTGATAACTTATGCTCCTTATATTTTCTTTTCTGAGTGAAATCATCCCATATGCTTGTTTTGTTTGAATGTTCTTTGAAAAACTATTTTTAATTTGAATGCCCTTATCTTAACGTCTTAATTATCCCTGATGTACGTTTGTCTTTGTTGTTTTGAATAATCAGATTAATGTTTGAAGGCTCGAGCCACATCTTCATAAGCTCAAAACTTGACAGATTTTGATCATGCCATAACATTTAGCGCATGTTCAATAATTGATAAAATGTGCTACACAAAGAAGGATCTTGGTGACAAAATGTTCCAACCTCTGTAACGTGTTCTTGTGATGAGCCCTAATTGAGTAGGTATTGTTGCGGTAGAAATAAGATATCAAATTATTAATCAATTTGAATCGCAATTTTTAATTCACAACCACTCTTTGATTTATCCGAAGGAAAAGGTCAAAAGAGGGAAAACGTATTTTTGCATCGTAAACACAATGCGGAGAGAGACCTAGGTAAAGGGTTGGTTAAGCTTAGGGAAGGTACTAGCACCCTAAATTTCTGTAGTACTCTACAGGAACCTTTTGTTTATTGTATGCCTTTTATTTTTATTTATTATCTGCTTTAATATATATTGAGCTAAGGGATAGAGTGACCTAAAAGAGACCTAAGGGTTAGTCCTAAGTTTACTCGGCGAGATTCGCATCTTGTGCCTACGTATCCGGGGTAGGGAATGGAATCAGAGTAATCGTAGTTCCCCTTGAAAGGGAGGTTAGAAACTTCTTAACTGTGGTCAAGGTTTCAATGGGGGAGTAAACTTTTCTTAAGGAACCGCTTACGTGGAGTTTTAAAACTCCTATTTCTACGTTGGAATGTTGACTTAAAATTAGGGTTGAAATTAGGGATTCCACTGCGGGAAACCCTCAAGTAGAGTACGGTGACTCTTTGACCTAATGTTAGGGTAAATGGCGTTTTCGTCCACGGCGGGACACCTAGGCTATTAGGGTTTTGAAATGGTCAAAGGTTAGGGTTATTGACTCGGCGGTCAAATAGCTAGACCTAATCCTTCGGAAGGGATTCTAACGGCAAATCATGCAAGATATAGCAAATTATTATATGGCAGAAATAAAGTACGGAAAATAATGAAAGCGGTAAAGAAAGCATCGCGACGATCACTCGCGTAAATTACAAATCCCAAAAAAAAATACGAAAGTAAAAGGGTAACAGCGAGCATGGCCTTGCATAAATTACATCCATGCCAACCAAAACAGTATGAATAAATGAAATGACAACAAGCTAAAACAAACAAACTAATGGGGGTTAGATAGAAATTGAACGACTAATTCAAAGTGTCTTATTTTTGGATTTTTGTAAACGGAAAAGTTAGTTTTGCATTTTTAAAGGAGAATTTATTTTAATTTTGAAATAAAATTTGTTTTGATTTAATTAAAGAAATTTTTTTTAATTTTAAGATTTTTGATGAAAAAGAGTTTGTTTTTAATTTTTGTTGTAATAAAATATGTTTTTAATTTTAATGTTAAAAAAATGTTTTAACTTTTTTAAAATTTTGTTTTGATTAATAAAATTGTGTCTTAAAAAAAGGGTTCTTAATTAAAAAAAAATGAAATGTTTTTTTTTAAAAATGGATTTTAATTTTGGCTTGGGGTTTTAAAAATAAAAGAAGTGTTAGTAATAAATTAAAATATAATATGATTACTAATTACAGTTTCAAAAAAAAAAAAAAAAGATAATAATAAGAATATGATAATATAGTAAAAAAAACGAAATAGAAATAGAAATAAAAGGAGTGGGGATAGGTGGATGGTGTTGCTATGTTGTTTTGAGGATTTGGGAAAAAACCTTTTCCCTTCTTCTTCCCAACCGGCGGCGGCTCCCACGACCATTGGCGATTTTTGAAGCCTTTCCCTTCCTTCTTCTTTGCCTGTTATCCCTCCCTCTTTGTCTTGCTGAAACTTGAAAAATGAAACCCAGGAATTCCGTTATTTACAAAATTAAATGCTCACCTCGTTAGCGGTTGGGATTTGTTGATGATGATGCTTAATGAAGGAAGGTGATGATGATTCTTGTTGATCTTCTGAATCTTCTCTTCTTCAAAACTCCTCCTCAGCTCTTTCGGTCTCTTTTCCTTTTCTTCTTCCTTCCCCTTTCTCATATGCAACTCATGTTTATATGGGTAAAAAATTAGGGTTAACTCTAACCTAATGCCCACTTTAAAGCCAAACTTAAATAATTAGTCAAAACTAAAGGAAATTTAAACAAACTAAAATAAACTCAAAACTCTATTTATTTATACTAAACATTAAAAACATTATAAAAAGAATAAAAAATTTTCTAATATTTTTAATTTTATGATTTTTGGATGTTTTTATGAATAATATGGAAAAAAGTGAAAAAATAATATTTTTTAAAAAATAATTTAAATAAAATACGAAAATAATAATTAAATAATAAAAAAACTATTTTTGTTATTTTTTTTTATGAAAGTAGAAAAGTTAGAATAAAAATAAAAGAAACAAAACAAAAAGTGAAGAAGGTGGGATTCGAACTCTCGATCTCTCACACTCACAACTCCTTACACAGTCTCTTGCAAATTATGCTATTTTATTCATTCAAAATAAAGTGGCACTAGAAACCCTGTAAAATAAAAGAGCGCGCCACATGATATTTTCCTGCAACAATGAACCAGCTGCACAACCCGTTAGTGGTTAGTTTAAACGCAATGCAAAATGAAATGGGATGCAAGATGAAACGACTAATCTTAGGACAAAATTTGGGGTATTACAGTTGCCCCTATTTAAATAGCTTCACCGGATGATTTGAGCGACGAAGGCTCGAGAAATCATGGTGGAGGAATTTAAATATAGATAACCGAAAATTTTGCCCTTAGATGCAGTGATATGCAATGCTATGGACAAAATGGAAATAAACTATAATGCTGACAATGCCATGAATTTAGTATGGTGTGTATGATGGAATGGTAAATGCAGAGATGCAGACGACACGACGACATAGGGGACAGACGCGACGAACGAACCACACTGGGAATACGACGCACTGGGTGACATCACGACACTGGGGAATTCTAAAGTGATAGTCAATTGGTGCGAGTATGACCAATTATCACTTTAGGAAAAAGAAATAGTAGAATGGGATCCTCAATGGAGATGGCACTGGCGAGACGGCCTCCACTGGGGAGTACTTAAGAGTGATTGTTCAACAGGTTCAGGTGTGACCGGCTGATACTCTAAGGTAAAAGATAAAAATGGATATGCACGACTATAGGATCGATTAACAAGATGCTGGAGCATTGAGCAAAGAATAACATCAGAGCTTCTGTAAACTTTCCCTCGTGATAGGGTAAAACTGGTTGTATGCCAAAATAAATGGACTCTAATGGGACATGCCCTGATAAGCTTCCTCGAGAGAGAACTGCCACTTATCGTTGGAAGGGACTTATATGCCAAACTGGATAAGCTCTCAAATAAAGAGACTGCCACTTATCTATAGGTAATGGATTGATAATATAAACTTCTACACGTCTCAAGTTTGTGCTCCCTGAACATGATTCGATTTCTTCTTTTGCTAAAGGATAAACGAACTTCTTCCTCTTTCAAGATTCATGCTCTCCTGAATATGATTCAGCTCCTTCTTTTACTAAAGCGTAAACGAACTTCTTCATTCTTCAGGATTCAAGCTCTCCTGAATATGATTCGGCTCCTTCTTTTACTAAAGGGTAAACGAACTTCTTCATTCTTCAGGATTTAAGCTCTCCTGAATATGATTCGGATCCTTCTTTTACTAAAGGGTAAACGAAATTCTTCATTCTTCAGAATTCAACTCTCCTGAATATGATTCGGCTCCTTCTTTTAATAAAGGGTAAACAAACTTCTTCGTTCTTCAAGATTCAAGCTCTCCTGAATATGATTCGGCTCCTCCTTTTACTAAAGGGTAAACGAACTTCTTCATTCTTCAGGATTCAAGCTCTCCTGAATATGATTCAGTTCAAAACCTCCCCGCACTTCAAAATGAAAAGGAAAATGGAAGCCCAGCTGCTCGATGGAGATGGCTATTTTCTGCAAGTCATGACGAAGATAGGATAAGCTTCTCAGGCGAGAAATATCGCTCGTTTGCAAGAGTGGCCATAATAAGCTTCTCGAGTGAGAACTGCTTGTAGAGGTGGTAATAGGTAATGTAAATTGTAAATAAATTTGTGATGAGCTTCTTGTACGAGAAGATCGATTGTAGAGTGTAATGTAAAGTATAAGGTAGGTGATAGGCTCCTCGGCTGGGAACTGTTGCTTGTCTGTTGTGCAATGTAGTGATAAGCTTCTCAGGCGAGAACTGTGGCATATCTACAAAGGATTGTAAATGCTTTCCTTGAAAGATAGGGAAAAATAAATGAACATCCAGGTCGGTTCAGTGACCGACAGGACTGAAATTCGATCTAGAATTGGACTAGAAAAATCGGACAAACAAAACTCCATTGAGGAAACGGACTCGAATGGGGACTACCTTATCCTAACGCGGAAAAGTAACGGAAATAACCATCGTCCACGAGGGTTGAACTCTATGGGGAAACTGGAAACAAGTAGGTATTTTATGTTTAGGGCTGACAATCTACTGGAGAGAACGGACAAACCCAGTTACTCGTTGGTAACGACAAAGGATGACATGAATAGCAAAACAATGTAGATGCTAATGCGCATGCCAAAGTGTATACTAATGTGTATGTTAATGTGTATGAAAATGTCATGCAATGAGTATGCGATGCTTAGGCTCATGCATATGCTGACAAAACAGACGAAACTAGGGAACATGAGATGAAATAAACATCTCGACGGGAATACCCGGCGACCTCTGCAACAATACATCTATCAGAGGATAGGAAGAGTTGATGGTAGAACCAAATCTTGCTTCAAAAATTCCAACTTCCCTGGGGAGAAAATATCATGACTTTCACATGGGGATACGATACGACTTCACTAGAGAGTATGATGTCCTAACTTCAACCGGGGATACAATGTCATGACTTCACGGGAGGGATTTCTATCATGAACCATAATCAGCCCAAGAACTCTTGGATTAGAGACTTTCGGGGATAAAATAAATATCCGCTTCATGGGGAGATGTGGAATTAGGCAGCTTCATGGAGATAGAGTAGCAACTTCCTTGGAATAATACATTGGCTTCCTGGGGAAAAGGTACGTCCGACTGGGGATAAAATATATCAAACTTCCCTGGAGAGTTCATCAGACTTACTGGGGGGAAATCAACAGACATTCTTGAGGACAGTATCTCGACTTCTTGGGGAGAACATGGCAATCTCCTAGGGAAAATTCCTGTGAACGGTAAGCAATTTCATTGAGGAACAGATAATTCCACTGAGGACGGGTCTTCAAGAACATGTATCACTCAGAAGATACCGGGGATATCTCTACAGTCTTGAGAGTCACTGGGGATTTATCGGGTGGATCCCAAAAGTGTAGACAGCTTAAAGGCTTGCAGGGGACTATCACTGGGACAATGCTGGTAAGATCTCTGTAGTCCGGGAAATTAACGGCTCGGTCCAGAACGTTGTCAGCTTAAAGTCTCGCTGGAGACTGTGTCGGCTTAAAGTCTCTCTAGGGACTACTCTGAGGCGAAGGTTTAGACGAGTTTCTGCAATGATGAGATTTACTGAGGAATGAGGACCACCGGGAGTAAAATCCATCGGATGCACGAAGAATGTCGCAAAACAAACTATTTTTGATCTCAATGGACTTTGTAGTAGTCGCCATTTTGAAAAGTATCATGCCCCAGAGTAATTTCTTTGTGAGAAAGTCATCTCGAGAGGATTTTACAGAGAACATGGAGTTCAATAGCCCCACTATTTTCAAACTCTTGGAGAGATTGGTCGGATCTCGACGTAACTGGCTCTGATCAACGGTGTCATGACTGAGCCTTCAAGAAGCAGCTCTCAAGAAAGTCAGGCTTGCATCAACAATCGGCTTGGAATGCCACATGCCCCTGTTTAGCAGGATCTGTGACATCTATATGTAAGTTTCTAAGATATTAGGTAAAATTTACAAGCATGAAATGCTAATCCTGAAATAGTTAATGCACATATATTTGTCTTGAATTTTTATTTTTTTTGAAAAAGATATCGCTATAACTCGTGACCGAAATCACTAGTTAGGATATGGATTTGATTTATAATTCCAACGTTAAATTGAGCGTAGCTCGTAGGAGTTAGGAAATTTTATCTCGTCGAGTATGCTTTCAAAAGAATCCATACTTCAATTAGGTCTTTTAATGGTTGTATCGTGGCTTGGTTCACGGTTTAAGAAACAAAGGATAAAGGCTTGAAGTTATTTGTACCCACCCCTCTTCGTGATGTTCTCCAATCCTATTCAGTTAACTGGATACAAGCACTCATATCTCAATCGGATTTGATATGGTCGGGAATTCATCAAGGCTTCAGACAATGGCAGTCACTTGCCTATTTTGGTGTTCGATCAACACGACTTTGTTCTTTTATTGGGAATTATTTTATTGTAACCCCTCTATTGTTTTTACTTGTATTTTTCATTCCCTATCTTTTGCCTGGACAACGTCTTTTGTATTTGACTTTGGAGTCCAGCGGGATGCCCCAGTTTTGCCTAAGTCTCTTTCATAGGTTTTGACTTAGCCGACCATATTTTTATTTTTGTTGACTAAGTCGTGTGACAATTTTTTTGAAGGGCTCGTGGTTGCCCCACTCTTCTAGTAGTAGAGGTATAGTCGTTGACTTCTAACTTCCTAAGATGTTAAGGATAGATTCTTGAAGGGTTGCTCCTCCTTTTCGAGAGTCTGAGCGCTCAATCGATTTAAATGAAAAACTACCCTGCCCAGGGTTAAAGTCAAGGGTGTTAATTTAGCAATGAAGAAAACTCCTACTCCAAGGCTCGAAGGGGTTAAAGAGGGGTTGTCGTCCTTATATCTCCATTGTTTTTGGATTTGAAACAATGCGTTACATCATCAGCAGGTTTCAATTGAAAGTATACGACAAGAGATTTGATGTTTTTGGTTCATCATCCTCCTCCCAATTCTCTATCAAAGCAAGAGATCAGGTAAAGTTGGCGTTATAATTTTATGAAAAAATATTTTTGTGAGTGAAACAAATGGATTTATTCAAGACAAACATATGCACTAATTATTCCAAAATAAAAAATTCGTACATGTTAATTATGCTTAATCAAAGAAACAAAATATAAATAAACAAATGAATTATATGACAAATCTTTCGACAGGTGTTTATGATGACATGGGTTATCTTGCTTGCCCCAGCTACGTTGATCTGAGCTACATCAAGAAGAAGACTTTTCAACGGACGAGTCGTCAGCAGAATTAACGACCCCGTGGTTAGGCAGAGGGTTGCTTTTGACATTGGGTTATGGATCATTGAAAGACAAGATCTTCTTTTCTATCAGATCCCTCATAATATTCTTCAAAGCATAGCAGTTCTCTAAATCGTGACATGGCGCACCCTCATGAAATAAACAATGAGCGGCGGCATTGTAGTTGGCTAGCAAAGGATTAGGCGGTGGACCCACAACTCTAGTGGTAATCAAACCTCGTTGCACTATGTAAGGCAAAACTCGGTGAACATCATTGGAATTGGTGGACAAGGCTTGTATTATCTCCTCGGAGCATTTTGGCGAGGTGCCTGAGTTCTTGGTTGTTGATTTGCTGGATAGTTGGACGCTTGCTGATAGTTAGCCGGAGGTTGTTGATAAACCAGAGGTAGATAACCGGGAATCTGTTGCACGGGCTGATAAACGTGCACTTGAGGAGCCTGTTGACTGAAAGATGGTGCAACAACAGCCACATATGGAGGCGGAGCATACTTAACTGGATAGCCTTGTGGTTGAGCATACTGTGGTGGATATTGGTATTGTCGCTCCCTCCTTCTACCTGAGGATACAACATGAGTCTCTCCTTCCTTCTTTCTTTGAGGATTGAAAGAATGCTTCTTAGCTTGGTCCTTCGAACTTGTACTGCTAGAACCACTAGACATTTTTCCACTTTTCATAGCCAATTCAGCCTTTACTCCGACAACGACAATATCAGCAAAATTCGTGGTTACACTACCCACCATCCTTTCATAGAATTCAGGACGAACAGTGTCGACAAACCAATCAGCTAGTTCCTTGTCGGTCAACGGAGGCTCGACTTGAGAAGCAATTTCCCTCCATCTCTGAGCATATTCTTTAAAGGTCTCGGAATCCTTCTGAGTCATACTCAAAAGTTGTGTCCTGTCGGGAGCCAAGTCCATGTTGTACTTATAGTGCTTAATAAAAGCGTCATCCAAATCCTGAAAAGACTTGATGCGAGATTGGTCCAATGTCAAATACCACTTCGACGAGGCACCTTTTAGACTGTCTTGAAAACAGTGAATCATCAACTTGTCATTTTCCACGTGGGAAGCCATTCTACGGTAGTACATGATCAAATGGCTTTTCGGGCAAGTAGTCCCTTCATAGTAGTCAAATTTCAGAGTCTTGAGCTTTGGTGGAATAACTAAACCGGAAACCAAACAGATATCTCTAGCGGCAGCACCAAAGATCTGGTCCCCTTCCATCTTTCTCAATCTTTTATCAATAGTAACAACTTCCTCACGAAGCCTATCACATGGTTGGTACCCTTCATCATTATCATCCAGAATTTCATAAACAGGCTCATTGAGATAAGGTTGTACTCGAGTTTGAACATTAGCTTGTGTGAAGGTAGGAACCACTTTAGGAGGCTCAGAAACCAAAGGCACAGTTTGCTGAACATTTTGTATAACGGGCATGGCTTGTTGACTACTTAGCACAACGGGCATAGCTTGTTGTGCTGACGTAACAACAGGCGGATGTACAAAAATCTGCGAAAGACCATAAGGAAACGGGTTCTCAACCGGAGGATCTATGGCAGCAGTAGCGTTGATCTCAGAAACCACAGTCGGCTGAGCATCCATCTTTACATTGATCACCTGGAGTAATTCCATAATTGTCCCTACATTCCCTCGAAGGTATGCTAGTTTGTTGTCGACGCGATCAAATTCTTGAGCTTGGTCTTCCATCCTCTTTCGAGCTCGAGCTCTATTGTAGTACTGGTGCCTAGAACTCAAGGTGACAAAACTGGAAGGCGAGAGAACCGAGTATGAGAAAATTGGGAGACACATGAAATGCAAAATATGATGCAAAATGCGAATGAAATGATTTTATAGAATTCAAATATTTACGAATATTGCAGAATAGCAAAGAGATTTTATTTATTAATTGAAACTGGATTACAAATAATATTCTTAGAAAAGTCTTGGCATAATAGCTAAATAAGAGCTAATAATGACCCTAAGGAAGCTTCCTGTTCTGCCCCTTGCTCTGCTCTTCTAGATGGGCCTTTTTTTCTAGGATGCGCTTATCTTTAAAAGGTTGATCGAGAGTTGGAGGAAAATAAATCCTCCATTGAATCCAAGCAAGGGTACATGGGAAAAGTCTCCACAATTGTTGGTGATCATATTGCCCTTGATGTCAGATACCTTCAAACACGTGGCTTTGGCAATATCCTATTCTTTAGGGTCCTTCTCCAAGAAAGGAAAAAGAGTCATATCCATCATTGACAACTCTACAAGCTGAGAATATTCTTCCAAAGTAGGTAATAAATCGGGAACGTAGAACTGTAGCAAAACCGAAAGATGTCCTTCGTTCACTTCCAACAGAGATAACAATCTTCCATACTAGTTACAAAATCCTTCTTGATCTTTGATTAAAGATCCTAGCTTCCTTAGGTCATCTAGCTTAAGACTTTTAAAAATATATTTCAAAGTTTTCCTTCGATTGTAGTCCATAATCCTGCGATATTCATAAATAAAATTTGAATTCCATGAAATGTAATGCAATGTGATGCTTTATGGATGCAATGCACATATATTCACAAGTCCTAGGTTAAAGGTATGTGTAAGGAGTTAGGGTATACCCATCCCAATAAGGTATGTATTAAGGTTAGTTGTACATGTAGAACAAGGTTCTAAGAAGTGCCCAAAGTCATTGGTCCATCCTTCGGATATTATCGACTTTCCGACTGACTCGGAGGTCGATAATATTCTCAAGAGAACCTTTTTTGAGTGTAGCATCGCGTAGCAACTATTGTAGGACTACTCCCACATAGTTCCCGCACTACGTCCTATATAAGGCCAAAGTGGTGTTAAGGTACTACGGTCCTCAATATCATAGAATCCAATCGAAAATAATAAAAGTTTTTATGACTAACTCGATCAACCGAACCATTTTCGAAAGGGTCTCAACTGAGCGGTGATTCTCGAGTCAACTTGGTCGGGACTCACTCCCGGCAAGCCTCGTCAAATATCTCACCTTCTTATAATAAGTTCACTCAAGTCCGGGTTAGGACTTATCTCACAATAACAGGGTACCCCCCAAGCAAGGCACAATAATAATATATACAAGAGAATAAATAATGAAAAATATCATACAATAAACAAAATAGGGATAACCCTTAAGAGTTGTGGCGGTCCCTAGTGAAGTCGGCATTTTCTGTTGCGGTGGAAATAGGATATCAAATTATTAATTAATTTGAATCGCAATTTTTAATTCACAACCACTCTTTGATTTATCCGAAGGAAAAGGTCAAAACAGGGAAAACCTATTTTTGCATCGTAAACACAATGCGGGGAGAGACCTAGGTAAGGGGTTGGTTAAGCTTAGGGAAGGTACTAGCACCATAAAATTCTGTAGTACTCTACAGGAACCTTTTGTTTATTGTATGCCTTTTATTTTTATTTATTATTTGCTTTAATGTATATTGAGCTAAGGGATAGAGTGACCTAAAAGAGACCTAAGGGTTAGTCCTAAGTTTACTCGGCAACATTCGCATCTTGTGCCTACGTATCCGGGGTAGGGAATGGAATCAAAGTAATCATAGTTCCCCTCGAAAGGGAGGTTAGAAACTTCTTAACTGTGGTCAAGGTTTCAATGGGGGAGTAAATGTTTCTTAAGGAACCGCTTACGTGGAGTTTTAAAACTCTTATTTCTACGTTGGAATGTTGAATTAAAATTAGGGTTGAAATTAGGGATTCCACTGCGGGAAACCCTAAAATAGAGTACGACGACTCTTTGACCTAATGTTAGGGTAAAGGGCGTTTTCGTCCACGGTGGGACACCAAGACTATTAGGGTTTGAAATGGTCAAAGGTTATGGTTATTGACTCGGCGGTCAAATAGCTAGACCTAATCCTTCGGAAGGGATTCTAACGGCAAATCAAGCAAGATATAGCAAATTATTATTTGGCAGAAATAAAGTACGGAAAATAATGAAAGCGGTAAAGAAAACATCGCGACGATCACTCGCGTAAATTAAAAATCCCATAAACAAATACGAAAGTAAAAGGGTAACGGCGAGGATGACCTCGCATAAATTACATCCATGCCAACCAAAATAGTACGAATAAATAAAATAACAACAAGCTGAAACAAACAAAGTAATGGGGGTTAGATAGAAATTGAACGGCTAAGTCAAAGTGTCTTATTTTTCGATTTTTGTAAAGGGAAAAGTTAATTTTTCATTTTTAAAGGAGAATTTATTTTAATTTTGAAATAAAATTTGTTTTGATTTAATTAAAGTAAAAAAGTTTTAATTTTAAGATTTTTGATGAAAAAGAGTTTGTTTTTAATTTTTGTTGTAATAAAATATATTTTAATTTTAATATTAAAAAATGTTTTAACTTTTTTAAAATTTTGTTTTGATTAAGAAAATTGTGTCTTAAAAAAAGGGTTCTTAATTAAAAAAAAATGAAATGGTTTTTTTCAAAAAAGGGTTTTAATTTTGGCTTGGGGTTTTAAAAATAAAAGAAGTGTTAGTAATAAATTAAAATATAATGTGATTACTAATTACAGTTTAAAAAAAAAGAAAGAAATAATAAGATAATAATAATATGATAATATAGTAAAAAAAACGAAATAGAAATAGAAATAAAAGGAGTGGGGATAGGTGGATGGTGTTGCTGTGTTGTTTTGAGGGTTTGGGAAAAAACCTTTTCCTTTTTTTAGGGTTTGGGAAAAAACCTTTTTTCCTTTTTTTAGGGTTTGGGAAAAAACCTTTTTCCTTCTTCTTCCCAACCGGCGGCGGCTCCCACGACCATTGGCGATTTTTGAAGCCTGTCCCTTCCTTCTTCTTTGCCTGTTATCCCTCCCTCTTTGTCTTGCTGAAACCTGAAAAACGAAACCCAGGAATTTTGTTATTTACAAAATTAAATGCTCACCTCGTTGGGATTTGTTGACGATGATGCTTAATGAAGGAAGGTGATGATGATTCTTGTTGATCTTCTGAACCTTCTCTTCTTCAAAACTCCTCCTCATCTCTTTCGGTCTCTTTTCTTTTTCTTCTTCCTTCCCCTTTCTCAAATGCAACTCATGTTTATATAGGTAACAAATTAGGGCTAACTCTAACCTAATGCCCACCTTAAAGCCCAACTTAAAGAATTAGTCAAAACTAAAAGAAATTTAAACAAACTAATATAAACTCAAAACTCTATTTATTTATACTAAACATTAAAAACATTATAAAAAGAATAAAATTTTTTCTAATATTTTTAATTTTATGACTTTTGGATGTTTTTATGAATAATATGAAAATAAGTGAAAAAATAATATTTTTTTAAAAATAATTTAAATAAAATACGAAAATAATAATTAAATAATAAAAAAAACTATTTTTTTTTATGAAAGTAGAAAAGTTAGAATAAAAATAAAAGAAACAAAACAAAAAGTGAAGAAGATGAGATTCAAACTCTCGACCTCTCACACTCCCAACTCCTTACACACAGTCCCTTATCAATTGTGCTATTTTATTCATTCAAGATAAAATGACACTAGAAACCCTGTAAACTAAAAGAGCCCGCCACATGATATTTTCCTGCAACAATCAACCAACTGCACAACCCGTTAGTGGTTAGTTTAAACGCAATGCAAAATGAAATAGAATGCAAGATGAAACGACTAATCTTAGAGTAAACTTTAGGATATTAAAGATATCACACTTTTGTTTTTTTTTAAACCTCCTTATCATCAATGGACTGTAGATTGGCATTTGTGGACTTTTAGTACTATTTTGTAGTAGCTTCAAGGCTTTTTCAATCTTGTGCAACATGAACTATTGGTCTATTGTCTTTTTTATGAAACCTAATCCATGGAGGTTCCTTGTCATGTATAAAGTCTTGTTTAAATCTTGTGATTTTGATAAACGTTGAAATAATGATTGCTACTTTAATTTGTGGGGAATTTATTTAGATTGAGAATCATGATTTGGACTGTGAATTAAATCATGGTATGTTTTTGCTACCATTGTAATTGTATATCACAATCTTTGCTGTATGGCCCTTGTAAAAGCTTGAACGTGATTCCATGCCTCAAAATGGTATCATACAAATAAAATTGCTCCAATTTATTCAAACTCATGACTCTAAAAAAAAACAGCTGTGAAAGTAGAATATGACTTATACACGTTTTGACAATAATCCTCTCTTGGCCACAATTACCTTAAACCTTTCTTTCAACAAATTACATTATTTTGAAACATCTCGAAGCCAATTAGGTTTCAGCTAGCCACGAGTTGCTCTTAGATTTCATTATAATTTGATATAAATTCTAGTATGGTTTGAAGGGTGTACTACAATCATGGCGTTAAAACACGAATTGAAAATAACACACATTTCTAAAACATGTGACATATAATTAATATTTAATTGATTTTATATACAACAAAACTATAGTAATGAAGAAAATAAAGGGACAAAGAAATGGAGAGGATATGTAACCTCACTTCAAACATTCTCCATTGCAATTAAGAATTAGCTTAAAATTTTCAAGATTTAACCGGCGCATTGCATTTTGAAACGAGACAATTTTTATGTTTCCTTTTTTCATATTGGAAAAAAACTTAGATAGAAATACACATAATACTTATCTTTACAAACACTCAATCACAAAATTTTATTAATTAAAAAATATAAATGAAAATATTATCTCTCCAACATTATCACAACCATCCCTATGATTCCAATTATAAAAAAATTAAATTTTAAATAAATTTTAAATTTTAAATAAATTTTAAATTTTCTATCTTTATATCGGTTGTTTATAAGAATAAAAATTTAAGCTCCTTTTCATTCAAATTTTTCTCTTCATATTGGGTATTTTAAAAAAGCCTTTGTAGTTGAAAGGTAACCATTTAAATCTATTTGATGAGTTTCAAAATTCCGTTAACTTTTTTAATTATTGTAAAGTTTCTCACTTTATGATTTCTAACAATAGGATTTTCTCCCATGGTATCCAAGTAGACACTAACATCTAACAAAGCAAATGTTTCAGAAAAAGGGGATATGTCTATATATCTTGTATACTACTCGGGTAATTTATGTTTGATACTTTCTTGGGTATATTCTTGAAATTATTGGGGAGCAGAATTTGAGGGCCTATATGATTTCTATTTATATTTTTCAATTTTAAATACAAGACTAAAACACGTTTATCTATTTTTGACTCTTATAAAGTTATTTTATATAAGAGAAGAAATACATCTTTTATCTCTATAATAACATAATTATTGTGATATTTTGGGTCGAACTCAATCTTTGTCGAGGAATAGTTTTTGTGTGTTTTGACAGGAGACAAATATGAGGTCGAAGATGGGTCGTATGCTGTGGTCGAAAGATTCATATTGTAGTCGAAGTCTGTTCTAATATGTATTGTCGAAATGTTTGTTGAATTGGGCCTTGTGTTATGGATCCAATTATTTAGTTAGCTTGTGTTGCAAATTATCTAGTTAGTTTATATATAGGCTAGATGGCGCAGTTTGTTGAGTGAGGTAAATTGTGTTATTCACTTGTAACCTTTTGTAATATTGAGAAACTGAATAGTATAGCAATTTGTCCTAATCTTTCTTCCTCTTTCTTCTTTAGTCTCTCTTCTTTCTCTCTTTGTTATAACTAATTTCATTGTTCACCAAAGAACTCTGTTTCTCAATAATGATTTGTTGAAATGTATAGTTTGTGATCACAACAAACTGGTGCAGTGAGCTCGGAGAAGATGTTGTCAACAAAGTTTGAAATTGAGAAGTTCACCGGAGTTAATGACTCCAGTTTATGGCATTGGAAAGATGCGAGCCCTTCTTGCTCAACATGGTTTGCTAGAAGCGTTAAAGGGAGAAGATGTCATGGATGTTGTATTGACGGAGAAAGAAAAGACAACGATGATCGTGAAACCCCACATTGCAATTGTTCTGAGTCTTGGTGATAAGGTTCTCAGGAAGGTTCCGAAGGAGACGACGAATGGTGTTTTGCTAAAACTCGATGGATTGTAAATGACAAAGTCTTTGGTGAATCGTTTGTACTTGAAGCAAGCTTTGTATTCATTCAAGATGAACGAAGGTAAAAGGTTGACGTAGCACATGGGTACGTTCAGCAAGCTGATTCTTGATCTTGAAAATATTAATGTTACCATCAATGATGAAGATCAATCGTTGTTATTGTTATGTTCTTTACCTAAGTCACATGGCCACTTCAAAGAAATCCTCTTGTATAGAAGAGAGACCCTGGCCTTTGAAGAAGTTCAAGCAGCCTTATATTCGAAGGATTTGAATGAAAGAAATGAGCAAAAACCATCATCATCAGTTGGCGAAGGGTTGTCCATGAAGGGGAAATCCTCGAAGAGAGATGATAGGTTTGAGTAGAAGAAATGTAAAACTCAGCAGAAGTTTTATGGTGGTGATATTTCTAGGATTAAGTGTCATCACTGTAACAAAGAGGGTCACACAAGAAAGATATGCCCTGAGTGCCTGAATAATCATGGTGGTAAGCATAATGGCAATGTAGCTATTGTGCAAGATGATTATGAACCATCTGATGTCCTTGTGGTGTCGAGCAGAAACTCTTGCGAAGAGTGAATTATGGATTCTAAATGTACTTGTCGTATGACTCTAAACAAGAATGTGTTTGAAGAATTATGTGATCAAGATGGTGAATCAGTACTGCTGGGAAACAATAAAGCTTACAAGATTGTAGGTATTGGATCTGTAACATTCAAGCTCCATGATGAGTCAATAAAACTATTGACTGGGGTTAGGTATGTACCTGAACTTAAGAGGAATTTAATTTCTCTTGGTGAATTTGAAAAGAAGGGATATATCTTCAAAGGAGAGCAATGTATCCTAAAAGTCATGAAGGAGTCAAAGGGAGTCTTGAGAGGTGTGAAGAAACAAGGCTTGTATACCCTTGAGGCTGAGGTTGTAAATGGTTTAGCAGATTTTGTATCCATGAAACCGGTGTCGAAGACAGAATTATGACACATGAGGTTGGGCCATGTCAGCGAAAAAGGCTTAGTGGAACTGGGGAAACAGAACCTGCTAGGTGGTGACAATGTTGAGAAGTTGGAGTTTTGTGAACCTTGTGTATTTGGAAAATCCTGTATGGCGAAGTTTAACAGAGGTAAACAAAGAACACATGGATCCCTTGATTCCATCCACGCTGATCTTTGGGGGCCTGCAAGGAACCCTTCACATAAAGGTGCAAGCTATTTTCTATCCATAGTTGTTGACTATTCTAAAAAATTATGGGTATTCATTCAGAAAACTATGGATGAAACTTTTGAGAATTTCAAAAGTTGGAATGTTTTAGTCGAAACTCAAAATGGCAGAAAGGTTAAGAGGTTGAGAACTGACAATGACCTTGAGTTCTTTAATGAAGCTTTCGACAGTTATTGTGTTAAGTATGGGATTTCAAGGCATAAGACTGTAGCAGGTACTCCTAAAAAAATGGCTTAGCTGAGAAATTCAATTGAACAATCTTTGAAAGGGTTAGATGCATGTTGGTTAGTGTTGGATTGAAGAAGGTGTTTTAAGCAGAGGTTGTTTCCATATCAACTTATTTGATAAATAGATATCCCTCGACTTCCTTGGGAATGAAGACACCTGAAGAAGTTTGGTTAGGTCATCCACCAGATCTCGAAAACTGAGAGTATTTGTCTATTTAGCCTATGCTCACATTAGGCAAGACAAGGTCGAACCTAGAGCTCTGAGATGCATGTTCCTTGGATATCCTGAGGGAGTCAAGGGCTATAGGTTGTGTGTGGTTCCTAGAACCAGGTCACAAAAGATGTATCACAAGTTGTGATGTAGTTTCAACGAAGTCGAAATGGCATTCAAGAAACTTGGTGATGCTGGTCGAAGTGCATAAATCTTTGAAGAGGAGCTGGAACAGGTAGAGATTTCTGCTGAGGTGGAGCATAGTGATGTTGAAGTGCATAACCCATATCAAGTCAAGAAGAAGAGTGAGATGCTCAAGAGGCTGAGGAAACTATGGATGCTTAACTACTTGCAAGAGATAGGTCGAGAAGAGTCATCAAGCCACCTCTGAGACTTGGTTATGCAGATCTTATAACTTTTGCCTTAATCTCTGCAAGTGTGGTACTTGAAGAAGAACCTAGAGATTACAAGGAAGCTATGAGGAGTCGAAATAAGACTAAATGGAGAAAATCCATGGATGACGAGATGAAATCTCTTTATGATAATAACACTTAGGAACTGATTAAGAAACCTGCAGGAGTATGGTTAGTCAGTTGTAAGTGGATTTTCATGGTCAAGGAAGGAATCGAAGGAGTGATGCCGAAGCGCTTTAAAGAAAAATTGGTTGCTAGGGGATTCACTTAGAAAGAAGGTGTCGACTTCAATGATGTGTTCTCACCTGTTGTAAAGCATAGATCCATTAGAACGTTGTTGGTCATGGTGGTGAAGTTCGACTTGGAACTTGAGAAAATTGATGTGAAAATAACATTTATGTATGGTGACCTAGACGAAACGATCCTGATGTAGCATTCTATATGCTAGTGTAGTGGGTTCTTTGATGCATGTTATTGTACGTACGAGGCCAGACATAGCATATGGAGTGAGCCTTGTAAGCAGGTATATGGCCAACCCTAGAAAGGCGCACTGGCAAGCTTTGAATTGGATTCTCAAGTACATAAATGGGTCTCTAAAAAGAGTCTTGATTTATGGTGGAGCATGTGGTGATGATAGTAAAGTCAAAATCAAAGGGTTTGTCGACTCTGATTATGCAGATTGTATGCATCCCAAAATTTCTATTTCTGGATATGTGTCCACTATGTTCGGAATATCAATTAGTTGAAAAATAATGCTTCAGAAGGTTGTTTCCTTATCAACCACTGAAGCAAAATATATTTCCCTCACTGAAGCTGTGAAAGAAGCATTGTGGCTTGAAGGTTTTGCAAATGAGCTGAAACTTCAAGGTCGAAGTATCACTATTAAATGTGATAGTCAAAGTGCAATACACCTGTAAAACCCCAAATTTATTGGAATATTTATTTAATTTATTTAAATAGGAATATTCGTATTTTTGGTGATTTGTGGTGGTTGGTATGAAGTATTGAGAATTATGGATTTTTGAGTTATTTATTTATATAATAGTATATAATATGAATATATTGGTATTATTATTAATTTAAATAAATATAAGTGAATTAAGGGGAAAATGGACATTTGAGGAGGAGTTAGTGAGGGTGAAGTTGGAAAGCCCAATTTTAAGGCCCAAAGTTAGGTTTAACAAAAACGAATTTTAAGGGAATTAGGATTCATTCTTGTTAGACCGTGAAAAGGAAACAAATAGAGGTCAGAGCTCTGAGGAAGAGGATTGAGGCAAAAGCTTCGCGAGGTTTCCAAGAATCAAGGAGAAAGGCTTAGAGTCAGTAATTAAGGTATGATGAGTATTGTCTTCATTGTTTTCAATATGTGATTCAATGTATTTAAAGCTGATTTAAGGGTTTAAAGGGTTTGAGGATGATTTGAGATAAAAGAAATTAGGCCTTCATGGCCAAAATCTATTATTGAGGTTTTAACCGTATAAGGATTTAAACTAATGGCCTGATAGGTGTGAGGTCGATTTGGGTTTGAGGGAAAGTAGGCCTTCATGGCCAAAATATATTATTGAGGTTTTAACCATATAGGGATTTGAACTAATGGTCCGATAGGTTTGAGTTGATTTGAGAGTAAAGGAAATTAGGCCTTCGTTGCCAAAATCAACCCTGTAGAATAAGTGATTTGTGATAACTCTAATGAATTTGGGGTATTTATAAGAAATTATGGGAATTATAGGCGTAAATATCATACAGGATTGAACCTATATCCATTAATTTTAAAGGTTTTAGGCATAATCTTAAAACGATGATTAGATGGTTTAATTGTGTTAAAATTGTAAATTTACTTGAGATAATTACAGTATTGGATGAGTTGTAATTTTCTGAGAGTTTGAGTTTTTACGGAATTGAAATCGGAGGTCCGGAAGGCCTCCAACGGTGAAAAACGTAGAAACTTTTGCATGTTGCCCGTTACGACTGTTCATATTTTCGATCGAAATCGTTTTGGACGTAACTTTTGATCCGTAAGTCTGTTTTGGTTCCTGTTTGAAGCGTTGAAAAGCTAATGAATAGGGCTATAACATGGTATAGATAAAAGAATTTGTTTCCCAATTTTTTATATCTAATATGTTTGGGAAGTCAATTATGTTCTTGTGTAGTGCTATTTTGATGCTGTGATTTCTAGATGAATTACCAGGAGTATGGTTGTGATCCCTATGTGATTAAATGAATGTACGATGAATTACTATGAGTATAACTGTGATTCCTATGTGATTAAATGAATGTATGATGAATTACTATGAGTATAACTGTAATTCCTATGTGATTAAATGAATGTATGACGAATTACTATGAGTATATCTGTGATTCCTATGTGATTAATACATGGTCGTATGATGAGTATCCATGAGTATAATTGTAATTCTTATGATATTAATACATGATTGCATGATGAATCCCCATGAGGAACTGTAATGATTTGTGACATTGATTCCATGAGGTTTTGATGATTCTATGATGATGTGATTCTTATGATTATTTTGATGAATGATGATGCACCTAATGATATCATTATGAGGACGATATTGACGTGTGCATCATGCATTCATATGCATTTCGAACTTCGGTTCAGGACCTTGATTCTTGAGGCTTCAGTCCCATTGTGCGGATGTGAGTTATTTTGTTGTGCTCCGATTCTCGTGTAGAATCGATCCTACTGCTATGGATCTATGGAGGATTGATGATCCAGTGTCTATCAAATTTTGTTTATTGGTACCATATGCATGAGCCTTGTTGCATTTGCATTTATGTGACAATTGATGTAATCTATAATGTTGTGGCCTTTGATGTTCCTTGATGATTATGATGATGTTGAATATTGATAACACGAAATCGTATATATATTTTGATGCATAATTCAACTAAAGTTTAACTGTTTTCGATCCGATTTCAGGTTATTTCCGTGTTATTTGTCTGATGTTTTGCAGGTATTTGATGATCATGTCTAAACAAGGCAATATGAAGAAAAGAAGCAATCTCAGATGAAATATGGACGAAAACCGGATGAAAACATCATGAAAAGCGCAGAATGCTGATTTTGCTGCTGTGACGACCGTCACAGCTCCATGACGACCCTCACAGCTCCATGACGACTGTCACACATTGTGACGACCGTCATGCAGGCAAAAACGCCTCACTTCAACTGCACGTGAAAGAAGCAGTTCCAAGTCCCAAAAAGTGGACCACTACTCCCTGATAATTCTACCTCAAAGTCCACCTTCTTCAAGTTATAACCGTTAGAATTCCATTTCTATAAAAGGGAAAGAAGGGGAGCAGAGAAAGGGGAGCCGCATTCATACAACGAAGTGCTGCCCAATTCCATTTCCAGAGCAAAAGTTCAGTTTTATTTTCTTTCCTATTATTTGTTGCCTTTCATTCCTTCTGTAATTTTTATTTCCGTTGTACGATCAAATTGGCACAAAGACCAGAATCCTGCCAACATTTGTGGAGGATCTGCCCAAAGGTCAATTGGAATATTTACAGGTTTCTCATTTCAATCGTAATTCCAGTTTTTATTATGATGCATGCTGTTATTTATTGTTTTCATTTATGTTTTACCTTTCCCAAATCCATGTCTGGCTAAGTTAAAGTAATCGATATGTAGTAATAATTCGAAAGGGATTTGATAATAACCAGTTGAAAATTGTCTTTTTCAAAATTTGTTTATGATCTGAGTGTTTAAAATTAATTTACTGAAAAAACTTCGTCGCGAAAGCGAGAACTTATTTAAAATTAGTTTTGCCACGAAAGTGGGAAATTAATTAAGGTACGAACCAACAAGCGAAAGTTGCGGCAAGACCAGATAGTAAACACTAGTCATTCATTTTAATAACAGCGAAAGCACTTTAAAATGAATTAGAACTTAGAGATTTCCAAAAAAATAATTTAAACCCCGAATGGGATACGAAAGCGTACATTTGGCCCTTAGAATTATGATTAGCGTCAATAACCATCGTGAGGCGAGAGTCTTCAGATCACCATTTTCTGCTTAAATAAACTCTGAAAAATATTTCGTATACTGGTAACTTGTCAAATCCCTGAAGAACATAATTACTGCATATCGATTCAATCAA
Organism: Lathyrus sativus; assembly: GCA_963859935.3. Lineage (NCBI taxonomy): Eukaryota > Viridiplantae > Streptophyta > Magnoliopsida > Fabales > Fabaceae > Lathyrus > Lathyrus sativus. The sequence goes on from OZ012739.1 coordinate 273,289,972, forward strand.
TTATAATTTAATTAACATTCTTAGTTCCCTTTAGTGACAATCTTATTCCCTTAAACATCATCTACCTAGCTAAACATAGTAACTCCCGAGAACACTAGTTTGATTACGAGTCCCTGTGGGATCGATATCTATTATTACTACGCGATAGACTGTGCACTTGTAGTTAGGTTGTATTAGACATAGAAAGTCGCGATCAAGTTTTTGGCGCCGTTGTCGGGGACCCGTTTAGTCAATAGTGTAACCTTCTGTTACGCCGTATAGACTAGGTTAATTATTTTCATTTTTCCTTCACTAGTGCTGTCGATTGTATGCCAATTAATCGCCCACAAGGCGATATCTTGAAACCTTCAGTCGCAGAACTAGAACGCTTCTTACATCTAAGAAGCCGAATCATTGAGTACCAACTCAAACATAACATTCCCGATCCTCTCACTCCCATTCCCAAATTCGAAGAAGAATCAAACATGGCTGAAGGACCTCCAAACAAACCGCTGAAGGCGTACGCTACGCCATCTCAGATGGAGCCTAGAAGTAGCATTGCTGCCCCAGCTATTACTCTAAATGATTTTGAGCTGAAACCATCATTGCTGTCAGCTGTACAACAAAATCAATTCTCAGGAAACGCAACTGAGGATCCGAACGAACATCTAACGAAGTTTGTACAATACGCAGACACAGTGAAAGCAAATGGAGTAACTCCAGACGCGATAAGACTTCATCTTTTCCCATTCTCTCTTAGAGACAGAGCGTGGACATGGTTGCAATCTTTACCATCCAACTCCGTTACGACGTGGGAACAATTGAAAAACGTCTTCTTAGCGAGATATTTTCCGCCAAGCAAAACTGCTATGCTTAGAGCTCAAATCAACGGATTTCGATAAAAAGATACTGAATCTCTTTACGAAGCATGGGAACAATTCAAAGATATGATGAGAACATGTCCTCACCACGGTCTAGAAAACTGGGTGACAATCCATACTTTCTATAATGGGCTTTTATACAATACTAGATTGACAATAGACGCTGCCGCGAGCGGTGCACTTATGGATAAGCCATACGACGAAGCCTATCAACTAATCGAAAACATGTCTCAGAACCACTGCCAATGGGGAGGTCAACGCACTCCAACAGAGAAAACCACAGCGAAAGGTGGGATGTACGACATCAGCAGCCTTGAAAAGTTCAACGCTAAAGTAGATGCTCTAGCACAGAAGATTGATAGTCTAACCGTTAACCCCATTGCAACCGTCGCTGCCGTAACTCCAAATTGCGAGTTATGCGGAAGCACTACTCATAATGCGCCCGAATGCCCATTGCTAGCCGGAATCCCACCAGACCAAGTAAATTATGCTCAAGGAAATCCTTACGCAAATACCTATAACCCAGTTTGGCGAAATCATCTAAACTTTTCTTACAAAAGCGAAAACACATTGCAAATGCCTACTGCTCCGCCAGGATATCAGAAACCAGCTGCTGCTCAGACTACACCTAGGAAATCAAACCTCGAGTTGATGATGGAAAAATTCATAGCTACTCAAGCTCAAACAAACAAAGAATTCCTGAATCAAAACATACACACTAGCGAGCAAATTAAATAGTTGACCGGAAAAGTAGACGCTTTAGCCACCCACAACAAAACGTTAGAAACACAGATATCACAAGTGGCTCAACAACAAGCCTCTGCTGCCGCACCCGCTGGCACATTTCCTGGACAACCCGAACAGAATCCAAAAGGCCAAGCAAATGCTGTAATACTAAGAAGTGGAAAAGAATTGGACGAACCGATCGATCCGAGGACCGAAAACTCAGCCATGCAACAAAAACCAACTGAACAAGCAGAAAAGGAATCCGAGTTAGAGAAGAAGGAAGACAACGAGAAGGAGGATACCGCAAGTGTAAAAACTCAAGCACCTCCAGTGCCATATAAACCACCTATCCCTTATCCTCAAAGATTAATAAACTCCAAAACTTCATGACAGTTTAAGAAATTTGTAGAACTCCTTAAACAGTTGAATATTACTATTTCTTTTACAGAAGCGATAACTCAAATACCGTCATACGCTAAATTTCTCAAAGAAATCCCGTCGAATAAGAGAAAGATCGAGGATAACGAAACAGTTACACTTACTGCAGAGTGTAGCGCTATTATTCAAAACCGCATGACTCCTAAATTAAAAGACCCAGGTAGTTTCTCCATACCCTGCGTCATAGGAAAGTTCGTAATAGACAAAGCTCTATGCGATTTAGGAGCCAGTATCAGTGTTATGCCTTTATCTATATGCGGAAAGCTGAATATGGGAGACCTCAGACCAACCAAAATGTCCGTACAATTAGCTGACCGATCAGTAAAATACCCCGTCGGAATACTGGAAAACGTTCCAGTACGCATAGGACAATTCTACATCCCAACCGACTTCATAATCATGGACATCAAGGAGGACACTGTTACCCCAATTATTCTAGGAACACCGTTCCTAGCTACAGCCGGAGCTATTATAGACGTGAAGAAAGGAAGGCTAACATTCGAAGTAGGAGAAGAAAACATAGAGTTCATTCTCACCAAGTTCTTACAAGCACCAGCCATAGACGATACCTGCTATTTAGTAGATGAAATTGACGAATGCATAAGAGAACTTGAAAATGAAGAGACCACGTATTCAGAAATCATAAAGATTCAAATCCCCGATATTTCTGAAGACGGTGATTGGCGTAAACCGTATAAAGACGACAGCCTAAGCGAAAGCTTAGCACTGACCCCAAACCATATGCCAGGTCCGAAGAACCCATCTTTAGAACTTAAAACACTACCCAAAAACCTTAGATATGAATTTCTAGACGATGAACTAAAAAGACCAGTGATAGTCAACGCCGACTTAGGACAACCAGAAAATGAAAAGCTATTAGAAGTCCTAAAGAAGTACCCCACCGCGTTAGGCTATAACATAAGCGATCTAAAAGGTATAAGCCCTTCGATCTGTATGCATCGAATGACAATAGAGGAAGACTCTAAAACCTCTAGAGAGCATCAGAGAAGACTGAACCCAATCCTAAGCACTGTAGTAAGAGATGAAGTAAAGAAATTGCTAGATGCAGGAATCATCTATCCAATCTCCGATAGTGAATGGGTTAGCCCAGTTCATGTCGTACCGAAGAAAGGAGGAGTAATAGTAGTTAAAAACGAAAAAGGCGAATCAATAACAAAAAGAGTCGTGACTGGAAGCAGGATGTGCATTGATTATAGAAAGCTAAACAAAGCCACACGTAAAGATCACTTCCCGTTACCCTTCATAGACCAAATGTTGGAAGGATTAGCCAAACATTCATATTTCTGCTATCTAGATGGCTATTCAGGATTTTTCCAAATTCCCATTCATCCTGATGACCAATAAAAGACTACATTCACATGTCCTTATGGTACTTTTGCTTACCGCCGAATGCCGTTCGGACTCTGTAATGCTCCAGCAACCTTCCAAAGATGCATGATGGCAATCTTCGCAGATTTCATAGACGACATCATGGAAGTATTTATGGACGATTTCTCGGTATGTAGACAAAGTTTCGAAGGATGCCTACAAGACTTAGAAATGGTATTAGAACGTTGTGTAAAAGTAAACCTCGTCCTAAATTGGGAAAAATGTCATTTTATGGTCCGACAAGAAATATTTCTAGGACATGTCATATCAAATAAAGGAATTGAGGTTGACAAAGTTAAAATAGAGATTATAAAAGATCTCCAACCTCCAAAATCCGTACGAGAAATACGGAGTTTTCTAGGACATGCCGGTTTCTACAGAAGATTTATAAAAGATTTTTCAAAAATCACAAAACCTTTGACCGGCCTGTTGATGAAAGATGTTGAATTCGTCTTCGACGACGACTGTTTAAAAGCATTCGAAACATTAAAATCAGCCCTTATCACCGCACCGATTATGCAACCACCCGATTGGCGACTACCGTTCGAAATCATGTGCGATGCGAGTGATTATGCCGTAGGCGCAGTTCTAGGACAAAGGAAGGACAAGAAACTCCATGCCATCTACTATGCCAGTAGAACCTTAGATCCTGCCCAAATGAACTATGCTACCACAGAAAAGGAACTTCTAGCAGTTATATTCGCGCTTGACAAATTCCGTTCTTACTTAGTAGGAGCAAAAATTATCATATACACAGACCACGCTGCCATAAGGTACCTAATAAGCAAAAAGGATGCCAAACCAAGACTATTGAGATGGATCCTGTTATTACAATAGTTTGAGTTAGAAATCAAAGATAAGAAAGGAACCGAGAACGTTGTTGCAGATCACTTATCCCAAATAGAAGGCATCAAACATGAACCAGTACCGATAAACGATGATTTCCCGTACGAACGTCTGATAGCCAAATTAGAAAGTGACATGCCCAACTCAATCTCGGAAGATCCAGAATTCAAAAAAGTCGTAGAAGCCGTCTATGCCCAAGTCACATTACCTTGGTATGCTGACATCGTTAATTACCTCGCTGCAGGCGTGCTTCCACCGGATCTCACTTATCAGCAAAAGAAGAAATTCTTCCACGATCTGAAACACTATTATTGGGACGAACCTCTACTCTTCAAGAGAGGGGTCGCCAACATATATCGTCGCTGTGTCCCAGAGGAAGAAATAGAAAATATCATTTCCCAATGCCATTCAGCACCATATGGTGGTCATGCTAGTACATCCAAGACGTGCGCTAAGATTCTCCAAGCCGGCTTATTCTGGCCTAACCTCTGGAAGGACGTTCACATCGCTGTGCAAAAATGCGATAGATGCCAACGAACTGGTAACATCTCACGACGCGATGAAATGCCTCAGAAAGGAATCTTAGAGGTAGAAATCTTCGACGTATGGGGAATAGATTTCATGGGACCATTCCCACCTTCTTTTGGTAATAACTACATACTCGTCGCTGTAGACTATGTGTCTAAATGGATAGAAGCCATTGCTGCTCCAACAAACGACGCACGAGTAGTAATCAAACTCTTCAAAAACACAATCTTTCCTAGATTCGGTGTACCCAGACTCGTCATAAGTGACGGCGGATCTCACTTCATATCGCGAATATTTGATAAACTTCTTTCTAAATATGGAGTCCGACACCGAGTAGCTACACCTTATCATCCGCAAACTAGCGGACAAGTAGAGGTCTCGAACAGGGAAATAAAACAGATATTGGAAAAGATTGTCGCTACCTCAGGGAAAGATTGGTCATCAAAGCTACATGAAGCTTTATGGGCTTATAGGACCGCTTTTAAAACACCAATAGGTACTACACCCTACAAGTTAGTTTACGGTAAATCCTGCCATCTCCCGGTAGAATTAGAGCATAAAGCCTTCCGGGCCATTAAGACACTCAATTTCAATTACACCAAGGCAGGAGAAAAGCGAATCTTGAACTTACACGAATTGGAAGAACTTCGATTAGACGCTTACGAAAATGCCCGTATCTACAAAGAACGAACTAAAAAGTGGCATGATAAACGTTCAATCAAGAAACAATTTAGTGTGGGAGAGATCGTATTGCTATTTAATTCAAGATTAAAACTCTTCCCAGGTAAACTAAAATCTAGGTGGAGCTGTTGAAATTACCGATAAGATGAATGCACCGTTTATCGTAAACGGGCAACGTCTAAAACATTATAATAAGAACGAAAACATCCCTCAAGTCTGCAGTATAGCATTGCTTGAGCTTCCAGCTCAAACACCCAAATAGCTTATCACCAAGCTATCGTCAGGCTTTAGACGTTAAAAACAGCGCTTACTGGGAGGCAACCCAACTTTTCCCGCATTTTTCCTCGTTACTGTATTTCATCTTTTATTTAAAATTTTACTTTGAAACTTTAACAAAAATTCTAAACTTAAAATTACTACTATTTGTACTTTCGTTTGTTTTCATATTTTTATTTTTATTTTATTTTTCTCTTTTGTCTTTTGTTTTTACCGCTTTTTGTTTTTAAAAATCCTGACTTCAAACTTCTGTTTTAAACTTTTCAGGATTTTAAAAGTCTTCAAAACATTCCTCCTGTTTTCTCCGACTTACCTGCGAGTATGGCCGAGTACGACTTCACAAAGGTTCATTTTCGAGGACTAGCTCAAAAGGCAAGATTTGCAGCACTAACTGAAAGAGAAATCGCCTTAACGCTATATTATGATAAGTCTACCATGGATAAACTAGGAATCAGGATAGCATTCAATACCTGTTCAATCAACTGGGTTGGGAGAATACTGCTTTGAAAACACATTTTGCTACCTATAAGGATCTTACCTATGAATTCCTTAGTTCCTTCAGATACCTACCCAACTATGGTTTTGGATCCAACACAGAGCTGATTACCTTTCGAATGTTTGGAATGGACCAAACCCATAGCCGGATGTCACTAGCTAACCTCCTAGGATTTCCTAGCGGACCGCATGTGTTCATCAGTGCAGAAGATGACGATATTGATTTTGAACTCGACCAATTCTGGGGTAGAATCACAGGCGACTATCACCCTGAACTAGACAGAATGTATAATGATGATATTCATAACCTATCTTTGAGATACTTCCATAAGATACTAGCTCACACCCTTTTCGGGAAAGAAGAAAATATTACTACAGTATCTAAAGAGGAGTTATTCATCATGTTCTGTGCTTCTCAGGGACGTACAGTAAATGCAGTGCCTTTCATGATGAGATCTTTCAAACGCCTCACTCAGGAACCACAATCACCTATTCTTATAGGAGGCCTCGTGACAATGATTACCCACGAGCTTGGCCTTAGATTCCACCTTAATGCAAGCACCAGTTTTGGCACCATCCGACCTATGAATATCCTGTTTTGCTTTAACAGGCGCATTTTAGGAACTATGGGACCTGGACCTTATGAGTACCTCATCAACGAAAAACCTGTCCAGCTATTCACATTGCCTAATCATCAGATGACAAGTATCCACAACAAGGACAACTGGCTCTATGAATTGGATGAGCCTATGGGACCTCCTTCACCTCAGTCAACACCACAGAACTATATGTACGACAGTGACCACATCTCTGAGGCATACGACTATATGTACTATGAGAATGCTGTATCAGAAGCTGAAGTAGACCCTACGACTCCTCCGCATTACAACACCTATCCTGAGCCTATTCCTGAGGAGACCACTGACAAAATGGATATTGTTCTACTACGGTTGGACAATGTTGATGCATCTCTGACTACTGTCAAAGACGACATCGCAGGCATACACAGCGAACTGGTAGTCTTCATGGACTTAGTCTGTGACCATCTCGACTACTACGCACGGAAGTTCGATGAGTTGAAGGCACGAAAAAACTAGATACTAGTTTCAGCATTAGATTTAGTTTAGTTTAGTTTTTTTCTACTTTTGTCCGTTTTCAATTGTTTTGCTTTTTGCATTGTTAATTTCTTTATGTACTACATACAATCATTCTAATTTCTTGTTATTTCAATTATAGTCTTTATCCATTTATTCTGTTTTTACATTATTCATTGTTTATTGGCTGCTATAATACATTGCCATATCAATACTAGGCCTAAAAGTCACTACAAGAACACCCTAACAGCAGAATTCTGTGTTCTGCAGATTTTGTTGGTGTGACGATCGTCACAGGAGCCTGACGAGCGTCACGCGGGTGACGACCGTCATGACCCAAAACTGTTATCTGATATAACAGGGATTGCGTTTTCTCTCCCACTCATCTCTTTTCAACTTCCAATCATCAGAAACTCCCACCCCACTCCAACTTTTCGTTTTCCCCACATTGCACCATATATTCCAACTCCCATTTCAACTTCCTACCACACTTCTGTTACATTTTTTTCACTCCTCAGAACCACCTCAATCCTCCAACAATGGCGAGAAACCACGAAACCCCAGACCTCAGTAACATTGTGTTCAGCGAAGGTGACTCAGGCGAGAGACAGCGGGCCAACTACATCGCATTCCATCAACGGTCGCTCCAGCCGACTCATTATCCACATATTCCATCGTTCACGGAGCTCGGACTCCTTGATGGCGTCTCTTGGATGCTTCAAAGAGCCGGCATCTAGAACCTCTGCACCAATCCACTGCTGATGTATGAACAACTCACTCTCGAGTTCCTGAGTTCGTTTACCTACGTCACTTCCAGCGGCAACCTCAGCCAACACTCTGGTGCCGCATGTTTCCGGATGTTCGGCACAAACTATCAGGTGAACCAGAACCAGATTGCCGCCATCTTACAACTCCCTCGAGGCAACAATGCTCACCGCCACCTCACCGATCAGTTCCAGCACGAAGCCTTCGCGCTCTGGTACCAGTTGACCGGCATCAATGCCGATGGTTGGGATTCTCTGCACGCAACGCATATCCATAACCCGACCATCCGGTACTTCCACCGAGCATTAAGCAACACAATCTTCGCCCGAGACAGCAACCATAAGGTGAACTCAAAAGAACTTTTCTTCCTTCACTGTGTCTTCAACAACGAGCCTATCAACGCCGCTCCGTTCCTCCTGGCCCATATTCAGGCCAACTGTAACCGTGGCTCCAAGCCATTTTACTTTGGCGGGATTGTCACTGCCATTGCACTTGGGCTGAACCTCGGCGTCCGCCTCCAGCACCTCCACGCCATTCCCTCGGTGTTCCTTGACACCGACCACTGCAGAGCCTCTCACCTTATCCGTTCCAGAGCCGATGGCAAGTACCACCCGGTAGTGCGTGGCAAAACCGTCCGAAGCATCATCCTTCCATCACGCACCCGAACACACCCAGAGGATCGTACCAACTGGTTATTTGACCTCACTGCCCCTCCTGCTGCCGCTGCTCCAACTCAGGACCACACCCAAGGTTCTGACGATGAAATCCAAGCTGAGTTGGACAGGCCGGAGCAACCGGAGGCATCGCAGCCTCTTCCTTCCGAAGGTACATCCTCCCGCCGCCGCCGCCATCGTCCAGTGCCTGACTACTCAGAAGAGGACCTCCGCCGCTCTCTCAACCAGCAGGCCCAGATACTCGCTATGATGCAGCAGCAGAATCAGCGAGCAGAGCAGTTCGAAGCTTGGCATCGGACCCAAATGCAACAACTTCAAACCGGCCAAGAAACCATTACTGAGAACTTGGCGAATCTGACCTTGCAGGTCGAAGGACTCCGTGACTATGTTTACCACACCGGAGCTATGAGTTTTGAGGACCGAGTCGCCCAGGTCAGAGCAAGAGGACGCGAGCGCGGACGTGACCGAGGCAGAGGTCGTGATTAGTTATCATTTTCCTTATTTGTTTACTATATTTTCAGTTTATTTGTACTTTCATTTCCATTGTATCTCCCTCTCGCATTCTTTCAAATCAGTGGGGACACTGATTGAGATAGTGTGGGAGCGGAGCGTTTATTTCCCATTCCTATGTACTTTTACTTTCGTAATTTCTATTCAAACATTTTCTACTTTTAGCAAATAAAGCTCGTTTATATATCCTTTTTCCGTTACGCAAACATCCCCACGTTATTCGACGTAAACAAATTTTTTCGTTCGTTCCTCAAAAGCAAAAGCATCACGAGAATGCACCCGAATTCAAACCAAGTTTTGAAACTCCGAGGAGACGACAATTCCAACAAAACCAGTACCATCCTGACACCTTAGATCTCCAGTTTATGCGAGTCGGTTTTGTTGCACCCCAAAATTTGACCAACATTTATTTACTCATTAAGTGTTTGAAAGTTGATACCTTCATCAGAAAGTTCAAGAGATCCTCAGAAGAATTGGTTGGAACCAAGGTTGTGTGCTTCACAGCTTGAGAGTTGTGGGTGCTCCTCAGGTGATTTTGAGACTGTGAGAATGAACTTGATGTTTTGAGAAAGTTTATGGGATGTGTTGATAGCCATCATGAAGCCCAGAGAAGTCATTGTGCAAGGATTCAGAAAATTCAGCCATGGATGGTAGAACTAGGGTTTTGACTGGGTCGACCCTAGGATAACTGAAGATTTGGAGGAGGTTGAGACCAAATCCAAGGGCCATGAGATCATGGAATGATGTATGGATATGATATAAAGATGATTACTAGACCAACTCATCATGATTGAGGAGTTTGAGAAGTTTCAAGTTAGGGTTTCCAAGGATTGTCAGTGAAAAAACCCTAATTTGGTCCCTATCTTCCAGGCAGTTTTAGCTCAAGATGTGAGTGATATCTCATCTTCCCCACAACATGAATGTTGTATAGCTTGTTCTTAGATTTAATTTGAGTGGTGGAAGTCCTTGATAGGAGTTGCAGAGCTCAAGTTATGGTTTTGACAAATTACAGGTCAGCTGAGGTATGTGAATCTGGGTCCTTGAAAGTCACCCAACTTGCAGACAACTTTTTCCCTAGTAGGATGATTCCTATGATCTCTTGGTCAACATGAATGTTGAAGGGAATCTTCTTAGCTTTCTAGAGAGTACTAGAAGTCCTTGATAGGATTTGTATAACTCAACTTATGGTTTGAACAAGACAGGGGTATTTTGGTCATTTGGCAGTTATAGGTCATTTTAAGCAAAGGCCATATCTCCTATTTCCAAGCCTCAAATGAAAAAACTCAAAACATGAAAGTTGTTCAAAATGGGATTTTAAGTCTATAAAAGAGGTCATGAGTTGTTGAAAGAGCTTGTATCAAGGATTTTCATGATTGGGTAAAAATGACCTAAAAATGGCTTATAAGTTTAAAAAGTTGAAGTTGGAAATTGGTTTAGGAGATGTACAAATCCAAAATGGGTCATCCAATATGTGATTTTGAATCCAAACAATATTTTAAAAACAATGGTTCAAGTAGAATTTTGATTTGAAGCTTAGAAATGGGGGTTACTTTGTAATTCTCATTCTTGCATAATAAGGCAACTTGATAAAACCTCACCAAAGGCAAGGAAGTGCATGTTTTTCACTCATTCTTTCTCAATATCTCTTGAAAGGAGATTTTAAAGTCAATTTGGCAAGCCTAACTCATGAGATATGGTATGATCAACATGTCATTAAAGGAGAAATTCTATAACTTTCTAACACTTTCCACAAGTTTCTAGATGGGTCTAGATTATTCCATGGATTGCTATAAGAAGGGTGAATCACAATGAGGCCAGGGTTGGTGATAATTGTTGGTGAGTGGTAAGGTTAGAGTGTGAAAAATTGAGATTCTTCCATTTGCATTTCCATAACAAACTCTCTTTCTCTTCCATCTCCATTCTGTTCTTCCACACAAACACACTACTCTGATCTTTAGGAGCAATTGCATACCAAATTGAAGGTAGATCCATGGAGGTTTGAAGCTGTTTTGAAGAAGTTGCAAGAAAGGCATATTGAGATCAAACACAAGATTCAAGCACTCTCTCTCAATTCCTTTGCATACAATACCTCTATCATCAATCAAAGATCCATTTTGGAGAGTTGCACGAGTTGAATTGCAAGAGAACTACCCCTGCCATCATCAAGTAACAGGTTTGCAAAAGCACTCGTACCTCCTTATTTATGCACTTCTAGACTAGGTGGTTAGCATAGAACTATTAGAGACCAATAGGTTATCAATCATGGAAAGTTTGAGAGGGATTCAGGAGGTTTCGTGGCAGGGCACCAATTCTTGCAAGATTGTTAATGAGCTATGTAGGATGTATTAATGGATATGGTATTGTGTAGTTTGGTTAGGGAAACATGTAGAATAATTCTGGATCATTAGTTTGAAGTTCCATTAAGATTGATATCAGAGGGAAATGGTGGAACCATGATGATGGAGTTTTCTGTTGGAACGATACAAGAGGTTTCAGGGACAATTATTGGTATCATTGTGTTCATGGTATTCAGTAGCACAACTTTGCTGTTGGAAGCTCGTGAATTCATGGAGAAATGGAGGAGAACGATCGAGTGGAAATCCTTGCACGGGGTTAGGGTTTCTGCAAACCCTAGGGTTCATTTGGGGACGATGAAGTCCCACCGTTGGATGATCCCTAATGCTTGACTAATTCAGTCCATCGCACGACCACGATTCAAGCTGGTAAGTGGAGGGAAGACTCACACCAAAACGCTGCGTACCACTAATCCAAACGCGCCGTTTTGATTAATGGATAGACATGGGCCTCAGCAAATGGTTTCTATCCACACCTCCCATATTCCTGGCCCAATCAGAATGAACTGGGGCGCCTTACTTTTGACACCCCCTCCCCTTTATTTCTTATATTCTTTTATTTTAATTTCTTTTAATTCTTTGAATATTCAAAAATTCATAGAAAATATAAAAATCAATATTTTTCATTTCTTCTTTTTTTCACATATTCATGATTTTGTCTAGAAAATTAATAAAAAATAAAATTCCATTTTATTTTTCTTTTAATATTTTTTAGCATATTTTCTTGTAAATAGTATTTTTAACTGATTTTGTTTGATACTTGATTTTGTACAATTTGTTTTAGGACTTTCCCTTAGGAGTTTTGAGCCATTCTTTTTGGCATAGTTAGGTATTGAATCATAGTTCATTTAGAATTTAATTCTCAATTTGTAGATTAAAATTTGATGTAGTTTGATTGGTTGACATTTAGGTGTTCAAATTAGGGTTTTAGGTTGTATAAGTAGATTTGAACCATTTTGTTTTGGGGTTCATAGGCCAAATTAGTGTATGGGGAATATATGGGTTAAGGGTAAGTATGTATAGAGTCCCCTAGAATTTTTCTAGGATATTGTATGTTGTTTTAGTATTTTTAATTGATTTTTGAATGTATGGATAGTATGTGTGTTGCTTAAAGGCATAAGTTGTATTGTTCTGCTTGTTTTTCTTCTCTTTTGAGTGTGTGAGCTTTGGAGATGGAGTTGAAGACTTTGTGGATCATCATTGGAGCTTTGAAGACCTTGCAGAGGAGTTTAGCATAGCTTTTGTTTGTTGTTTATAGGTTTATAGGTGCATAGGCAGAGCCCTAGATAGAATACTTTTGTTCAATAAACAAGGAGTGTCTTGTTCACCTCCTTCCTTCTCTATGACATAAAGTCCATTAAGGGTATTCACCTCTCTCTTTTGGAGGGATTAGTGACCTTGCCCTATAAGGTAGAACTTTGAGAGAGCCTTTCCTTTGATGTTAAGTCCTCAATGGCATCCTTTGGAAGTCAGTGAGCACTGTAACATCCTCACCTCATCTTGCTGGCTGAATCTTGTTTGTTGGAGCATTTGAGCCATTGAAGATAGAAGCTGAAGCTTTGAAGAGGATGATTCCTTGAATATTGTTGAAGTCTGAAGACTTTGTGAAGATCAAGTTGAAGATCCCTGAAGACAGTGAAGCCTGAAGGTGGAGCTGATCAAGAAGCTGAAGCTTAAGGGAGAAGATGAGTTGATACTCATGTTGTAGGGTTGATACCTAGAAAGCAAGTGATCTATAAAGTCTGAAGACTGAATTGCTGCTGGAGGAGCTGAAGCTTTCTTCTGTTTTTCTTTTCTGTATTGTTTGTTTTGTCTGATTTGTCTGTTGCATTAGACTAGGTTCATCTAGAATAAGTTCAGTTTAAGAGCATGATTGCATTAGAGGTTGAGTTGCTCCCTCTGCTTGTATTGTTATTGCTTGGCTTTGCTTGCGGGTATTCGGTAGAGCCCAGCTCCCTTGCCCATGTGTTTATTTTGCTGGGTAGCATGTTTTCACTTTATCTGTATGATTGCAGTTTGCTGTATTTTGCTTGATAGTATGTTGTTTTATATTTCAGTATGATTACTGTTACTTCATGACTGGCTTGAGGTTGAGACGAGCTTGTGGAGGCTGAAGCCCCACACACATTTCCTCCCTGACTTGCATTGCATGCATTTTACTGTTAAAGCTGATGCTTTTGTCTGTTTTGGTGTATCATTGACATGATCCCTTAGGACTCTCACTTCCTTTGATAAGGATTTGATGATAGACTTTTAGGTTGAAACCTATGCATGACAACTTCTAGGAGTTCCCTGTTCAAACCTCAACCATAGGATGAATCCATGGCATGACAACAGTAGGACTTGATAGTCTCCCTCCTAGTTGGGCCTGTTCTCTTCTCATCTCAAACAGTTTAAGATACAGTAATCATAAATGATTTCTTTCGTACGTTACGAGCCTTAAGCTATCTGAGAAAGGATTGTGGGAGAGTTTCTTTTCCACAGTCCGGATGTTTAGTATGGTACCCTTTGGGTGACATGCGATGCATTCACTCTCAGGTCATAGTCTCTAGTGCGGTTGAAATCGCAAACACAATAAAAAACACTTCTTTCGTAAAAAACAGGAAATAAACCGTAGTTTCCCGAACTACGTGAGCTCTGATCTCTCATACCTGTTGAGAGTACGTAGGCACAAGATGGCGATGTCTTGGCGAGCTACCTTCCCCCATAATCCTTCGTAGGCCGAACTACGTTGACTCTGATTTCTCATTCTCTAATGAGAATACGTAGGCATAAAGTGCGACGCTTTGCCGAGTCATTTTTCTTTTCTTTTTCAGCCAGCCTTGATAGGTAGATAGAATAAAACCAACCCGTCCAAGTAAACAAACAAGCGAGGATCCCGTCGAGTACGACGGACGTGAGGGGTGCTAATACCTTCCCCTTGCGTAACCGACTCCCGAACCCAGACAATGGTTGCGACGACCTTGTCTTACCCTTATTCGTCAGGTTTTTCCGATCGTTTCCTTTCCCGCTCTGAGGGATAAATAACGAAAGGTGGCGACTCTTCTGTTTTGCCGGCACCTTATTTTCGCGCAAGCGACAGCTGGCGACTCTGCTGGGGATTCCAACGGTTCCCTGTGCGAGTCAATCCTATCGTTTGTGCGTTTGCTTGTTGGGTTGCGTTTATTTATCGCATTTTTACTTCTCGCACTTTATTTCCCGCATTTTTATATTCAGTAAAATATGATTATTTGTGCTGTTGTGGGATGGGAGTTCTGATGAGTGAGAAGCCAGACCCAGGCTTGAGTGCACCATAGACTTAGAGTGGAAATTAGTGGGCGCGTGCTTGCTTTGCAGGCACTAGTGTCTCATGAAATCCACGCTCAGACGAGGTTCATCCGGTTGGCTTCACTTTCAACCCTTTGGGTTGAGACGGTTGCTGGTTTGGTGGATTGTCGACTCTGGGGACCGATCATTTGTGATTCAGCTAAGTGAGACCTCTTCAGGACTTGATGATGCCACTCCTTCTGGGAATCGTATCGTCAGTTTTGAAAGTCTGTGGCGCTGATGAACGCATAGGATGCCGTACCTTGAGTCAGTCTAGGTCCATACCTGTGAGCGGGACTGGGTTTATTGCAGGAAACTTAGACCTTCAGACTACCTGGTTTTCTTGACAGTGAATCAGTTATGTTGGGTTCTCAGTTGCAGATATGTTTGTTCCTGATAGAGCAAGGGTTTGATCAGAGGATCTTATCATCGGGTGTTTGTCTGTTCTTGATAGAGCAGGCTTTGATCAGTGTATTATCATCGGTGGTTTGTTCAGGATAGGGCAGATTTTGAGTGGGGTCTGAAGACTTCATCAACAGATGTTACTTGATCTTGCACCTGGGGGTCCTTATTATCAGGCCCTTATTCTTGGCAGAGCAGAATTTTGATCTCGGTCCTATCAGATGGTTACTCTCAGCAGATCAGATCAGTGGTTTTGCACCGGGGTTTTCTTCTCATCAGCGACTGTTGATACCGAATCTCCACAGCAGCTACCTGGATATATTATTGCATGCCTGCATTTTGCATTAGTTCGCGCATTCATCGGCATTCCATTAACGTGTGTCTGTGTTGCAGGTACCATTTCCCCGATCCAGGATTTCCCGCCTCCTGCTGTTATTATGGCCTCCCTCAGGAAGACTGTTGCGTACAAGTTCCCGACCCCCGATGTGTCGAAGCTGATTGGTTTGATAGCCCTGGCAAGGGATTCTGTGAAGGATAGGTTCAGGAAGTCTTATGGCAGGTTGCTTAGTCTGGTCTGCAAACCTTCTACGTCCGAGTTGAATGGGTTACATGCTCTTCTGCAGTTTTATGACCCTCCCTTGAGGTGCTTCACCTTTCGTGACTTCATTCTCGCGCCGACATTGGAAGAGTATGCTGCTATGCTGGATGTGCCTATCAAAAGGAAGATGCCTTTTGTCCACATGGATGCTGAGCCTGATCTGGTTGGTTTAGCTTCCTCACTCCACTTGAGCGCTTCTGAGTTAGTGGTGACGAGCTGGAACAAGGTCCCAGGGTTCTCTCTGCAGTTTCTGATAGCTAAGGCTCAGCAGTGTGCTAAGGACAAATGTTGGGACGCATTCAACGCCATCCTTGCTTTATGCATATATGGCATTATCCTATTCCCCAGCATGCCTGATTTCGTGGACTTTGATGCATTCCACATCTTCGCCTCAGGGAATCCAGTCCCTACTCTGATCGGAGACTTCTATCACTCAGTGCATTATAAGAATGAGAACCGGAGAGGGAAAAATGTCTCATGCTGCGTACCGCTTTTGTACAGATGGTTTGATAGTCATTTGCCCAAGAGGGGTTCTTCTGTCTTGTCTGCAGCCACAGCTGAGTGGCCTGAGCGTCTGATGAGTTTGTCGGCAGAAGACATTGATTGGTTCGTTGACAGAGACAGGCTAGGCACCGAGTTAATCTTCAGTTGTAGTGGGTTTCCTAATGTACCTCTGATAGGTAGGAAGGGTTGCATCAACTACAATCCATCGTTGCTAGTTCGTCAGTTCGCATATGCCTTGAGGACTCCACCGAAGGAGGAAGAGGTACAGGAATCTCTGTACCTCACGGGTACTCTAGAGGGGGATTTGTTGTCCAAGCTTCAGTATGCGTGGAACAATATCAGCACGAGAGGGAAGCCTTTGTTGGGAAAGAGCAACAGCCAAGCCTACCCTCCTTATTCAGCCTGGATCAGAGCCAGAGCCAGCGCTATAGGAATGCCATTCCCTCATGTCAGACCAGAGAGTCCCCCACCAGTCGAAGAGCCTACCACTATGTCTATTCATCAGCACAATCAGATACTAGCCGAGTGTAATGAACTGAAGCGGGTGAATGCAGAATTAGAGAAGGAGTTAGCTCAGCTTCGAAGTGAGAGGAACGAAGCCGTGCATGCTCTCAAAAAGCAAACAGAGTCGATGAACCAACTGGGTGCAGACTTGGCAAAGCAGATTGCTGATCGGGAACGCTTAGGTCAAGACTTCAGAGCTGCTAATGATGTACTAGCTACGAAGAAGCAGCATTTGGAGGAGGCATATCGGAGGATATCTAAGTTTGACCAGCACTGGAAGACTTCCATGGCCACCAGGAAGGAGCGAGAAGACAAGCTGATGCTGCAGATTTCTAAGCTAGAAGCCGAAGTAAAGGACAGTGAGCGGAGGTTTGATGAAGAGACCGCCCGCAGATACGCCGCTGAAGCTCGACTCAACAAAGCTCTTGCTAGCCTGAGGGAGCATAAGCTGATGTTTGAGTCTAAGAAGCGGAAACTGGAGGATTGCTTTGGCGAAGGAGCTTGGGAGAGTTCAGTTTAGGGGCTCCAGCATACCATCAGGCAGAGGGAACTACTCGTCGAGGGGTTGCTCACTTTGCCAGATCATCCAGATACGAATGAGTTATTAGCGGAGTATCGCGCCCGTGGCCGTACTTGACTAGTTGTATTCCTGTTGTTTTGATCTTTGATGTATGCTGACCATCACCAGACTTGTTGGCTGGGGTCATGCTGTTGATCTGTTTGTACTCGCTGATACTGTGTACTGCCTTGACAGGCCTTTCCATATATATATGAGATTGATGTTTCCATGATTGGGCTCGGATTTCTTCTTCCTCTTATTATTATTATCAGCACCGTCACTAAGGCACTAGGATCGGGGGAAAATCTCCCACGCACATAGACACACGCATGCATCTGCATGAAGCATATTTGCATGGTGTATATCTTATTTCTTTTCCTAACCTTTATTGTTAACAGGTTTTTCAGGTTCCGAGCTGCTTTCGATCTCTAGGATTGATCAAAGACTCATTCACCGCTACTCAACTCGCGCTAATCAGACAAGGATAATGGACCAGGTGCAGTCAGATGTTCAAGAGCTCCGTGAACGGATGGATCGTTTTATGGAGCTGATGCAGGTGGTCGCTAATGGGCAGGACCAGCTTCGTACTTTGGTTCAACCTCTGATCTCCAGGGTTGACAGTAATGGCATACTTCATGGAGGGGTTGTGCCTACTCCTCCTCCAGTGGATGCTCCACAGAATGTTGTTCCTGTTGCCGGGGGCAACGGCAGTGCTAACGACAATCTGATGACTAATCTCGGACTCAACGCGGCAGGCGTCGGCAATGGTATTTTGGGAGCCAATGTTAACATAGGGCCGGTCAATGGCAATGTTGGTGCAGGAAATCTGTTGGTGCCTCAACCATGGCTGGAGGACCATCAGGATGACGTATTCTCTCAGAGAGGTGTAGAGGCAGAGTTGAATGCTGAAGCTCGACTCAGGTTCAAGGCGTTGGAAGACAAGATGAGAGACATTGAAAACCAGAACACATTGGGCGTTGACATGTCCAAGCTCGGGTTGATTGCTGACTTCAAGGTACCTCATAAGTTCAAGGTGCCTACCTTTGAGAAGTATAAGGGTACTACTTGCCCCCGTGTTCACCTTCGATCTTATTATAGAAAGATGTCCGCCTATTCTGACGATGAGAAGTTGCTGATGCACTTCTTTCAGGATAGTCTTTCTGGTCCATCACTCGAATGGTATATGGGTTTGGAACCCGCTACTGTGCGCACCTGGAAAGACCTCGCTGAAGCGTTCGTCCTCCACTATCAATACAATAGCGACTTGGCCCCAACTGAGTTCAGCTTCAGAATCTCGCACAGCGGAACAATGAAAGCTTTAAAGAGTACGCCCAGCGGTGGCGTGAATTGGCTGCTCGGGTCCAACCGCCGATGGTTGAGCGTGAGCTGGTGCAAATGTTCGTGGCTACCCTTCCTGGAATCTACTATGAAAAGCTGGTCAGTGGCATGTCTGGAACATTCTCGGCTCTCATCACTATAGGCGAGCATGTTGAGAACGGTATAAAGATCGGAAAAATTCAGGGCGAATCATCCTCAGCTGGAGGAGGTAGCAAGAAACCTTACGCTGGCAAGCGTCGAGAGGGAGATGCCAGTGCTGTCACTAATGCTCGGAGAAAGGGCAAGGGCCCTCAGCCTCAGATTGCTAGCATAAATATCCCAGCTGCTCCACCGTAGCCGCAGCAGCAGCAGCCTCAGCAGCAGAATAACCAGGGGTATGGAAGATATCAGAATCGGGCTCCTATGGCAAATCGTCATTTTGAAACTCCTCCTATGTCGTATGCACAGCTTTTGCAAACGTTGCTTCAGCTTCAACTAGTTCAAAAGAGGACAATGGCTCCCTTAACAGGGGCACCACCGCCGGGGTATGATGCCAATGCTACTTGTGAGTTCCATACTGGGGCACCAGGCCATACGATTGAGAATTGTAAAGCTTTTAAGCACAAAGTGCAGCACTTGGTGGACGCCAAGGTCATCAATTTTTCTGATAGCGTGCCCAACGTTACCAAAAACCCTATGCCTCATCATAAGGGAGGCGGAGTGAATGCCGTTCTCACTGAGGAGAGTGCGGACTTGCTGACTGATGTCAAAGACTTGAAAACGCCACTTAGTTTTGTCAAGGCTAAGTTGCTGAAGAAGGGCTTCTTCCCTGGATGCGGAGAGTTATGTATGGCTTGTGCTACACTTCCTGATGGGTGTGAGCAGCTGGTCGAAGGTATCCAAAGTCTGATGTCCGAGGGTATTTTGCAATTCAGCCGGAGCGTTGAAAGTGCGTCAGGGGAAGTCGTGCTGAAGCAGGCAGATGAAGTTGCTACCATTACTATTCCTCGTCACCCTATTACTATTTCTGCGCCCCGACCGCCTACTATCACTATCACCAGGGCCGGGCCAATCCCATTCGAAAGCACTAGCGCCATTCCATGGCATTACGGCGCCGAAGTCTATTGCAATGGTCAGAAGTTAGAGCTTGAACCATACGGATCAACTGTGCAGAATCTTGCCGGAGTCAGTGGCATTACTCGAAGCGGTAGGGTGTTCGCGCCAGCGGAGGTTGCGGCAGAGAAGGTAGTCAGAGCTGACGCTGTGGATAAGGGTAAAGGCAAAGCTGTCGAGGAGGTCCCTTCCGGGGCCGAGAAAGACTTGCTAGTTAAAGATGCTGAAGAGTTCATGCGACTAATCAAGAAGAGCGACTACAAGATTGTAGATCATCTTCATCAGACTCCGTCTAAGATCTCTATTCTTAACCTATTGCTGTGTTCTGAAGCGCACCGCAACGCATTACTGAAGGTATTGAATGCTGCATACGTGCCGCAGGAGATATCAGTAAATCAGCTGGAAGAGGTGGTGGCCCATGTTAATACTGGTAATGGGCTGGGATTCACAGATCTAGAGCTGACTCCTAAAGGAAGAGACCACAACAGCGCCTTGCACGTCTCGATAGAGTGCAGAGGCACGATCATGTCGCATGTCCTGGTGGATACGGGTTCGTCGCTTAACGTGCTTCCGAAAAAGGCACTGATGAAGTTGGATACCCGTGGATTGCTTTGCACGCCCAGTGACCTGCTGGTAAAAGCCTTTGATGGGACTAAGCGCCACGTCTTCGGAGAATTGACCCTGCCGATTCAAGTTGGTCCGGAGACATTCAATACAGTTTTTTATATCATGGACATCATGCCCGCCTACAGTTGCCTCTTAGGTCGGCCATGGATCTATGTTGCTGGTGCCGTGACGTCCACGCTGCATCAAAAGCTTAAATATGCTGTCGGGGGCAGCATAGTAACCGTCTGTGGTGAGGAGGACATTATGGTGAGCCACTTGTCGTCCTTTAAGTATGTTGAAATGGATGGCGAAATCCATGAAACTCTCTGCCAAGCATTTGAAACCGTCAAGGTGAAAGAGGTGGCTCCTGTCGTCGTAGAGAAGCAAGAGATGAATCTCTCCTCGTTTAAAGAAGCTCGGGCCGTCGTTGAAGCCGGTTCCACCCCAGGCTGGGGGCATGTTTTGGATATACCAATCAAGCAGGATAAGTTTGGATTGGGGTACTCTCCTGAAGCTGAAGCTTCATCTTCTTCGTCTAGCAGTTCGTCTCGCGGGAAAGGGCCGATCCTATTCACCAAGGGCGGAGTGATTTTCGAAAGCATCAACGCAGCGTCTGAGGACAACGGGGATAGTGATTGTGATCTTGACGCCTGGATTCAACCGAGCAAGCCGGGCGAGCGCCTCAACAATTGGACCATCAAGGAGATTATCCAGCTGACAAGTGAAGAGTAATGATTTGCTTTTTACAATCTTTGTACAACCCTATGTCCTGCCCGGGGCATAGTGGTTTTATTGTCAGGGCCTTGTTGGATTATGTACATGCATTTTGTTAATAAATAAAAGGCGTTTTCTTCGTACTCAAATATTGTGTTCTCTGTTATTCCTGTTTTATGTTTATTTCGAAAAACAGTAAAATGGCAACGAGGTTTGTGCTAACCTGCATATTCTTGCTTTAAACTTAACCCTTGTTATTGCAGGATCCGCATAACAGATGACATCGACTCTGGACCCTCTACGGCTCACTACGACTTCGATTGCCCGATCTATCAAGCCGAGGATGAGATTGATGAAGACGAGGACCTTCCGGAAGAGTTGGCCCGCTTGTTGAGACAAGAGGAAAAGGTTATTCTGCCTCATGAAGAGGATATTGAGATCATAAATCTGGGTTCTGAAGAGCTCGTCAGAAATGTCAGAGTAGGGGCAGCGCTGCAGGTTGATGTCAAGCATAGACTGGTCGAGATGCTTCGAGAGTATAGTGACGTCTTTGTTGGTCATACGAAGATATGCCCGGACTTGACACTGACATCGTGGTTCATCGCTTGCCGTTGCGAGAAGATTGCCCTCCAGTCAAGCAGAAGCTTAGGAGGACGAGACCAGACATGGCTGTAAAAATCAAAGAAGAAGTCCAGAAGCAGTTGGACGCAGGATTTCTAGCCGTTACCACTTACCCTCCGTGGGTCGCCAACATAGTGCCTGTACCGAAGAAGGACGATAAGGTACGCATGTGCGTCGATTATCGGGATTTGAACAGGGCGAGCCCTAAGGATGATTTCCCGTTGCCTCATATCGATGTGTTGGTCGACAACACAGCCCAGTTTTCCGTGTTTTCATTCATGGATGGCTTCTCCGGTTACAATCATATTAAGATGGCACCGGAGGACATGGAGAAAACGACGTTCATCACCCCCTGGGGAACATTTTGCTATAAGGTAATACCCTTCGGTCTGAAGAACGCAGGGGCCACTTACCAGCGAGCAATGGTAACTTTGTTTCATGATATGATTCATCATGAGATCGAGGTCTATGTTGATGACATGATTGCAAAGTCCCAAACGGAGGAAGAGCATCTGGTCAACTTATTGAAGCTGTTTGAGAGGCTTAGGAAGTTCAGGCTGAGGCTGAACCCTAACAAGTGCACTTTCAGAGTGCGGTCCGGAAAGTTATTGGGGTTTATCGTTAGTGAACGAGGGATTGAAGTTGATCCTGCAAAAATAAAAGCTATCCAAGAAATGCCAGCGCCGAAAACAGAAAAAGAAGTTCGTGGTTTCTTGGGCCGAATAAACTACATTGCCAGGTTTATTTCTCAGCTCACGGCCACTTGTGAACCGATGTTCAAGCTCTTAAAGAAAGATCAGGCGATTACTTGGAATGAGGATTGCCAGAAGGCATTCGGCAAAATAAAGCAGTATCTTCAAGAACCTCCAATCTTGATACCCCCAGTGGCTGGACGGCCATTAATCATGTACCTGACGGTTCTGGAGAACAGTATGGGGTGTGTTCTCAGTCAGCACGACGAGACGGGCAGAAAAGAGCATGCCATTTATTATTTGAGTAAAAAGTTCACTGAGTGTGAATCTCGATACTCGATGCTGGAGAAGACATGTTGTGCACTAGCTTGGGCCGCCAAACGTCTACGACAGTATATGCTCAACCACACCACTATGCTAATTTCGAAGATGGATCCGATCAAGTACGTCTTCGAGAAGCAGGCTCTTTCGGGCAGGATTGCCAGATGGCAAATGGTGTTAACAGAATATGATATTCAGTACGTCTCCCAGAAAGCCATTAAGGGAAGCGTATTATCTGATTACCTTGCCGAACAGCCAATCGAAGACTACCAGCCGATGAAGTTCGAATTCCCTGACGAGGATATTATGTTTCTCAAAGCGAAGGATTGCGATGAGCCATTGCCCGATGAGGGGCCAGATAGGAAGTCTCAGTGGAAGTTGATATTCGACGGAGCGGTTAATTCCTATGGAAGTGGTATCGGGGCTATCACTCCTCACGGATCCCACATCCCGTTTACTGCGAGACTGACATTTCCAGTTACCAACAATGAAGCCGAGTATGAAGCATGTATTATGGGTCTAGAAGAGGCAATCGATTTGAGAATCAAGAATCTAGACATATATGGTGACTCAGCGCTCGTAATCAATCAGATTAAAGGGGAGTGGGAAACTCGTCAAGCGAATCTAGTGCCGTACATGAATTATGCCAGGAGGCTGCTTCCGTTCTTCGACCGAGTGGAACTTCATCATGTACCCAGGGCTGAAAATCAGATGGCTGATGCCTTAGCCACGTTGGGTTCAATGTATAAGGTCAATTATTGGAATGAGGCTCCAAGAATTGTACTTTCGCGTCTTGATAGACCAACATTTGTCTTTGCAATTGAAGATGCCGTCGACGGCAAGCCATGGTTCCACGATATCCAGACCTTCCTTATGACTAAGGAGTATCCTGCGGGTGCGTCAACCCAGGATAAGAAGACTCTAAGGAGGCTAGCTGGAAACGTTTATCTCAATCCTGATGGAGTGATGTATAAGAGAAACCACGATCTCGTGCTACTCAGATGTGTAGATGAGAAAGAGGCGAGTATACTCATGGAAGAAGTCCATGAAGGCACATTTGGTACGCACGCCGGCGGGTATGCCATGACGAGAAAGATCCTGAGAGCAGGATATTACTGGTTGATGATGGAGTCGGATTGCTTCAGATTCGCGAAGAGATGTCACAAATGCCAGATTTATGCTGATAAAGTTCATGTGCCGCCGTGCCCATTGAATGTCATGTCCTCCCCTTGGCCGTTCTCCATGTGGGGCATAGACATGATAGGCAAGATCGAGCCCACTGCATCTAATGGTCATCGTTTCATTCTGGTAGCTATCGACTACTTCACCAAATGGGTGGAGGCAGCCTCGTACGCTAATGTGACCAAGCAGGTGGTAGCTAAATTCATAAAGAAGGACATCATCTGTCGCTATGGAATTCCCGAGCGGATCATTACTGATAATGGTTCGAATTTGAATAACAAGATGATGAAGGAGTTGTGCCAGAGCTTCAAGATTGAACACCACAACTCGTCTCCTTACCGGCCGAAGATGAATGGCGCCGTCGAAGCCGCCAACAAGAACATCAAGAAGATTGTTCAGAAGATGGTTGTGACGTACAAAGATTGGCACGAGATGTTGCCGTTCGCCTTGCACGGTTATCGTACGACGGTGCGTACGTCGACCGGGGCAACTCCTTTCTCCTTGGTGTACGGTATGGAAGCTGTCCTACCGTTAGAGGTGGAGATTCCTTCTTTGCGAGTTTTGGTTGACGTAAAACTCGACGAGGCAGAATGGATTATGAATCGTTTGAACCAACTCATCCAGATGGACGAAAAGAGGTTAGCATTGATTGCATTTGGTCGCCTGTACCAAAGCCGAATGAAGAAAGCTTATGATAAGAAGGTGCGTCCTAGAAGCTTTCAGACGGGTGATCTCGTCCTGAAGAAGATTCTTCTGCCACACTCCGATCACCGGGGCAAATGGACTCCGAATTACGAAGGGCCGTATGTCGTCAGCAAGGTCTTCTCGGGAGGAGCTTTGTTGTTATCCACGATGGATGGTGAAGATTTTGCATCCCCGGTGAACGCGGACGCAGTTAAAAAATACTTTGCTTGAAAGAGACCTGCTGGACAAAAAAAGAAAGAGTCCAGGCAAAAAAGGGGCATCCCGGCGAACCAAAAACAGAATAAAAGGTTCGGGCAAAAATTAGGGATATATTGAAAAAATGTACACCCGCGAAGTCGAAAACCTACACTGGGCGGCTTCGGCAAAAAAGGGTATCCCGGTGAACTGAAAACCCGTAAAGGGCGGTTCACGCAAAAGTTAGGGATTTGAATAAGCAAATGACCGCGTTCCGCGTGGACTTTCATTGTTAGTGGTTTGGAGAACCTGAGGGCCGTTTATCTGAATCAATCTCTTCCGAAGCTGAAGCATCGGAGAAGTATCGAAGTCGAGTGGTCTTAGAGGGATCAACTCATAGTGTTCGTCTACGCCTCGTTGCCGACATTTGTATATACTGATGTATATTTATGTTTTATTTTTGCGCGGCTTCCTCATTCCAGGAGCTTGCCTCTGTTGTAAAACATTTATTTACCCATTCAGGGGTTCATCATCAATAAAATGCACATTATTCAACAATTCTGCTTGTCTGTTTAGCATTTATCTGTTTGTTTGCGAATGAAAACGCCGATGTTTTGTTGATAAAATGCGCATACATAAACTCACGGGCCTAGGCCCATTGATTGTTGAAACAATTAATTAACTGAATATTGTCACGAGATAATAACCTGGATATGCCCCTTTGAGGAGGGTATCTTGTCTGTTTGTTTGTGTTGTTGCAGGTGTAGCGCCTTCCAGACGATGTGCCATGCGCATCCCCGAAGCAGGGCGAGTCCTCCTTCTCCAACAGTGTTCAGTAGGCTCTCCTCCGCAGAGTATGAGCGCGAGATCATGAGCATTGATATGTCTTCCCCACGCAGAGATGATTCTCTCCCCCAAGCAGACGCACCCTGAAGGAACGTCATTTTCTCAGCTGGGTCGCTCGCCGGAGCTCGTATTCTTCCCCAGCACCGGGTCACAAGTGCAGATTTCATAGAAATGTTCGGGTGCTGAAGCTCGTGTTTTCCCCAGAGTCGCACTCTCTCCAGCGAAGCAGAACGGTTTCTCCTTCCTCAGCCGAGTTCGCAGATGTCCAAGAGAGCCGAGTCCTTGGAAGCTGATCAGACCATACTCAGTGTTTCCCCAGTGGAGTATGGAGCAGTTGAAGTCGTTTCCCCACAGAGTGGTCATCCCCAGAAGAGTTAGCCAAGACGATCGCGCAGTGCATTCTCGCGATTGATATCAACAGGTCCAGGTTCTCGTAGAGCTTCGTTCCCCTGCAGTAATCAGCTGAAGTTGTTTTCCCTGTAGCAGTCCGCGGAAGATCAATTCCCCAGACAGAGTCCGATTGATGTTGGCATGTCCACGTTCTCCTCAGCGGGATGATTCCTCTATCTGAGTAGTTCTTTCTCCTTGACAGGAGAATTTCCCCCTCGGCATTTATGTTGCTGATGGGATCGCGCATTGTACATGATTGCATAGCATAGTGCATGATTGCACGACATTTAGCATAAACGCATATCATTCCCACCGTGTGGGGCATAGCGCAAAAGTATATGCATCATAAGCATGATCTAGGTTACTACCATTCTTGTTTTACAGGTGTTCCACCAAGAGACCAGTTGCTCAGGACGATTCCTGATATTCTCCCCAACGAGGTCGCTTCCTTAAGATGATTCTTAAAGACCCCGGTGTAATCCCCACGGTCGCTCGCTCAAGATGATTTTTGAGATCCACAGCGAAGTCTCCAGTTCGTGACGATTATTGAATTCCTCAGCAGAGTCGTTTGTTTAAGATGACTCTTAAGACCTCAGCGCAGTTTCCCGAGTTGTTTGCTTAGGATGATTCTTGAGCTCCCCAGTAGCGTCCCCAGCAAGAGTTGCCCAGGAAGATTCCTGGAATACCTAGCAGAATGAAGTCTCCAGAATGGTTATCGGTTCGGGATGATTCTTGAAGGTGCCCGACGAAGTTTGTTTGTTCAAGATGATTCTTGAAGTCCTTAGCAGCGTGATATGTCTGCTCCAACAGTGATGTCTAGTCTGAAGACTGACTTCATAAACGCCTGAAGGCGATATCAGGAGGTTCCCGTGAGTTCAGATTTCCTTGTTGGTGAATCAACGTGTGGCTGAAGACAAGGTTCCAAAGTTTGTAGATATAACAAGATGATCCGTGTTGGTCTGAAGACCAAGTCAGTTGTCCTGAGGAGATGATTGATTGCGATCAAGTGGATAGTTTTTCTTCTGACTGAAGTCGAAGATGTTTCTCCAGCTGAAGCGGAGTTTTGCCTGAAGGCAAAGTGTTTGAATCCCCGTAGAGTCATGAATGGCTCAGGATACCATTTCTCTGACTGAAGTCACAGATTTCCCAAGCTGAAGCGAAGGTGCCTAAGGGCAAGGTTATCCCCAAGGTCACGAATGACCTAAGATTCATTTTTCGGACTGAAGGCCGAAGTATATCCCTGACTGGAGTCACAGACATTCTATAGCAGAGGCGGAGTTGCCTGAAGGCATATCCATGTATCCTTGAAGGACAAGGACCATTTCTTCAGACTGAAGTCGAAGATACCTCCTGCAGAGTTGCCGACGGGCAAAGGTTATATCCTTGAAGGCCAAGGATTCCATCTTCAGAAGTACTTGAAGATCTTTTCTAGCTGAAGCTGGAAGGGGCCAAGGGTCCAGGGTTCCATATATCTTTAATGTCGAAGTTCTACGGTGAACTCAATATGCAGTAGTATTCGGATGTTCATTATGGTTCTGAGGGTGGACCCCAGATCAGAGTGTGCTCGGTTAAGTCTCTCATTCCCAGCGGAGTAGTTTCAAATACGCAAGTGCACCTGTTGTTCCGTTTACTAGGGGCGAACTCCAGGTCATGTTGAATGTGTTTGACGGCGAGGTTGAATGTTTGTTTGACGGCGAGGTCAGATTACGATTGGTTCGACGGTGATGTTGAATTTGTTCGACGGCGAGGTTGAATGTTTGTTTGACGGCGAGGTCAGATTACGATTGGTTCGACGGCGATGTTGAATTTGTTCGACGGCGAGGTTGAATGTTTGTTTGACGGCGAGGTCAGATTACGATTGGTTCGACGACGATGTTGAATTTGTTCGACGGCGAGGTTGAATGTTTGTTTGACGGCGAAGTCAGATTATGATTGGTTCGACGGCGATGTTGAATGTGTTCGACGGCGAGGTTGAATGTTTGTTTGACGGCGAGGTCAGATTATGATTGGTTCAACGGCGATGTTGGATTTGTTCGACGGCGAGGATGAATGTTTGTTTCGACGGAGAGGTCAGACTCTTTAAATCCCCAGCAGAGATGATGTTTGTACGACGGCGATGTCGAGGGTCTCTCAGAGCGATGTTTGTTTCCGACGGCGATGTCAGATTCAGTTTTCCAGCGGTGATGTTGGGCATGTCAAGTTGATCCAGTCTTCTGACGGCGATGTTAGGTGATGCAGATCCTTTAGTTCTCCAGCGGCGATGCGGGGTATGTCAGACGTAATTCTCCAGCGGCGATGCGGGGTATTTTGACAGCTTTAGTTCTCCAGCGGCGATGCGGGGTATGTTGATTGTCCGACGACGATGTCAGATGTAGTTCTCCAGCGGCGATGCGGGGTATTTTGTTCAGTGTTGTATTTTCTCCAGCGGCGAGGCGGAGTGTTTTGGGTTATCGACGGCGATGTCAGACTCAGTTTTCCAGCAGCGATGTTGGGTGTGTCAGTTAATTCAATTCTCCAGCGGTGATGTTGGATGGTTCGTGCTCCAGCGGCGAGGTTGGGTATTTTGGTGATTCAGGTTCTTTAGTTCTCCAGCGGAGATGTTGGATGTATTGTTTGTTTCCGACGGCGATGTCAGATCAGTATCTCTCCAGCTAGTTGCCGTGCAGCTAGTATTGCAATATTCGAAGATTTGTTCCCCGCAGAGTACAGTGTGCTCATGCAGTTGGCAAATTTTCGGGTTTACCGGTATTCAATCGCCTCGCACCTTGATTGGTTGAGAGCCGTTCGCTTCTCACCCAGTCAGGTTCAAGCCGTTTGAATAGGGGCAGCTGTTGCACCCCAAAATTTGACCAACATTTATTTACTCATTAAGTGTTTGAAAGTTGATACCTTCATCAGAAAGTTCAAGAGATCCTCAGAAGAATTGGTTGGAACCAAGGTTGTGTGCTTCACAGCTTGAGAGTTGTGGGTGCTCCTCAGGTGATTTTGAGACTGTGAGAATGAACTTGATGTTTTGAGAAAGTTTATGGGATGTGTTGATAGCCATCATGAAGCCCAGAGAAGTCATTGTGCAAGGATTCAGAAAATTCAGCCATGGATGGTAGAACTAGGGTTTTGACTGGGTCGACCCTAGGATAACTGAAGATTTGGAGGAGGTTGAGACCAAATCCAAGGGCCATGAGATCATGGAATGATGTATGGATATGACATAAAGATGATTCCTAGACCAACTCATCATGATTGAGGAGTTTGAGAAGTTTCAAGTTAGGGTTTCCAAGGATTGTCAGTGAAAAAACCCTAATTTGGTCCCTATCTTCCAGGCAGTTTTAGCTCAAGATGTGAGTGATATCTCATCTTCCCCATAACATGAATGTTGTATAGCTTGTTCTTAGCTTTAATTTGAGTGGTGGAAGTCCTTGATAGGAGTTGCAGAGCTCAAGTTATGGTTTTGACAAATTACAGGTCAGCTGAGGTATGTGAATCTGGGTCCTTGAAAGTCACCCAACTTGCAGACAACTTTTGCCCTAGTAGGATGATTCCTATGATCTCTTGGTCAACATGAATGTTGAAGGGCATCTTCTTATATTTCTAGAGAGTACTATAAGTCCTTGATAGGATTTGTAGAACTCAACTTATGGTTTGAACAAGACAGGGGTATTTTGGTCATTTGGCAGTTATAGGTCATTTTAAGCAAAGGCCATATCTCCTATTTCCAAGCCTCAAATGAAAAAACTCAAAACATGAAATTTGTTCAAAATGGGATTTTAAGTCTTGAAATGAGGTCATGAGTTATTGAAAGAGCTTGTAGCAAGGATTTTCATGATTGGGTAAAAATGACCTAAAAATGGCTTATAAGTTTAAAAAGTTGAAGTTGGAAATTGGTTTAGGAGATGTACAAATCCAAAATGGGTCATCCAATATGTCATTTTGACTCCAAACAATATTTTAAAAACAATGGTTCAAGTAGAATTTTGATTTGAAGCTTAGAAATGGGGGTTACTTTGTAATTCTCATTCTTGCATAATAAGGCAACTTGATAAAACCTCACCAAAGGCAAGGAAGTGCATGTTTTTCACTCATTCTTTCTCAATATCTCTTGAAAGGAGATTTTAAAGTCAATTTGGCAAGCCTAACTCATGAGATATGGTATGATCAACATGTCATTAAAGGAGAAATTCTATAACTTTCTAACACTTTCCACAAGTTTCTAGATGGGTCTAGATTATTCCATGGATTGCTATAAGAAGGGTGAATCACAATGAGGCCAGGGTTGGTGATAATTGTTGGTGAGTGGTAAGGTTAGAGTGTGAAAAATTGAGATTCTTCCATTTGCATTTCCATAACAAACTCTCTTTCTCTTCCATCTCCATTCTGTTCTTCCACACAAACACACTACTCTGATCTTTAGGAGCAATTGCATACCAAATTGAAGGTAGATCCATGGAGGTTTGAAGCTGTTTTGAAGAAGTTGCAAGAAAGGCATATTGAGATCAAACACAAGATTCAAGCACTTTCTCTCAATTCCTTTGCATACAATACCTCTATCATCAATCAAAGATCCATTTTGGAGAGTTGCACGAGTTGAATTGCAAGAGAACTACCCCTACCATCATCAAGTAACAGGTTTGCAAAAGCACTCGAACCTCCTTATTTATGCACTTCTAGACTAGGTGGTTAGCATAGAACTATTAGAGACCAATAGGTTATCAATCATGGAAAGTTTGAGAGGGATTCAGGAGGTTTCGTGGCAGGGCACCAATTCTTGCAAGATTGTTAATGAGCTATGTAGGATGTATAAATGGATATGGTATTGTGTAGTTTGGTTAGGGAAACATGTAGAATAATTCTAGATCATTAGTTTGAAGTTCCATTAAGATTGATATCAGAGGGAAATGGTGGAACCATGATGATGGAGTTTTCTGTTGGAACGATACAAGAGGTTTCAGGGACAATTATTGGTATCATTGTGTTCATGGTATTCAGTAGCACAACTTTGCTCTTGGAAGCTCGTGAATTCATGGAGAAATGGAGGAGAACGATCGAGTGGAAATCCTTGCATGGGGTTAGGGTTTCTGCAAACCCTAGGGTTCATTTGGGGACGATGAAGTCCCACCGTTGGATGATCCCTAATGCTTGACTAATTCAGTCCATCGCACGGCCACGATTCTAGCTGGTAAGTGGAGGGAAGACTCACACCAAAACACTGCGTACCACTAATCCAAACGCGCCGTTTTGATTAATGGATAGACATGGGCCTCAGCAAATGGTTTCTATCCACACCTCCCATATTCCTGGCCCAATCAGAATGAACTGGGGCGCCTTACTTTTGACACCCCCTCCCCTTTATTTCTTATATTCTTTTATTTTAATTTCTTTTAATTCTTTGCATATTCAAAAATTCATAGAAAATATAAAAATCAATATTTTTCATTTCTTCTTTTTTTCACATATTCATGATTTTGTCTAGAAAATTAATAAAAAATAAAATTCCATTTTATTTTTCTTTTAATATTTTTTAGCATATTTTCTTGTAAATAGTATTTTTAACTGATTTTGTTTGATACTTGATTTTGTACAATTTGTTTTAGGACTTTCCCTTAGGATTTTTGAGCCGTTCTCTTTGGCATAGTTAGGTATTGAATCATAGTTCATTTAGAATTTAATTCTCAATTTGTAGATTAAAATTTGATGTAGTTTGATTGGTTGACATTTAGGTGTTCAAATTAGGGTTTTAGGTTGTATAAGTAGATTTGAACCATTTTGTTTTGGGGTTTATAGGCCAAATTAGTGTATGGGGAATATATGGGTTAAGGGTAAGTATGTATAGAGTCCCCTAGAATTTTTCTAGGATATTGTATGGTGTTTTAGTATTTTTAATTGATTTTTGAATGTATGGATAGTATGTGTGTTGCTTAAAGGCATAAGTTGTATTGTTCTGCTTGTTTTTCTTCTCTTTTGAGTGTGTGAGCTTTGGAGATGGAGTTGAAGACTTTGTGGATCATCATTGGAGCTTTGAAGACCTTGCATAGGAGTTTAGCATAGCTTTTGTTTGTTGTTTATAGGTTTATAGGTGCATAGGCAGAGCCCTAGATAGAATACTTTTGTTCAATAAACAAGGAGTGTCTTGTTCACCTCCTTCCTTCTCTATGACATAAAGTCCCTTAAGGGTATTCACCTCTCTCTTTTGGAGGGATTAGTGACCTTGCCCTATAAGGTAGAACTTTGAGAGAGCCTTTCCTTTGATGTTAAGTCCTCAATGGCATCCTTTGGAAGTCAGTGAGCACTGTAACATCCTCACCTCATCTTGCTGGCTGAATCTTGTTTGTTGGAGCATTTGAGCCATTGAAGATAGAAGCTGAAGCTTTGAAGAGGATGATTCCTTGAAGATTGTTGAAGTCTGAAGACTTTGTGAAGATCAAGTTGAAGATCCCTGAAGACAGTGAAGCCTGAAGGTGGAGCTGATCAAGAAGCTGAAGCTTAAGGGAGAAGATGAGTTGATACTCATGTTGTAGGGTTGATACCTAGAAAGCAAGTGATCTATAAAGTCTGAAGACTGAGTTGCTGCTGGAGGAGCTGAAGGTTTCTTCTGTTTTTCTTTTCTGTATTGTTTGTTTTGTCTGATTTGTCTGTTGCATTAGACTAGGTTCATCTAGAATAAGTTCAGTTTAAGAGCATGATTGCATTAGAGGTTGAGTTGCTCCCTCTGCTTGTATTGTTATTGCTTGGCTTTGCTTGCGGGTATTCGGTAGAGCCCAGCTCCCTTGCCCATGTGTTTATTTTGCTGGGTAGCATGTTTTCACTTTATCTGTATGATTGCAGTTTGCTGTATTTTGCTTGATAGTATGTTGTTTTATATTTCAGTATGATTACTGTTACTTCATGACTGGCTTGAGGTTGAGACGAGCTTGTGGAGGCTGAAGCCCCACACACATTTCCTCCCTCACTTGCATTGCATGCATTTTACTGTTAAAGCTGATGCTTTTGTCTGTTTTGGTGTATCATTGACATGACCCCTTAGGACTCTCACTTCCTTTGATAAGGATTTGATGATAGACTTTTAGGTTGAAACCTATGCATGACAACTTCTAGGAGTTCCCTGTTCAAACCTCAACCATAGGATGAATCCATGGCATGACAACAGTAGGACTTGATAGTCTCCCTCCTAGTTGGGCCTGTTCTCTTCTCATCTCAAACAGTTTAAGATACAGTAATCATAAATGATTTCTTTCGTACGTTACGAGCCTTAAGCTATCTGAGAAAGGATTGTGGGTGAGTTTCTTTTCCACAGTCCGGATGTTTAGTATGGTACCCTTTGGGTGACATGCGACGCATTCACTCTCAGGTCATAGTCTCTAGTGCGGTTGAAATCGCAAACACAATAAAAAACACTTCTTTCGTAAAAAACAGGAAATAAACCGTAGTTTCCCGAACTACGTGAGCTCTGATCTCTCATACCTGTTGAGAGTACGTAGGCATAAGATGGCGATGTCTTGGCGAGCTACCTTCCCCCATAATCCTTCGTAGGCCGAACTACGTTGACTCTGATTTCTCATTCTCTAATGAGAATACGTAGGCATAAAGTGCGACGCTTTGCCGAGTCATTTTTCTTTTCTTTTTCAGCCAGCCTTGATAGGTAGATAGAATAAAACCAACCCGTCCAAGTAAACAAACAAGCGAGGATCCCGTTGAGTACGACGGACGTGAGGGGTGTTAATACCTTCCCCTTGCGTAACCGACTCCCGAACCCAGACAATGGTTGCGACGACCTTGTCTTACCCTTATTCGTCAGGTTTTTCCGATCGTTTCCTTTCCCGCTCTGAGGGATAAATAACGAAAGGTGGCGACTCTTCTGTTTTGCCGGCACCTTATTTTCGCGAAAGCGACAGGTTTCACTACCTACGTGTACCAAAGTCTCAAGTGTCTATGCAAACCCAGCCCCAAGTAGTTTATACTAGCAGTCAGCACATCCTAAAACACTTCTAAGCGAGCGACCGATGCAAATAAGTGTATGATCTCCAAAAAGATGAAAAATCATGAAAAGAAAGCTAGATAGCCAAAAATATAAAGACACGTTTCCTTCTAAGTTAGGTGCTCCTCACCCGAGCATTTAGCCCAACGGCACGAAAACTCATTGAAAAATCAATGATATAAGCTTATGATCAATGAAGAAGATCAAAACAGAAATGAGATCATATTCACTAACAGGTCGACTTGCCATGAAAGTGTATGGACAACAGGCTTAATGTGATTGCGCTAGAACAAACAGGGTGAACTTGCCGCGAGAACCTTGATACCGAGCTACAGTAGCATGTCTGGGACCGATTTGCATAAGAAGGAGACATTCGAAGACTTGTAGTCCAGTGTCGTCATGGTACTCGTTTTGTTCTTACTAAGAATCCCGGTTTTCCCCAACTTTACGAATGAAGAAGCTGCCTCGTGCTTGCCGACTTTTTCCTGTTTTACTTGAGGACAAGCAAAGATTCAAGCTTAGGGGAGTTTGATAACACGAAATCGTATATATATTTTGATGCATAATTCAACTAAAGTTTAACTATTTTCGATCCGATTTCGGGTTATTTCCGTGTTATTTGTCTGATGTTTTGCAGGTATTTGATGATCATGTCTAAACAAGGCAATATGAAGAAAAGAAGCAATCTCAGATGAAATATGGACGAAAACCGGATGAAAACATCATGAAAAGCGTAGAATGTTGATTTTGCTGCTGTGACGACCGTCACAGCTCCATGACGGCCGTCACACATTGTGACGACCGTCATGCAGGCAAAAACGCCCCACTTCAAATGCACGTGAAAGAAGCAGTTTCAAGTCCCAAATAGTGGACCACTACTCCCTGATAATTCTGCCTCAAAGTCCACCTTCTTCAAGTTATAACCGTTAGAATTCCATTTCTATAAAAGGGGAAGAAGGGGAGCAGAGAAAGGGGAGCCGCATTCATACAACGAAGTGCTGCCCAATTCCATTTCCAGAGCAAAAGTTCAGTTTTATTTTCTTTCCTATTTTTTGTTGCCTTTCATTCCTTCTGTAATTTTTATTTTCGTTGTACGATCAAATTGGCACGAAGACCAGAATCCTGCCAACATTTGTGGAGGATCTGCCCAAAGGTCAATTGGAATATTTACAGGTTTCTCATTTCAATCGTAATTCAAGTTTTTATTATGATGCATGCTGTTATTTATTGTTTTCATTTATGTTTTACCTTTCCCAAATCCATGTCTGGCTAAGTTAAAGTAATCGATATGTAGTAATAATTCGAAAGGGATTTGATAATAACCGGTTGAAAATTGTCTTTTTCAAAAGTTGTTTATGGTCTGAGTGTTTAAAATTAATTTACTGAATAAACTTCGTCGCGAAAGCGAGAACTTATTTAAAAGTAGTTTTGCCACGAAAGTGGGAAATTAATTAAGGTACGAACCAACAAGCGAAAGCTGCGGCAAGACCAGATAGTAAACACTAGTCATTCATTTTAATAACAACGAAAGCACTTTAAAATGAATTAGAACTTAGAGATTTCCAAAAAATAATTTTAACCCCGAATGAGACACGAAAGCGTACATTTGGCCCTTAGAATTATGATTAGCGTCAATAACCATCGTGAGGCGAGAGTCTTCAGATCACCATTTTCTGCTTAAATAAACTCTGAAAAATATTTTGTATACTGGTAACTTGTCAAATCCCTGAAGAACATAATTACTGCATATCGATTCAATCAATTATAATTTAATTAACATTCTTAGTTCCCTTTAGTGACAATCTTATTCCCTTAAACATCATCTACCTAGCTAAACATAGTAACTCCCGAGAACACTAGTTTGATTACGAGTCCCTGTGGGATCGATATCTATTATTACTACGCGATAGATTGTGCACTTGCAGTTAGGTTGTATTAGACATAGAAAGTCGTGATCAAATATGAAAATGAAGCTATTATATATTTTGATTCTTATATTGATTATTATGAATCGTTTTATTGACTCTGCTTGTTAGAATGTTGCCTCCACGCGGGTAACGTGCAGATGACCAGGCTTAGCCGTGGATGCTGTTGAGGACTTTTGAATTTTCGGGTTGTTGGCCATTGTTGTTGATTTAGAGTGTCTTCCTCTGATAGTGTATTATCGGGTTGGGGTCTTTGAGTCAAATTATTTTGTTGAGTTTTTATTATGTTGATTTCCTTGCGGTAAAAGGAAAACTTTGGATTTTTTTCCTTTTTGAGTTCCGCTGCCATTTGAGCACTTTTGAGTAAATTTGAGAAAACTCGTTGCTTACGAAACATTGACCTTGATTTGAATTTATTGAAAAATGTACGCCCTTTTAGGTGATTTTTATGGTGTTTAAAATTATACTCTAATAAATTATATTCTTTTTCCATAATATTCATGGGGTAGAAAAGGGGTTACAACACCTGTCGAAGAACTCATCCTATCATGAGCGAACCAAGCACATTCAGGCGAGGCTGCACTTCGTCAGAGATATAATCGAGCATGGTGAAGTCCAGGTGCTGAAGGTTTTGACTGAAGACAATGCTACTGATATGATCACTAAGACATTGCCAAGTTGCAAGTTTTTCCACTGTATGCAGTTAATAAAGGTGCATGATGAAAGCTAGTTGATTCCCTGTTTGTTGAGTTAGATCCAAGGTGGAGAATTTTGAGGTTTTGAGTCAAACTCAAACTTTGTCGAGGAATAATTTTCATGTATTTTGATAGGAGACAAGCATGAAGTCGAAGATGGGTCGCATGTTGTGGTCGAAGGATACATATTGTAGTCGAAGCTATTCTAATATGTATTATGGAAAGTTTGTCGAATTTGACCTTGTGTTATGAATCTAATTGTTTAGTTAGCTTGGGTTGCAAGTTATCTACTTAGTTTATATATAGGCTAGATCACTCAGTTTGTTGATTGAGGTAAGATTGTGTTATTCACTTGTAATCTTTTGTAATATTGAAAAAGTGAATAGTATAGCAATTTGTCATAATCCTTCTTCCTTTTTCTTCTTTATCCTCTCTTATTTCTCTCTTTGTTATAACTTATTTCGTTGTTCATCCAAAATTTCTATTTCTCAATTTTGATTTGTTGAAAGGTATCGTTTGTAATCGCAACAATTATTATTTTTGAGATTATCTCAAAGTATCTATTATGATCAATATCTATTTGTTTGTTTTGGAGAAGTTTAGATGGAGACATAAAGGTGATACAAGAATATTTGAAGTCGAAAATTCAAATATAGAAAGATGAAACTTTTATTTTATGAGAAAATTCAAAAATAGAACATTTGAATGTTGAGTTGAATTCTCTTATATGTAGTTCTTATTAATACAATATAATTTTGTTACTATATTCATCCTTGTCATGGTTATAAATATACTTTTTACTCAAAGTATACTTAACAAAATTTTCAGTATGAAATTTTATATTATATTAATAATATTAAAAAATAAATTTATGAATTAATTAAATAATATAATAAAAGTATTTATTTAATGAAGTTCTAATGACACTGATTATAGTAAAAACTAATGAATTTTTTTTCATATAACTATAATTTTCAATAAAAATACCACTTTAGTAGAAAATATAAAAAATTTCTCAAAGTGACTATAAACCATCGTTGAGCCGCCATATGAAATGGCTGATGGTTTATAATCACAAAACTATGGAATGTTTTTTAAATTTCCTGTTAAAATGATTTTTTTAAATAGTTATTTAAAAAAATTCAAAACTGTAAGTATATAAGACCAGGATAACATAGAAATACATGAATTATCTGCGGATTTTCCTGTGGATCCACAGAAATACCTGCGGTTTTACCAGCGAATTTATATTGTGAAGCATCATTTCCTGCAAAATATGAGGTATCAGTAAAGGTCGCGGGAATTCCTGAGACTTTACCTGCGATTTTAGATTTATAATAATATATCCTGCGATGTTTTCCTGCGATTTTAGATTTATAATAATATATCCTACAATATTTTCCTGCGCTTTTAAATTTATAATAATATATCCTGCGACATTTTCCTGCGACTTTACCTGCTAAATTAATTACACACAAAGGTTTTAGCTGGGATGAGAAAATAACAGGAAGAATCGCAGGTCACACATTTCCTGCGGAAATTTTGTCAAAATCCGCAGATAAATTCACAAAAAAACAGAGTTTTACTAACGATATATAATATTTATTGTAATAAATTGAAGTTTTTTTACCCTAACTAGAAATTATTGTGACATTTATTTTACACTAGCAATATGTTTCATTATATTTGATACAATAAGTGGGTGTCACTCAAATACGAATTGTTATCTTTTAGTGACAAACACTTGCCACTAGAAATACTCTATTTTCCTGCGGTGTTTCCTGCCATTTTCTGTTTCCAACTACAACTTTCGTGGGTAACTAATTTAGTAGGTAATATCGCAGGTAAATTCGTAGGAAAGAATCGTAGGTAAATCAGCTAAATTCACATATAATATCGCAGGTAAATCATGAAGGTGAGAAAATACTTAGAAGGGGGGGGGGGGGGGGGGTTGAATGAGGATTTGGAAAATATTATGGCAATAAAAACACAATGATTTTTATCCTGGTTCGTTGAACTCAACTAATCCAGTCCACCCTATCAAGAGTGATTTGCCTTTCTCCACAAGGATTTAATCCACTATAATCAAACTGATTACAATATCAACCACTAAGAACAATTATCTTAGTCTTCTCAAGAACTACTGACCACAACTTGGTCTTCTCAAGGAACTTTTACAATCAAATGTAAACTAAACAAGTGTTTGAAATGCTTCTAAGAAAGCTATATCACAACTGTGATTTACACTTAAGTTTAAGAATGTATGAAACTATTCAGCAAAGAATAATAATTTGTATGAGAGCTTTGAGAGAGTTTTCAATAGTTTTATCAATTTTCGTCAACTAAAGAAAGTTGTTGAAGTCTTGCTTTTATAGTCAAGGAAGTCCAAGACGTTGTAAGCTTGAAGACCGTGTACTGCAAAGTAGCTGTAGCCTTTTGTCTTCACATCACTTGACTTTTCCTAGAAGTAG
The DNA here is from genome assembly GCA_963859935.3 of Lathyrus sativus. Lineage (NCBI taxonomy): Eukaryota > Viridiplantae > Streptophyta > Magnoliopsida > Fabales > Fabaceae > Lathyrus > Lathyrus sativus. The sequence continues at coordinate 273,329,222 of OZ012739.1, forward strand.
AACATTCAAAGAAATCCTTTTTGCCTGAGTTCTTGTGTCTAGCATGAAAGAGGAAAGATTCGTTTGGCATAACCAACGGATATAACTTTGAATAATCTTCTTCAACAAGTTTCTATTTCACAGCAATCAACATCAGAGCCTTGAGTGATCAGGGTCTTGATGTCATCAGAGTTTGCTGTATCAGAGTGTTGCAGCAAGTGTGCTTCAGCGTGAAATCAATTAGAGTAAAGTTTGGTGATCAGATCCTTAGTACTTGCAGCAAACAATACTATCAGAGTCTTCTAAAAAACAGTGCTTGAAACTCTTCATACAAAGTCTTCAGACTATGCTTCATATGCTTATGTAGCTTCTGCTTCAGAGTCTTCTGTAGGCAGTGCTCAGAGTCTTCTAATTAAGATGCTTCTGTAGCTTCTGCTTCAGAGCCTTGCGTAGTTCAACGTTCATATCCATTTTTGCTTTCAGAAGAATATTAAATTTAATATCTGCAGCAAAAATACTTGAACAAATTTAGAGTATATAATTTCTTAATACAAAATTTCATTAGTGTTATCATCAAAACATAGAGATATAACTAAGAACCAATCTGTGTTCTAACAATCTCCCCCTTTTTGATGATGACAAAAACATAAGAAATTTTGTTCAATAAAGAGATAAATATAACTCCCCCTGAGATTATGAATCTCCTCCTGAATTGAATACTAAGAAAGAATAGAAACTTCCCTTTTTGCATGAGTATTCTTTTCAGAATCAGAGCCTGAATGTTCAAAATTAGAGCTTGATTTGGATGAGCGTTTCAGAATCAGAGCCTGATTGGTTAACCTTGATCTGGGGATCGCAGAGTTACTCTAAAGAATTTTGTCAGATTTATCATTATAGTTCTGAAAGACTAAAAATTCATGTGAGTTATGATTTGATATGTCTGAATTCCATTCAGGTAAAGTTTATTTGGATAGTCAGAATTTCATTTTCTCCCCCTTTTTGTCATAATCAAAAAGAAAACTCTTAAAGACAAATAAAGGAAACAGAGAGGAAAGGTAGAATCATATAGAGAAAACATTCATATTCATTCATTCAAATCTTCAGATAAGAAAACATCAGAAGAGAAATTCAAAAACAAGTGCTCAAACAACAAATAAAGAAAACATAATCTAAGATTGTTTGGAGAGGAGCATCTTCAGAAGGTGGGTGATCTCAAAAGAAGATTCTTCTTGCTTGGACATCCACTTCTCAATGTTGTCAGTCTTCTAATCTTGCCTTGCTATCCAGGACTTTATCTCAGATTGACCAGCTTCCAGCACAACAATCTTATCTTCTAAGTCTGGGTTCTCTTTCTTAATCTCAGAAGAAGTAGACGAAGCAGATTCTGATGCAGGAGTATGAGCAGAGTCAATATCCATTGGAGTTGGAGATTCTGGAAGCACAAATTCAGATTATTTGTCCACAATCATCAGAGCTAAAGGAATTTCTTCCAGAATGACTTCAGAATCAGATCCTTCAAGAGTCTCAGAAATGGCAGACACTCCAAAAGATGAAGGAGCATCCTCAAGAAGCAATGTAGGAGATCTGGTCACATTCCAAAACATTGTTCTGGTATGCTCAGCGAATCTGATCTTCGCATCATCAGAACAGACACTCTTCAGATTTGAAGCAACAACATTGAATCTAGCAATGAACTTATCCCAGCATTCTTCAGAAGCTTCTGGATTGATACTTGAGAGACATTCCTCTTGAACAGAATTCAAACTAATCCTTATTTCTTTCTTGAAACTAGAAAATAAGGCATCAACATCTAATCTGGTTTTGGGTTTAAGGTAGGCTTCCAGAGGTGTTGGTTTGGGTTGTTCTGGTGGAGGTGGTATGGTAAAAGTTGAGATCATGAACAGAGGACGAGGATAAGAAGGAAAAGAGGGTTGTTCAGAAGATGAAGTGAAATTTCTGAATCTGGATGAGGATGAAGTTGGAAACAGAAATAGTTTCAAATTTGATGCAGAGGGAATGTCATCAAATGGTGTTGAAGTGTAAGGGGTAAAAACAGAGTTTTAAGAAAGCAGAGGTGCTGATGGAATGATATCTAGTTGTTGTTTAAGATAGGTTTCAAGAACAGATGGAAGGATAGTTGAAGAACGAGGTTTAAATGGAGTGGTAGGGTCAGAAGGTTCTATTCTGGTATAAAAGTGATTAAGTTTTAGATCAGAAGGAAGTGGAGAATTTACGTCTGGGTGAACATCAGATTCAGATGAATCAGATGAGGTAGAAGAGGGACAAGATGTGGAAGACACATCAAACAGAGTTTTGAGGGGTTGGACATCCAGAACCTCAGAAACAAATATGTATGATTCAGTAGGTTTGGGTTGCTCAGATTGAGGATTAGGTTGTGGATTAGAAGGTATAGATTTTGGTGGTTCAGATACAATAGGTTCAGAGGATAGTGGTTCATGTTGTTGTGGAGAAGGTACTTGTGATATTGGTTCTGCTGGAGTTGGTTCTGCTGGTGTTGAAATTTGTGGTTCTGGTGAGGAAATTACAGATGGTTGAGAAGGTGTTTGTTTGACAGATAGGGGAATATCAGATGTTTTAGGAGGTATTGGTTCAAATGGATACTTTTCAGATGGAGTTGCAATAGGTTGGGTTACAGATGGTCTAGCAGAAGGTTTCTTAGGTTTAGAAACAAGAGGAGGAGAAGGTGAGGGTGAAGGTATAGGTTCATGAAGAGTTTGATCATATGTTAATACCTCTTTTACAGTTTCCAGAATCTCGCCTAGACTTGCCTCTGGAGGATTGATCTCTTGCCTCTTGACTTTCTTAGGCTTGACAGCAGCAGCTTCACCAGTAGCCTTCCTCTTGGGTTTAAAAGGTTCTTCTGTAGCAACCTTTCGCTTCTTCTTATGTCTGGCCTTATAAAGATCTGGAGCAGGTTCACCTGCCTTCTGAACCAAATTTTCTGGTAGAGGGATTCCTTCATTCAGACAATCTGTGATGTAATTCAGAACAATCTCCCTTGGTTCATTAACAAAGAACATAGGGAAATTTGCAACTGGAACTCTTTTTTGAGTGACCTCTTCAGTGTTGAATTTCTTTGGAGCAGAAGTAACTTCTTCTTCTACAACTTTCATCCTCTGAAGACTCTTCCCGTTCAGAGGTTTACCAACTGCAGAGGCTAATTCTTCCTTCATTCCAGCTTCAACTAGATGACTAACAAGACCATTCTCAGTCAGAATGTCTGAGATAAGTCTTCCTATTGGAATCCAGTTTCTTAGCTTCAGGTGTCTGTTTCTGAACTCTTCCCTTGACTGTTTAACATGCGTCCACAGATGATTAAACAGAAGATATGGCAGATCCACCTTGGTGCTCTGACTCAGACAATACATGAAGTATAGTTGATCAGTGTTGACATAATCTGGAGAATTTAAAGCTTTTCTATGGTGAATGCAGCTCATGAAAATCTTAGCCCAGATCCTGTAAACTGGCTTCAGATCCTTAACCTTGTTAGAAGCTACTCCAGATGAGCAAACTTCTCTATATACTTCAGTCATATCCACACGTCCAGAAGGTAGATTAGTGACTCCATCAGTATCCTCATATCCTATGAGTTTCCTTATCAAAGCTTCAGTAATGATGATTTCTTTCCCCAAAACAAATGAAACTATGAGCTTAGGGAAACAAGATACATGTATCTAAAATTCCTTTACCAGGCGAGGGTAAACTGGTCACATTAGCCTTTCAAAAAACTTGGTCCAACATTGTGCATCAACAATGGGACGAAGATCATACCCATTTTCTGCAAACGATTCAAAACTAAATATGGACTCACACAAAACCTCCAGCTTGTCAACAGGTGTGAGTAAAGTTCTGATAGGTTCCTTAAAAGGGACAGCACCTATGTTTGATGAAGAAACAACAGCCATTGTAGATTGGAACTGAGCTGAGGTTGAAGATGAAGTAGCCATTGTTGAAGATGTTGAAGAAATAGGTTTATGAACATATTTGGGTTTGGGGTTTAGATGAAGGCAAAAGAACAAGCAGAAATGCATATAAGTGTTTGTGAGAGTGAAAAGTATGGAATGTTGAGATTTGTGGAATTTATAGAAGAAATTTAGGGCATACCAAAAGGTCACACGTTCAGCACGTACACAATTAGCATTTAATGGCATTTAATAAAAAGAAATTAATCATTTCAAACAATTAATGATTCTGACAATTGGGGGGAAAACGAGAAACCGAATATTCAAACAGTACCTCAAACGTCTCTTCAGTATTGTGCACGCCATCTTTTCAGATTCTGAGTGACACGTGTTTGCTTGCATGTGCTTCTAAAAACTCTTTGAGAAATGAAATGTTAGCCAACGTTCAGATCCTCTGAGACTTGTTAGTTCAGATACACTCAGAATTAATAATTCAAGAGATTAAATAAATGACAGATGAAATACTTCAGAGTTTAAACAATTTGCATCTGAGAAAGTTGCTTTTGATAAATATTATTCTGGACAAAATTCCATACCAATATTTTTCAGAATAAACTTAAACCTATCTTCAGCAAGGGGTTTTGTGAAAATATCAGCCCATTGATGATCTGTATCAACAAAGTCTAAATTTATAATACCCTTCTGAACATATTCTCTAACGAAGTGATGTTTAATTTCTATATGCTTAGCTTTAGAGTGTAAAATTGGATTTTTAGATAAGCATATAGAAGAAGTATTATCACAAAATATAGAAATATTACTCTCAAAGATCTGATAGTTTTCTAGCTGACTTTTCATCTAGAGCATCTGTGTGCTACATCCAGCAGTAGCAATATATTCTGCCTCTGTAGTTGATAGAGAAATTGTAGGTTGTTTCTTGTTGTACCAGGAGATTAAATTTCTTCCTAGAAATTGGCAACTTCCAGAAGTACTTTTTCTTTCAACTCTGTCTCCAGCGTAATCAGCATCACAGAATCCAACTAGTTTAAATTCATCAGATTTTCTGTAACACAAACCCACATTAGTAGTACCTTTCAGATACCTTAGAATCCTCTTAGCAGCTGTTAAGTGTGATTCTCTGGGATCTGATTGGAATCTTGCACACAAGCATACACTGAATAAAATGTCAGGTCTAGAAGCAGTTAAGTAGAGAAGAGATCCAATCATACCTCTGTAGAGTTTCTGATCTACTTTCTTACTTACCTCTTCCTTACCAAGAGTGCTTGTTGGATGTATTGGTGTCTTTGCTAACTTACTATCAGTCATGTTGAACTTCTTTAGAAGCTCTTTTACATATTTAGTCTGATGAATGTAAGTGCAATCTGGAGTCTGGTTGACTTGAATTCCCATAAAGAATCTCAATTCTCCCATCATGCTCATCTCAAATTCAGCCTGCATACATTAAGCAAACTCCTTTCCCAGCATAATATTGGTAGATCCAAATATAATATCATCTACATATATTTGAAAAATTAACAGATCTTTCTTAAATGTTTTACAGAAGAGAGTTGTGTCCACTTTGCCTCTGATAAAAATTTTCTCCAGAAGAAAATTGGTTAAGCTCTCATACCAAGCTCTGGGAGCTTGTTTTAAACCATAAAGAGATTTCTTAAGTTTAAAAACATGTTTTGGAAATTTATCACTTTCAAAACCAGGAGGTTGATGAACATAGACTTCCTCTTCTATAATCCCATTTAAGAAGGCACTCTTAACATCAATCTGATATAGAGTGATGTTATATTGTGCAGCAAAAGAAATGAGTAAACGAATAGACTCTAACCTGGCCATAGGAGCATAAGTCTCTGTGTAGTCAATTCCTTCTTGCTGGCTATAACCTTGAGCAACAAGCCTTGTTTTGTTTCTTTCAACTTCTCCTTTTTCATTTAACTTGTTTCTGAAGACCCATTTAGTTTCAATAATGTTGAATCCTTTTAGTCTTGGAACCAAATCCCAAACGTCATTTCTTGTGAATTGATTGAGCCCTTCTTTCATGGCAATTATCCAATCATTGTCTTACAAAACTTTATCCACAGAAGTTGGTTCAATAATTATTAGAAAGTATTTGCGGTAGTGCTTTATCGTATCCACATAGATTGAAGTGAATATATGTGTGCCGTTCAACGGTTTAGTAACTTAAGAATAGGGGGTTTTTAGAATGGTATCAATTTTGTGACAAAGGTTTGCAATCATAAAATCAGAACAAAATTCGGTTTTTAAGTTTGATAAAAGTATGTCAAGATTATGTTTCGTTAGTTTGTCCTAAATGTATCTATTAACCTAAAGATGTGAACGAAGTTCGAACCAACATAACCGCGTATCCTCGCAAAAGCGTTTATCTCTAAATCAATTTCGTGAAAAAGATGTTTTCGACCGTTAAATGATCTCTCTACCTAACACTCGAAACCATAGGCATTAAGATTGATACAAAGCGGATATCAACTTCAAATCTATATCTAGAAGATATTAGGTCAAGACTTGATAAGTTTATCTCTAACACAAACCAAATCATAAATGTAAAAATGGTAACAAATAACTTCATCTATATTGAATAACAACTTGTTCACATACATTAGATTAAGAAGAATACATAAATTCTGAACCAACTACTTCTAACCTTGACAAAAGGTATTTAGCTACTCATTTCCATGGTTTCTTGAACAACAAGTTTCGGAAGAAGGTTGATGAATATCCGAGTCGCAGAATCGATCTTGGATGAGAATCCACCTTCATTTTGTAAGATGTTGCTAAGAGATGAAGAAATGAGAGAATTATGGTTTTTTTAGTGAAGAAAAAAAAATGATCTATCCAAAAGTTCTTGAGTCATGATCCCAATAAAGCAATATATAGAGTACAAAACAGGCTCGCGCCCATTCGCCAGGCGAACAGAGACCTTCGCCAGGCGAACATCAGAACAAGGTACTTCAAAGTGCCTTCAGCAAGCAAACCTCCCTTTGAGATATCGCACCTTCGCTAGGCGAATCAACCATTTGCCAGGCGAACCTTCGCTGGCTTCACTCGCCAGGCGAACTTCATGCAGGTTTGCTACTGGAATAGCCAAGAGAAAAGCCAAGACTTCTTCGCCAGCAACTTCGCCAGGCGAACGGTAGCGAAACTTCGCTGGAACCTTCGCCTGGCAAACTTCCTGCCCTTTTGGTCTGGGAGTTTAATTTGAATTATTCGCTTTGGCTCGCCAGGCGAACATTCGCTGGCACTCGCTGAGCTTCGCCAGGAGAATGCTTTGATTTCCAACTTCTTCTGGGAGTTATGACTCATCCCTTCCAAGGTGCTCCTATTAGTGTCAATCCTATACACTAACAGCAATATTACAAGCACCATTCACTTGAATCACAACAAAATGAAACTAAGCAAATACAACTACTAATTCAAGCACTACTAGATAAAAAAAACAAGTAAAAATACTACTAATAAGAGACCAAATACAAACTATAATTAGAATCTAACAACTCTCCCCAACTAACTTATTTGCATGTCCTCAAGCATAGTATGCCTTTCAAAACAAAAAGAAGGATTTGCTCATGGACCAATTCAATCCAAGTGAAAATATTCGGCTCAAACAACAAGTGCAACAAGGCAAAAAGTTACACAATCCCACAATAGACAATGTACAAGAACTTGATTTCTAAAAACAATTCAAAACTATGCTTCCAAGAACAACTAAATCTCATGACATGTCATTCTACGCTCCACTTCGAAAAAGGATTGAAGCAAACGCGCATGCAAGCGCAGGACAAAAATTCACTCCAATGACAAACAATGCAATACTACACAATTCATACAAAATTATGGAAGTTAAAGATCACATAGGACTTAAAGGGTTGTAGCTTGGTCGGGTTACAACAAAGGGTCATTTATAAGGCCATTGAAACGAAATCGCCGATGCTTAAGAATACTCACTATACAAGTATTTACAACATCACCACTTTATTCACCAAATTCTTTCAAATGCAAACCTTCACAAGCTCCCTTACACAATTATTTTTCTTTTTCTTTCCTTCAAGCAAACATACTACTTTTTTTTCTTTTTCTCTTTTTCATATATTTTTTTCTTTAGATAAATTCTCTTTTAATCCAACCTTTGTTCACACTTCTTATACACAAACTTGCTTGAAGGCTTTTCACAACAATTTTTTCTATCTTTTTTTTCCGACTTTTTCCGTTCTCCCCAACTAAATTCCAACTCAATCCAAAGTGAATGTTCCAAGCTTTTACGGCAAGAAAAGCAGTTTAAGCATAACTCAAGGTTCAAGAAGAAAATAAACATTAGAAACTCACGAAATGAGCTTTAAACAAGAAGGCTCAAAAGGGGCTAACAAAAGTCACACTCCTTACGGGACGTGTATGGGAATGGTTGTGCTCAATACAAACAAGTGCCTTGATCCTCTCTAAAACTTCCACAAAATTACAAAGAACAAGAGCTAGAACATGAATTATAAGTATACACAAAATTCATCATCCATCCATAGCATATGTACAATTAAAAGGAGGATTTTTACATTTGTGATATAGGACCTAAATGACATATCAATCCTCAAAGTTGCAAAAAGAAGCAAAGTTAAAAAAATTGTTCAAAGGATAACAAGTTCTAAAACATTCTAAATTCTAGAATAAGGTAACTAAGTACCTTGTCAACAAATTTGTGAGAACGATAATATCATCGCCGTCCCACTTGAACGAAATTTTTGCATATCTACAAAAGACACTAAACGTCGACAATAGGGTGTTAATATATTCACAACCACCCTTGAATAAACTTCACATAAAACTTACTAAAATTAAAAAAAACTTAAACAATAAATAAGTAATTAAAAAAAACTCAAACATACTAATAATAATGTTGAATGATAAAATGGTGTATAACACCAACAATGTCAAGGGTACCTTAAACGGTACAAGTACAAAACAGAAATTCAATCCAAAGTACATCACAAAACAACTGAACGGAAATACAAGAAAACTTCACTTTGTAGCAAAAAGGAAACAATAAAACACAACAGAAATCACTCCTCCTCCTCGGACATGTCTAAGTCATCATCATCGCCGTCATCCTCACTATCACCATCATTAGCATCTTCATCATCAGCAACTACCTTATCACCAGCAGGGTCATCATCCTCTGCATCCTCTCCCTACCAAAATTGGGCCTGTCCACAGGCCATCCAGCATGCTCAAGGAACTGCTCCTTTGTCATCGTCGAGTGGGCACCGGTAGGCTCACGTATATGCAGTTGTAAAACCTGCATAGAGTCATGCAAATCACACATGGCTCGCTGTTGAGCGGCCATCCAATCCCAGTTATACGTGAAAAACTCCTGCTGAAATGGGTAGTAAGCAGGGGGAACCTGACCAGATCCAGAAGATCCGCGGGCTGTCTCTACTGCGAAAATCGGCGTCGGCTGAACAGAAGAGTCGCCACCGTGCGTTATTTATCCCAAAGAGGGGAAAGGAAACGCTCGAGGTAAACCTACCGCAAAATGGGGAAAGGAATGGTCATCGCAACCACAACCTGGGTTCGGGAATCAGTTACGCAAGGGGAAGGTATTAGCACCCCTCACGTCCGTCGTACTCGACGGGATCCACGCTTGGTGTTTATAAGGAAAAGGGTGTGTTTATCTATCTACGCTAGTGGTCAGTCTGAAAAGAAAAGAAAAGGACAGGACTCGACAGAACATACGCTGTTCTGGGCCTACGTACTCCCTCGTGCAATGGGAAAGTCAGAGTCAACGTAGTTCGACTACCTACGTCTAGACGGGGGGAAGGTTGCTCGCCAGGACATCGCGTCATGTGCCTACGTACTTCCACACGGCCTGGAAGATCAGAGCAAACGTAGTTCGGGCTACGCACGACACAAGCTGTTCAAGTGTTTTTTATGGGAAAATGCACCTTAACCAAGGGTTTTCACAGTCCAGGAGGACAAAAGGTTTTGATGTTTGTTCAAATCTTTTAACGGAAGAAATGAATTCACTTTCGTTTTATCCTTTATTAAGTGTTTTTCTGTTGTTTTGAGGAAGGAAAGAGACACTCTAAAACTATGGTTGAAAAGGGAAATCTACCTAATGTTATCATGCCTGGTTAACCAACCTAATGTCTATCATAACTCCTCCACAGCAGAGAAGTTAGAGCTCCTAAGGGATCATGGCAACAGAACTAAACAGCAAACAGGAATCACTGCAAAGCAAAGAAATACTGGAAATATGCATGAAATCAACAATCAAACAATCAAGGCGCAAAGGCTACAAACCACAAAGGCAAGGGAGCTCAGCTCTACCAAATACTAGCAAGCAAAGCCACTCAATAACAATCAAGCAGAAGGAGGACCACCTCAACTTCTCATGCACACAAAGCCTATTTCTAAGATGCACCTATCTCAGAAATATTTAGATGAACCCCTAAGACTAATGCAGCACAGCACCACACAAATCAAACAACACACAGAGAAGGAAAGGGCTAACCAGCCTGGCAAATTCCTATCCCAAAACAAGAAACTACCCCTGAGCAGGACCCCTAGACAAAACCATAATCAAACCCCTGAACAAAGCCCCTAATCAAACCCCTGAGCAAAAGCCCTGCACTAAACCTTAATCAAATCTCTAAGCAAAGCCTTAAGCGAAACCCTAAGCAAAACCCTAATCTACCCTAAAGGGAGAAATCAATCCCATTCTTCAAGCTTCAAGACAAGCTTACCAAAGAAGGTGAGCTAAGTAGACATGCCCATAGTGCCTCCCTCAGGAAAGTACTAGGAGGCTTCCACTTAGGAATCATATCCCATGTGGCTCAACAACTGTGAACAGTTTACATTCCTCCTCAGGAGAACCTAAACTCACGTGAAGGCTCCAACATCATTGGATACTTAAGAAATCCTACCTGAACTAAAAGAACTAAGTGAACAGACCCATAATACCTTCCTCAGGAAAGTAATAGGGGACCTCCACTTAGGAATCATATCCCATGTGGCTCAACAACTGTGAACGGTTTACATTCCTCCTCAGGAGAAACTAAACTCACATGAAGGCTCCAACATCATTGGATACTTAAGAAAGCCTAGATGAACTACAGGAACTAAGTGAACAGACCCATAGTGCCTTCCTCTGGAAAATACTAGGGGACCTCCACTTAGGAATCATATCCCATGTGGCTCAACAACTGTGAACGGTTTACATTCCTCCTCAGGAGAAACTAAACTCACATGAAGGCTCCAACATCATTAGATACTTAAGAAAGAGGTGAGAAGAAAGAATGAAAGACATCCATAGTGCCTTCCTCAGGAAAGTACCATGAATTTCCCTCAAACTTCAGGATCTCAAACCTCAAAGGAAGAGAGCAAGCTCCTAGACTAGGTCTTCAATCTATGCATCCTTGCAAGCTCCATCAAGTCTTCATCCAGCCTCCACCTTCAAGAAGAAACCACAGGCCCTCAAACCAAAAGAAACTATCTCTAAAGTTCAACCACAGTTGGACTTCAAAGTCAGAAGCCCTCAAGACTTCTCCTATTCTCAAGCTCAAGCAAAAATAACAGAACAACTCTTATAAAAATCTACCAAAAATATAGGGGAAACCTACATGCCTCTATGATCCCAATATCAAATCTCAAAGCCTAAGTCAACTTCTAAGGCTACTAAACAATCCCTAACATTGAATGGTCAAGGGTTAACCAGCAAGTTATGAGGTTTCTACTCTCTAACCCTAAAACAACATCAACCAATTTCTAAAAAATCTATGAAAAATCTATGGGGAGCATGCATTAGTCTAGTACAACATACTAAAAAAAGAAAAGCAAGATTCAATACCAAGCGAGAGAAATAAAATCAGCAAGGCAGACACATCACAAATCAATTACTCAGTACCAATTAAAATACAAAAATGCAAATAAAAATGAAAATGCATGATCAATTTAATATTCTTGCACCATAAAATTATAAATTGAATTATGAACCTATAGAAAAAAGAAGGGAATTAAACGGATAATCCTATCATTTTTTATGACATATTTTCTAACATGAATAAAACAAAGAAAATTAAAAAGAAAATAAAACCAGGGGGGTTGCACTCAGCAAAACGCCTCAGTTATTCCAGACTGGGCCCAAATATGGGGGGTGCGATTAGCAATTGGGGCCTAAGCCCAAACCAAATTCAGCATTCTCACAAACAGGGGGGGGGGGGCAACGAGTAATGAGGGGGTGTCCTTAACAATCTCAGATTTGGGCTTAACCCAATCCAAACCCTAACCCAACTACCAATCAACAAAACCACTCTTCTCCCCCAAAATTTCGTTCACTGTTCATCCCTAACCCTAATGCGCCGTTGCTCTCCCAAATTCCTCTCTGAAATCCTCTCAAACCACTCAATCTCTCACAAAAATCTGCAACTAAACCTGACCTAAATCTAACCAAACTTCAATTCAATCCTATACTCAACCTAGATTCCAGTTCAAACTAAGATGAATCCATACATTTCAACAATAAAAAAAAACGCAAACAAGGATCGAAGGATAACGCACCTGGATGTGGAATACGAACAGCTCGTGGAGTTCTTGATGCTTATTGAAGACAACTTGACGATTTCAAGACTTTGCACGAAGATCTTGGTGAGACTCCTGATGAGATTCTTTGGAGCTTGTTGAAAAGAGTTAAAGACCATTGATTTGTTTGTTGAAGATCCTTGAAAGGAGATCTTGATCTAGCTGGAGGTCTTGCAAACTCGTTGATGAAGACCCACACGAGTTTTCTGGAAATGGACGGATGAGCGGTTGAACGAAGAAGATTGGTGGTTGAGCTTCTTGATGAGTCCGAGCGAAGGTCCTTGGAGATCTTTACGAGGAAGATTAAGGAATCTGGAAATTCCTGATGAATATTGCTGGAAAACGTGAAGAACAATGAAGTTCTTGAGAGTCTTCTAGAAAACGTATGAAGGTCTATGAATATTTCTGGGAAAATGAAGAACTCGGTTGAAGATCTTTAAGATTTTTCTGGAGATGTGATGAAGGACGATGAAGGATCTGTGCGGGATGATGAAGATCTATGAGGAACCAGATGAAGGTTTAGATGGATCTTGATGAATCTGGGGAACTGGACGAGCGTGATGAATTTTCCGGCGAAACAATGCAGTTTCCGGCGAGTCTTGGCCGTGAAACAGTTAATTTTGATTTCTCCGGCGAACCTCTCTGGGTGTTTGCATGGCCGGAGAACTGAGGTGGCTGTGAGGATTACGCGTGGCACGCGGAGATGGAGAGAGAAACGGAGTGATGACGTGTGGCGGTACGCGTGGCGGCACGCATGGACTGAGGAGATAGTGGGACAGGTGGCGAGGAGAGAGGGTTGTGAGGTGGCGTGTGAAGACTGTGAAACGTGGTGAGGTGGAAGAAGAAGAAGAGGGACGCGTGGGGCCCCCTTATATAGGACACGTGGCTGGACAAAAAACAGAAAAACAAACAGACTGAAAGAGGATTGGGCCTCCAATACCTCTGGGCCCAGCGAAAATGACCCTAAAAATCTGAAAAATGAATTAATTTCAATTAAGAAAACTAATTAAAGCCTAAATGAAAACCTAATTAACTAATTAATCCTAATCAGACTCAATTAACTAAATGAAGACTCAATTAACTCTAATTAAAGTCTAACTAAATGATTAAAATCTAATCAAACCTAAAAAGAGAATTAACCATAAAAACTCTATTAATTCTAATTAATCTCTAAACTAATCAAAATATAAAAAAAAACCCTAATAATTCCTATTTAAAAATCTATTAAAATTCTACTAATTCTATAAACTATTATTATTCTATATTGTCTATTCTATTAAAATCAACACTAAAACTATTAAAACTATATTAAACCCAAAAAGAAATTAATATCTATATTAAAACCTAATATTCTAAAATCTATTAAAAACAATTTATAAAATTCTAAAAAGGATTTAAAACTATTAAAAACATTAAAAAAATCTATTTAAATTCTAGAAAATCTATAAAACCTATTTAAAATCCACCAAAGGCTATTAAATCCTAAAAAAAACAAAGGCAAATAACCAACATAAAAGAGAGCGCGAGACCAGATCGAAGTAAACAGTAAACCCCGGGCATCAGAATATCCCAAAAACCACCATGTAAGCTGAAAACACCGAGAAGCGCACAATTTCCCGAAAATAAAACCCTGATTATCTAGACTGGATCTGAAATATCCGGTAGATGACAACCAAGCTGTAACCCTGACATCCTCTGTCTGTGTACAAATGTCATGCATCTGATATGCGAATACGAATTAAACCACGAACCAGATAGGAGAACCGGTTGGTCAAATTTTAGGGTGCAACAGCTGCCCCTATTCAAGCGGCTTGGACCTGAATGGGTGAAGAGCGCTCAGCCTTCAAACATTCAAAGGTAAATGACGGTTGAATACCAATGAAACCCTGAAATTTGCCAACCGCAAAAATAAATTGCGCACACCACTGCTTGGGGAGAATTAACCAGGGAACTGATTTTCGTTGCCACAGCGACAACTAAACACCTATCCATCAACTTGCTTATGAAATAATCTGATATTGTCCATAGACCACCCCATTCCAAAGAAGTGAGCATACACTGAACAGTGAGAAATTGTTGATTCACTTACCAACCTTCCGTTCGTACCTGAACGAGCATCCACTAAACAGCGAGAAAATGTTGATTTCACTTACCAACCTTCTGTTCGTACCTGAACGAGCATCCACTAAATAGCGAGAAAAATTGTTGATTTCACTTACCAACCTTCCGTTCGTACCTGAACGAGCATCCACTAAACAGCGAGAAAATGTTGATTTCACTTACCAACCTTCCGTTCGTACCTGAACGAGCATCCACTAAATAGCGAGAAAATGTTGATTTCACTTACCAACCTTCCGTTCGTACCTGAACGAGCATCCACTAAATAGCGAGAAAAATTGTTGATTTCACTTACCAACCTTTCGTTCGTACCTGAACGAGCATCCACTAAATAGCGAGAAAAATTGTTGATTTCACTTACCAGCTGTCGCTACTGCGAAAATCGGCGCCGGCTGACAGAAGAGTCGCCACCGTGCGTTATTTATCCCACGGGAGGGAAAGGAAACGCTCAGAGTAAACCTCGCACAACACGGGAAAGGTATGGTCGTCGCAACCAAAACCTGGATTCGGGAGTCGGTTACGCAAGGGGAAGGTATTAGCACCCCTCACGTCCGTCGTACTCGACGGGATCCACGCTTGTTTTCGGCTATGTATTGTTTTTCTATCTAAACTATAGGTCAAGGGTTAAAAAGAAAATAAAATGAAAATAAAAATGACTCAGCAAAGTATCGCACTTTATGCCTACGTATTCTCGCCTGGAACGAGAAATCAAAGTCAATGTAGTTCGCCTACCTACGGGAAAGGAGGGGAAGGTTGCTCGCTAGGATATCGTATCCTATGCCTACGTACTTTCATACAGCATAAAAGATCAGAGCAAACGTAGTTCGGGCCACGTACGACACAAGTCTGTCTTGGTTGATTTTATTCCTTCTGAAAAAGGTTTTTCTGATTAACAGTCCCGGCAGACAAAAATGACGGCTTGATGAGTTCACGTTCTTTTACGAAAGAAGTGACTTTTATTGTGTTTGAAATCTTTATGGTATTTTCCTGTTTGTTTTGAGAAAGAAAGAGACAGAACTCTAACCTACGGTAGCGAAGGGGACCAGACTAACCTAATGTTATCATGCATGGGTTAAGACCTAGAGTCTATCATGCTCCTCTCTTGCGCAGAGAGAAACAGAGATCCTAAGGGAATAGACGGAAACAGAAACGATATCATATATACAATAAAGCAGTAAAATGCATGGATGCAGCAATACAAGCGAGGCAAGGGAGTCCCACTCAACCTCGAACCTAGAAAACAATAGGCAAAAGTGAACAGACTTCACTTTCAACCCAACGGGGTAAACAACAAACAATACAGTCCAGAAAACCAATCAATACATCAAGAATGAATAACAGCAGAAAAATAAACAGCCACAGCAGCTCTGCATCAACACCTATCTTCAAGTCATCTCCAATCAGCTACAAGCTTCAGCAAGCATCAATCCCCATCTCCACAGCTTTCCAGCAAGGTCTTGATCATCAATCTTCAGTCTGCAAGGGCTTTTCTTCAAGTCTCAAACTCCCAGGAGGAATATCAGTCAACCAGATGAAGTGAATGAATGTTAGACAGTTAATTACCTACCATGGGTGGTTCATCAACTATTAACATTAAACAGAAAGTTTCTCTCAAAAGTTCTATCTTTCAAATACATTCACTGATCCTTCCAAAGGAAGGAGGTGGATATTTGAAAGAGACTTTGAATCATTGAGAAAGGATGGATGCAGACAAGGCATTCCATGTTTGAGAAACAAGCTTTCTAATCTAGGGCTCTGCCTAGCTCCTAAATCCTAATCTCCTCAACAACTGCTAGCAGGAATCCCCTCTCCAATCCCTGGAAGTTGGTCTTTAGGCTCTGGATCTCCAATGGTCTTCATCTCCTCAAGTCTTCAGCTTCCCCAATCCCCAAGCAATCCCAATACCCACACAGACAAGCAATAATCCCCAGAGGGCACACCACACCAATCAATCAAATATAGACAGTAATATATCAATAGCAGTAGGGGAATCCTAGTGATTTCTAAGGGGAACTATCCTATACCCATAACCCCTATAGTCCATACCCCAAAACTCAAATGAAAACTTCCTAAAAGAATTAAACTATCTCACCTAAGTTGATTTAAAACCCTAATTTTGTTCATGTTATTCAAGCCTAAACCAATCATCTAAAATTAATTTCTAAAAATACGAACTAAATTGCATATACAAGCTAACAATGTCTATTAATCAACCTAAATAGAATGAGTGAAAAATATTAAAGCCACTAATAGAACAAAAATTATCAAAATCATGTATGAAATGAAACACTTAAAATATGCATTTATTTGGAAAATATGGGAAAAATATCAAACAAAAATAAAATGCAATTTTTATTTTTTTATAATTTTCTAGACTCTTTAGAGAAAATTATGCAAAAAGAATCATCAAAAAATAATGATTTTTCAATTTTATGTGATTTTTATAAAATGCATGAAAAATTGAAAAGAAATTAAAAAGAAACATAAAGAAATAAATGGGAGGGGTGAGAATAGTAAGAAAACACAAAGGATACACGTTGGGCCCAGCAAATGAGGGGTGCAAATATGAATACAAGCCCAATGCCGCGTTAATGAAACGCTGCGTTTCACGTGGCTTTGTAATTCCCTCCAAAATGCAGATTGAATGCCAGCCCTTGATCTTGAAGTCAATTCAACGTTTTCTTTCCCATCCAACGGCCATTGTGTTTCTTCCCCAAATGAAACCCTAGGTTCAGGTTTTGTCCATGCCATGCAACCAACTTCTAATGATTCGTTCTCCTTCCCCAAGCCATGAAACAACACGATCCAAAAACCAAAATTGATCCCCTTCTTCCCCTCTATCCATCCATGGCCATAGTTCATCTTGAAACAACCTCTAACCTTCAAACAGAGAGCACTAACACACGGGTACCACCATGAATACGTGCCCTGCAACTTCATTAAACCTTGAAATTCTTGATGTTAACTTGTTCTACATGCCACCCTGAGTACACTAAGCTATAATACACGCTTTAAAACTCCATAACCAAAGCTTCCTTGATCTTGCAAGAATTGATACCATCTTTCGAAACTTCATGAAATGATCTTAAACTACTCATGGATGATCCCTAGATTGTCTCTATTGCAAATAACTTAAGATCTAACCCTAACAATGGCTAATCATGGTGATTCGAATCAAATTGCATCCTTACCTAATGGATATGGTGATGATGGTTATCCCTCGTTTCAACCCTTGCCACTTGTGCTAATTGATCCTTGGATGATGGTGATGATTCCTGTGAAGAGAATTGGTGCTTAAATCCCTTGAGAATGGCAATTCACACCTTCATGCAAGTTGGAGTGATGAATGGGAACCAACAATCCAGCCACGAATCCTTGAGCCTTCTTCTTGCTTTTTACTCCACAACAATGGAGGATGATGATGATAACAGAGATTGAGATGATTGGTGAAGCTTCAATGGAGTTTGAAGAGAAAATGCAAATTGGAGTGAAGGATTCAAAGTAGTGTTTACAAGTTCAAAGAATCACCAACCCATGCACAAATAGCTTCATTTCCTTATATAGGAGAGGATTAACAGAATGAGAAGTTTCTAGATTGGTCCTAGAGGGATCTAGAAGCTTATGGAACTTTCATGAATTTATCATTTGATGGCATTTTGAATCATATCATATCATGCTTGCACCTTGGGTAAACTTGAGTGAAAATCTCCTCTCATGAGATATTAGGAGTGTATGTATGAAAAACCAAGCTTTCCTTGCCTTGTGTTAAGCTTTACCATGTTGCCTTATGATGTAAGAAACAAATTTACAAAGGAAGTCCAATTTTTAAACCTAAACTCAAAAATGTGGCTGAACCAATGTCTTTAAAATGATGTTGGGAATAAATTTGGTATATTGGATGACCCATATTGGCTTTGTAGATCTCTCAAACCATTTTCCAACTTGAACTTTTTCAAGTTATATGCCTTTTTTAAGTCATTTTTCACCACTTTTAAAATTCCATGCTCCAAGCTTTTCCAAACTTTCAAACCTTCTTTTCTAGCCTGAAAATCCCATTTTGAACAACTTTGATTTTGTGAAGTTTTTCATTTGAAGCTTCCTTGTATGAGTTTTAGGCATATGCTATGAATGACCTGTAATCACCAAATGACCAAAATACCCTTTGCTTTCAAAGACCATAAGTAGAGTTCCACAAATCATATGAAGGCATACTATACCATTCTAGAAAGCTAAAACAATTAGGAACAACTCTTATGTTGACAAGAAATTCATTTGAAATCTCCTTGAGGGGTAAAAATAGCTTGGAAGTCAAGTCACGTTTACAGACAAAATTTCAGATACCTCAGATGACCTGTAACTTGC
Source organism: Lathyrus sativus (assembly GCA_963859935.3). Lineage (NCBI taxonomy): Eukaryota > Viridiplantae > Streptophyta > Magnoliopsida > Fabales > Fabaceae > Lathyrus > Lathyrus sativus. The sequence continues at coordinate 273,348,199 of OZ012739.1, forward strand.
AGGGACCATAACTTGAGTTCTATAAATCTCCTTGATGTCTTCCACCACTCAAATTAAAGGTATTGAGATCCTCTACAAGTTTCATGTTGTCCAAGGATCCATTTGAAGCTTGCATTTTGACTTATCTTGCTTGGAAGTTTGTCCTAAACTAGGGAATTTTACATAGAAACCCTACTTTAGAAACTCCTCTTCTCCTTGATTTCTCTTGAATTCTTCTTAGCATAACAACATATCCTTATTCTTCATGCCAAATTATGAACCCCACATCTCTCCAATAGCCCTTAATGCCTTTCAATCAGTCAATTAACCTAGAGTTGACCCAGGGTTGACCCAGATGAAACCCTAGTTGACTGTCTTCAACTGTAATTCTTGTGACTTCACCAATGACTTGTCTCCTTCTCCAAATGGCTTTCTAAGTCCTCCAAGAAGTCTAGATACTCCCCATGCTCAGCCCACAGCTCACCATTTCTTTGTTGATCCTCAGACACCCTCAGTTAGGAGATAGATGAACTGCTTGATCCATTGACTTGATAGCTTCCAAATTCTTTCTGATGACTTGAATGAGATTGAATTTGAATAATAACCTCTTGATAGGCCTCTAGAGATGAGAATAATGAGTGGTCCCCTGTTGGATGACTTGCCCATGCTATGCAATGCAGATGAATACATGACTCTATATGCAAATGCTAATGATATTGAAACATAAACCAAGTGAATAAGGTTGAGCAAATTTTAGGGTGCAACAGCTGCCCCTATTCAAGCGACTTGGACCCGATTGGGTGAAGAGCCCGGAGCCTTCAGACATTCGCGGTACGAAACGGTTGAATACTAAGAACCCGGAAATTTGCCAACCGCAGAAATAAACTGCGCCCCCGCTTGGGGAACGACCTTCATCGACTGAATTTAACTGTTACGGCAACCCACTGAACTCGTGCGACGTGCTGGGGATTATTTTCATCGTCCTGAAAAAAGATTCTATCATAACAAGGATAGAACTCGTCCACGTTAGGACTCCTGTTTTGTCAACACAAAGAAATCTCAACTAAAACTTGTCCACGTCAGGACTCCACCTGCTGTCAGCCCGGAAAAAATCTCGACAACTTCGCTGGGGATAATTCGTCTACAATACATCGTCCACGTTAGGAATACTCTCTTCCGCGTTAAGAATAACACCGTCCATGTAAGGAATCATCTCTTCTGTATTTGTCCACGTTAGGACTAAACTCTATGGGTTAGGAATACATCGTCCACGTTAGGACTCACCCTTCCACGTTAGGAATAAACTGTCTTTCTTCGTTAAACCCTTCCCCATAAGGAATACATCTTCTTTTGATTTGTCCACGTAAGGACTCCATCTTTCCACGTAAGGAATACCTCTTTCCACGTAAGGAATCCAATCTTCTTTTGATTTGTCCACGTAAGGACTCCATCTTTCCACGTAAGGAATACCTCTTTCCACGTAAGGAATCCAATCTTCTTTTGATTTGTCCACGTAAGGACTCCATCTTTCCACGTAAGGAATACCTCTTTCCACGTAAGGAATCCAATCTTTCCACGTAAGGAATTACCTCTATTTTTCCACGTAAGGACTTAACTTGTCCATGTAAGGACTACATCTTCCACGTTAGGACCCACCTTTCCACGTTAGGAACAACTCTCTTCTTGATTCGTCCACGTAAGGACTCCAATCTTTCCACGTAAGGACTAAACTCGTCTTTCCACATAAGGAATAATTTCTTTTCTGAACTTGTCCACGTCAGGACTAAACTTTCCACGTAAGGAATCAATCTCTTTCCACGTAAGGAAACCATCTTCTTTCCACGTAAGGAAACATCGTCTTTCCACGTAAGGAATCCGTCTTTTCTTCCACGTAAGGAATGCCCTTGATATGTCCACGTAAGGACTCCATCTTTCCACGTAAGGAATTCAAAAAAAAAATTTTCACGTAAGGAAACCAACTCGTCTTTTCTGCGTCTGTCCACGTCAGGACTGGACTTGCTTTTCCACGTAAGGAACTGAAACTTCTCTTTCTCTTCCCCGTAAGGAAAAGCCTTGTCCACGTCAGGACTCCCATTTCGTCTTGATTTGTCCACGTAAGGACTCACCTCTTGACTCGCTGAGGATAAAAACTTGTCCACGTCAGGACTTGCGCGTCTTCGACTGGCTGGGGAAATAAGACTTGTCCACGTCAGGACTCACACTTTGCCATCAGCCCGAAGAAGGATAAAATTGTCCACGTCAGGACTCTCGCATCTTGTCATCACAAAGAACTGCAAACTTGTCCACGTCAGAACACCCCTTTCACCATTACGAATAAAGCTATTTGCTGAAAATAAATGGTCCACGTCAGGACACCAGCACGAAGAGTAACCAACTTTGTCAACTTTATGACATCGCACTCGATCAATACCGAGAGCTCGAATCTGCCCACGTTAGGACTAACACATATCGTCACCTGGAAGGAATGTCCACGTCAGGACTCCACACAATAACAATTCTGAAAAATCGAACCTGTCCACGTTAGGACTAACACCTCTTATCCGCTCGAGGAAATAAAATTATCCACGTTAGGACACCCACTTCTCTAGCACGAATAAAACTGTCCACGTTAAGACTCATCCCTCCATCGGTCCGCAAACTTCTCATCACTGACGTTACAGCAACTTTGAGGCTGACTCTACTGGGGATATTTGGAAACCAAACTACCAGAGGCCTGTTCTGATAACTGGCGGTAGCCTCTGAAATCCTGATTCATGAAACCTTTTAATGCTGACGTAACAACAACCTTGAAGGAAACAAATCGCTGGTCGGACTAGAGAAACTTCAACCAGAAACCCTGGCGGGGAAATAAGTAACTCTGCTTAGGGACAAAGAAAAATTTATCCTGCTGACTCTGTAGGGAGTAGTGCCGAAGCTGACACTTCGTCGAATATCTCACGCCGAGACTTCGAATGTTTATTGATTCACCCGAGCGAGGGCTCTCTCTACCTGCAAAAGGAACAATACTTGAAACAAAAGGTTAGCCAACCTAGTTTATGTTTCAAAATGCGTGCGTTCGACAATGCTGCAATGCTCCATTCAACATGGAAACGCTACGCTTTTATTTGTGGATGCAAGTATGATACTATATGCAAACGCAAATGCAGACTCGAACTGCTGGGATACAGGAACTGCTTCAACAAAATAACTGCTGAAGATGATGCCGACTCCGCTGAGGATAGCCAGATGCCACCGAGCTATCCCAGCAAAATAAATGCTGGGAGAGTGAAGTCGACTTAGCTGGGAAATTGGGAACTTAAACCAAGCACCTCGTTGAAGTAACACCCTACTGGGGAATATAACTCTGCTAGAGAATAGCAGATGCGCTTCTGCTGGAAAGTGAATGGATATCACACGGTATTTTGACGAAATAAATGCCAGGACCCGCACCAACTCTGTCGGGGATAGTCTCAATCTTCAAGTTCCACTGGGAGGAATGAAAGCCCTTGCTAAAAAGAGAACTCCACTGGGGATGGGACGATTCTCTTGGGGAAAATCCGTTGATTCCGCCAGGGGAGAGTAAATGACCCTGCGGGGAAAGGTAGAACTGCCTGAATAGAGCTCACAAATATTAATCTTCTGCGGCTAAACCACTCTGCTTGAGCCAAAGAATCCTTCTAGGGGACACCACACTACCTGAACACAGCCTATAATTTTGGAATCACCAATTCTGCTGAGAATAAATGGCCTTGTTGGAACATGCCTTCTGGATAGGCTACGACTAGCTGGGGAGTTCTATCCTTCTTTAGGAAGAACATGCATGACCTGCGTGAGGGTCGAGTCTTTTATTACTGCAGTCTCTTGATCATCTTCCTCGTACGACTATGAACCCTGCAACGACACAAACAAGGCAAGACAAGCCTATACAACCGAATCAATTCAGGTTAGTGACATTATTTTCAGTTAATTCAAAGCTTTAGCAATTGTTGGCAAGGGCCAGTGATGTTATACACATGCTAGTTTCAATAAACTTAGGCGTTTTATCATGCACAAAACAGTAAAGAACTAGCATCAAGTACTGAATAACATATTTTATTGATTGGGCCCCTGAATGGGCGGAGTTTTGTACACGAGATGTAACTCCTGAAAAGAGGAAGCTACGCAAAGAAGATATACAAGTATGCACAAGAAGCATTAAATATTGTACACATGTCGGCCACAGGATGCAGACGAACACCACGAATTGATCCTCCTATGACTCATCCGACTCTAATGCTTTCCCGGTATCCATACCTCCGAAACGGTTGTATCTGATAATCGATCCCTCAGGCATTCCCCCGCATTGATGCTCGGTGTAATATCCAATTCGGACCACAATCATTTGCTTTTTAAATCCCTAACTTTTGCGTGAACCGCCCTTTACGGGTTTTCAATTCACCGGGATACCCCTTTTTGCCGAAGCCGCCCAGTGTAGGTTTTCAACTTCGCGGGTGTACATTTTTCAATTTTATCCCTAACTTTTGCCCGAACCTTTTATTCTGTTTTTGGTTCGCCAGGATGCCCCATTTTTGCCTGGACTCTCTTTTTTCTGTCCAGCGGGTCTATTTCAAGCAAAGTATTTTTTAACTGCGTCCGAATTCACAGGCGACGTGAAGTCTTCACCGTCCATGGTGGACAACAACAACGCTCCTCCTGAAAAGACTTTCCTGACAACGTATGGCCCTTCGTAGTTGGGGGTCCACTTGCCCCTGTGATCTGCTTGCGGCGGGAGAATCCTTTTCAGCACAAGGTCGCCCGTCTGAAAGCTTCGCGGATGTATTTTCTTATCATACGCTTTCTTCATTCGGCTCTGGTATAAACGACCATATGCTAGAGAAGCTAGCCTCTTCTCATCCATCAAACTCAATTGATTCAACCTGTCTTTTACCTATTCTGCCTCGTCCAGCTGAACATCTCGCAATACCCTCAGAGAAGGGATCTCCACTTCCAATGGTAATACCGCCTCCATTCCGTACACTAATGAGAACGGGGTTGCCCCGGTTGATGTGCGTACCGTCGTACGATAACCGTGCAAAGCGAAGGGTAGCATCTCATGCCAATCCTTATAGGTCACCACCATTTTCTGAACGATCTTCTTGATATTCTTATTGGCCGCCTCAACAGCGCCATTCATCTTGGGTCGGTACGTGGAGGAGTTGTGATGTTCGATCTTGAAATTCTGACAGAGCTCCTTCATCATTTTGTTGTTCAGGTTTGAACCGTTGTCCGTGATTATCCGCTCGGGGATCCCATATCGGCAAATGATATCTCTCTTGATGAATCTGGCCACCACTTGCTTCGTTACATTTGCGTAGGAAGCCGCTTCCACCCACTTGGTGAAATAATCGATTGCTACTAGAATGAACTGGTGCCCATTAGAAGCTGTCGGCTCGATCTTTCCAATCATATCAATTCCCCACATCGAGAATGGCCATGGCGATGACATCACATTCAGAGGACTCGGAGGCACATGGATCTTATCAGCATAGATCTGGCACTTATGACACTTCCTCGCAAACTTGAAACAATCAGTTTCCATAGTCAGCCAAAAATAACCTGCCCGCAGCAGCTTTCTCGTCATAGCATGCCCACCAGCATGCGTACCAAAGGTACCTTCATGTATTTCTTCCATGAGTAGCTTCGCCTCTTTCTCGTCTACACAACGCAACAACACCAAATCGTGGTTTCTTCTGTATAACACGCCATCCGGATTCAAATAGAAATTACCCGCTAATCTCCTAAGAGTCTTCTGATCTTGACTGGACGCCCCAGCCGGATACTCTTTACTCTTCAGGAAATTAAGGATATCAAAATACCACGGTTTATCATCGGATGCTTCATCAATAGAAAATACGTACGCTGGCCTGTCAAGCCGAGAGATAATGATTCGGAGAGCCTCGTTCCAAAAGTTGACTTTGTACATGGAAGACAAAGTGGCCAGGGCGTCAGCCATTTGATTCTCTGCCCGCGGTACATGATGCAACTCAACTTTGTCAAAGAAAGGAAACAATCTCCTTGCATAGTTCATGTAGTGTATCAAGTTGGGCTGACGCGTCTCCCATTCCCCTTTTATTTGATTCACCACCAGAGCTGAGTCTCCGTATACGTCCAGATGTTTGATCCGCAAATCGATGGCTTCTTCAAGCCCCATTATACAAGCTTCGTATTCGGCTTCATTATTGGTAACGGCAAAGGTCAATCGGGCAGTAAACGGGATGTGCGACCCATGCGGCATAGTAATGATTGCCCCTATTCCGCTACCGTAAGCGTTTACAGCTCCGTCAAATATCATCTTCCATTTGGAACCCAACTCTGGTCCTTCGTCTGGCAACGGCTCTTCACAATCTTTCATCTTTAGGTACATGATATCCTCGTCAGGAAAATCAAACCTCATCGATTGGTAATCTTCAATAGGCTGCTCAGCCAAATACTCAGACAACACACTCCCCTTTATTGCCTTTTGCGAGACGTACTGGATGTCATATTCAGTCAAGACCATCTACCACCGGGCAATTCTCCCTGACAACGCCTGCTTTTCGAATACATATTTGATAGGATCCATCTTCGAGATGAGCATGGTTGTATGATTCAGCATGTATTGCCTCAAACGCTTGGCGGCCCAGGCTAGCGCGCAACAAGTTTTCTCCAGCATTGAGTATCGAGATTCACAATCTGTAAATTTCTTACTCAAGTAATAGATTGCATGCTCTTTTCTCCCTGTCTCGTCGTGCTGACCGAGAACACAACCCATGCTTCCCTCAAGAACCGTCAAATACATAATCAAGGGTCTCCCTGCCACTGGGGGTATCAAAATAGGAGGCTCCTGCAAATACTTCTTTATTTTATCGAACGCCTTTTGACAATTTTCGTTCCACGTTACAGCTTGATCTTTCTTCAATAACTTGAATAATGGTTCACACGTAGCAGTTAGGTGAGATATGAACCGAGCGATGTAGTTCAACCTCCCTAAAAACCTGCGCACCTCTTTCTCTGTTTTAGGCGTCGGCATTTCTTGGATCGCCTTTATTTTAGCAGGATCGACCTCTATTCCTCTTTCACTTACGATAAACCCCAGCAGTTTACCCGATCTCATCCCGAAGGTGCATTTGTTAGGGTTCAGCCTCAGCCTGAACTTCCTAAGCCTTTTAAATAATTTCAGCAGATTCACCAGATGCTCTTCCTCCGTCTGGGATTTGGCAATCATATCGTCAACATAAACTTCGATCTCTTTATGCATCATGTCATGGAAAAGAGTCGTCATCGCACGCTGATATGTTGCCCCAACATTTTTCAAACCAAAGGGCATCACTTTGTAGCAAAATGTTCCCCAAGGCGTTATGAAAGTAGTTTTCTCCATATCCTCTGGCGCCATTTTAATCTGGTTATAGCCTGAAAATCCATCCATGAAGGAGAATATGGAGTATTGAGCGGTATTTTCAACTAACACGTCAATATGAGGAAGTGGAAAATCGTCTTTTGGGCTTGCTTTATTCAAATCTCTATAATCCACGCACATTCGAACCTTGCCATCTTTCTTTGGCACTGGTACGATGTTAGCAACCCATGAGGGATACTTTGTCACAGCCAGGAAACCGGCGTCCCACTGTTTTTGAACTTCCTCTTTGATCTTCACTGCCATATCTGGTCGAGTTCTGCGAAGCTTTTGTTTGACGGGCGGGCAGTCTTCCTTCAGTGGCAGACGGTGCACCACCATATCTGTATCGAGCCCCGGCATATCTTCATATGACCAAGCGAATACATCACTATATTCTCGGAGCATTTCAACCAGTTTTCGCTTGATATCACCCTGCAGTGCGGCCCCGATGCGGATATTTTTCTCAACCCCTTCCGACCCCAAGTTGATAATTTCGATGACCTCGTCGTGAGGCAAAATGGCTCTTTCCTCCTGCTTCACCAACCAAGACAGCTCTTCAGGAACGTCACTATCTTCGACAACCTCTTCTTCAGCCTGAAATACCGGGTGCTCAAAGTCGGGACGAGTCATAGGTGGTTCAAAGACGTCATCTGAAAATGTTGTCCTGCAAAAGGAATGGTTAAGTGCTTCAAAATGCGTATAAAGCGAATAACCACGTTGCTATTTTATTGAAAAATATAAAACAAGAAAGACAGGGATTACGGTATTTGCACATGAAAAAAAACGCCATTTATTTAATGAATAACACGCAATGTTCATAACAACACAGCCCTAAGCACATCCTGATGCCCCGGGCAAGACATCAGATTATTCAACAATTAATAAAGCAAAGCATTACTGTTTAAGAGTCACAGGAACAAGCTCCTGAATAGACCAGTTGCACAGTCCTTGTCCTGGTGTGCTTGGCTGAATCCAGGCATCCATATCACAATCGCTGTCTCCTTCGTCAGACTCCGAAGCAGCATTGACGGTCTCATGACACACTCCACTGGCAGAGATAGTTATTGTCCCTCTGAAACGGGGTGCCCCCACAGCGGGAGTTGATGACGACGGTTGGTACCCCATCCCGAACCGGTCCATCTTCACAGGAATATCCAGCACTTTTCCCCAACCCTTTGCTTCTCCTGCTTCCACTAGAGCTTGAGCTTCTTTATACGACGAGACAGCTATCTCTGGCGCTTTGCTCGGCCCAGGACCTTTGTCCTTGATACGCAACCCTTCAAATGCCTGGCAGGGTGTTTCGTGGATTTCTCCGTCGACCTCCACATATTTAAATGACGACAGATGGCTGACCAGGATGTCTTCTTCTCCGCACACGGTGACTACGCTGTCTCTGACCATATATTTCAACTTCTGATGCAGGGTAGACGTGACTGCCCCAGCCCCATGAATCCAGGGTCTTCCAAGCAAGCAGCTATATGCGGGCTGTATATCCATGATATAGAATTCAGTGGCGAACACCTCCGGCCCCACCTGTAGAGGCAATGTTATCGATCCAAAGACTGTTCTTCGCGTGCCATCGAAGGCTCTAACTACCAAGTCACTGGGCGTGCACAGGATTCCTCTGACATCTAGCTTCATCATCGCCTTCTTGGGCATCACATTCAAAGACGATCCGGTGTCGACCAATACATGCGACATTACTGATCCTCTATATTCGACCGATATGTGCAGCGCCATATTATGATCTCTCCCTTTCGGGGTCAAATCGAAGTCGGTAAAGCCCAAGCTGTGGCCGGCATTCACATGTGCCAACACTCCTTCCAGCTGATTCACGGAGACGTCTTGGGGTACGAAGGAAGTGTCCAGGACTTTCAGCAAAGCATTTCGGTGAGCTTCCGAACACAACAGTAATGATAGGATAGATATTTTGGACGGCGTCTGTTGCAGATGCTCCACAATTTTATAATCACTTTTCCGAATCAATCGCATGAACTCTTCTACATCTTTCGATGCTGCTTCTCTTTCGCTTGCTTGCACCGGGACATTCTCAACCATCTTCCCTTTCCCCTTCGCTAGTCTTTCGGCCTCCACTTCGGGTGATATAAAGATCCTACCACTCCTTGTCATACCTCCTGAACAAACAACGTTATCCACAGTCTCGGCTGGCTGCTTATTAACATCAATCTTTATTCCGTCACAATACACCTCCAACCCATATGACCATGGGACTGCTCTCGTGTTCTCGTACGGGATTGGCCCGGCCTTAGTTATGGTGATCGGTGGTCGCTGGACTGGTGCTGCAATGGTGATTGTCTTTCGAGGAATCGTTACAGTGGCCACATCACTCTGATCATATGCTACTGCCCCTGCGGGCTCTTCAGTTGCTGCTCGATCAAACTGCAATATGCCTTCATCAATTAAAGCCTGAATGCCTTTCTTCAAATCCTCACACCCCCCAGCTAGGGTCCAACATTCTAAGCAATACTCGTCACACCCTGGAAAAACACCCCTTTGCAACAATTTGCTCTTTATCTCGCTCAGAGGCGTCTTCAAATCATCGACATTCATAATCAGATTCAACCCTTCCTCAGTCAGAATGGCGTTTGCCCCATGATTAGGCATGGGTTTCTGCACTATATTCGGACCCGCCGTTCCGAAATTGATAGTCTTATTGTCCAGAAGATCCTGCACAACGTGCTTAAAAGCATGGCAACCCTCTATATCATGGCCCGGAGCCCCGGAATGAAACTCACAGTGCCTGCTTGCATCGTAACCAAACGGGGGAGCTCCCGTTATCGGTGCCAGAGTTCTCTTCTCTACCAGGTTCAATCCCAACAATGTCTGCAATAAATCAACATATGTCGTGGGAGGCTTCTCAAACTCTCTTCTTGGTTTACCACCCTAGAATCTTCGTTGAGCCTGCTGTGCCCCCTGCTGAGGCTGCTGCTGCTGCATTGGCTATTGCTGAGACGGTTGTTGTTGCTGAAGTGGTTGTTGCTGATATGGAATAGTAACACTCGCCACCTGCTGCGGCTGATGATATTGGTTTCGTCCCCTGCCTCGGCCTCGGCCTCGGCCTCCAAATACCGCGCTTGCCTCGCCCTGACGGCGCCCACCAAAAGCCTTCCTATTACTGCCAGATGCAGTTGATTCCTCAACCTGGAATTTTCCTTGCTTAATGTTGCGCTCAATCTTTTCTCCCATCAGAATTAGGTCTGAAAAGCTGGCCAGAGATGTGTGAAACAACATGTCATGAAACAAGCCTGTGAATGTGCCGACGAACATGTCATTCATTTCCTTGTCTTCTACGGGAGGACGGACCCTGGCAGCCATATCGCGCCACCTTTGCGCGTACTCTTTAAAGCTCTCTCCCTTCTTCTGCGACAGCCCTGCCAATTGGACCCGATTGGGTGCCAAGTCGCTGTTATACTTGTATTGAGCCACAAATGCCTCTGCTAATTGCTTCCATGTCTTGATATTAGTGGGCTCCAACCCCATGTACCACTCTAGGGAAGGGCCTGACAAACTATCTTGAAAGAAATGCATTAGCGTTCTTTCATCAGTTGAGTATGCAGACATCTTTCTGTAATAAGCCCTCACGTGCACTTTCGGACACGTGTCCCCTTTATACTTATCAAACGCAGGAGCTTTGAATTTGATTGGCACCCTCAAGCCAGGTACCAGGCCCATTGTTGCCATGTCCAAGCCCACAGCACTTTGGTTCAGGACCCCCCTCATCTGCTATTCCAGCATTCTGATCTTCTGGGAGTCATCCATCGGCCCTTCGAAACCTCCGCCGGAGAAGGCGTCCTCCTGCTGATCTTCTTGCCACATACCATTCCCAGCTCCATACCCATCATATCCATTATTTCGGCCAGCTCTAATCTGATTCATCCCCGGACCTCGGCCTCTATTGCCATATCCCTGAACTCCTCCAACAGGCCCAAAAGTCATAAACCCAACGCCGTTTCCATTCCCGAAACCTCCGTAGCCCTGATCGGCCACACCATACCCGTCTTGCCCAAAGCCTTGGGCATTGAAACCATATTTCCCCGTGTTATTGAATCCCTGATCGTTGAATCCGAATCCAGCATTGACAAAGTCGTTGCCTCCCATATTATCACCCAAGTTGACATCACCAAGCCCAACATTATGGACAACAGTCTCATTCCCAACTCCGACGTTACCGTTCACAGCAGCGGTAGCGTTGTTGATATTAGCGGCAGGTATATTGACTACAAGCGGAGCCACTGGCGTAGGAGTGCCATCTCCATGAACAGTATCGACTCGCACAGACTGATGATCCTCGTTACCGTGACTAGCATTTCGGGCCAACAGAGGTTGGACCATGGCTTGCAAATTCTCCTGACCTTTTGCAATAGCTTCCATGGTCTGCATAAAGAGAGCTAGCTTCTCGCGCACATCTTGCATCTCGTTCTGCATTTGATCCATGATTCTTCGACAGTTGGTGCGAGTAGAATAGCGGTGCGGATGCTGATCTGCAATCCTGAAAAGTACCTGGAACAGAGCAGGAAATAAGACACCATCCAAAGATTACCTGTAATGCAATATGAATATGAATGCAATGCAATGTGTGTCTGTGCATTAGGGAAATTCATTCCCCGATTCTAGTGTGAAGGTGCCGGTGCAGTGGCAGTGCTGACAATATAAAGATCGGAGCTGAATCACAGAAAGCCTCATATATTGCAGAGAAATTAATAAGCCAGGAATACAATGTCACTGAGGGTACAATCAAGAAGGCATGACCTCATCCAACAATCCTGGTGATGGTCAGCACTTATGCAAATAAAGCATACGAATTACTACATGAAATGATCAAATCCTCCCATAAGTCTGGTATTCTTCTAGCAACTTCTTGGTCTCCGGATGACTAGGTCGAGCGAGCAGCCCTTCAACCAGTTGGTTTCTTTTCTTAAGAACATGCCGCACGTCTTCAGCAGTTTCTTCCCATGCCCCTTCTCCGAAGCGATCTTCTAGTTTACGCTTCTGAGACACAGCTTCATCTCTGCCTTTGATGGCCTTGTTCAGTGCGTTCTGGAGACTATACCTGGACATCACTTCTTCTTCGCACTTATCGATGCTGGCCTTCAACTGCTCTTCGAGGTCAGAAATTTGCTGCTTCAACTTATCTTCCCTCTTCTTATTGTTGGTGAGCGTAGCATTCCAAGTCTTATTGCAAGAAGAGATCTCTCGGTGTGCTGCGTCGAGCGCCTTCTTCTTGGATTCAAGCATGTCATGGGAGCTTCTGAACTCTAGCCCCAGACGTTCGCGCTTCTTCCTCTCCTCAGTCAACTCAGCTCCTAATCTGTTCATTAGCTCAATCTGCTGTTGGAAGGCATACACGGCCTTGTTTTTCTCACTGCGTATCTGGGCTAGCTCCTGCTCTAACCCTTCGTTAATCTTCATCAAGGCTTCTTTTTCTTTCACAACTTGCTCGTAGGCTTCCCGAGAAACAGTAGTTGGCTCTGCTACCGGAATAGGATCAAGAACTGGTGCATCTGGAAATGGCATCCTCAACTGACTAGCTCTCTCCCAGATCCAAACCCTGTAAGGTTCATAGGCCTGACAGTCATTCTTCCCTAACAACGGCTTCCCCCTTCGGATAATACGCGTCCAGGCATGCTGCAGCTTGGCTAGTAACACACTTTCCATCCAATCAATGGGACATTAGGGTACCCCGAACAACTGAAGATAAGTTCAGATCCCAGTAGGTCTCTGTCAAACCATCCAATGTCTTCGGAAGATAGCCTCATCAGGCGTTCTAACCAGCTAGCAGTGGTTGCACTTTCCACAAAGGTCCCCTTCATTGGCAGATGACTTTTGAACCACATATTCAATAAAGGAGCACAGCAGTAAACAACTTTTCCCCTTCGGTTTTCGTTCTTGTAGTGCAATGAGTGGTAGAAGTCTCCGATCAACGTTGGCACTGGATTGCCGGCAGCGAATAGATGGAAAGCGTCCAGGTCTACGAAGTTGGGTAAGTTAGGGAACAGCACAATCCCATAAATACAGAGAGCCAAAATAGCATTGAAAACCACCCAACATCCGCTCTTGGCATACTCCTGAGCTTTGCCAACCAAGAAATCAAGAGAGAAACCTGATACCCCAAGCCAAGAAGTCAATAACAGTTCTGCAGCGTCCATATGTAAGGCTTTGGCTAAGTCCTCCAACTTGGGCTCAGCAGCAGAGTGAATAAAGGGAACCTTGTTCTGCACTGGTAACTCAGTAAACTCCACATACTCCTCAATGGTAGGCCCTAGAATGAAATCAGCAAACGTAAAACATCTCAATGCGGGGTCATAGAACTGCATCAAGGTGTACAGCCCGTTCATCTCATCAGTAGTGGGCTTGCAGACTAATCTCAGTAATCTCCCGTGACTCATTCTGAAGCTTCTCCTAACCTCCTCATCAGCAAGAGATATCAGACCAAGCAAAGAAGTAATATCAGGTGAAGGCAACTTATATGCAACTGTTTTCCTCAAACCGGCCATGATCAATACTCAGAAGTCTGGGCACTAGAATCGGAGGATATGCAAATGCACCTGCAGCACAGACACACGTTAATGGGATGCAATGATAATGGGTATGCAAACAATGCAATGCAAGTAACATGCAACAGGGACCATCTGCCATAGCTGAATAGCCTGAACCATATCAAGAAGTCTCGGATAGACTCTATAGAAGTCCTCAAACCCTGGTCTCAGATAGACCTAAAACAAAGTTCCAACAACGGTCTCTGACAGACCTCAAACCATAACTCAGACTGGTCTCTGGCAGACCTCAAGACTCTCAACTGGTCTCTGACAGACCTCAGAACACATCTCCAAATGGTCTCTGACAGACCTCCTAACTCTCCACAAATACCCAGGATCACTGATCAAGAAATAACTGGTAGTCTGAAGGTCTAGTTCCCTGCATAACCCCAAACCCTCTCACAGGTGGATGTCCTAGTAACTGACAAAGGTATGGCATCCTATGCGGTCGTCGGCGTCACAGACTTTAAGGGTTGATGATATGATTCCCAGAAGGAGTGGCATCATCAAATCCTGAAGAGGCCTCACTTAGCCGACTTCCAAGTGATCGGTTCCCGGAGTCGACAATTCAGCTGACCAACAACCCATTCGACCCAAAGGGTAGAAAAAGAAGCCAACCAGAAGAACCTCGTCCGAGTGTAGATTTTGTGAGACACTAATGCAAGCAAAGCCGGCACGCGCCCACTACTCTCTACTCTAATTCTAGGTGCACTCAAGCCCAGGTCCGGCTTCTCACTCAGCATCAGAACACCCGTCACACCCCAATACAGCAATAGTAATCAATACATATATAAAGCTGAAAAATAAAGGTCAGAAATATATAGATCCATACAAAATCCTCGACGGGAAAACAAGCATTAGGATTGACTCTCTTAAGGGACGTTGGATCCCAAATGCATAAGAATTATCGCAGTCCTTAGCAGCCAGGGGACGTTGGATCCCCAGTAGAGTCGCCAGCTGTCGCTACTGCGAAAATCGGCGCCGACTGATAGAAGAGTCGCCACCGTGCGTTATTTATCCCACGGGAGGGAAAGGAAACGCTCAGAGTAAACCTCGCACAACACGGGAAAGGTATGGTCGTCGCAACCAAAACCTGGATTCGGGAGTCGGTTACGCAAGGGGAAGGTATTAGCACCCCTCACGTCCGTCGTACTCGACGGGATCCACGCTTGTTTTCGGGTATGGATTGTTATTCTATCTAAACTATAGGTCAAGGGTTAAAAAGAAAATAAAATGAAAATAAAAATGACTCGGAAAAGTATCGCACTTTATGCCTACGTATTCTCGCCTGGAACGAGAAATCAGAGTCAACGTAGTTCGCCTACCTACGGGAAAGGAGGGGAAGGTTACTCGCTAGGATATCGTATCCTATGCCTACGTACTTTCATACAGCATAAAAGATCAGAGCAAACGTAGTTCGGGCCACGTACGACACAAGTCTGTCTTGGTTGATTTTATTCCTTCTGAAAAAGGTTTTTCTGATTAACAGTCCCGGCGGACAAAAATGACGGCTTGATGAGTTCACGTTCTTTTACGAAAGAAGTGACTTTTATTGTGTTTGAAATCTTTATGGTATTTTCCTGTTTGTTTTGAGAAAGAAAGAGACAGAACTCTAACCTACGGTAGCGAAGGGGACCAGACTAACCTAATGTTATCATGCATGGGTTAAGACCTAGAGTCTATCATGCTCCTCTCTTGCGCAGAGAGAAACAGAGATCCTAAGGGAATAGACGGAAACAGAAACAATATCATATATACAATAAAGCAGTAAAATGCATGGATGCAGCAATACAAGCGAGGCAAGGGAGTCCCACTCAACCTCGAACCTAGAAAACAATAGGCAAAAGTGAACAGACTTCACTTTCAACCCAACGGGGTAAACAGCAAACAATACAGTCCAGAAAACCAATCAATACATCAAGAATGAATAACAGCAGAAAAATAAACAGCCACAGCAGCTCTGCATCAACACCTATCTTCAAGTCATCTCCAATCAGCTACAAGCTTCAGCAAGCATCAATCCCCATCTCCACAGCTTTCCAGCAAGGTCTTGATCATCAATCTTCAGTCTGCAAGGGCTTTTCTTCAAGTCTCAAACTCCCAGGAGGAATATCAGTCAACCAGATGAAGTGAATGAATGTTAGACAGTTAATTACCTACCATGGGTGGTTCATCAACTATTAACATTAAACAGAAAGTTTCTCTCAAAAGTTCTATCTTTCAAATACATTCACTGATCCTTCCAAAGGAAGGAGGTGGATATTTGAAAGAGACTTTGAATCATTGAGAAAGGATGGATGCAGACAAGGCATTCCATGTTTGAGAAACAAGCTTTCTAATCTAGGGCTCTGCCTAGCTCCTAAATCCTAATCTCCTCAACAGCTGCTAGCAGGAATCCCCTCTCCAATCCCTGGAAGTTGGTCTTTAGGCTCTGGATCTCCAATGGTCTTCATCTCCTCAAGTCTTCAGCTTCCCCAATCCCCAAGCAATCCCAATACCCACACAGACAAGCAATAATCCCCAGAGGGCACACCACACCAATCAATCAAATATAGACAGTAATATATCAATAGCAGTAGGGGAATCCTAGTGATTTCTAAGGGGAACTATCCTATACCCATAACCCCTATAGTCCATACCCCAAAACTCAAATGAAAACTTCCTAAAAGAATTAAACTATCTCACCTATGTTGATTTAAAACCCTAATTTTGTTCATGTTATTCAAGCCTAAACCAATCATCTAAAATTAATTTCTAAAAATACGAACTAAATTGCATATACAAGCTAACAATGTCTATTAATCAACCTAAAAAGAATGAGTGAAAAGTATTAAAGCCACTAATAGAACAAAAATTATCAAAATCATGTATGAAATGAAACACTTAAAATATGCATTTATTTGGAAAATATGGGAAAAATATCAAACAAAAATAAAATGCAATTTTTATTTTTTTTATAATTTTCTAGACTCTTTAGAGAAAATTATGCAAAAAGAATCATCAAAAAATAATGATTTTTCAATTTTATGTGATTTTTATAAAATGCATGAAAAATTGAAAAGAAATTAAAAAGAAACATAAAGAAATAAATGGGAGGGGTGAGAATAGTAAGAAAACACAAAGGATACACGTTGGGCCCAGCAAATGAGGGGTGCAAATATGAATACAAGCCCAATGCCGCGTTAATGAAACGCTGCGTTTCACGTGGCTTTGTAATTCCCTCCAAAATGCAGATTGAATGCCAGCCCTTGATCTTGAAGTCAATTCAACGTTTTCTTTCCCATCCAACGGCCATTGTGTTTCTTCCCCAAATGAAACCCTAGGTTCAGGTTTTGTCCATGCCATGCAACCAACTTCTAATGATTCGTTCTCCTTCCCCAAGCCATGAAACAACACGATCCAAAAACCAAAATTGATCCCCTTCTTCCCCTCTATCCATCCATGGCCATAGTTCATCTTGAAACAACCTCTAACCTTCAAACAGAGAGCACTAACACACGGGTACCACCATGAATACGTGCCCTGCAACTTCATTAAACCTTGAAATTCTTGATGTTAACTTGTTCTACATGCCACCCTGAGTACACTAAGCTATAATACACGCTTTAAAACTCCATAACCAAAGCTTCCTTGATCTTGCAAGAATTGATACCATCTTTCGAAACTTCATGAAATGATCTTAAACTACTCATGGATGATCCCTAGATTGTCTCTATTGCAAATAACTTAAGATCTAACCCTAACAATGGCTAATAATGGTGATTCGAATCAAATTGCATCCTTACCTAATGGATATGGTGATGATGGTTATCCCTCGTTTCAACCCTTGCCACTTGTGCTAATTGATCCTTGGATGATGGTGATGATTCCTGTGAAGAGAATTGGTGCTTAAATCCCTTGAGAATGGCAATTCACACCTTCATGCAAGTTGGAGTGATGAATGGGAACCAACAATCCAGCCACGAATCCTTGAGCCTTCTTCTTGCTTTTTACTCCACAACAATGGAGGATGATGATGATAACAGAGATTGAGATGATTGGTGAAGCTTCAATGGAGTTTGAAGAGAAAATGCAAATTGGAGTGAAGGATTCAAAGTAGTGTTTACAAGTTCAAAGAATCACCAACCCATGCACAAATAGCTTCATTTCCTTATATAGGAGAGGATTAACAGAATGAGAAGTTTCTAGATTGGTCCTAGAGGGATCTAGAAGCTTATGGAACTTTCATGAATTTATCATTTGATGGCATTTTGAATCATATCATATCATGCTTGCACCTTGGGTAAACTTGAGTGAAAATCTCCTCTCATGAGATATTAGGAGTGTATGTATGAAAAACCAAGCTTTCCTTGCCTTGTGTTAAGCTTTACCATGTTGCCTTATCATGTAAGAAACAAATTTACAAAGGAAGTCCAATTTTTAAACCTAAACTCAAAAATGTGGCTGAACCAATGTCTTTAAAATGATGTTGGGAATCAATTTGGTATATTGGATGACCCATATTGGCTTTGTAGATCTCTCAAACCATTTTCCAACTTGAACTTTTTCAAGTTATATGCCTTTTTTAAGTCATTTTTCACCACTTTTAAAATTCCATGCTCCAAGCTTTTTCAAACTTTCACACCTTCTTTTCTAGCCTTAAAATCCCATTTTGAACAACTTTGATGTTGTGAAGTTTTTCATTTGAAGCTTCCTTGTATGAGTTTTAGGCATATGCTATGAATGACCTGTAATCACCAAATGACCAAAATACCCTTTGCTTGCCAAGACCATAAGTAGAGTTCCACAAATCATATGAAGGCATACTATACCATTATAGAAAGATAAAACAATGAGGAACAACTCTTATGTTGACCAGAAATTCATTTGAAATCTCCTTGAGGGGTAAAAATAGCTTGGAAGTCAAGTCACTTTTACAGACAAAATTTCAGATACCTCAGATGACCTGTAACAGACATAACTTGAGTTCTATAAATCTCCTTGATGTCTTCCACCACTCAAATTAAAGGTATTGAGATCCTCTACAAGTTTCATGTTGGCCAAGGATCCATTTGAAGCTTGCATTTTGACTTATCTTGCTTGGAAGTTTGTCCTAAACTAGGGAATTTTACATAGAAACCCTACTTTAGAAACTCCTCTTCTCCTTGATTTCTCTTGAATTCTTCTTAGCATAACAACATATCCTTATTCTTCATGCCAAATGATGAACCCCACATCTCTCCAATAGCCCTTAATGCATTTCAATCAGTCAATTGACCTAGAGTTGACCTAGGGTTGACCCAAATGAAACCCTAGTTGACTGTCTTCAACTGTAATTCTTTTGACTTCACCAATGACTTGTCTCCTTCTCCAAATGGCTTTCTAAGTCCTCCAAGATGTCTAGATACTCCCCATTATCAGCCCACAGCTCACCATTTCTTTGTTGATCCTCAGACACCCTCAGTTAGGAGATAGATGAACTGCTTGATCCATTGACTTGATAGCTTCCAAATTCTTTCTGATGACTTGAATGAGATTGAATTTGAATAATAACCTCTTGATAGGCCTCTAGAGATGAGAATAATGAGTGGTCCCCTGTTGGATGACTTGCCCATGCTATGCAATGCAGATGAATACATGACTCTATATGCAAATGCTAATGATATTGAAACATAAACCAAGTGAATAAGGTTGAGCAAATTTTAGGGTGCAACACCAACCTTCCGTTCGTACCTGAACGAGCATCCACTAAACAGCGAGAAAATGTTTGTTTCACTTACCAACCTTCCGTTCGTACCTGAACGAGCATCCACTAAATAGCGAGAAAATGTTGATTTCACTTACCAACCTTCCGTTCGTACCTGAACGAGCATCCATTAAATAGCGAGAAAAATTGTTGATTTCACTTACCAACCTTCCGTTCGTACCTGAACGAGCATCCACTAAATAGCGAGAAAAATTGTTGATTTCACTTACCAACCTTCCGTTCGTACCTGAACGAGCATCCACTAAACAGCGAGAAAAATTGTTGATTTCACTTACCAACCTTCCGTTCGTACCTGAACGAGCATCCCTGCGGGGACACGAGAAACTTAACCAAGCAACTCTGAGAGGACAATTCTGACGCCGGCCGCCAAACACCTATTCTGGCGATAGGTATCCTGAACACACTCCGCTGGGGAAATTGGGAACTCAACCAAGCACCTCAACGAGAATAACTTTGTTGGAAAATACGAGGAACTTAACCCAGCAACTCCGTGGCGAATACCCTTCTGGGGAAACTACGGGTAACCACCCAAAAATCTGCATTACCATTTTCCACTGCTGACACCACAGCATCCTGAGAAAGACTCGGCTGGGGGAAAAAGGTGTTTGACCAAGCAAACTCTGCTAGGGGAATATGACATGACGAACACGATCGCTGCGTGTCTGGCCCCCCCATATAATCCCCATAACATAACGATGACCACGACCACTGCGCGCCTTGCGCACCACCCTCTTGACAGGAGAAAACACGATCACTACGCGTTCTGTGTCGCAAACCAAACATATGCACATCTCTGTGAACCACGATCTCACTTATCGACAGAGAACATACACCTGAAGCTGGACGGGTAATTAATCCTGCTTACGTTTCCAAATGCACATGTTTGACAATGCCGTAATGCTTCCATACTGCATGGAAATGCTACGTATTCGTGTAAAATGCAAGTGCTTATGATGCATGCTTATGCAGAGAATTACTTCAGCAAAATAAATGCTGAAGACGAACTGGATCCGCTGGGGATAAACCGGAATACTGCCGATACGCTTCCAACAAAATAAATGCTGGAAAGATGAACTAACTCCGCTGGGGATAACCATCCTGCTGGGAAAGTAGCTCACAAACTCAAAACTTCAAAATCTGCTGAAAATGATCGCCCTGACGAGGAAGGATCAGCCTGTTGGGGAAAGAGAATAGCAATCCTGGAAACTGCTTTCAAAAGGTATCAACACTCTGATTATGCCCTGTGGGGATAATTCATCCCGCTATCACTGAGCTGGGGATTGACCAATGTGCTCTGATTTGCACTACACAAGAAACTCTTCGGGGAAGTTAATCATATTCGTCTCGACCTTCGCTGGGGAGGACTCTGCTCTGCTTGATAAGTCAATCCTGAACTATTGAAGATACCTTGATCTTTTCCTTTGACGCAACCTCCACTCCCCTGGGGAGACAACATGCAATTTTGCCTGGGGAGACTTCACTGGGGAAAGACACAACATTCGTCCTCTGGAGAGGGTACCGGCCTGCCATGGACTCTGGCGGGGAATTTTGCAAGCTTTTGAATACCTGCAAAAGTCAACAAGCAAACACAAGACGATATATGCAAAAAGAAACATCTTGGCAATCACCCATGACAACCATTCAGGTAATTTCCAGTTTTAACAATCATCGGCCGAGGCCCGCCTGTTTACACACATGTAAGTTTTATCAAAAACATCGGCGTTTTTTTACAAACAAAACTGTAAAAGTTAAAACCAAAGTCACACACTACACTGAATAACACACTTTATTGATAACGGCCTAAAAATAGGCAAGATTTGTACATCAGATGCAACTTCTGAAAAGAGGTAGTCACACATAAACAAAATGCAGAAATGTACAAAGATACAGAATAAAATTTGTACACATGTCGGCAACGTGTTACAGACGAACACCATGAGTTGATCCTCCTATGACTCGCCGGACTCTGACGCTTTCCTGATCTCTGTCTTCGGAAGAGATTGCTTTGGATAGTCGACCCCCGGATGCTCCCAAACCACTGAACAATCAATCTTGGACCGCAGTCATTTGCTTCTCAAATCCCTAACTTTTGCGTGAATCGCCCTTTGCGGGTTTTCAATTCATCGGGATACCCTTTTTTTCCGAAGCCGCCCAGTGTAGGTTTTCGACTTCGCGGGTGTACATTTTTTTCCATTTTATATCCCTAACTTTTGCCCGAACCGTTTTATTCTGTTTTTGGTTCGCCAGGATGCCCCATTTCTGCCTGGACTCTCTTTTTACTGTCCAGCGGATCAATTTTTAAGCAAAGTATTTTTTGACTGCGTCCGAGTTCACAGGGGACGAAAAGTCTTCACCATCCATGGTGGATAATAATAAGGCTCCTCCGGAGAAGACCTTTCTCACGACGTATGGACCTTCATAATTGGGAGTCCATTTGCCCCTGTGATCCGATTGCGGTGGGAGAATCTTCTTCAGCACAAGATCACCCGTCTGAAAGCTTCGAGGTTGAATCTTCTTGTCAAACGCCTTCTTCATCCGGCTCTGATACAGCCTACCATGTGCAATTGATGCCAGTCTCTTCTCATCTATCAACCTCAGCTGGTTCAATCTATTTCTCACCCATTCTGCCTCATCAAGCTGAACATCAAGCAAAACCCTCAAAGATGGTATCTCAACCTCCAATGGCAAGACTGCCTCCATGCCATACACCAGTGAGAACGGAGTTGCCCCGGTTGATGTACGCACCGTCGTGCGATAACCGTGCAAAGAAAACGGCAACATCTCGTGCCAATCCTTATACGTTACCACCATCTTCTGAACAATCTTCTTTATGTTCTTGTTGGCCGCTTCAATAGCGCCATTCATCTTGGGTCTGTACGGAGATGAATTATGATGCTCGATCTTAAACTCCCGACAAAGATCTTTCATCATCCTATTGTTCAAGTTCGAACCATTATCAGTAATGATCCGTTCAGGAATACCGTATCTGCAAATTATATCCCTCTTGATAAATCTGGCCACCACCTGCTTCGTCACATTGGCATAAGATGCTGCTTCCACCCACTTGGTAAAATAATCGATCGCGACTAGGATGAAGCGATGCCCATTAGAAGCAGTAGGCTCAATCTTGCCGATCATATCGATTCCCCACATGGAGAAAGGCCACGGAGAAGCCATAACATACAGTGGACTGGGTGGCACATGGATCTTATCAGCATAGATCTGGCACTTGTGACACCGCTTGGCGAACTTGAAACAGTCCATTTCCATCGTTAACCAGTAATACCCCGCTCGCAACAACTTTCGGGTCATAGCATGCCCACCAGCATGTGTACCAAAAGTTCCTTCATGGACCTCTTCCATGAGTAAATTGGCTTCCTTCTCGTCTACACACCGGAGGAGTACCAAATCGTGGTTCCTTGTATACAAAACGCCGTCGGGATTCAGATAGAAGTTGCCTGCTAATCTCCTTAGAGTTTCTTGATCACGACCGGATGCCCCAGCCGGATATCCCTTGTTCTTCAGGAAATTCTGTATGTCGAAATACCAAGGTTTACCGTCAGATGCTTCATCAATTGCAAACACGAAGGCCGGCCTATCAAGGCGAGATATGACAATCCTGGGAGCCTCATTCCAGTAGTTGACCTTATACATCGTGGATAATGTAGCAAGGGCGTCTGCCATTTGATTCTCCGCCCGAGGTACATGATGAAACTCCACCTTATCAAAGAAAGGTAGCAACCTTCTCGCATAATTCATGTACGGTACCAGATTAGGTTGGCGTGTCTCCCACTCTCCCTTAATCTGATTCACAACCAATGCTGAATCCCCATATACGTCCAGATTCTTGATCCTTAGATCGATAGCCTCCTCCAACCCCATAATACAAGCTTCGTACTCGGCTTCGTTATTCGTCACTGGAAAAGTTAATCTGGCCGTGAACGGGATGTGCGACCCGTGGGGAGTTGTAATGATTGCCCCAATCCCACTACCGTACGAATTGACAGCCCCATCAAAAATCAATTGCCACTGGGAACTCCGCTCAGGACCCTCATCAGGCAACGACTCATCACAATCTTTAGCCTTCAAGTACATTATGTCCTCATCAGGAAACTCAAACTTCATAGGCTGATAATCCTCAATCGGCTGTTCGGCGAGATATTCTGACAGAACACTTCCCTTAATGGCCTTCTGGGAAACATACTGGATATCGTATTCTGTCAATACCATTTGCCATCTAGTAATCCATCCAGAGAGCGCTTGCTTTTCAAACACATACTTGATCGGATCCATCTTCGATATCAGCATGGTTGTATGGTTCAGCATGTATTGTCTTAGACGTTTGGCAGCCCACGCCAATGCACAACACGTCTTTTCGAGCATAGAGTATCGAGATTCACAATCCGTGAACTTTTTACTCAAGTAGTAAATTGCATGCTCTTTCCTTCCTGTCTCGTCATGTTGACCGAGAACACAACCCATGCTGTTCTCAAGAACCGTTAGATACATAATCAGTGGTCGTCCTGCTACTGGGGGTATTAACACCGGAGGTTCCTGCAAGTATTCTTTTATCTTTTCAAATGCCCTTTGGCAATTGTCATTACAGGCCACCGCTTGATCTTTCTTTAACAGTTTGAACAAAGGTTCACACGTGGTCGTTAGGTGAGAGATGAACCTAGCAATGTAGTTCAACCTCCCTAAGAATCCACGGACTTCTTTTTCTGTTCTCGGTGCTAGAATCTCTTGTATTGCTTTTATATTTGCAGGATCAACCTCGATTCCTTTCTTGCTCACAATGAACCCCAATAGCTTCCCGGATCTCACTCCGAAGGTACACTTGTTAGGATTCAGCCTCAGCCTGAACTTCCTCAGCCTCTTGAACAACTTCAGCAGATTAACCAGATGTTCTTCCTCTGTTTGAGACTTGGCAATCATGTCATCGACATACACCTCAATCCCCCTGTGCATCATGTCGTGAAAGAGCTTTGTCATAGCCCGCTGGTACGTTGCCCCAACATTTTTCAAACCAAAGGGCATCACCTTATAACAGAAGGTTCCCCACGGGGTGATAAAGGTCGTTTTTTCCATATCCTCTGGAGCCATTTTGATCTGGTTGTACCCCGAAAATCCATCCATGAAAGAGAATACCGAAAACTGAGTCGTATTGTCAACTAACACGTCAATATGCGGCAGCGGGAAATCATCTTTCGGGCTCGCTTTGTTTAGATCCCTATAATCAACACACATTCGAACCTTTCCATCTTTCTTTGGCACAGGCACGATATTAGCGACCCAAGTGGGATAAGTGGTGACAGCCAGGAACCCAGCATCCCATTGCTTCTGCACTTCTTCCTTTATCTTTACAGCCATATCGGGACGAGTCCTTCTGAGTTTCTGCTTCACAGGAGGGCAATCTTCCCTCAACGGCAGACGATGAACAACCATATCGGTATCCAAACCCGACATGTCCTTGTAGGACCAAGCAAATATATCACTGTATTCGCGCAGCATCTCAATAAGCCCTTGCTTGATGTCAACCTGCAACGCGGCCCCTATACGGATATTCCTGACGCATTCTTCAGACCCTAAATTGACAATATCAATCTCTTCCTGATGAGGCAGAATGACCCTCTCCTCTTGCTTCAACAACCGACTCAGCTCTTCTGGTAAGTCACTATCCTCAACAATCTCCTCCTCAGCCTGGAAGATCGGATGTTCGAAGTCTAAACGAGTCATAGGAAGTCTTTGGTCGATGTCATCTGAAAATTCATGAACCCTGCGAGGGAAACGGTTAAGCGCTTCAAAATGATATACGAGCGAAATACATAACCACGCTGCCATTTTATTGAAAAATAAAAAACAGAAAGAAAAAGGATCACAACATTTGAATGTAAAAAAAACGTCGTCATTTATTGATCATACAAACATACAGGTAAACAGTTAGGCCCTAAGACGAGGTCAACGATGCCCCGAGCAAGGCATGTGATCATACAATGATTGAAAAAACAACGCATTACTGTTTGGTGACTTGGATGACGTCCTGGATGGACCAGTTGCATAGGCTTTCCCCCGGCGTGCTGGGTCGAATCCATGCGTCCATGTCGCAGTCGCTATCCACTTCCTCTGTATCAGACACGGCATTAATCCTTTCAAAGCTAACCCCTCCGGGCGTGAATACCACAGGTCCCTTGTACTTAGGCGCACTCTGTGAGGGAGATGGGCGGTACCCCAAGCCATACCTATCTTGCTTCACTGGGATGTCCAAAACCTGCCCCCACTTCTGAGTCTCTCCCGCTTGCATCAACGCCTTGGCTTCTTTATATGAGGAGATGGCCACCTCTTGCCCTTCACTCTTCACCGGAGCTTATTCTTTAACCTTCACCCCTTCGAACGCCTGACACAACGTTTCATGAATCTCTCCATCTACCTCCACGTACTTGAAGGAAGACAAATGACTGACTAAGATATCCTCTTCGCCACACACCGTCACAATACTCCCCTCAACCATATACTTCAGATTCTGATGGAGCGTAGAAGTTACTGCCCCAGCGGCGTGGATCCAAGGTCTCCCGATCAAACAACTATATGAAGGCTGGATGTCCATGATGTAAAACACTGTATCAAACACCTCCGGACCTACCTGGATGGGTAACGTTACTGACCCGAATACCAACCTCCTCGTTCCGTCAAAGGCCCTCACCACCAAATTACTAGGTGTGCACAACAACCCACGGGTATCCAATTTCAACAGGGCTTTCTTTGGTAACACATTCAACGAGGACCCAGTGTCTACCAGCACATGGGATAAAATAGTGCCCCGAAATTCGATAGAGATGTGCAAGGCATTATTGTGATCACGCCCTCGAGGCGTTAGGTCAAAATCCGTGAATCCCAGACCATGTCCGGCATTAACATGTGCCATAACTCCCTCCAGCTGATTAACTGAAATCTCTTGCGGCACGAAGGATGTCTCAAGTACCTTCAACAGGGCATTTCTATGCGCCTCAGAACACAACAACAGCGATAATATGGAGATCTTTGACGGGGTCTGCTGCAGGTGATCTACGATCTTGTAGTCACTTTTGCGAATCAATCTCATGAATTCTTCCACATCTTTGGTTACCGGTTCTTTCTCCTTACTCCCCGAAGATTCCCCCTCGACAACTTTGTTCTTACCCCTGGCGAGCCTCTCTGCCTCGACCTCAAGTGAAGTGAAAATTCTCCCGCTCCGGGTTATACCACCCGCTCCCACTATGTTATCTACGGATCCCGCTGGCGGATCATTCAAGTCAATCTTTTCCCCATTGCAATACACTTCAGCACCGTAGCTCCACGGGACTGCTTTTGTGCTCTCGTAAGGGATTGGTTTAGCCTTGGTAATAGTAATGGTCGGCCTTATCGATGATGCCGAAATCGTCACTGATTTGAACGGAATGGTGATCGTAGTAACCTCGCTGCGCTCTTTTCCAGATTCTGTCTTAACAGACTTCTCTCACCCCACAGACCTGTCAAACTGCAAGATTCCTTCATCAATCAAACCTTGAACTCCCCTTTTCAACTTCTCACAGCCCCCAGGTTAAACCAAACAGTCAGTACACTCTTCACTGCATCCGGGATAGACACCTCCTTTCAATAAACGCTGCTTTACGTAACTCAAAGGGGTTTTCAGCTCGCTCACTTCCGAAACCAAGTTCAACTCATCATCTGCCAGGATTGCATTGGCCCCAGCCCCACCATGCTTGGGCATTGGCTGTTGCGTGATATTGGGACCGTCCTTCCCGAAGTTAATAGCCGTACTATCAAGCAAATCCTATACTTTATGCTTGAAAGCTAGGCAATTTTCAATGTTGTGCCCTGGTGCACCCGAATGGAAGTCACAATGCTCATTAATATCATACCCGACTGGTGGCTGGCCGGTTGGTGGTGCTAAGGTCCTCTTCTCGACTAGCTGCAATTTCAACATAGTTTGAAGGAGTTCTGCATATGATACCGGCGGTACCTCGAATACTCTCCTCGGTCGCGGGTTCTGAAATCTGCGCTGATTGTTATTTGGCTGCTGCTGAGCCTGCTGCTGTGGTTGTTGTCTCTGCTGCTGAGAAGGCCCTGGAATGGTTACACTTGCAACCTGCGACTGCTGATGCCAGTTCTGGCCTTTATTTCTCCGTCGAGCATTGTATACAGCGTTGGTATCACCCTGCCTTTTACCACCAAACGTCTTCTTATTACCTCCTGCGGAACCGGACTCACCCGCTTGAATTTTACCAATCTTCACTCCGTTTTCAATGCGTTCCCCCATCAAGATCAACTCAGAGAAAGTACTCATCGAAAAATTGAGCAACCGGTCATAGTACATTCCAGAAAAAGTTCCTATGAACATATCCATCATTTCGCGTTCCACCATCGGAGGGTGTACCCTAGCAGCCAGATCTCGCCATCTCTGGGCGTATTCCTTAAAGCTCTCGCTAGACTTTTGAGACATGCTCTGCAGCTGGACTCGGTTAGGGGCGAGATCACTATTATATTGATAATGTCGAACAAAAGCCTCTGCCAGCTCTTTCCAACTCCTGATCTGAGTAGGCTCCAAGCTCATGTACCACTCCAGCGATGACCCTGACAGGCTATCCTGGAAGAAGTGCATTAGCATCTTTTCATCCTCAGAATACGCGGACATACGCCTGTAAAATGCACGCACATGCACCCTAGGGCATGTATCCCCTTTGTACTTATCAAATGACGGCGCTTTGAATTTCAGCGGGACCCTCAACCCTGGGACCAACCCCATATTTGACATATCCAGCCCAAGAGCATTCTGGCTGGCTAATCCGTCCACTTTCTCTTCTAGCAATCTCATCCGATGGTTGTCATCCCTAGCTCTTTCATAACCCTCATTCTGACCAGAGAACACATCCTCCTGACGATCCTCCCAGCGAGGTACTGCATCGTATCTAACATAATCAGCATGGTTGTATGGTTCAGCATGTACTGTCTTAGACGTTTGGCAGCCCACGCCAATGCACAACACGTCTTTTCGAGCATAGAGTATCGAGATTCACAATCCGTGAACTTTTTACTCAAGTAGTAAATTGCATGCTCTTTCCTTCCTGTCTCGTCATGTTGACCGAGAACACAACCCATGCTGTTCTTAAGAACCGTTAGATACATAATCAGTGGTCGTCCTGCTACTGGGGGTATTAACACCGGAGGTTCCTGCAAATATTCTTTTATCTTTTCAAATGCCCTTTGGCAATTGTCGTTACAGGCCACCGCTTGATCTTTCTTTAACAGTTTGAACAAAGGTTCACACGTGGTCGTTAGGTGAGAGATGAACCTAGCAATGTAGTTCAACCTCCCTAAGAATCCACGGACTTCTTTTTCTGTTCTCGGTGCTGGAATCTCTTGTATTGCTTTTATATTTGCAGGATCAACCTCGATTCCTTTCTTGCTCACAATGAACCCCAGTAGCTTCCCGGATCTCACTCCGAAGGTACACTTGTTAGGATTCAGCCTCAGCCTGAACTTCCTCAGCCTCTTGAACAACTTCAGCAGATTAACCAGATGTTCTTCCTCTGTTTGAGACTTGGCAATCATGTCATCGACATACACCTCAATCCCCCTGTGCATCATGTCGTGAAAGAGCATTGTCATAGCCCGCTGGTACGTTGCCCCAACATTTTTCAAACCAAAGGGCATCACCTTATAACAGAAGGTTCCCCACGGGGTGATAAAGGTCGTTTTTTCCATATCCTCTGGAGCCATTTTGATCTGGTTGTACCCCGAAAATCCATCCATGAAAGAGAATACCGAAAACTGAGTCGTATTGTCAACTAACACGTCAATATGCGGCAGCGGGAAATCATCTTTCGGGCTCGCTTTGTTTAGATCCCTATAATCAACACACATTCGAACCTTTCCATCTTTCTTTGGCACAGGCACGATATTAGCGACCCAAGTGGGATAAGTGGTGACAGCCAGGAACCCAGCATCCCATTGCTTCTGCACTTCTTCCTTTATCTTTACAGCCATATCGGGACGAGTCCTTCTGAGTTTCTGCTTCACAGGAGGGCAATCTTCCCTCAACGGCAGACGATGAACAACCATATCGGTATCCAAACCCGACATGTCCTTGTAGGACCAAGCAAATATATCACTGTATTCGCGCAGCATCTCAATAAGCCCTTGCTTGATGTCAACCTGCAACGCGGCCCCTATACGGATATTCCTGACGCATTCTTCAGACCCTAAATTGACAATATCAATCTCTTCCTGATGAGGCAGAATGACCCTCTCCTCTTGCTTCAACAACCGACTCAGCTCTTCTGGTAAGTCACTATCCTCAACAATCTCCTCCTCAGCCTGGAAGATCGGATGTTCGAAGTCTAAATGAGTCATAGGAAGTCTTTGGTCGATGTCATCTGAAAATTCATGAACTCTGCGAGGGAAACGGTTAAGCGCTTCAAAATGATATACGAGCGAAATACATAACCACGCTGCCATATTATTGAAAAATAAAAAACAGAAAGAAAAAGGATCACAACATTTGAATGTAAAAAAAACGTCGTCATTTATTGATCATACAAACATACAGGTAAACAGTTAGTCCCTAAGACGAGGTCAACGATGCCCCGAGCAAGGCATGTGATCATACAATGATTGAAAAAACAACGCATTACTGTTTGGTGACTTGGATGACGTCCTGGATGGACCAGTTGCATAGGCTTTCCCCCGGCGTGCTGGGTCGAATCCATGCATCCATGTCGCAGTCGCTATCCACTTCCTCTGTATCAGACACGGCATTAATCCTTTCAAAGCTAACCCCTCCGGGCGTGAATACCACAGGTCCCTTGTACTTAGGCGCACTCTGTGAGGGAGATGGGCGGTACCCCAAGCCATACCTATCTTGCTTCACTGGGATGTCCAAAACCTGCCCCCACTTCTGAGTCTCTCCCGCTTGCATCAACGCCTTGGCTTCTTTATATGAGGAGATGGCCACCTCTTGCCCTTCACTCTTCACCGGAGCTTATTCTTTAACCTTCACCCCTTCGAACGCCTGACACAACGTTTCATGAATCTCTCCATCTACCTCCACGTACTTGAAGGAAGACAAATGACTGACTAAGATATCCTCTTCGCCACACACCGTCACAATACTCCCCTCAACCATATACTTCAGATTCTGATGGAGCGTAGAAGTTACTGCCCCAGCGGCGTGGATCCAAGGTCTCCCGATCAAACAACTATATGAAGGTTGGATGTCCATGATGTAAAACACTGTATCAAACACCTCCGGACCTACCTGGATGGGTAACGTTACTGACCCGAATACCAACCTCCTCGTTCCGTCAAAGGCCCTCACCACCAAATTACTAGGTGTGCACAACAACCCACGGGTATCCAATTTCAACAGGGCTTTCTTTGGTAACACATTCAACGAGGACCCAGTGTCTACCAGCACATGGGATAAAATAGTGCCCCGAAATTCGATAGAGATGTGCAAGGCATTATTGTGATCACGCCCTCGAGGCGTTAGGTCAAAATCCGTGAATCCCAGACCATGTCCGGCATTAACATGTGCCATAACTCCCTCCAGCTGATTAACTGAAATCTCTTGCGGCACGAAGGATGTCTCAAGTACCTTCAACAGGGCATTTCTATGCGCCTCAGAACACAACAACAGCGATAATATGGAGATCTTTGACGGGGTCTGCTGCAGGTGATCTACGATCTTGTAGTCACTTTTGCGAATCAATCTCATGAATTCTTCCACATCTTTGGTTACCGGTTCTTTCTCCTTACTCCCCGAAGATTCCCCCTCGACAACTTTGTTCTTACCCCTGGCGAGCCTCTCTGCCTCGACCTCAAGTGAAGTGAAAATTCTCCCGCTCCGGGTTATACCACCCGCTCCCACTATGTTATCTACGGATCCCGCTGGCGGATCATTCAAGTCAATCTTTTCCCCATTGCAATACACTTCAGCACCGTAGCTCCACGGGACTGCTTTTGTGCTCTCGTAAGGGATTGGTTTAGCCTTGGTAATAGTAATGGTCGGCCTTATCGATGATGCCGAAATCGTCACTGATTTGAACGGAATGGTGATCGTAGTAACCTCGCTGCGCTCTTTTCCAGATTCTGTCTTAACAGACTTCTCTCACCCCACAGACCTGTCAAACTGCAAGATTCCTTCATCAATCAAACCTTGAACTCCCCTTTTCAACTTCTCACAGCCCCCAGGTTAAACCAAACAGTCAGTACACTCTTCACTGCATCCGGGATAGACACCTCCTTTCAATAAACGCTGCTTTACGTAACTCAAAGGGGTTTTCAGCTTGCTCACTTCCGAAACCAAGTTCAACTCATCATCTGCCAGGATTGCATTGGCCCCAGCCCCACCATGCTTGGGCATTGGCTGTTGCGTGATATTGGGACCGTCCTTCCCGAAGTTAATAGCCGTACTATCAAGCAAATCCTATACTTTATGCTTGAAAGCTAGGCAATTTTCAATGTTGTGCCCTGGTGCACCCGAATGGAAGTCACAATGCTCATTAATATCATACCCGACTGGTGGCTGGCCGGTTGGTGGTGCTAAGGTCCTCTTCTCGACTAGCTGCAATTTCAACATAGTTTGAAGGAGTTCTGCATATGATACCGGCGGTACCTCGAATACTCTCCTCGGTCGCGGGTTCTGAAATCTGCGCTGATTGTTATTTGGCTGCTGCTGAGCCTGCTGCTGTGGTTGTTGTCTCTGCTGCTGAGAAGGCCCTGGAATGGTTACACTTGCAACCTGCGACTGCTGATGCCAGTTCTGGCCTTTATTTCTCCGTCGAGCATTGTATACAGCGTTGGTATCACCCTGCCTTTTACCACCAAACGTCTTCTTATTACCTCCTGCGGAACCGGACTCACCCGCTTGAATTTTACCAATCTTCACTCCGTTTTCAATGCGTTCCCCCATCAAGATCAACTCAGAGAAAGTACTCATCGAAAAATTGAGCAACCGGTCATAGTACATTCCAGAAAAAGTTCCTATGAACATATCCATCATTTCGCGTTCCACCATCGGAGGGTGTATCCTAGCAGCCAGATCTCGCCATCTCTGGGCGTATTCCTTAAAGCTCTCGCTAGACTTTTGAGACATGCTCTGCAGCTGGACTCGGTTAGGGGCGAGATCACTATTATATTGATAATGTCGAACAAAAGCCTCTGCCAGCTCTTTCCAACTCCTGATCTGAGTAGGCTCCAAGCTCATGTACCACTCCAGCGATGACCCTGACAGGCTATCCTGGAAGAAGTGCATTAGCATCTTTTCATCCTCAGAATACGCGGACATACGCCTGTAAAATGCACGCACATGCACCCTAGGGCATGTATCCCCTTTGTACTTATCAAATGACGGCGCTTTGAATTTCAGCGGGACCCTCAACCCTGGGACCAACCCCATATTTGACATATCCAGCCCAAGAGCATTCTGGCTGGCTAATCCGTCCACTTTCTCTTCTAGCAATCTCATCCGATGGTTGTCATCCCTAGCTCTTTCATAACCCTCATTCTGACCAGAGAACACATCCTCCTGACGATCCTCCCAGCGAGGTACTGCATCGTATCTAACATAATCTGCATCACGGCCCGGGCCCGTTTGGAAGTACCTGGGGTCGTACCTCAGATTGCCCATCTCTTGAGCGTTGTGCGCACCAGTTCCATATCTAAGATTACCATAACCATAGTCACCAAACCCAGCCTTAGTGCCAGCAATGTTGCCATACCCCATGTTCACACCATTGAAGCCCTGGTTACCATTATTTCCATTCATTCTGGCGTTCTTAGTGCCCCCATTGAAACCCTGGTTGACATTACCCACAAATACCCCAGCAGTATCTGTATTGGCATTCATATTACCGGCGTTCCCACCTCCGTCTGCAGGACCAGTTTCTCCAGCATTCAAACCGGTTACGGGAATAGCATCAGCACTTTGACGATTCTCAATTCGGGGAGAAGCAGCAATATTTTCACCATGCGGTGTCCCGTTGTTTTCAGCTCGTGCGACCAACGGTTGAACCAGAGTCTGCAGCTGCTCTTGTCCTTTGGCGATAGTCTCCATGGTTTGCATGAGCATGGCCATCCTGTCACGCATTTCTTGCATTTCACCCTGCACGTTGTCCATGATCTTCTTGTGATTAGTTCTGGTAGAGTAACGGTGGATCCGCTTTTCTGCAATCCTGAAAATACCTGGCGATATGGATGAAGAATGAAAATACCTGAAAATACATTGCCCAAACCTGTAATGCAATGTGATTTAACAATGCAAAAATGCTAACGTGCATGTGTGCGTTGGGGATATTTCCCCTCCAATTCTAGTGTCAAGGTAGCAAGACAAGAGAAACCATAAAGATAATATTTAGAAAACCCTCGTATATTTATTGGAATAACAGTCTCGTCAAGGCGTTACACAACTATGTTCCATACAACTGATATGATAAAGGAGGATCCCAACCAACATGCCTGGTGGTGATCTCAACACATAGAATACAAGAAAAAAATCAAGTGCGGGTACGGCCGCAGAAATCCTCAACCAGCTTCTTCGTCTCTGGGTGATCCGGTCGATAAATCAAGCCTTCTATCAACTGATCCCTTTTCCTGACCGTTTCTTGGATATCTCTGACAAAATCTTCCCAAGCCTTATCCTGAGCACCATCCTCAGGTTTGGGCCTCTTGGTGTCTGCTCTGCGCTGACAATCTTCCAGATTCTTCATGGCATCGATCAGTTTGCGTTCGGCCTCGTATCGACGGCATGCTTCTTCTTCAAGCTCTTCAGTCTTCACTTTAACCTGTTCTCCCAACTGAGCAACCTGTATCTTTAGCTCTTCTTCCCGCTCCTTGCGTTTGGCCATAGTAATGTCCCAATGTTCTCTAAACTTAGCTAGCTTCGTGTAAGCCCTTTCTAGTTCTTGCTTCTTAGTAGCCAATACACTGCTAACTGAGTCTACATCTAACTCCAGACGCTTCTTAGTTTCAGTCAACTCCAATAAAGTAGTCTTCAGATGTTTCAAAGTTTCAGCCTGTTGCTTGGAATAATATCCTGTTTCAATCTTTTCATGACGAAGCTAGGCATTCTCTTTCTCTAAAGCTTCTTTAGCCTTTGCTAACTCTTCTTTCTCCTCCATCAGCTGCTTGTATACCTGTACGTCTATGGTGGTGGGCTCCTCCACCGGAGAAGGATACAATGGCTGAACTGCAGGATAAGGCATAAGGAATTTTGTAGCTCGTTCACGAATCCATTCCACATACAGACCAAGAACTCGAGTGCCCCCTTTGCTAAATGAAGACTTTCCTCTCTTATGCAGGTTCTTCCATGCCTTCTTGAGCTTGATCAACATCTCTTCCTCTATTGCCCCAGTAAGATACAGAGATTCCCGTATCTCCTCGGGCTTCGGCGCTTCCTGAGGTGCATATCCAAACTGCCTGATTAATAAGGAAGGGTTGTAATTGACACACCCTCTCTTTCCTATCAAAGGAACATTAGGGAATCCTTCGCATCTGTATATGATCTCAACTCCTAACACCTCCTCATTAACCCACACCACATTCTCAGAAATCAACCCCATCAAGCGCTCAGGCCATCCTAAAGAACCAATAGAAGTGACGAAAGGCCCCGACTTCGGCATATGACTAGTAAACCACCTGCACAGTAGAGGTACACAGCAAGAGACATTCTTTCCTCGCCGTTTTTCATTTTTATAATGAGGGGAATGGTGGATATCTCCCAGCAAGGTAGGAACTGGGTTCTTTGCAGCCAGAATATAGAAAGCATCCGCATCAACAAAATCAGGCTGGTTTGGGAACAATACAATGCCATAAACACACACAGCAAGGATGGCATCAAAAACAACCCAGCCACCCTTCTTAGCATACTCCCGAGCCTTCTCCACCAAAACAACCAACGAAAATCCCCACGCATCTCCTTTTCTGATCATCTTCCCTGTCAGCTCAAACTCTCCTAAGTACAGAATAGCAGAAAGCTTAGCCAGATTAGGCTTAGCGTCCGTGTGATAGAACGACATCTGCTCGCGAATCGGTATATCCAAAAGTGCAGAATACTCCTCCAGGGTAGGAGCCAAGACAAAATCAGGAAATACGAAACACCTGAGCTCAGCATCATAAAACTGCAACAGGGTGTAAATACCGCTGATCTCATAAGCCGAGGGCTGGTAAACATAAGTCAGGATCCTCCCATATGTCTTCCTGAAATCTCTCATCACCTTCTTCCCAGCAATAGTAATTAACTCTGACAATAGACTGATATCTGGAGACGGGAATCTGTAGGGTAACACTCTCTTCATGGCTTCCATGTCTGCTAGGAAACAACCACCGGAACTGGGAGGGAAAATATGTACCTGGAATACACACACGTTAGTTGGATGCAAATGGTAATGCAATAATGCAATATGATAAATGATGCAATCAGTGAACACCGAGGCCATGCTGTAGCCTGAAGAGGGACATCTCTGTGATGTCAAGAACAGAAAACCACCGCAGTCACCAGAACCTTATGACACTAACTATCATCCGACACCCAAAATACCAATACCCTGGTAAGAAATCCATCTGAACCTCTGTCTCTGACGAGAAAACCATCTGATAATAGTATCAACCTCAGACAAGAAATCCATCTTCTCCAATCAACACACCTGTTAACGAGCTAAGAAAACCATCTGATAAATACTGAATCACGGTTTCTGAAGGCCAGTTTTCCTGCAATAACCCAATCCCCCTCACAGGTATGGACCTAATCCACGGACAAAGGTACGGCATCCTATTTGGTCATCAGCGTCACAGACTTTCATGAGTGACGATACGATTCCCAGAAGGAGTGGCATCATCAAGTCATGAAAAGGCCTCACTTAGCTGACTTCCAATTGATCGGTCCCCAGAGTCGACAATCCTCACGTCTGGACTCCCCTCAGATCCTCAGGATCGGAAAGGAGCACCTCGGAGAGAACCTCGTCTGAGCGCAGATTTCGTAGGGAACGGTGTCTGCTCAGCAAACATGTTCGTCTACTACTCTCCACAACTATGTCTAGGTGCATACTCAAGCCCAGGTCCGGCTTCTCGCTCACAGTAACCTCCCTCTCCCACAGCAATAATCACAATAATATAGTGCTGAAAGTAAATGCGGAAAGGTAAACATGCGGAAACGTAAAGCACATATGCACAACACCCAACAGATAAACACCCAAGCGCTAGGATTGACTCGTGTAGGGGATGGGAAACGGTCTCGGCATAAGGGATGGGAAAAGTCCCTATATGCTACAGATATCCCCAGCAGAGTCGCCAGCTGTCGCTACTGCGAAAATCGGCGCCGGCTGAACAGAAGAGTCGCCACCGTGCGTTATTTATCCCAAAGAGGGGAAAGGAAACGCTCGAGGTAAACCTACCACAAAATGGGGAAAGGAATGGTCATCGCAATCACAACCTGGGTTCGGGAGTCGGTTACGCAAGGGGAAGGTATTAGCACCCCTCACGTCCGTCGTACTCGACGGGATCCACACTTGGTGTTTATAAGGAAAAGGGTGTGTTTATCTATCTACGCTAGTGGTCAGTCTGAAAAGAAAAGAAAAGGACAGGACTCGACAGAACATACGCTGTTCTGGGCCTACGTACTCCCTCGTGCAATGGGAAAGTCAGAGTCAACGTAGTTCGACTACCTACGTCTAGACGGGGGGAAGGTTGCTCGCCAGGACATCGCGTCCTGTGCCTACGTACTTCCACACGGCCTGGAAGATTAGAGCAAACGTAGTTCGGGCTACGCACGACACAAGCTGTTCAAGTGTTTTTTATGGGAAAATGCACCTTAACCAAGGGTTTTCACAGTCCAGGAGGACAAAAGGTTTTGATGTTTGTTCAAATCTTTTAACGGAAGAAATGAATTCACTTTCGTTTTATCCTTTATTAAGTGTTTTTCTGTTGTTTTGAGGAAGGAAAGAGACACTCTAAAACTATGGTTGAAAAGGGAAATCTACCTAATGTTATCATGCCTGGTTAACCAACCTAATGTCTATCATAACTCCTCCACAGCAGAGAAGTTAGAGCTTCTAAGGGATCATGGCAACAGAACTAAACAGCAAACAGGAATCACTGCAAAGCAAAGAAATACTGGAAATATGCATGAATGCAACAATCAAACAATCAAGGCGCAAAGGCCACAAACCACAAAGGCAAGGGAGCTCAGCTCTACCAAATACCAGCAAGCAAAGCCACTCAATAACAATCAAGCAGAAGGAGGACCACCTCAACTTCTCATGCACACAAAGCCTATTTCTAAGATGCACCTATCTCAGAAATATTTAGATGAATCCCTAAGACTAATGCAGCACAGCACCACACAAATCAAACAACACACAGAGAAGGAAAGGGCTAACCAGCCTGGCAAATTCCTATCCCAAAACAAGAAACTACCCCTGAGCAGGACCCCTAGACAAAACCATAATCAAACCCCTGAACAAAGCCCCTAATCAAACCCCTGAGCAAAAGCCCTGCACTAAACCTTAATCAAATCTCTAAGCAAAGCCTTAAGCGAAACCCTAAGCAAAACCCTAATCTACCCTAAAGGGAGAAATCAATCCCATTCTTCAAGCTTCAAGACAAGCTTACCAAAGAAGGGGAGCTAAGTAGACAGGCCCATAGTGCCTCCCTCAGGAAAGTACTAGGAGGCTTCCACTTAGGAATCATATCCCATGTGGCTCAACAACTGTGAACAGTTTACATTCCTCCTCAGGAGAACCTAAACTCACGTGAAGGCTCCAACATCATTGGATACTTAAGAAATCCTACCTGAACTAAAGGAACTAAGTGAACAGACCCGT
This sequence comes from Lathyrus sativus, assembly GCA_963859935.3. Classification (NCBI taxonomy): domain Eukaryota; kingdom Viridiplantae; phylum Streptophyta; class Magnoliopsida; order Fabales; family Fabaceae; genus Lathyrus; species Lathyrus sativus. The sequence continues at coordinate 273,386,749 of OZ012739.1, forward strand.
AGTACCTTCCTCAGGAAAGTACTAGGGGACCTCCACTTAGGAATCATATCCCATGTGGCTCAACAACTGTGAACGGTTTACATTCCTCCTCAGGAGAAACTAAACTCACATGAAGGCTCCAACATCATTGGATACTTAAGAAAGCCTAGATGAACTACAGGAACTAAGTGAACAGACCCATAGTGCCTTCCTCTGGAAAATACTAGGGGACCTCCACTTAGGAATCATATCCCATGTGGCTCAACAACTGTGAACGGTTTACATTCCTCCTCAGGAGAAACTAAACTCACATGAAGGCTCCAACATCATTGGATACTTAAGAAAGAGGTGAGAAGAAAGAATGAAAGACATCCATAGTGCCTTCCTCAGGAAAGTACCATGAATTTCCCTCAAACTTCAGGATCTCAAACCTCACAGGAAGAGAGCAAGCTCCTAGACTAGGTCTTCAATCTATGCATCCTTGCAAGCTCCATCAAGTCTTCATCCAGCCTCCACCTTCAAGAAGAAACCGCAGGCCCTCAAACCAAAAGAAACTATCTCTAAAGTTCAACCACAGTTGGACTTCAAAGTCAGAAGCCCTCAAGACTTCTCCTATTCTCAAGCTCAAGCAAAAATAACAGAAAAACTCTTATAAAAATCTACCAAAAATCTAGGGGAAACCTACATGCCTCTATGATCCCAATATCAAATCTCAAAGCCTAAGTCAACTTCTAAGGCTACTAAACAATCCCTAACATTGAATGGTCAAGGGTTAACCAGCAAGTTATGAGGTTTCTACTCTCTAACCCTAAAACAACATCAACCAATTTCTAAAAAATCTATGAAAAATCTATGGGGAGCATGCATTAGTCTAGTACAACATACTAAAAAAAGAAAAGCAAGATTCAATACCAAGCGAGAGAAATAAAATCAGCAAGGCAGACACATCACAAATCAATTACTCAGTACCAATTAAAATACAAAAATGCAAATAAAAATGAAAATGCATGATCAATTTAATATTCTTGCACCATAAAATTATAAATTTAATTATGAACCTATAGAAAAAAGAAGGGAATTAAACGGATAATCCTATCATTTTTTATGACATATTTTCTAACATGAATAAAACAAAGAAAATTAAAAAGAAAATAAAACCAGGGGGGTTGCACTCAGCAAAACGCCTCAGTTATTCCAGACTGGGCCCAAATATGGGGGGTGCGATTAGCAATTGGGGCCTAAGCCCAAACCAAATTCAGCATTCTCACAAACAGGGGGGGGGCAACGAGTAATGAGGGGGTGTCCTTAACAATCTCAGATTTGGGCTTAACCCAATCCAAACCCTAACCAAACTACCAATCAACAAAACCACTCTTCTCCCCCAAAATTTCGTTCACTGTTCATCCCTAACCCTAATGCGCCGTTGCTCTCCCAAATTCCTCTCTGAAATCCTCTCAAACCACTCAATCTCTCACAAAAATCTGCAACTAAACCTGACCTAAATCTAACCAAACTTCAATTCAATCCTATACTCAACCTAGATTCCAGTTCAAACTAAGATGAATCCATACATTTCAACAATAAAAAAAAACGCAAACAAGGATCGAAGGATAACGCACCTGGATGTGGAATACGAATAGCTCGTGGAGTTCTTGATGCTTATTGAAGACAACTTGACGATTTCAAGACTTTGCGCGAAGATCTTGGTGAGAGTCCTGATGAGATTCTTTGGAGCTTGTTGAAAAGAGTTGAAGACCGTTGATTTGTTTGTTGAAGATCCTTGAAAGGAGATCTTGATCTAGCTGGAGGTCTTGCAAACTCGTTGATGAAGACCCACACGAGTTTTCTGGAAATGGACGGATGAGCGTTTGAACGAAGAAGATTGGTGGTTGAGCTTCTTGATGAGTCCGAGCGAAGGTCCATGGAGATCTTTACGAGGAAGATTAAGGAATCTTGAAATTCCTGATGAATATTGCTGGAAAACGTGAAGAACGATGAAGTTCTTGAGAGTCTTCTAGAAAACGTATGAAGGTCTATGAATATTTCTGGGAAAATGAAGAAATCGGTTGAAGATCTTTAAGATTTTTCTGGAGATGTGATGAAGGACGATGAAGGATCTGTGCGGGATGATGAAGATCTATGAGGAACCAGATGAAGGTTTAGATGGATCTTGATGAATCTGGGGAACTGGACGAGCGTGATGAATTTTCCGGCGAAACAATGCAGTTTCCGGCGAGTCTTGGCCGTGAAACAGTTAATTTTGATTTCTCCGACGAACCTCTCCGGGTGTTTGCATGGCCGGAGAACTGAGGTGGCTGTGAGGATTACGCGTGGCACGCGGAGATGGAGAGAGAAACGGAGTGATGACGTGCGGCGGTACGCGTGGCGGCACGCATGGACTGAGGAGATAGTGGGACAGGTGGCGAGGAGAGAGGGTTGTGAGGTGGCGTGTGAAGACTGTGAAACGTGGTGAGGTGGAAGAAGAAGAAGAGGGATGCGTGGGGCCCCCTTATATAGGACACGTGGCTGGACAAAAAACAGAAAAACAAACAGACTGAAAGAGGATTGGGCCTCCAATACCTCTGGGCCCAGCGAAAATGACCCTAAAAATCTGAAAAATGAATTAATTTCAATTAAGAAAACTAATTAAAGCCTAAATGAAAACCTAATTAACTAATTAATCCTAATCAGACTCAATTAACTAAATGAAGACTCAATTAACTCTAATTAAAGTCTAACTAAATGATTAAAATCTAATCAAACCTAAAAAGAGAATTAACCATAAAAACTCTATTAATTCTAATTAATCTCTAAACTAATCAAAATATAAAAAAAAACCTAATAATTCCTATTTAAAAATCTATTAAAATTCTACTAATTCTATAAACTATTATTATTCTATATTGTCTATTCTATTAAAATCAACACTAAAACTATTAAAACTATATTAAACCTAAAAAGAAATTAATATCTATATTAAAACCTAATATTCTAAAATCTATTAAAAACAATTTGTAAAATTCTAAAAAGGATTTAAAACTATTAAAAACATTAAAAAATCTATTTAAATTCTAGAAAATCTATAAAACCTATTTAAAATCCACCAAAGGCTATTAAATCCTAAAAAAAAACAAAGGCAAATAACCAACATAAAAGAGAGCGCGAGACCAGATCGAAGTAAACAGTAAACCCCGGGCATCAGAATATCCCAAAAACCACCATGTAAGCTGAAAACACCGAGAAGCGCACAATTTCCCGAAAATAAAACCCTGATTATCTAGACTGGATCTGAAATATCCGGTAGATGACAACCAAGCTGTAACCCTGACATCCTCTGTCTGTGTACAAATGTCATGCATCTGATATGCGAATACGAATTAAACCACGAACCAGATAGGAGAACCGGTTGGTCAAATTTTAGGGTGCAACACGGACACGTCCGCCGGCATCAGTACCGGCACCAGAAGTCTCACCAACAGAAGGCTTATCTCTACAAAACTTATCAACATACCTATCATCAATCGCAACAGGAACGGTCACCTATCGCTGCTGCGGAATGTCCACACCACTATAAGCACAAAGCGACATAATAAGGCACGGGAAAGTTAGCGGGGCATTCTTGCGAGCCGCTATCCCTCCATGTCCACTTAAGACCACAACACGCATCTCATCAGCAATGATGCGGGCAATGTCAATCTGGACATTCTGCAGGATCGAATGAATCAAATGTGCAATAGGTATAGGCACCGAGCTGTGGTGGGACCTTGGCACAACATTCGTCAGAACAAACAACAAAATCAGCTGCACTAACACAAATCTCTGGTCATTGCATCCAAATCACGATGCTTGTTCAGGTCCCGGTGGTACTCATCTATCTGGCTTCCTGAAAGAGACAGTGGGTTACTCAAAACATTACTTATAGCTCACTGATCAAACCTTATCGTGACACCACGGACTGTCGAGGCCCAATTAAACACTTCACCATCATCCGGAAGGGCATTTGCATAGAATTCCCGAACTATCTCAGCATTGTAACCATCCAGAGGAGTCATCAGACGCTCCCACTTTTTCGCCATAAAAAGCGCGTCAATAGCACGGTACGATCCAATGTCACTCAATTGGAACCTCTTTTCTGGCACAATATTCCTCCTTTCGAGAGTTTCGTAGCGGGCGGCCTGAGTAGCACCGCGGAACCTGACTAGATCGAAGCGGGTCAGTACGGTACGAGAAGTGGAGGCCTTTCTCTTGTTGGGGTTGATCATCTTAGGTCCCATCTGAAAACAACATTAAAAACAAACAAAACAGAACGAAAATGTTAGAAAGAAACAGCCAGCACTAAACAGTAAGGAAAGAAAATTTTTGCTGCATTCGCTACCACTCGCCAGGCGAATGCCAGCGAAGGTGCGAAAATGCAGAAAAACAGTGCTTCTGCAATTGTGCCAAGTTCAACCCAAATGTGATCTATCCCCTATTCTCATTACTAGAAGCAATTGAAACATGCAAGCACTCAGTTTAAACAGAAATAGAAAAAGGGGTTTCTAAACCTAACACACTTTCAGAAGCACTGCTCATGGATTCCAAATTAAAAATTGAAATATACATAGAACAACAAAAGTAAAAGAAAGCAACATAAACAATGTACAGATTGAAAGAAGGAATCAGAAAACATACCTTTGGATTGAAATGCAGGAATTCAAAGAAAGAAAAACTAGAGAGAAAGTTGGAAGGAGGAAGTGTGAAAGTGAGGCAAAGAAAGTGAGGCAATGGGAGGTTAAGGTTTCAGAATACAAAAGTATAACGGTTCATGGGCCCAAGTGACCCATCCAAATTCCTAAACTTAACTGATGTGGCACGCCCTGTTTCGTTACCTTCGCCAGGCGAATACTCGCCTTCATTTGCCAGGCGAATGTTGGCAAACATGACAGCAGAAACAGGGCCTACTGCATTGTTCCATTTCACAAATCCACAACCAACCTTTCACACAAAGTAGAAAATGAACATAAAAACATGTAAATACTTACAATGTGGAGGTGCCTCTCAACAAGTGCTTGTTTAACGTCGGATAAGCTCGACGGTCCGCTGCGATCACTGATCGCCTAAATGCACGGAGGTGGTATCCCGCTCGAAATCACCACCTAGATAAACCTTCAACCTTTGGCCATTTACTGTCCAAGTTTCTTTAGTCTTAACATTTTCAATAACAATTGCCCCGAAACTCAAAATCTCCCGAATCCGAAACGGACCCGACCACTTGGATATTAATTTTCCCGGAAATAGTCTCAACCTTGAATTGAACAATAACACCATTTGTCCCACTTTAAATGTTTTGGCCACAAGCTTCTTATCATGATACATCTTCACACGGTCTTTGTAAAATTTGTTTGAATCATAGGCTTGAAGGCGGAGTTCGTCCAACTCATGGAGTTGGCTTTTTCTTTTTTCTCCACTCAATGCTTGATCAAAATTCAACAACTTCAAAGCCCAAAAGGCCTTATGTTCCAACTCGACCGGAAGATGACAATTCTTTCCATAAACCATTTTGAATGGTGTGAGACCAATCGGAGCTTTGAAAGCGGTCCGATATGCCCACAACGCATCGTCAAGCTTACTTGACCAATCCTTCCGCGAGACAGAAACAATTTTTTCCAAAATTTTCTTAATTTCTCGATTCGACACCTCCGTTTGACCGTTAGCCTGTGGATGATATGGTGCAGTGACTCTGTGTCTCACACCATATTGCTCCAGAGCCTTGGCTAACTGAGTATTACAGAAGTGTGAACCACCATCACTTAGTAACACTCTTGGAGTACCGAACCGAGAAAAAATGTTTTTCTTTAAAAAATTTATTACGGTTTTCCCGTTTGCTTTAGGGCTAGCAATTGCTTCTACCCACTTGGAGACGTAGTCCACTGCAACCAAAATGTATTCGTTACCAAAAGACGGTGGAAATGGACGCATAAAATCAATGCCCCAACAATCAAAAACTTCAACCTCAATCATGTTTTGAAGTGGCATTTCATTTTTTTGTGTTATTCTACTGACTCTTTGGCACTTGTCACAACTTTTAGTGTGCGCGTACGTATCTTTGAACAAGGACGGCCAATAAAATCTCGATTGAAGGACTTTAGTAGTTGTTCTTGTATTATTAAAATGACCTCCATACGGAGAGTTGTGGCAGTGCCAAAGAATGTCCTTGGCTTCCTCTTCCGAAACACATCTCCTCAAAATGTTATCGACGCCAAGTTTAAAAAGATGTGGTTCGTCCCAAACAAAGTACTTGGCATCAGATAATTTTTTTTTTCTTTTGGTGACCCATTAGATCCTCTGGTATTAATCCGGTGGCTTTGTGGTTAGCCATGTCGGCGAACCAAGGTCTAACTGTCACCATGTACAATTTTTCATCGGGGAATTCCTCTTTCACCTCTTTTTCATGCTTTGTGACCTCATTATTCACAAGCCGGGGTAAGTGATCTGCGACCAAATTTTCGGACCCATTTTTATCACGGATTTCAAGTTCAAATTCTTGAATTAAAGGAATCTAACGAATTAATTGTTGCTTTGAGTCCGGTTTAGTGAGCAGATACTTAATCGCCGCATGATCAGTGTAAATCACAACTTTTGATCCAATCAAATAAGACCTCAAATTTTCCAATGCATACAATATAGCAAGCAATTCTTTTTCTGTTGTCGCATAATTAATTTGAGCTTCATTAAGAACTTTGCTTGCGTAATGTATGGCATGGAAATTTTTTGTCTTTCTTTGGCCTAAAACTGCGCCAATCGCTCGCGTCGCACATAAGTTCAAAATCATTTTTCCAATCCGGTGCGACGATTATGGGTGCAGTTATTAAGCTTTGCTTCAAAGAATCGAAAGCTGTCATGCAAGAATCATAAAAAATAAAAGACTTATCTTTGTTGAGCAAATTGCTCAATGGCTTTGCTATCTTTGCGAAGTCCTTGATGAATCTTCGATAAAATCCCGCATGACCAAGGAAGCTTCGAATTCCCTTAATGTTTAGAGGTGACGGTAGCTTCTCAATCACTTCCACCTTGGCTCTATCAACTTCAAGTCCTTTTGACGAAACCTTGTGCCCGAGCACAATTCCTTTGGTGACCATAAAATTGCACTTCTCCCAATTGAGCACTAGATTGGTATCCACACACCTCTCTAAAACAACATCCAGATTTTTTAAACAACGATCAAATGACGGTCCAAAAACCGAGAAATCATCCATGAAAACTTCGATCATCTTCTCAATCAAGTCCGAGAAGATCACTTGCATACACTGTTGAAAAGTTGTCGGCGCATTACATAACCCAAACGGCATCCTCCGGTAAGCAAAAATTCCAAAGGGACAAGTAAAAGCGGTTTTTTCGTGATCTTCCGGATTGACAATGATTTGATTATAGCCGGAATAACCATCCAAAAAACAATAATACTCTTGACTAGAAAGCCTCTCAAGCATTTGATCCATAAACGGAAGAGGAAAATGATCTTTTCTCGTAGCTTGATTTAGCCTACGGTAGTCAATGCACATTCTCCATCCAGTCACGGTCTTCGTTGGAATTAACTTGTTTTTTCATTTCGGATGACCGTCATTTCACCCTTCTTCGGTACCACTTGCACGGGACTCATCCATGGACTATCGGATATTGGATAAATCATGCCGGCATCCAACATCTTCACAACTTCTTTCCTAACTACTTCTTTCATAGTAGGATTTAATCGTCTTTGCGTTTGGGCTACCGACTTGAAGTCTTCTTCCATGAAAATATGATGCATACAATAGGAAGGACTTATCCCTTTCCAATCGGAAAGAGTCCATCCTATTGCTTCTTGATTTATTTTCAACACTTCAAGTAATTTCTGTTCTTTCTTCATAGCCAACTCCGCGCTTATGATCACCGGCTTATTTTTTTCTTTGTCAAGGAACACATACTTCAAATGAAATGGAAACAACTTCAACTCAAGCTTGCCTTCCTCGTTGTTCTTTTTTTTCAACTCTTCCACCTTTTCTTTTAAAAGTGGAATTTCTTCTAGTTCTTCTAGTTCCTTCAAACATTTTTCAATTTCTCGTTCTTCTTCTTCATTGATCTTGGAAAGAGCATTAGTTAGGACTTGTTATAATGGTGTGGGCACTTGTAATAATTCTTTGACTTCTTCAATTGCCACTTTCGTTGCATGAATCCTAAAACAATTGGTTTTGTCTTTAGAGAGCTTCATGGATTCAAAAAGATTGAAGCTAACCTCCTCATCGAGAACTCTCACTTTCATGATACCATCGTCCATATCAATTGCCATACGAGCCGTCTTCGTGAAAGGTCGGCCAAGAATCAATGGAGAATCTTCATCTTCCTCCATATCAATGACGACGAAGTCGATTGGGAACAAAAATTTATCCACTTTCACCAACACATCTTCGGCTATATCATGAGGGCGAGTCGTAGACTTGTCGGCTAGTTGCAATGTCATTTGAGTAGATTTCATTTCCATATAACCCAACCGCTTCACAATCGATAAAGGTATCAAATTTATGCTAGAGCCCAAATCAATCAATCATTTTCCAACATAGGTATTTCAAATGGTAACGGGTAAGGTTACTCGTCCCGGATCACTTTCTTTTTGCAGGAGAGTACGTTGAATAATAACGCTACAACTAGCGTCCACCATAATTGTCTATTGATCCGTATACCGCTTTTTCTTTGTGAGAATATCTTTCATGAACTTTGCATACTTCGGCATTTGCTCCAATTCTTCGTAAAATGGGATATTAATTTGCAATTGTTTGAAAATATCCATAAACCGAACATAATGTCTAGCATTGTCTTTCCTTGTTAGAGCATACGGGTAAGGTAAATTTAGAATTGGTATCGGATTGACTTGCTCTTTTCCTTTTTTCGATCTCTTCACTTTTTCGCCTCTCTTACTTGTTTCTCCTTCCTCATTTTCTTTCACTTTATCATTTTTAACTAATCCTCCCTTAACATTGTTTTCTAGTTCTTCCTCAACATTTTCACTCTCTTTTTCAACTACAACTTCCTCCCTCAACTCTTCCTCACCTACTCCCATATCAATTTCTCTTTCGCTCCTTGTAAGAATAGCCTTGCAATGCTCTTTCGGATTTGGAGTAGCGGTAGCCGTGAATTGTTGGTTTTTTTGTTGGTCGGTCAATTGTTTTGATAATTGACCAACTTGTGTTTCCAAATTTTTGATAGCCGCATCGGTATTCTTTTGGTTGGACATTGACATTTTCATGAATTGAGTAATAGTCTCCTTCATTTTGGATGGGGCATTTTGAGTTTGAGGCGGAGGTTGTGTGTAGTTTTGATAAGGTTGTCGATTTGAAGTTTCAGCTTCTTGTGGTCTCCCAAGTTGTTGGTAACCTTGATTAGGTCTTTGATAACCTTGGTTTTGTTGTTGATACGGCGGCCTTTGTTGATATCCTTGATTTTGGTTGCCGACATAATTGACCTCTTCCAAGACGGGAGGACAATATCCGGTAGGATGATCACAACTTGCCACTTGAAGTTGAGTAGGAACTTCGTGCATTTCTTTAATTTGTTATGGAAGCTTTGACATTTGTTGAGTCAAGAGCTCCACTTGTTGCGTAAGAAGTTTGTTTTGGGCCAGAATAGCGTCATTTGTACCTAACTCGAGCATACCCAGTTTTCTTTGAGCTACCCCACGGTTATGATTCCCTTAATGATCATTAAGTGCCATCTTATCAATAATTGCAATTGCATCATCGACACTTTTTGACATCAAAGAACCTCCCGCCGTAGCATCCAATAAGGTCTTATGAACCAGAAGGACACCATTGCGGAAAATATGAACTTGAGTGAGCTCATCGAAACCGTGTCCCTTGCACTTTCTTATCATAGATTTGAATCGCTCCCAAGCTTCGTTAAGTGATTCACTAGCTCCTTGAGAAAATACAACAATCGCAGTTTTAGCTTCCATGAATCGGTTATGTGGAAAGAACCATTCAAGGAACTTCTCTTCTAAAAGATTCCAGTCCGTCATGATTGTTGTCGGTTGATCAAGATACCACTCCTTCGCTTTCCCAATCAAGGAATGAGGAAATAGTCTCCTGAACAATGACTCCTCGTCAGCTTCGGTGCTCCCGTTGCGCCTGTAATCTCATAGAATTTTGTAAGATGAGTGAACGGATCTTCATAGTCTAATCCTGTGAAAGGATTTTGATAAACTAGTGCTAGGATTCCCGTTTTCATCTCAGCTTGTCTTCCATTTTGAAGATTCCGTGCGAACTGAGCTGTATGTCTTGGACTATTGTTGCATGGAGTGGAAACTGGAGGTGGAGGTGGAGGTGCTGCCATAATTGGTAAGTTAGGTGGATTGGATGAAGAAGATTCTCCAAGCTCTTGTCTTTCGCGAGCTTGTTGCCGTCTTTGCCTAGTGCGATTGTTGGTACGCCGTGCGGTTCTCTCAATTTCTGGATTGAAAAGAAGGTTTTTCGGCTGAACCTGTCCATGCATAAACGAATTCTGCACACAAACTAAACAAATTAAAAAGCCCAAAGAATTACAAAGATATGAGACTCACAATACAAAAATCTTAATATCACTAAACTATTGCAATGCTTGCAATATTCAATTAACAATCCCCGGCAACGGCGCCATTTTGATAGAAAGTATTTGCGGTAGTGTTTTATCGTATCCACAGAGATTGAAGTGAATATATGCGTGTCGTTCAACGGTTTAGTAACTTAAGAATATGGGGTTTTTAGAATGGTATCAATTTTGTGACAAAGGTTTGCAATTATAAAATCAAAACAAAAGTCGATTTTTAAGTTTGATAAAAGTATGTCAAGATTATGTTTCGTTAGTCCGTCCTAAATGTATCTATTAACCTAAAGATGTGAACGAAGTTCGAACCAACATAACCGCGTATCCTCGCAAAAGCGTTTATCACTAAATCAATTTCGTGAAAAAGATGGTTTTGACCGTTAAATGATCTCTCTACCTAACACTCGAAACCATAGGCATTAAGATTGATACAAAGTGAATATCAACTTCGAAATCTATCTCTAGCATTTGTCATAGTTGATAGATGAAGATATTAGGTCAAGACTTGATAAGTTTACCTCTAACACAAACCAAATCATAAATGTAAAAATGGTAACAAATAACTTCATCTATATTGAATAACAACTTGTTCACATACATTAGATTAAGAAGAATACATAAATTCTGAACCAAGTACTTCTAACCTTGACAAAAGGTATTTAGCTACTCATTTCCATGGTTTCTTGAACAACAAGGTTCGGAAGAAGGTTGATGAACATCCGAGTCGAAGGATCGATCTTGGATGAGAATCCACCTTCTTTTTGTAAGATGTTGCTAAGAGATGAAGAAATGAGAGAATTCTTATTTTTTTAGTGAAGAAAAAAAATGATCTATCCAAAAGTTCTTGAGTCATGATCCCAATAAAGCAATATATAGAGTACAAAACAGGCTCTGTTTGCACCCATTCTCCAGGCGAACAGAGACCTTCGCCAGGCGAACATCAGAACAAGGTACTTCAAAGTCCCTTCAGCAAGCAAACCGCCCTCTAAGATATCGTGCATGTCGCTACCGCGAAAATAAGGTGCCGGCAAAACAGAAGAGTCGCCACCTTTCGTTATTTATCGCACAGAAAGGGAAAGGAAACGATCGGAAAAACCTGACGAAAAGGTATAAGACAAGGTCATCGCAACCATGTCTGGATTCAAGAGTCGGTTATGCAAGGGGAAGGTATTAGCACCCCTCACGTCCGTCGTACTCGACGGGATCCATGCTTGTTGTGTTTATCTGACGGGTTGGTTTATCTATCTATCTAAAAGTCTGGTCTGAAAAGAAAAGAAAATGACTCGGCAGAACACAGCAGTTCTATGCCTACGTATTCCCGTCTGGAATGAGAAATAAGAGTCAACGTAGTTTGCCTAACTATGGGTGAAAAAAGGGGAAAGGTTACTCGCTGAGATATCGCATCTCGTGCCTACGTACTTTCACACGGCGTGAAAGATCAGAGCAAACGTAGTCCGGGCTAACAAGACCACAGGTTTGGTTCAAAATATTTTACCCGAGTAGGGTTAACAGACGATTCCAGCAGTTGGTGTATGCAGCTCACTCGTCGGAGACTTAGGCGTTTACCGTTTGCGGTAGAACTGAGAGTTAACGAAACTCTCCTTATGAAAATGGTTTCCAAGGATTAAAGGTCCCAGAGGACAAAAAGGATTTGAATGTTTGTTTTTGAAGTCTTTTAAAGAAGAAGTGTTTTGAGTTTTGTTTGTAACTCATATCGCACTAGAGACTATGACCTGAGAGTGAATGCGTCGCATGTCACCCAAAGGGTACCATACTAAACACCCAAGCTGTTGAAAAGAAGCTCTCCAACAACCCTTTCTCAAGTAGCTTAAGGCTCGTAGCGTACGACACCAATTAACCTTTATTACTGTATTTTGATTTGTTTGAAGATGAGAAGGAAAAGGACGCACTAAAGGGGACCAATCCAATCCTAAAGTTGTCATGCAAAGTTGATCCTATGATTGAGGTTACGAGGGAGCTACCTAATGTTATCATGCACGGTTATAACCCTAATTTCTGTCATAACTTCTCTTGAACAAGAGGAGTCAGAGTTCCTAGGGGAACATGGCAAAGGAAAGCAACAACAAAAGAAATAAATGGAAAGAAATGACTGTAAGTAAAATGCATGCAATGCAGCAATACAAGCAGAAGGATCCAAACTCAACTTCTAGAGCAAGCAAGCAAAAGCAACACAAAGCACAGTCAAGGGAGACAAACTCAACCTTCAGCCAACAAGCAAAGCCAAACAGTAACAGACAAGCAGAGGGAAACAGACTCAACCTCTAATGCAAACAAGCAAAGGGAGCTATGCTCAACCTTTCAATGCACTTAGGCCTAAACCAACTATATGAAAACCTAGTCTAATTCAACACACCAAACAGTCACCAAGTACAATAAAGCAATCAGAAAATACAGTAAACAAAAACAGCAAGCCAGCAGCTCAACAACAAAGCAGTCTTCTAATAGCAAAGCAAACCAACAATCTATAACTGATCTTCATGCCCAAGCTATCTTCAAGAGAAGACTTCATCTTCAAGCTTAAGATGATCCACCAAGAGAGATGAGAATCAACCTCAAGATTAATGCATGATGATGGGAAGCATGATGGAAACCAAGGGAATCCATCATGGCACTCAACCATACATCTAAGATAGGCATCCTCAAAGGTTCTACCTTTTGTGATATGCCACACATCCTTCCAAAGGAGGGATGAGGCTTCCACATAGGGACCTTGCATCATAGGATGGGAATGGATTGAACACAAAGCAAACCATGTTTGTGAAAGAAGAAAACAACTTCTAAGGCTCTACAAAACCCTAATCCTACAAGCTTAAAGAAAGATACTCAAAGGGAACTAAAACACCAAAACCAAGCCCTACAATTAAGCATACAGAAGCTCTAACAAGTATAAATCACTATCCAAAAGGAATGGGAAATTTATTTCATGCTATGGGTCACCATTGAAGTCATTCTAAAGGAAAGGTCATGTTAGAAGCATCATAAAACTAGTCCAATTGTTAATTCTAAGAAAAATATGAAATCAAGTCCTAAAATTCTAGGGAATTTTCTAAGGGATCCTAAGAGGGTTAGGGACCTATGGTAGAAAATTCAGGGACTGAATCTAAAGGGAGAATCACTAAAGAAATCCTAAATCACAAAGTGTCCAAAGGGAGGTCAAATCGGGAAGCTCCTAAAAGTCTAGTTCAAAATAGAACCTAAAGCTACCTAAAAATCAAGAAAGTACCTAAATATGTCTATAACAAGCCAGCAAAGAATTAAGTCCAAATTCCACACCAAACTTGCATACAAAAATCAGAAGGAAGATAAGCCAAAAGTGCAAATTAAATGAAATACCAAAAATGGATAAAAAAGCAAATAAATTGGAAATTGCATCAAAATAAGATCTAAGCATACCAAAAAATTAGAAATTAAATGAGGAGCATCCACATATTTTTGTTTTATTTTTCTGATGATTATTCAATTTATTATGAACTAAAGATAAAAAAAATCAATAAAAGAAAATAGAAAAATCAATAAAAGAACTAAAGAAACTAAGAAAATATCAGGGCCTTTGGATCTAAGACTAAGTCAGCTAATCCAATGCTCACACGCGCGCCAGCTCATTAGTGAAACGACCGCGTTTTGAGGGTTAAAGGCCAAAGCTCAGAACAAATCTCGTGCGCACGATCTGCTTACAAAGTCTTCAATTTCCACTCTTCCAAGGGCCATACTTAATCGTCCTCATTTAAACCTGAATAAATGAGAGGGAACATGGACGGTGGTCCGGCGGCTGCGCCACCGTCTTCTCCGGTGAGGCACGAGTTGCAGGTCATCAAATCATGTCAAACCTTATATGGATCTCTTCAGTTTTTCATGCTGAGTTCAAATCCACTCTCCAATTCCATTGATTCCTCATGAATATTAAAACACGATCAAGAACAGAAAATGCATCAAATTATGAACCATCACCAAACTCATAACTAAGGCAATAGATCTCTTCCTTATTCTTCATGGATCATCATGTACCATCTAACTCATGTTAACACCTCATTGATCATGACTTAGATTGTCTCTAAACTCCACAATTATGATCTGAAATCCATCTAGGTTCCTTCCTAAGTCCTAACCACAGTTCAATTCATGCTAGATCATCCTAAAACTAGAGCAATTGTGAAAGTTACCAACCTGGTTTGTAGCTTGAAATTGAGGCAGTTACAAGGTGATTCTTGCTTCAATCTTGTGCAGATCTCTTCAATGAACTATGTTAAAGGTAATAGAAGCCTTGATTTGCCTTGAAAAGCTCCAAATCTGAAAATACGATTTTCTGTTGAAGCTTGAAAACTGACTTTGCAATCTCTGATTCTTGCACTGAATAATCACCAACCCCCATCTGAATCTCTCTCTGAACTTAAATAGAAGCTGATTGAATGATTTGTAGGCCCATTGGAGGCCCAAACTATGATATCCAAGTTCCCAATTTCTCTTCAAAACTCAATCATGGCATACACGGTTCTGGCTTAGTTTCTTCTCCTAGAAGCTTCACATGTATTATTTATGGCATGTTGAGAATGAAGGGATCAGATTGCACCCTTGTTATCATCTTATGGCCAAGATTGAATGTGTTACTTATCCATGAAGTAACAAGTTAAAAGTCCATGATGCAAGATCCAAATTGAAATTCCATTAATGCCAAAGTTTTCCAAATGGTTTTTCTAGTCAAAATGAGTACTCATATGCATTTTCTTGACCTCTTATGATTAAATTTGAATTTTTCAACTTAAATGCCTTTTAATTTCCCCTTTGTCAAGCTTCCATGAACCAAGTCTTTCCCTAAGCAAAATCAATGCCTTATGGATACATGGTTGACCTTAAAATCCCATTTTGAGCAAGTTTTGTGTTGGACAAAACTTCATTTGAGGCTCACATGATAGTGAAAATGACCCATAACCCAAAATGACCTATAATCTTACTTTCCCAAAATGCCCCTAACTTGTAAACCTCATAAGTTGAGTTCTACAAATCCGATGAAGGACTTATAGTACATTTTGGAAAGCTAAGACCAAGACCTACAACTTTCATATTGGCCAAAAGTTGAGGAGAAACATCCTTCTAGGTCAGAAATGTCCTGGAAGTTGGTTGACTTTTGTTGATAATTTTCACATTCATCTGATGACCTGTAACTTGTCTGAATCATAACTTGAGTTCTATAAATCCAATCAAGGACTTCTAGTACTCAAATTAAATCTAAGAACATTCTCTACAAGTTCCATGTTGGAAAAAAGTTGAGATGAAACTTGTATCTAAAGATAAGTGGTCTTGAAGTCAGGCACTAAATATGGGATTTTACCCTGAGAACCCTGATTTAGCAACTCCTCACATTTTGAATTCTTCTTGGATTGATCTTGGAATATCACCTCATGCATATCAACACAACTTTCCATGATCACTAAGACTTAGAATTGAGTCTTAATCTCCTCCAATTGCACATTTGACTCAGGGTTGACCAGACAACAAACCCTAATTACCACACCCTCAATTGTGGCTCTTCACACTTGACACAAGCAGTTGAATGAGCCCCACCATGACCCTCAAGGCAATCCATGAGCTCTATCCTCATACCATATCCATGATCAAGGCTTCATAACCCACTGATGGTCTTCAATTGGCTCCCCAAGTTAGGAGATGAACCACATACCAGCATCCCAACTTCTCAAGAACACAACCCACTTTCTAATGACTTTGGTGACCTCTCAAGCTTGAATAAAACCTCTAGATAGGCTCCTCCTGATATAAACCACACTCGATCCCCTGCTAATGAATAATTCTATGCTATGCAAATGCTAAACCAATGATATGCTAATGCAATGAAACAAAAGCCAAGTAAGAAAAAGGTTAGGCAAATTTTGGGGTGCAACAGCGCCTTCGTCAGGCGAACCTTCGCTGGCTTCACTCGCCAGGTGAACTTCATGCAGGTTTGCTACTGGAATAGCCAAGAGAAAAGCCAAGACTTCTTCACCAGCAACTTCGCCAGGCGAACGGTAGCGAAACTTCACTGGAACCTTCGCCTGGCAAACTTCCTGCCCTTTTGGTCTGGGAGTTTAATTTAAATTATTCGCTTTGGCTCGCCAGCAACCGCCAGGCGAACATTTGCTGGCACTCGCTGAGCTTCACCAGGCGAATGCTTTGATTTCCAACTTCTTCTGGCAGTTATGACTCATCCATTCCAAGGTGCTCCTATTAGTGTCAATCCTGCACACTAACAACAATATTACAAGCACCATTCACTTGAATCAAAACAAAATGAAACTAAGAAAATACAACTACTAATTCAAGCACTACTAGATAAAAAAAACAAGTAAAAATACTACTAATAAGAGACCAAATACAAACTATAATTGGGATCTAACAATAACTGACACCAAACCAAATAATGACACTTCAGATGATTTGAGGTAGGATCTTGTTCTTATAGGGTCATCATTCTTTCCAATGATCACATCCTCTAGGTGAGAGGCCTTGATTCTGGAAGATGATCCTCTAACATTGAGTTCTTCAAAAATATTCAAGTTGTTCATTTGAGTGGCTAAAGGAGTTGCATCTGGCGTTGCTTCTGGCTCTTTCACTTGAACCTTTTCTGCCTCTGAGCCTTCAGAGTCTGTGAGAATTACTTCTCTATCTGCAGAACTTTCAAACTGCTTTGCCTTTTGAATGCCAAGCTTATCATCAAATCTAACATGTATAGATTCCTCCACAATCTGTGTTTCAGTATTGTATACTCTGTAGCCTTTAGAGCGTTCAGAATAGCCAAGCATAAAACACTTATGTGCTTTAGAATCAAACTTGTTTAGATTCTCTTTAGTGTTCAACATATAACATATACATCCAAAAGGATGAAAATAAGAAATGTTGGGCTTTCTTTTCCTCCACAATTCATAGGGAGTCTTTTTCAGAAGAGGTCTTAGAGACACTTTGTTCTAAATATAATAAGTTGTGTTTATTGCTTCTGCCCAAAAATGCTTTGCCAGATTAGTCTCGTTGATCATGGTTCTGGCCATTTCTTGCAAAGTTCTATTTTTCCTCTCTACAACTCCATCCTGTTGTGGAGTTCTAGGGCAGGAGAAATCATGAGCAATGCCATTTTCATTAAAATATTTTTCAAAATATTTGTTTTCAAATTCGCCACCATGATCACTTCTGACTTTAACAATTTTAAAATCTTTTTCATTCTGGACTTGTTTGTAGAAGTCAAAGAACACAGAATGTGACTCATCCTTGTGTTTTAGGAATTTCACCCACGTCCATCTACTGTAGTCATCAACAATGACTAATCCATACTTCTTGCCTCTGATGGATGCAGTTTTCACTGGTCCAAACAGATCAATGTAAAGTAACTCTAATGGTCTTGAGGTTGAAACAACATTTTTAGTTTTAAAAGAAGATTTTGAAAATTTTCCTTTTTGACATGCTTCACAAAGAGCATCTGAGTTGAACTTTAACTTAGGAAGTCCTCTGACCAGATTGAGTTTATTAATCTGAGATATACGTCTCATATGAATATGCCCCAATCTTTTGTGCCAGACCCATTGCTCATCATTAACAGACATAAGGCATTTTACGTTCTGAACCTTAAGTTCTGAAAGAATGATTTTATAAATGTTGTTCTTCCTCTTTCCATTAAATAGGATTGAGCCATCCTTCTGACTAACAGCTTTGCAACATTTTTGATTAAAGATTATGTCATAACCATTGTCAATTAATTGACTTACGGACAATAGATTATGTTTTAATCCTTCTACAAATAAAACATTAGATATAGAGGGAAGGTTACCATTGCCAATAGTACCAGAGCCAATACTCTTGCCCTTCTGATTCCCTCCAAACTTGACGTCTCCTCCAGATTTAAGCTCCAGGATTTGGAACATAAACCTTTCTCCTGTCATGTGACGTGAGCATCCAGAGTCCAGGTACCATGACTGGCGTCTTGACTTTGCTGCTAAATACATCTGCAACAGGTATTATCTTATCCTTAGGTACCCAGATCTTTTTGGGTCCTTTTGGGTTGGTTGCCTTAAAAGTTTGTCTGAACTTCTGTCTTTTTACAACAGGTTTGTTCTGACAAACTTTTAGTTTAAACACAGGAACATTCTGATCAGAACGTGTATGTTTAATATCATTCAAATGACCAAACATAAAATGAGAATATAAGGGAGTCTTCTTAATGATAAGTTTATCAACAGGTATTGGATTTAAATCCTTTCCAAAGGAAGATTCATATCCAATTCCTTTCTTGTTGTTTCTGCTAACTCCGTAGATCATTGAAGCCATCTTGCTTCTATCTATGCTTTTAGCCAGAAACTTCTAAAAACTATAGTCATATTCTTCTAAAATATTTTTACATTTTGACTTAGTTTCAGATTCAGAGTCTTGTTGAGCTTTTTCAAAATTGTTTTTCATTTTCAAATTATTTTCTTTGAGCTCAGCAACTTCTGACTTTAACAGACTATTCTCATATTCAAGATTGCATTTAAGCATCTTGCATTTGAGCTTAATCTGGTTGTAGTTATTTAGGACTTCTAATAAAAACTTAATAAGTTCTTCCCTAGAGAGATCAGAAAGTACCTCTTCTGAGTCAGATTCAGAATCAGATTCAGATCCAGATGTTCCTTCATCCTGATCTTCCATGCCTGCCAACAGTGACATGTTGGCGCATTCTTCTTCAGATTCTGATGAAGATTCATATTCATCTGAATCATTCCAGGTTGCCATTAGAACATTCTTTTTATGCTCAGGCTTCCTTCTTGGCTTCTCCTTCTGAAGCTTTGGGCATTCGTTCTTGTAATGCCCAAGTTCTTTGCAATCATAGCAAACAACCTCCTTCTTTCCAGATCTTTTGAGTCCAGAGGACTCTTTGCATTGATCTGGCTTCTTTAAGTTCTTGAAATTCCTCTATTTGTGCTTCCAGAGTTTGTTTATTCTTCTGACAGCAGGGACTGTTCATCTTCTTCAGAAGAAGAAGACTCTTCAGAACTTTCTTCTAACACCTGCAATGCTTTAACAGATTTATTAGACTTTAAAGCAATTGACTTACCTTTCTTTTGAGGCTCGTCTTCTTCAAGTTCAATCTCATGGCTCCTCAGAGAGCTGATTATTTCCTCCAATGTGATCTTGTTCAGATCCTTAGCTAGCTTCAGAGTAGTGACCATTGGTCTCCATATGATGGGCAAGCTTCTAATGATCTTCTTCACATGATCAGCAGTTGAATAGCCTTTATCCAACACTTTTAATCCAGCTGTGAGGATCTGGAATCTAGAGAACATAGCTTCTATAGATTTAGATTCTTCCATTTTAAAGGCTTCATATTTTTGGATCAGCGCCAGAGCCTTGGTCTCTTTAACTTGTGAGTTTCCTTCATGAGTCATCTTCAAAGACTCAAACAAATCAAATGTTGTTTCTCTGTTGGTAATATTCTCATACTCAGTAAGAGATATAGCATTTAATAAGATTGTTCTTGCTTTGTGATGATTTATGAACTCCTTCTTCTAAGCTTCAGTCATAGATTTTCTATCAATTTTCTTGCCATCCCCATCAGTGGGGTGAACATAACCATCAATGACTAAGTCCCAAAGATCAGCATCATAACCAAGGAAGAAACTCTTTATTTTGTCCTTCCAATAGTCAAACTTCTCCCCATCAAACATAGGGGGTTTTGTGATGATTCTATCCCTTTCTTCATATATGTTGTTGTTGTTGGATGTTGAAGCTTCAGCCATAATGTATCAACCAAAAAAATATCAAGAGTTTTCTCACTAGATCTTTTATGTTCAGGGTGAAGTGATAGCACACACAGAACCGGAGCTCTGATGTCAACTGAAGGTGAGAAAATACTTAGAAGGGGGGTTGAATAAGGATTTAGAAAATATTATGGCAATAAAAACACAATGATTTTTATCCTGGTTCGTTGAACTCAACTAATCTAGTCCACCCTATCAAGAGTGATTTTCCTTTCTCCACAAGGACTTAATCCACTATAATCAAACTGATGACAATATCAACCACTAAGAACAATTGTCTTAGTCTTCTCAAGAACTACTGACCACAACTTGGTCTTCTCAAGGAAATTTTACAATCAAATGTAAACTAAACAAGTGTTTGAAATGCTTCTAAGAAAGCTATATCACAACTGTGATTTACACTTAAGTTTAAGAACGTATGAAATTATTCAGCAAAGAATAATAATTTATATGAGAGCTTTGAGAGAGTTTTCAATAGTTTTGTCAATTTTCGTCAACTAAAGAAAGTTGTTGAAGTCTTGCTTTTATAGTCAAGGAAGTCCAAGACATTGCAAGCTTGAAGACCGTGTACTGCAAAGTAGCTGTAGCTTTTTGTCTTCACATCACTTGACCTTTCCTAGAAGTAGAACGTTCATAGAAATCCTTTTTGCCTGAGTTCTTGTGTCTAGCATGAAAAAAGAAAAAGTCGTTTGGCATAACCAACGGATATAACTTTGAATAATCTTCTTCAACAAGTTTCTATTTTGCAGCAATCAACATCAGATCCTTGAGTGATCAGAGTCTTGATGTCATCAGAGTTTGCTGTATCAGAGTGTTGCAGCAAGTGTGCTTCAGCGTGAAATCAATTAGAGCAAAGTTTGGTAATCAGATCCTCAGTACTTGGAGCGAACAGTACTATCAGAGTCTTCTGAAAAATAGTGCTTGAAACTCTTCATACAAAGTCTTCAAACTACGCTTTAGATGCTTCTATAGCTTCTGCTTCAGAGTCTTCTATAGGCAGCGCTAGAGTCTTCTAATCAAGATGCTTCTGTAGCTTCTGCTTCAGAGCCTTGCGTAGTTCAACTTTCAGATCCATTTTTGCTTTCAGAAGAATATTAAATTTAATATCTGCAGCAAAAATACTTGAACAAATTTAGAGTATATAATTTCTTAATACAAAATTTCATTAGTGTTATCATCAAAACATAGAGATATAACTAAGAACTAGTCTATGTTCTAACAAATCAGCTTCATCTCCAACTTCTTTAGTTCTTGTCTTTGTAATGATGCATTGAGAGCATAAACTTGACTTTTCAAATCATCAATCTCTTGAGAGTTACTCGAAAGACTTAGTTGATTTGATAATGAAACTAGAGTCTTAGAAATGGTTCCAAGACCAAATACCTTCGCTTTCTTATTTTCAAATGACTCCACCCATATATTCAAATCAAGCTGCATTTTAACTGTAGACTGACTGTCAATATATTTAAAGTTTATAGAATGAAAGAATGATCATTTACTTTATAATGAGGGAAGCAATCGTTTGTTGTTTCTTAGTGCGCCATGAAATGAGGGGAGAACCAAGGAAGAAGAAATAACTAGATATGGATTTTCGTGAATCAAGGCATCCTGCCCAGTCAGCATCTAAGAAGCCAAGGAGCTGAGGTTCTGATTTTCTGCTAAACAAGAGACCTCAGCCAGGACTGTTTTTGAGATATCAAATGATTCTGCAAGCAGCATGAAAATGGGCCATAGTAGGGTGGTGAAGAAATTGAATCAGTTGTTGCGTGGCATACGTGATATCTGGTCGAGTTGTGTTCAGGTATAACAAATGACCAATCATCCTCCTATATGTTCCAATATCTTCAAAGGGTTTTCCACCATCAGCATGAATTTTGATGGAAGGATCTAGTGGTGTTGTTGCTGGCTTAGAACCAAGTAATCCTGACTCTTGTAAGAGATCCATGCAGTATTTCCTTTGGAACAAACAAATACCTTCCTTTGAGTGAGAAACTTCTAGACCAAGGAAGTATTCCAAGGTTTCTAGATCTTTTATGCTAAAACTGTCATCAAGACATGTTTTGATATGATTGAGTTCAAGCATGGAACTTTTTCCAGCTAGAATTATGTCATCAACATACACTAGAATGGTTGTGAAATGTTTGTCATTTTTCAAAACAAATAAAGAATAATCAGAGATAGATTGAGTATAGCCTTGTTGGATCAGCATAGCTGTTAATTTCTCATACCATTTTCGACTGGCTTGATTTAATCCATAGAGACTTTTGTTAAGCTTACACACTTGGCTGGATTTGGCACAGGAAACACCTTCAGGAACTATCATGTATACATCTTCCTATAAATCTCCATGTAAAAAGGCATTGTTCACATCAAGTTGATGTAAGGACAAGTTATTTATAGCAACAGCTGCAAGGAGTGTCCTAACAGTAGTAAGCTTTGCTACAGGGGAGAATGTGTCAAAGAAATCTAATCCCTCAATCTGATTATATCCTTTGGCAACCAGCCTGGCCTTATACCTCTCTATCGTGCCATCTGCTCTATGCTTAACCTTGAAGACCCATCTATTTCTAATAGGCTTGACATGAGGTGGCAAATCAACTATGTCCCAAGTCTCATTCTTGTGTAATGCATCCAACTCAGATTTCATGGCCTTGATCCAATGTTCAGATAAACATGCTTCTTTGTAATTCTTTGGTTTATGTATGTGTGTGTGATGGAGGATAGAAAGATACTATGAGATGCAGAGAGATGAGATAGAGAATCATATTTAGAAATAGGATAAGATGAACTTTTACTTGAAGATCTTGTATTTGCTGAGACATTGGAAGTGTTTCACACATAATCTGAGAGATAATGAGGAACCAGTCTATTTCTAACAGGTCTGGTTTATGGGACAGGGTCAGAATTTGTTACTTGTTGATTAGAGTTCTGAATATGATGGACAGGGTCAGAATTTGTTACTTGTTGATTACGGCTATGAGTATGATCAATACCATTGTTTTCTGAAATGGTCTGATCTGGGTGAGATTCTGAATGTTCATGTGCAGAATTTTTAGGATGAATGTCTAGAGAATGCATAGGTTCATCATCAATGCTAGTATGGTAATTATGATTGGAATCAGAATGTGAGTGGTATTCCCAAGTAGAAGGGTTGTTATTTGAGTAAGGAAAGATATGTTCATGATGTGTGACATTTCTAGACACAAAGATTTCTTGAGTATCAAGGTCATAGAGAACAACACCTTTCATACCATTTTTGTATCCTAGAAAAACACATTTTCTACCTCTTGGTGCAAGTTTTGTCCTATGCATATGAAGAGTTGATGCATATGCTAGTGAGCCAAAAACTTTCAGACTGTGCATATCAGAAGGATCATTATGTAAAATGAAATGAGGTGAATGATTATTAAGAACTTTTGTAGGAAGTTTATTGATAATGAAAGCAGCACGTAAAAGAGCATAAGACAAAAAGGTTTTAAAAGTTTTGATTGGAACAAGAGGGCTCTGCCTACATTCAAAAGATGTTGATGTTTCCTCTCCACTATACCATTTTGTTGTGGAGATTCCACACAACTTGTTTGATGTAAAATGCCTCTAGAAACATAAAATTCAGGCATGGTGAATTCAGGACCATTATCAGTCCTAATGATTTTGACATATTTATTTGTTTGGGTTTCGATAAGTTTAACAAAATTTATGACATGCTGTCTAGCTTCAGACTTGGATTTCATAAGTGTTATCCATGTGTGTCTGCTGCAGTCATCGACAACTGTTAAGAAGTATTAGTGACCATGTAAAGATTTGATAGCAAGAGGTCCCCAAATGTCAAAATGGATTAAATCATAAGGGTGTGCAGCTCTACTATCACTAACATTGTAAGGAAGCTTTCTATGTCTAGAAAAACAACACACATCACAAACGTCTTTGTTATTAACTGTAATAAAGGGAAATTGAGAATGTAAGTACAATAGTATGTTGTGTGATAGATGACCTAGTTTAAAATGCCAAAGGGCTCGATCAGGTAAGGTTGTGGTGGTTGCTAAAGAATGCCTATATTCAGTACTGACAAGCAAATCATTATCTCTTAGCTTTAAGTATTATAACCCACCTTTCTTTTTAGTAGAACCAATAACCTTCTTCTGGGTTTTGTCCTGCATGATACATTTGGATTTGAAAAATTTGACATCAATGTTAGATCCATCACACATTTTTGAAACAGATAACAAGTTTAAAGTAAATTCAGGAATGAACAAAACATTTGAAACAGAGAATTCAGGAGAAAATTTAACTGTGCCTGAATATCTAGCAACAAGACATTGCCCATTTGGCAATTTGACATCAATGGGAACTATTTCTTTATATGTATGAAACCATTAAATGGAACTACTGATATGATCAGTAGCCCCTGAGTCAATAATCCAAGAGCCTAGACTACTAATATGATTATTATGATGCATGTTACCTATTGATGAATGACCAACAATAACTTGATTGAAGGAAGAAGCATGTCCTATCACCTGACCAAGGCTAGATTTCTGTAGTAGACCCATTAACATGTTGAACTGGTCTTGAGTCATAGGGGAATTGTCATCTTTAGTGTCAATATTATGAGAAACAGATCCATCATCATTGCTCTCAGCTGTGATGTTATTAGCTGCAGCTGGAAATTGCTTCTGCATATGTGGAGGAACACTGTTTCTTGAAACAATGATCAACAATGTGGTTAGTTTTACCACAAAAGGTGCATACACGATTTCTAGCTTTAGAAAAACTTGGTTTTGATCCAAACTTCTTAGAATCTGTAGCATTGATCAAAGACTAAGATTCATCAACTGGTGGATGAAATTGTACTTTCCTTTCATGTTGAATGACCATGGAAAAAATCTTGTTTCTAGGAGGTAAAGGATCCATTAACAACACTTGGGACCTGACAACAGCAAATTCACTACGCTAAAATTGATATTTTGTATCACATGATTTAATAGCACTTTTAAAGAAAGTGTTATTAAAAAGGAATCAAACATATCTATAATAGCACTTTATGGTCGGGCGTTATTATAGGGTGTAGACAATGTGATTTTGATAGCACTTTATTAGAAAACGCTATTATTAAACTTCACTAACATAGCGCTTTCTTTAAAACGCTATTAAAATGCTATTATAGAGTGTAGACAATGTGATTTTGATAACACTTTATTAGAAAACGCTATTATTGAACTTCACTAACATAGCGCTTTCTTTAAAACGCTATTAATATTCTTTATTAAAATAGCACTTTTTGAAAAACGCTATTAATTTACTATAAAAAAAACATTTCTCTATTCATCCAATCCTTCAAACCTTTTCTAAACAAAAACACTCACATCATTGTTCCTTTGATTCACTCACACCGTTGCTGCCGCCCCACACTTTTTCCTCTCTCTATCCCATTTTCTCTCATCTCTCTATCAACCCTTCAAACCCCTACACCGCTGCTTCCGCCCCTCCCCCTACCCTCGTCCTTCGTTTCTCCTCCGGTTGGAATTTCGACGACAAACCACCGTCCAGAACCACCTCGAATCTGCAACCACTTCGACGAAGGACCTCCCTCCGTCCGTGAAACCACTGTGTCTTCCTCCACTAAATCCGCCGCCATTGAAATCGTCGTTGAAAGAGGGATATTGTGAGAGGTTTTTTTTGGAAGATGGAGGACTTTTGTTCTTCTGGGTTTTTCACCTGTGATGAGAGAATGTCTCAAGCTTCTGGGAAGCAGGTTTGTGCCTTATCTCGATTTTTTGTCAGGAAACTAATAATGGAGTTGTAGATGCGGCTGGACACCCTAGTTCAGGGTGCATTGGTGATGAATGCAGGATGAAGCTTAGGTTCCACTCTCTGAATTTGTGACCCTCGAACATGGATTGAAGATGGTAAAGGCGAGCTGGAGAATCCACGGTTTGATTTTGCTGAGGGTTAAAGTTGTTCACGAACCTGGTTTGGAAGGATTTCTTTGATTAAATTCTTTCCTTCTTAATTCACCCTAGGGATTGTGTTAGTTATCACTTAGGAAATAAAAAGGAATCCTTGACATCGATTATGATGATTTTGCTTTGAAAACCATGATTTCTTGTTATCTTCAAGCGAGGTTTATTACTTTTTGGTGGCATGACCCTTGTTTGCTGCTATAACAGGAAGTTTAGGGCCTGATGCATGACCTTGGGGCTTCTTTGGAGGATACATCTCCTGGTGTGGTTGCAGCATGACGAAGAAGCATTCGCTTGAGTACATTAGGTTATGTTTCTTATACACGGTTTAATTGTTGTTCTTGTGTCAACAGATTATTAACATTAGGCCCTGACTTGTTTTGGACAGGGTTTCTTGATGTTGGTGCTTCGCCTGGTGACGACAACGAGATGGTCTTGAGACTCTTCTTTTATATTGAGCTCCCACGTAGTTTCCATTTAGTCCAGTTCCTGCTATTTATGACGACGGCGCGTAATAACTTGGTATTGTTGCCTTTGATATTGTTGCAGGGTGTCAATAGTGGGAATGTCGAGAATCATTCTTTCAAAGAGGAAAATTTCACTTTGAACTTCTCCAGGAGGATAATTTGATGCTGTCTTCACAATCTTCCAATCAATTTTCACCACAGCAGCAACTTATGCCTCAAGCATAACAGGATTTAGTTAATCCACTTCTTTGTGATTTTGTTGGTAATAACCAGCTGGGAGATATGTTTTCAAGCCTCACTAAACTCAAACAATTGTAAGTCTAACCATACTTTTCGCAACGATTTAATATCATGATATGTATTTTTCTATGCTCATTTTCGTATTTGGTTGGCTAAAGGAGAAGCTATTATTAATAAAATGGTTCTAGAAATATACAATTTGAATAATTTCTTAATATGGCATGGAACTAATTAACTGAACTGGTTGTTTTCTTAATTGGGAGATGACTCGATTCTATTTTGAGGTTCTTGTTTTAGAGAAACATATTTTTTTGGTATGTATATATTTTAAATTAAATCCACTGTTATACAAAACTTGCGGATTTCTTTCCATCTCCTCTTGAAAATGTAAGGCGAGGTTGTATGCAAGTGATCTACAATAGGTTTAATGCGTCCTTGAACCCCGCTATGATGGGAGGTATAGCACCAGGCTATGTTGATGCAGAAAAGCTTCTATATCCATAGTGCAATGCATGCTATATTTCATATTTTCATATATAACTTCTGCCACTTTTATTATATATAATATATACATCACATGTAATGGTGTGCTTATTTGTGTTTAGGTATGTACTTAGAACATCAGTTATAAGTTGTTCTCCTTCTTATTTGATTTCATAGTATGTGATTATTAGGTTCCTTCATACATTAAATTTCTTTTGACCGTTAATCTGAAATACAATATAGGGATATCTCATACAATTCACTATCAGGAGACCTGCCTCAGAGTTTAAAATCAGCCAAAAGCCTAAAGAAGATGTAAGAAATGAATCACCATTACTGTTAAGGAACGCACACACCCAAGTTGACAACTGCAATGTTAATTTCTATTTCTTTTTGTATAGACATCTGCAAAACAATAAACTCACTGGTTCAATAAATGTCGTTGCCCGCCTTCCACTTGATGATTTGTAAGTTCGTATTTACGCACCTTAGAATGATTTTCCATCCCTCCCACCCCATCCTTTATGAAATGTTCTAGTACCTTCATATATATATATATATATATATATATATATATATATATATATATATATATATATATATATATATATATATATATATATATATATATATATATATATATATATATATATATATATATATATATATATATATATATATATATATATATATATATATATATATATATATATATATATATATATATATATATATATATATATATATATATATATATATATATATATATATATATATATATATATATATATATATATATATATATATATATATATATATATATATATATATATATATATATATATATATATATATATATATATATATATATATATATATATATATATATATATATATATATATATATATATATATATATATATATATATATATATATATATATATATATATATATATATATATATATATATATATATATATATATATATATATATATATATATATATATATATATATATATATATATATATATATATATATATATATTCATTAAATCCCAAAGTTTGATCAATTATAATTTACTTTGATATAGACAAATTCTTTAACTTAATGATGAGTTATTTTTAAACTTTCAAAATGTGAATTAGCAATGCAATATATTGAAGGAAAGGTTGATAAACCTGAAATTATATAGTGAATTGAAATTGTTTATCCATGGAGCTCAACATAAAAATTGAATTACTACTGTGATTTTTAACAGGAATGTTGAGAACAACAAATTTACAGGTTGGGTTCTTGAGTCGTTAAAGGATATAAATAGCTTAAGGTAAGTACTTTGGTATAATTATTTATTGAAGGATGCCTGCTTGGGTTGTTTCTCTAATTTTATATTTTTAATTACAAAGAACCCGAGGAAACTCTTGGTCAAGTGGGCCAGCACCACCTCCTCCCCCCAGTACACCTCATATTGAGCGTTCCGAGAAAAAGGTTGGAAAATCTATTGTAACTGGAGTTGCTATAGCCGACATAGTTTTTGGTGTGTTGATTGTAATCATACTCATTGTTGCTCTTTTTAAAAGAAGAAGGTCATCTGTACCTTCTTCACATTTTATTGATGAAGATAGACGTAGCCAACACATATCTTTTACACCTATTGCATCTCAAGAGTTGACTAAAGGTTTAGGTCATGATGACAACACAAAATACAAAGGTGGGTTTTTCCTTTCACAGATTTCATTATTCTCTGTTTTATTCATAACTGCATGTGTTGAAGTGCTATATGTATAACAAGGAATATTATTCTCCCGTAGGATTCTAAAATTTTCAAGTTGAAGCTGCGAAAAAAGAAATTTTAAAACCTTGATATTTATAATGAAATAAAAATGTAGTGTAAAAGGGGAGTCTTGGTCCAATTACTATAATCTGATTCTTTGCAGCAGCTGCACCATGCAGCCAATGCAGGGCCATCACATCTGAGTTTATAATTTCTCTCTCGGGTCAAATGGCTCTGCAATGGGCTACACAGTGTCGCTGCAGCAAAGGATCAATTCGTACATAGTGGTTGTTGTGTGACTAGACGTCATGAGTTTGAGTTGTAGAAT
Source organism: Lathyrus sativus (assembly GCA_963859935.3). NCBI lineage: Eukaryota > Viridiplantae > Streptophyta > Magnoliopsida > Fabales > Fabaceae > Lathyrus > Lathyrus sativus. The sequence goes on from OZ012739.1 coordinate 273,416,358, forward strand.
TAACATCTTGCAAATGTAACGTGAAGACACTTGACTAGATCCACAATGGATTCAACCCTTCTTTGGACACCAGTGTAGTGGGGGAGCTTTATAGCACAGATTTCCATATTGCAACAGGAGACTAAAGTGTTAAATGAACATCACGAGGACTACCTACTAGAGTAGTCTTACGTTATTATCTTTGGCACATTTTGACAATGGCCAATATGGAGTTGATATTATCATATAACTGAATTCAGATTTTATATTGGTGACAGGATTCAAAGCAATGGATTCCACTGCAATCGACATAAAGGCATTACAAAAATGTCTATCAACTGTTAGGTCATCAGTCTCTGATTGTGTGCAAACTTTTACTGACAATGAGTTTGCAAATCGTCTAAATTCTAAAAGAAGCACATCAGTTTGTTGTACTCCTTTTCATTGGGAGAGTTGCAAATTGGTACTGCTAACTTTGCTTCCGGCCGACTTCTTGGTGAAGGAAACCTTGGACCTGTTTAGCGTGCCAAATATGCCGATGGAAAGGTACTTTCTGTTATATAAACTAGTCATGGATACATTACTGTTAGTTTATGCATGTGCATGACATATTCATATGATTGGCTAAGCATCACTGATGAGCAAAATGTGTTTCCAGTGAAAATGCAACGACAAATTTGACACCCATGTTCATGTTTGACTTGCTGCCGCAAGTAGCTAAACTAAAATTTAACTCTTATTGGGCCAGGCGTGGATTTGGAACAATATTGGCTGCGACTAAATTAAAAAACTAAATGTCATAATACTGAACTAAGGCGAACCTAAACCTTACACTTTTTTTCTTCTTTCAAATCAGGTATTGGCAGTAAAAAAATATCAACCCTTCATTTTTCGACGGGGGTCATCCCGAGGAATTCTCTCAGATTTTATCAAGCATCAGCAAACTTCGTCATCCAAATATTGCTGAGCTTATTGGTTATTGTTCAGAACAGGAGCATATGTTAGTATATGATTATTTCAGAAATGGTTCTCTCCATGACTTTTTACACTTATCAGATGACTTCAGCAAACCATTAACTTGGAACACCAGAATCAAAATTGCATTGGGAACTGCTCGGGCTATTGAGTTAGTTTTCTACATCTAGCAAATATAACTTTAATTTTGAGATAACTCTTATGACATTATGCATAACCTATTCCTGCATGTGAATACGCATCTATTTTTTTAATGTAAGTACCACAACAGCAGTCCGCTTAAAGCAGTGTTATATACAACATTCTTCCTAAATAATGCTACATTTCTCTTTAGGGTATTTTGCAATAAAATTGTTACTATGCCTCTTTTTGCATAATAAAATCAAGTTTTTAAATTTATGAATAGATATGCATAAAATTGAACGTTAAGAATGATATAGAAAAATATTTATACAAATTCAAACACTCAACAAAATTTTGAATTTCTTAAGTCATTGTTTCCCAAGTCGAGTTCAATATTATATGATGATGTTAGACTCATTTCAATTTTGCATATATGTCGTTACTTTCAAGTACCTACATGAAAGTTTTTCTCCCTCTCTAGTTCACAAGAATATCAAATCTGCCAATATTTTGCTTGACACAGATTTGAATCCCCGTCTCTCAGACTATGGTTTGGCATCCTTCCATCAGGTTTTTCTTGTTTTTGTCTCTCAGACTATGGAATTCTATCATGTTCTTTTAACTCTCTTATAGTATGTTTCATTATTTTTATTTCCTCTTAAATTCCTGTAGTTTGTTCATTGAACATTAAAGAAAAATAGATTTATAGTTTATAGAAAGTTAATCTAATTGATGTGAATATAAGTATTTTGTGTATTCATTCAATGTTTGCTAGTTTCCTTGTGGAAATAGTAATAGTAATATTTGTATTGTTTCCACTCAGCGTACTAGCCAAAATCTCGGGGTTGGATATAATGCACCAGAATGCACAAAGCCATCAGCCTATTGTCGCACCTCGAAAAATCACGGAGACATTTCGGAGAAACGACCCTCGCGCGAAAGGCGCGGAAATGCGGTTCGATAGAGTCGCCACCGAACTTTATTTTCCCGAATAAAAAGGAGAGGAAAATATCGAGAAAACCTCTTAAAACGAAAGGGATAGGAACAGGGTTGTCGCAACCAAGTTCCGGGTTCGGGAGTCGGTTACGTGAGGGGAAGGTATTAGCACCCCTCACGTCCGTCGTACTCGACAGGAACCTCTTAAGGTAAATGTGGGGAGTGTTGTTTAGTTTTACTTGTTTTCTTCTCGTTGTTAAAGGTAGAATTGGTAGGATAAGAGGTTAAAGACGCAAAGGAGAGATGTGTGGTTAGAGGATAGGGTGCTCGCCAAGGATTGGGGCCCTTGTGCCTACGTATGCTCACTCGGACGAGAATGAGAAATCAGAGCATCGTAGTTCGACTACGGGAAAGGATGGGGGGAAACGTCAGATGGAGGGGATTGTGCTCGCCAAGATCATCGCAATCTTGTGCCTACGTATCTTGTATTCAAGGATGAATAAAGAATCAGAGCATTCGTAGTTCGTGGTAACAACCACGAAAAAGATACGGGGAAATGGTTTGACGTTAAGTTGAGAGACGAAAGAGTGACTGACAAACAACCTAAGGGCGTGCCTCAAGAGCTTGTCACTCAAGAATTCAAGGAATGCGAGATCCCAAGAACTCAGTTCTTTCGGAAATTGAGTTGAATAAGTTGAAGATAAGAGTTGGATGTTTTGAAATCGAAAGAATGAACTAATAACAACTTGGGGGTGCGCCCAAGAGTTACTCATTCGAATATTCAAAGAATGCTAGATTCTAGGAATATCCCTCTTTCGTAAGTTTAAAAAATGTTTGTGAAAAGATTGAATCGAAAATGGAATATGATGCAAAAAGGAAGTTGTTTTGAAGTAGCTCGACGACGTGTCGAGGATTTGATCGAAGATGGAACCGACTTGACGACGTGCCAAGGGTTAGATTGTGAGAAATGATATTGGTCCCTAAGGGTGCTTCCAATATCAAAACTACGAGGAGTTGTGAATGCGTGTATGAAATATGGGTTGCGAATGCGTACGATCAATTGACTTAGGAGAACGTTGAAAAATGATTGAGTTTGAAAAAAGTCGAAAGGTTGAGTGAATAACAACTCAAATGGCGTGCCTCAAGAACTATTCACTCGAAAATTCAAGGAATGCTAGATTCCAAGAACCTCCTTCTTTCGAGGTTTGAGTCGAGAAAGATATTTGAAAAAGGTCAAAAGATTGAGTTAATAATAACTCAAGAGCGTGCCTCGAGAACTATTCACTCGAAAATTCAAGGAACGCTAGATTCCAAGAATCTCCTTCTTTCGGAATTTTAATCGAGAAAGGTATTTTGGATTGAATCGAGGGTATGGAAGGAGTTTGCAGTATAAGGAGAGAGTCCAAGATTGGATTTGAAAATTGACAATTATTTAGTAAATGAGACGTCAGTCTCACAACTAACTTAATCGGGGTATCATTTGGATACTAGATCCTAACAACACCTTTTTCATTCAGAAAATGTTTGGATAAACAACAAAAATATCACACAGAATGCTAGATTCCTATGATATTTCTTTGTCCAAAATAGCGTACTAAACGAAAAGTAAAACGACATATTATTTAAGGTGTACACCTCAATAATGTTCGTCCAAAAATCCAAGAAGTGCTAGACTTCAAAGATTTAATTTGCTTTGAAAAAGTACTCAAGGTGAGTCGAGGTTTGAATTTAAATTTTAAACGTGTGCACTAGCGAAGTGGGCTAGTCTTCTAAGTGACCAATAAGAAATAATTGATGAAATAGGTGTCACTGTAAGGAAGCCCAGGATTAAGCTTTAAAATGTTGTGTATGGTGATCAAAGGTTGATGGCAAGGCTTTGAAAGCACTCGACTTACATGGGTGAAAGATGGCTCGACTAATCGAGATTTATCTTTGAAAGTGGTTTTAAAATAAAATGTTCAAAGGAATTATTACATTTGGAGGGAGAAGGGCACATTGTTACCGAATGGGAATGAAATAGAGCAAATCGAATTTTGGAAATTAATAAAGTCAAAATTTATCCATTAATTGGGATTAAAAAAAATTTATCATTTGAATAAAGTCAAAATTACTTATACTAATGATTTGATTAATATGAAAAGAACAAACAAGAAGTTAAAACATTATTTCCACGTAAGATTGCAAGAGTCACGTTCTCATTGTGGCTTGTAGAAAAATTCTATAAATCTAAGACTACCTTTTTACAAAAGAATTATCATAGCATTAATGAAAACATGGAACCAAGAAGTAAAAAACGAAGTGGCTGCTACTTTGCTATGTTCTACCGCATAACTCATGACGAATACCTAGGCGGATTCATAAATGCCATGAATTACATGGTAAAATTAGTAAAAGTCTTTCATACTAAAACGTAGCCCACTTTATCACCAATACTTGATGCCACCCCCAAATTAATTCATAACCAAAACCAATAGAATTGCTCAGTAATATAATGTTATAGAAGGGGAGTCTACGGAAAATGTGCATCATAACAGTAGCTATAGTAAATAATAAGTGAAAGTAGCTCAGCATAATAATAATTTGCATCACAACATTGCCAAACATCAGCATAACATTGTGCAGTGGAAGAAAAAAACAAAGAATCAAAATTTAAACTAACCAGATGGTGGAAATCAAACTCAAACCGAAATTAGCGGGACGACAACATTTACTTTGCACACAATTGACATGGTTTACGACCAATGGTGTCGAATTTTATCACGATACATCCGATTTCAACACACCAAACAGAGGTAAAAACAACAACAATATCTATACAATTTATAAACCTATTTACAATAACTCCATTAACAGTGAAAATGCAGTAAAATTGAAATAAAAAAAAACATGACAATAGCATAACATTATATCCTGGACCTGTTACCTAAACCACTGTTGAAATGGCTTCTTCCTCAGCTACAAACAACAGTTGTGAAATCGCACAGCCACGCCGCGTACGGTGATGATTTGTTGTCGGTATTGTGTCACTGTTGTTGAACCGTGCTGCTCAAAAATGTGTCGTCGAATCGTGAGAGCTATGGCGACTGTACCGATACACTTACCACGCAGAGATGTTGCTGGTGTTTCTTTTCAAAATGAACAGAATGTGAATTGTGAGGTCGAACAAATGAGTACGGCGACCACTTCTTTCCTCTAAGCTCTATTTGACCGAAATATCAGACTTCATACTCTGAAAGACAATCCATTTGTTGCTCACCGGGGCGCTGTGTTGTTGTTGGTTTCAAACGTATTTTTGACGTCGCCGCCGGAGTTGATTTTGCCGATAGTGAGGGTGGTCTGAAAGCTTGATTGATGGCGGCGAGAGGCTTTGGAGAGGGTTAGAGCTGGGGTTAGCGGCAGAAATGGAAGGTAGGAGAAGGTGATGGGGTTACGCCGTTTCGCGAAGGCTTGCGATGAAACGAGGGAGAGGGACAGTTATTTTCGTCTGTTGAAGGTGGTTGAAGGAAAACGGACATGGTGATGATGAGGATTTCATGAGAGAGATGAGGGTTTCATTGAGGAAACTGAAAGATGGTAGAGGTTTGATTTGAGCGGCGCCGTTTTGAGTAGAAGGAGGGAGGTTTTGTGGCTATTAGGGTTTCGGTGGGGTGGCTGCGGCCGTTCTTGCTAAAGGGATGAACAGTAGCTTCCCCTTCTCTCTACTCTGAATTTCTCTTTAAATGTAGTAAAACCAAAACCTAGTGGGCCACAGAATACGGGCCTTCCGCCCTTTTCACCCTGAATTTCTCTTTAAATGTAGTAAAACCAAAACCTAGTGGGCCACAGAATACGGGCCTTCCGCCCTTTTCACCGTTTCATCACTCACCCTTTTTTAATTTTCTTTTCAAATTTATTAATACTAATATCAAATACCATAAATAATGACAATAGTAACCATCAAATAACTAATACTGACCATTAATTAAAAAAACTAAAACAAACTATTATTATTTACTTAATATTAACAGATAACCAATAATTCTTTTAAATCCTAAATATTAACATTAGTGTAAAAAAAAAAGTAATGAAACTAATATTTACAAAATCTTATTAAAATAAACAAAATTACTATTAATTATATATCTATATATTTAAGACATAAACTAGGATATTGCTAATTATTAAAATTTTAGAAAATAAATAAATAATAAAATAAAATAAAAAAACTCAAAAAACTTTAGATCACGTGTCACACTTTTATTGGACAAAATGAATAAAATTTGGAAAACGCCCAATTACAGGTGGGCACATGTCTAAACGGCATGAAACAATAATGCGAAAATATTTACAAAAGGGGTAGGACAAATTTAGGGTATGACACCTATACCCTGAAGAGCGATGTATACAGTTTTGGCGTAGTGATGCTGGAGCTTTTGACAGGTCGAAAGCCTCTAGACAGGTAAGTTAGCTTTCTTACTGTGCAATATTATATTCCAGTCCATGTTTGATGTTTGAGATTATCTATCTTTGTATCTTTAGTTCAAATTCAAAAGCAGAACAATGTCTGGTTCGTTGGGCTACCCAGCAGCTTCATGACATAATTGTTGTGGAAAAAATGGTAGACCCTGCCTTGCAGGGACTTTACCCTCCTAAATCACTCATTATAGTGATACTAACTGATATGGTTTTTTGTATTAGTATGAACCTGAATTTCGGCCACCTGCATCAGAGGTGGTTCAGGCATTGGTGTGATTAGTTCAGCGTTCAAGTCTGAAAATGAGGGCGGATCTTGGTGTGTTTTGTCGGATAGACGAACCTAATGATTAATGAAAGGAAATGAAAACATGTTTGCCAGCCCCCAAATTAGTGAAAGGAACCTGATGATATATTATTCATATTTGATAGTTGTGAATATATATGATGGAAATAACTTCATTTCTATTATTTGAAGTTATTTTGAATACAAATTAATTGGCCATGTCTTATGTGTCATATTATCGATATTTGCATTTTTTTTAAATGTGTGATTTTTTATTGTAGTATTGAGTTATAAAATTTCATTTTCTTAAAAGAATAAATAAAGGGCATTAATAGCGCTTTTCTAGAAAGTGCTATTAAAGATAGTGTCTACAATAACACTTTTAGAAAAAAACGCTATTAAATACAAGGACTACAATAGCACTTCTATAAAAAGCGCTATTAAATACAAGGACTATAATAGCACTTCTTCAAAAAGCGCTATTAAATCCTTTCATAAACAAGGTGTATGGTAGCGCGGAACAGGGCAATGATAGCATTTATAATGAAGTGCTATTAAAAACACTCATTTTAATAGTGTTTTCAAAGCGCTATTATATGTATCAAATTTATAATAGCGGGAGCTTTTATAGCGCTTTTAAGCGCTATTAAAGGTGAAAAAAAGCGCTATTAAAAATAATTTTTGGCGTAGTGATTGGTCATTCAGACCTGTTAAGAAACGAATTATACATAACAGTTCATAATTTGTTCTAGCACGACGCATAGCTTCGCAAGAACATTTGATTCGACATGTGCACATAGGTAAGGGTAAGTACAGATCAAGTTCTTCCTAAAGAATCTCAACTGTGTTGTCATCTTGAAATCAGAAAAAAATTCAGTTACCGATTTCGGTTCTAGTTTGAGATGGTAGATTTCTTGCTGTAGCTCAGAGATGCAGATGAGATCTCCTTGGGAGAATCTTTCTTTGAGATCATTCCACACGTCAATAGCGTTTTCCATGAAAACAATGGATTAAGCAATTGAATCTGAAACAAAATTCATGATCCATGAATGGACCAGCATGTTGCATCGATTCCAAGCTCGGATTGACGGATCGAAAGGGTCCAATGGAGTTGGTAGAGGTCCATCAATGAACTCGATCTTCATCTTGCCACCAAAGTGCTCTTTTCATAGATCGAGCCCAATAGTGATAATTGGATCCGGTAAGCTTGGGAATAACGGTGACGGAACCGGGACCATCACTTGGATGAACGAAAAAAGGAAAAGTTGGATACATGACAGGATCAACGGTGGAAGAACGGGGAGGTACCATAGAGGCTGAGAGAAAATCATGTAAGAGAAAGCGGAAGAAGGACCAAAAATGCGCGTGATACCATACTGTGTATAACAAAATTCATAGTAGAAAATGTAAAGAAGAATAGTAAGGGAGAAAGAGAAGGAAATACTCCATATAATTTCAAATTCCAAGTTATATAGAATAATAGTATAATATAAAATAATAGTAACTTCATCAAGTTTAAACATAAAATTAGATTTGTTGCTGTATTATTTCTGAATTTTGCTAAAGTCTAGAATCAATTCAGCTGCATTGAGTTTCATTGCAGTGATTGATTCAAATTGAATAAACTGAAGCCATGCAAAATGGTTTAGCAAATCCATAAACTGATAACCACTTTTATATATATATATATATATATATATATATATATATATATATATATATATATATATATATATATATATATATATATATATATATATATATATATATATATATATATATATATATATATATATATATATATATATATATATATATATATATATATAAAAGAGTTTAATTTGAAATTGTTCAATGAGGAAAAGTATTACAGGTACTAGTTTGTTACCGTTAGTTAATTCTTATTGTTTAGCTGGTCTATATAACATGTAATGAACTCTTATTCCAAGTGATGGTCTATATAACATGTAATGAACTCTTATTCCCAAGTGATATATAACATGTCTATATAACATGTAACAGAATTCATAGTAGGAAATGTAAAGAAGAATAGTAAGGGAGAAAGAGAGAGAGAGAGTAGGGTTCCGATAAGAAATCTTGAGTTGAAGAGTAAGAAATAGTATGGTTTAGGATTCTGATAAGAAAAAGCATACCGAGAGAGAAATGACAGCGTGAGCCGAAGAGCTGTGACGACATCGTTTATTCCAACCGAATGTGAGGTGGTGGTGTGCTACCACGTTTCCAAACAATCAATGTGTAGCTAAGAACGGTATTAAATTGAAAAGAAAACGTACTATTTTAAACATATTAAATTAAAGATGATATTAAAAGTATATTTTATACAATTTTAGAAAAAAAAATATTTGTATTATTTTTATAGATTATTCATATATCAAATTGAAAAGTAAAATCAATATACCATTTTTCAATATAATTTATAAAATTATTGATTCTAAACAAATTTGTTAGAATAATTTTTTTATTTTTAAAAACTTATTTTTTCAACTTGTTATTGATAATATAACTTTTTATATTAAGTTAAACTAATATTTTCGTTAAAAAATTAAGATTGAAATTAAAATTAAAAAAAACTAATAAAACTCCTTTAAAATAATTAATAAAAAAATAATATTACAAATTTCAGCTTAATTTTTAAATATCAACAATTCTGAAAACTATACAAATATATTAAAATGAAACTAATATGTACTAGACTTATTTTAAAAAAAATAAGTTTGAATTCTAAACAAAAAATGAATAAAAAAATATTTTTTGGTAAAATTTAAACAAGATATTATAATTTTTAAAAAACATTTCCTTAAGTTTTCGCTAAATATTTTTTTTGGATAAGTTTTCGCTAATAAACAAACAAAAGTTGTTGTGAAAAATTATCTTAAAATAGGTTTGTTTCCTAAAATAATTTTTTTTAATTTAATAAATAAATTTGCTAGAATAGTGTTTCATGCTCATGTCTTTTATTCATAAGTTCCTGAGTTCATTCCTTTAAATGCATTTTTTTTCACATGATTATTAAGTTAAATAATAGAGCACCTCTGTTATCCTTCTTGTATTGTCTTGAAGTTGTTGTAGAGGTCTCGCAAGCTCTGAACTCAGTTGTACCTTATGCATAGGATGACCAAGCAACTTTTTCTCAAGCTCTTCTATTTGATCGATAAGTTCAACTATCTCTGAATCTCGTACATTCATGTCTTGAAAATTTATTTAAGAATAATAAATAAATGGAGTGACTATTTTAAAGATCATTAAACTTCAGCTTTGAGCATGTGCTAAAACAACCTTCCTTGCTTAAAATACAGTGAGATAGAGAAATTATAAGATTAATATTGATGAAGAGGAAAAAATATTAAAACATGCATATATATTTCCGAAATATAATGTTGGAGACCAATAAAAATCATGTCTAATATCATCTGAAACATTAACGAGCTTAGAACATTCACGTCTTAACTCTGATAACAAAAGTAGAGAACATACTAAAATTTATGATAGCAGAGGAGGAGAAATTTTACCTTTACCGGGTTAAGCTTTGGAAGACTTTGAAATTTTTTAACCTATTACCATATTTGAAATAACAAGTGTTTAAGAGAATGGAACACTTATTACAAATATTTTTATACTCACAATACATAAGCGTATAATAGAACAAAGCTCTTATTGCTTCCGCAACATAAGAACATCGGCTCCTAACTATGCGGTTAATGGATATGCTAAGCAAAGGTTAGTCTCTTTAAACTGAGCGTGGTTTTACGAAGTGGTTTTGCGAAGTGGTTTTACGAAGCGACAGACCCCCTAAATCTTGAAAATGTACGTATTGGAGACTTACATACCTAATCATACTTCAACATTTAAAAATAGTTTAATTTTTCTAATTTTCACAAAAGAAAAAAACATTAAATAAATAAATTTTCATTAAAAAATAACTAAAAAACCCAATTAGAATAGTAAATTTTTTTTAAAAAGTATGGAATTTTATAAAATTAAAAAATGTCTCAAAAACTTATCTTTGAAAATATGCCAATTATGTTTTATAATTTTATTTATTAAGTGTAAAAATATAACTCATTTAAAAAATAAAAAACTAGCAAAACTGAACTGCAGGAAACTTCGCCGTAAAATTCCCAGCAAATTCGCAGCAAGCTAACTGGATAATCTAGAAAGAAATCGCAGTTAAATCCGCAGGAAATGGATATACAATTTTATAATAAAGTATTTGAAATTCCAGCGAAATTTTCTTCAACAGTATTAATTTGTATTAGTAATAATTCATATTTTATTATATTACTTTCTTAAGCCCATAAGTTTGTTAGAGGGTATTTTAGTATTTTATCTTATTCTAGTAACCCTAGTTTTAGCTTATAAATAGGGTGACAATCATTGTAACTCTTAATCCTGTTTTCTTCTTCCGTCATTCTCTTTAATAGAATATTTCTCTATTTTCATCATTTATTCTATCTTTGCACCAACAATTGGTATCTAGAGCTCCGGTTCAGATTCATTGGGAAACACGGGAAACACGAGTGAACGTGAAGTCTTGTGTGTTTGATTTTGATTCTTAGATTCGTGTTGAATCTTGAACAAAATCTGATCAAAATTTTATTCTGTGGGTTGGGAAACACTGTGTGAGAAATCTGAGTGTATTGTGCAAAGTAGAAGATGAACGGAAACGGCAACATGAACACCAAACTTCCAGTATTTGATGGTAAAAACTGGAATCGTTGGATGATCCAAATGCGTGTACTATTTGGTGCTCAAGATGTTCTAGATCTTGTCACTGATGGTTATGTTCCAGTAGCAGCAGATGCAACCGATGAACAGAAAAACGCGCAGAAGGAAGTAAGGAAGAAGGATCAGAAAGCATTGTTCTTCATTCATCAATGTGTGGATGTAAACGTGTTTGAGAAGATTGCAGACTCTACAACAGCAAAGGCTGCATGGGACACTCTGGTGAGATGTTATGGTGGTGACGCATCAGTGAAGAAGGTGAAGCTTCAGTCCTTGAGAAAGCAATATGAGAATCTCAACATGAAGAATAATGAGAAAGCTTCTGAATACATCTCCAGAGTGATTCTGATCACTAATGAGATGAAGGCATGTGGAGAAACTCTTTTTGAAGAAACAATCATGGAGAAAGTATTGAGATCCCTTACTCCTCAATTTGATTACATTGTGGTAGCAATAGAACATTCCAAAGATCTGAGCACAATGAGAATTGAAGAGCTGCAGAGCAGTTTAGAAGCGCAAGAGTTGCGTTTGACTGAAAGAACTTCTGAAAGGGAAGTAGAGCAGCAGGCTCTGAAAGCAACTTCTGATAAGAGGTATCAGAAGCAGTCAGAAGTCAGGAGAAGATCTGATGGTGATCAGAAGTCAGAAAGCTCAACCTCTGATAGACAAAAGAATGCTCAGAAGGGAAAAGAGAAGTATGACAAGAAGAAGATCCAATGTTACTGTTGTAAGAAGTTTGGTCACTTTGCTAGAGATTGTTGGTCAAACAAGGAGAAGAAATCAGAAGAAGCAAATATAGCCAGAAGTTCTGATGACGAATCTGTGCTATTGATGGCCTCTGAATCTGATGATCTGACAGACTGGTGGTATATGGACACTGGCTGTTCAAATCATCTTACTGGAAACAAGAAATGGCTGGTTGACTTTGACTCTGAAAAGAGAACAAAGATCAGATGTGCTGATGAAAAATATCTTAACGCAGAAGGTATGGGAAATGTCAGAGTGACTCTGAACAATGGAAAAATAGCATTGATTCAGAATGTGTGGTATGTACCTGGCATCACAAGCAATCTGATGAGTGTGGGACAATTAATTGAGAAAGGTTTCTCAGTTACCATGAAGGACAATCTTCTGAAGCTGTATGACTGTAATCAGAAGTTGATTATGGAGTCAGAACAGGGAAGGAATAGAACATTCAAGGTGAATGTCAGAACTGCAGACTCAGAGTGTCTTAGTGCAACAAGTACTGAGAAGGAGAGTGAGCTGTGGCACAGAAGATTTGGTCATTTGAATTTCAGAAGCTTACAACATCTGAATTCAAAGAAATTGGTACATGGAATTCCTGCAATTAAGAAGCCTGAAAAGTCATGCAAAGTTTGCATGGAAGGAAAACAACCAAGATTGCCATTTGCATCAGAAGTTGCTCCAAGAGCAAAACATGCCTTAGGAGTTGTACATTCTGATGTGTGTGGTCCATTTCCAGTAGCATCAATTGGAGGGAATAAGTACTTTGTGTTGTTTGTTGATGAATTCACAAGAATGACGTGGGTATCCCTTATTAAATTTAAACATGAGGTGTTTGATGAATTCAAGAAGTTCAGAATGAAGGCTGAGAATCAGAGTGGTCAGAAGTTGAAGATTCTTAGAACTGATGGTGGAGGTGAGTATAACTCCAAAGAGCTCCAGAAGTTCTGTGAGGAGAATGGAATTGAGCATGAGGTTACTGCTCCTTATACCCCTCAACACAATGGTCTTGCTGAAAGAAGAAACCGTACTTTGCTTGATATGGTGAGAAGCATGCTAAAGGAGAAGAAGCTTCCTCAAAAGCTCTGGGGAGAAGCTGTTGCCACTGCAACGTATGTACTCAACAGATGTCCTACGAAGAAGTTGAAGGAAATAGTTCCTATGCAGAAGTGGACTGGAGACAAGCAAAGTGTTAGTCATCTGAAGGTGTTTGGTTCTGTTTGCTATAAACATGTTCCAGAAGCCAGAAGACAGAAGCTGGATGATAGAAGCAAAGTGATGATTCTGATAGGGTACCACAGTACAGGTGCATACAAGCTCTATTGTCCAGAAACCAATAAAATTGAATTCAGCAGAGATGTGATTGTGAAGGAATCAGAAGTTTGGAATTGGGATAAGTCTCAATCTGATTCTGATGTTAGAACCTCTGAAGAAAGGTCAGAGTTAAGAATTTCTGAAGTTGAAGTAAACCCTGATATTGACTCTGACTCTGATACTGATTCAAACTCTGAAGAAGACTCAGAAGATGAAGGTGACCCAGATGACCCAGACTCTAATGATTCAGACTCTGATGGCAATCCAGATCTTGGTGGCAATTCAGACTCTGGAAATATGCCAGACTCTGAAGATGGTCAAAGCTCTGGAGGTCAATCATCTGAAGCTAGAAACTCTGAAGCTCAAGACTCTGAACAAGTTCAGAGACCACAAAGAATCAGAAGCGTTCCCAGAAGATTTGCAGAATTTGACATGCTGCAAGACACTGAAGTAGACTCTGAAGGAGAAGTTATTCAGTGTGCCATGTTAGTAGACTCTGAACCTATAAGTACAGAGGAGGCTCTTAAGCAGAAGCTCTGGCTGAAGGCCATGAAAGAAGAATTTGATGCTATAGAGAGAAACAAGACTTGGAAGCTGACAGAACTTCCAAAAGACAAGAAAGCCATCAGCGTCAGATGGGTTTTCAAGCAGAAGTTAAAGCCAGATGGCTCAATTGGCAAACATAAAGCAAGGTTGGTAGCCAGAGGATTTCTACAGAAACCTGGGCTGGATTATTCTGAAGTGTTTGCACCTGTAGCAAGACATGAAACAATCAGAATGGTGATTGCAATAGCTGCTAACAGGAATTGGCCTCTGATGCATTTAGATGTAAAATCTGCATTTCTGAATGGTCCATTAGAAGAAGAAGTTTACGTGTCACAACCTCCTGGATTTGTGAAAAAGAATCAGGAAGGGATGGTGTACAGATTATACAAAGCTCTATATGGATTGAAACAAGCGCCCAGAGCTTGGAATCAGAAGATTGATTCATTTTTCAAGAAGCAAGGCTTTCAGAAATGTGAGATGGAGTACGGTGTCTATGTTCAGCATACTTCTGAAGGCAATATGACTCTGGTATGTTTATATGTTGATGATATACTATTGACTAGAAGTTCTGAACATGAGATAGCCAAGTTCAAGAAGGTTCTAATGAATGAATTTGAAATGACTGATCTAGGCAAAATGACATACTTTCTAGGGATGGAGTTCAGATATTCTGAGAAAGGTATCATTTTGCATCAGCTCAAGTATGAATTAGAACTTCTGAAGAGATTTGATCTGAAGAATTGTAAGATGGCTGTCACACCTTCTGATACAAATCAGAAACTGGATTCAGACTCTGAAGGAAAGGATGTGGATGCTACAACCTTCAAACAGTTGGTTGGTTCTCTGAGGTATATCAAAGGAACTCTGAAGTATGGAGTGTTATTTCCCTCTGGAGGAAATAATGAGTCAGAACTTCTGAGTTATTCAGACTCTGATTGGTGTGGAGACAGAGTTGACAGAAGAAGTACATCTGGGTACTTGTTCAAATTTCTGGGAGGTCCTATTTCTTGGTGTTCCAAGAAGCAACCTGTTGTGGCGTTATCAACCTGTGAAGCTGAATACATTGCAGGTGCTGTTACTGCATGCCAAGCTGTGTGGATTCTGAATCTGTTGCAGGATCTGAAGATTAAAGTAAACAAACCTCTGAAGCTGATGATTGACAACAAGTCTGCAATCAATCTTGCCAGAAACCCAGTGTTGCATGGGAGAAGCAAGCATATTGAGACCAAGTATCATTTTCTGAGACATCAAGTTCAGAGTGGAGTGTTAGAAGTTGTACACTGCAGCACTCAGAAGCAGTTGGCAGATGTTCTGACGAAAGCTATCAAGACTGATCAATTTCTCAGATTAAGGGATGAAATTGGTGTTACAAGTTTTGATGGAATATGAATTAAGGGATGATATTAGTAATAATTCATATTTTATTATATTACTTTCTTAAGCCCATAAGTTTGTTAGAGGGTATTTTAGTATTTTATCTTATTCTAGTAACCCTAGTTTTAGCTTATAAATAGGGTGACAATCATTGTAACTCTTAATCCTGTTTTCTTCTGCCGTCATTCTCTTTAATAGAATATTTCCCTATTTTCATCATTTATTCTATCTTTGCACCAACAATTTGCAGGTGAAGTCGCTGCGGGGAGTGTTCCATAGGAAATTCCTCAGATATTTTGTGTCTTTCTAGTAATGTCTTAGTGCCAGAAGTAATATATATATATATATATATATATATATATATATATATATATATATATATATATATATATATATATATATATATATATATATATATATATATATATATATATATATATATATATATATATATATATATATATATATATATATATATATATATATATATATATAACCTAAAATAACAACATGCTCATGGTAGTTAAACTTTATCAAACAATACACTTTAAAATTTTGTTGGTTCAAAATAAGATGTCACACACAATATTAAAATAATATATATAAAAAATGATTTAAATAAATCGATGAACAATTAAAATATTATAAATAGAAGATACAAAGAATTGATAATCATGTTTGATGCAATTGTCACCTAGATATAGAGGGTTGTAGTCCAATAGAAAAGAAATTTACTAATTTTAAGTAAGAAAGTACACAGACAATTTCATTTGAAATCTCTTACTTTAATATCTTTTTTTCAAATTCTACGCGTAAATTGAAACTTATATTCCCCTAAACTTGAGATCTCATTCTCTTTCACCTAAACACTCTCTCAAATAATTGTAAAAATTAATAGTTTAGACGTGGGAAATTTAGCGAATACAAGCCAAGAGCTCTATTTCTTTCAAGTAGTAAGAAATAACAAAGGATAGAGTTTTACAGTAGCAAACACACTACAAGACTCCAGTTATTAATCTCTCGTAACGTGCGAATTCTTTGATGTGTGTTTTCCACGTGGAAAACCAATCTTTTTACATAGAAACGAAAATCCAGCTAGAAATCGGATTAGGGTATAAACAAATCCAAATCATATCTAATCTTCACCATATGAAATCTTTCTTTAAAAACATATAGAATCTTCAAGAAGTTTAATATTTTCAAATCAGGAAGATTATGGTAGCATTTAATTTTTTTGGGATGCCAACTCTTTTCAAAACAATTCATACAAATTCGAAATGAAATAAATTTTTCTAAAATTAATCAAGCTTAATTGGTATACAAAATACTTTTTCAAAAAATAAATCTTTTCATATATAGTATATTAGTGAATAACAAAGCTAAAATTTCTCTGTAACTTTGGAAACATCTTGCAAATCATTTTTTCGATAAAAATAAGTCAATTCTTTTGTAATAACTTACTTGATTAATTCGTAAATAAGTGTATCAAAAATATTAATCATATTTTGTGTTTTACCCTTTCATAACATTAATGTTTTAATCTAATTAATTTTTTTTTATGTAACATGTTATTTAGTGTGCTAAAGGGACAAATACTGTACAGTTATGTACATACGGGATATTTAATAACTATTATTATTGAAGGAAAGATTTATTACATCTACACAAATTCTAAAAACTACATAATTTGTTACATCCACAAGAGAATAAATGGTTTTAGTGTCCATGTTTGTTTATGTTATGATTATATTTATTTTCATATTTATCGTTGCACCCAACATTGAAGGTAATTTTTTATCCCTTGTAAACTTTATTCTTTTATTTGCCCACAATATTTTAATATATATTATTTAAGTTATATTCTTTTACTTTTTGCAGCTCTAACACATATGAGTTGTTTGACACATTCTGATTGTTCAAATCTTTTGGGTGCAAAATCATATATGGTGATTTGTAAGAATAAAATATGTAGATATGTTACTCTCTCCTTGTAGATTAAGTTCTGGATTTATTTTGTATTTAGTTTCTTACTTAAGATTGGGCACAAGTTGTCATTTTGCATTTGTGTTTCCACCAAATAATTTAAATATACTCATTTTCTGGTTTCTTGATAATAAAATGAAATAAGGAAGAAAACAATAACAATTAGGTTGTTTAAATAAATATAATAATTAATTTGGGTTTTCTCTTTTATATAAAATTTGAAGAAATCTTTCTTTTCAATCTCTTTTTGAAGAGGATTGGCTGGTCTTTCCACTCTTTTTTTTTTCCACTAAGATTGATTGGGATGTTGCTCTGTGTGATGAGAATAAGAGCTCTGCGGATGATTTTAAATTTTTCTTTTTAGAAGAATCTAGCTTATGAATCTAGCTTATGGTTAGGGATGAAATTATAATAATATGTTGTGAATCAAATGTCTTTAAACAAAATATAAATGGTTTCTTAATAATCAAGAAACACACAACGATTAGGGTTAACAGAGAAAACAAGGTAAAACAACAAGAAACAATAAGGATTGGTTATAAATTGTTATTCTTTCTTTTCTCTTAATAACAAGATTACAAATATATAAGAATAATAAAATAACATCTCTCTCTTGAAATTAGGATTTTATCTTCCTATTTTTACTTATGCCAAGATTGAGAAACTAACATCCTATTTATATGAAAAGTAGAACACTAACCTAATGGGTTTTTTAACAATTACCCATTACAAGCTAACTTAGGGTACAAGATAACTTAAACACTTGGACTTACAAGTAACACCCAATCCAATATGCTAAAAACCTAGCAATATAGACTAATACATGTTAGAACAAACTTCGACTACAACACGCATTACTCCGACAACAACATGCGAACGTACTTCGACCTCATGCTTAATTCCTGTCGAACCAGAAGCTACCCTTCGACCATACTAGAGTTCGATCCAATATCTCACAAATCTCCACCTTAGATCTAACTCTATAACATCAAAAAAAAAACTAGCTTTCTTCGTGCAGCTTTATGAACTGCATACAGTGGGAAAACTCGCAACTGGGCAACGTCTTGGTGATCATATCAGCAACATTATGATCTGTCAAAACTTTCAACACTTGGACTTCTCCATGCTCGATTACCCCTCTGACGAAGTGTAACCTCACATCAATGTGCTTGATTCGGTCATGATAGGTTGAATTCTTCAACAGGTGTATTGCACTTTGACTATCACATTTAACAGTGATAACTCGGCCTTGAAGTTTTAGCTCCTTTGCAAAACCTTCAAGCCACAATGCTTCCTTCACAACTTCAGTTAGTACAATATATTCCGCTTTAGTGTTTGATAAGGAAACAACCTTTTGAAGTGTTGCTTTCCAACTGATTGTTGTCCCAAACATAATGAACACATATCCAAAAATATATTTTCTGGAATCCATACAAACTGCATAATTAGAATCAACATATCCTTCAATTGATGCTTTACTATCTTCACCCAAGGCTTTACCATAAATTAGAACTCTATTCAGAGACCCATTTATATACCTTAGAGTCCACTTCAATGCTTGCCAGTGAGTCTTTCCAAGATTTGCCATGTACCTGCTTACAAGACTTACTGCATATGCTATGCCAGACCTAGTACAGACCATAGCATACATCAACGAACCCACTATATTAGCATATGGAATGCTATTCATATAAGTTCTTTCAAGATCAGTGCTGGAACACTGATCTTGACTCAGCTTGAATTGAGAGTTTGTCGAAGTCACAAAGGCTTTGAATTCGACATACCATACTTTTCAAGAACCTTCCGTAGGTATGCCTCTTGAGATAAGCATAATTTCGACTGTTTTTTGTCTCTTCGGATGTCAATCCAAAGAATCCTGGATGTCAATCCAAAGAATCCTGGATGCAACTCCCAGATCCTTCATGTCTAACTCCTTATTGAGTTCATCCTTCATCCTCATTACATCTTCGACATTGTTGCTTGCTATTAGAATATCATCCACATAGAGAACAAAATAACAAATGAATTACTCGGTCAAAATCTGAAGTAAAAACAGTGGTCGAACTGACTTCTGATGAAACTTATGTGTGTTAAGAACTTGTCGAATATCTTATTCCACTGTCGAGGATATTGTTTTAGTCCATATAAGGATCTATTCAGCTTCCACACGTAATCTTCCTTCCTTTTTATGACACACCCTTCAGGTTGCCTCATCAAAGATTGTTTCATCTAAGTCACCATACAAGAACGTAGTCTTCACATCCATCTGTTTCAGTTCAAGGTTGAACTGTGCCACTATGGCAAGCAACATTTGAATGGATTTGTGCTTCACAACAGGAGATAACACATCATTAAAGTTGATACCTTCTTTCTGAGTGAACCTCCTAGCAACCAATCTTGCCTTGTATCTCTTTGACGCCACTCCTTTGAATCCTTCCTTAACTTTGAAAATCCATTTACAATTGATTAACCTGGCTCCAGCAGGTTTCTTGATCAGTTCCCAGGTGTTGTTATCATGAAGAGATTTCATCTCATCATCCATGGCCTTCAGCTATTCAGTCTTCTTTCGACTCCTCATAACTTCCTTATAGTCTCTAGGTTCTTCGTCTAGAACCTCACTTGCAGTGATTAAGGAATAAACTATAAGATATGCATACCCAATTCTCTGAGGTGGCTTGATGACTCTCTTCGACCTGTCTCTTACTAGCAGGTAGTCATTATTAGTCTCCTCATTTTCGACAACATCTTTTTCATATTCTTCGACTTCATCTGGGGTACGCAATTCAACATCAACATGCTCCACCTCAACAGGAATCTCTTTCTGTTCCAGCTCTTCGTTAGAATTATCAGCTTTCTTGAAATCCATCTTTACTTCATTAAAAACTACATATCGAATGGTAATACACCTTCTGTGATCTGGCTCTAGGCACTATAGCCTAAAAACTTTGACTCCTTCAGGTTAGCCCACGAACATGCATTTCAGAGCTCTAGGTCCGACCTCGTCTTGCCTAATATGAGCATAAGCCACACAGCCAAATACTTTCAGTCTGTCGATACTAGGTGGATGTCCTTACCAAACTTCTTCAGGTGTCTTCATTTCCAAGGCAGTCGAGGGACATCTATTTATTAGGTAAGTTGCTGTCGAAACAGCTTCCTCCCAAAACACCTTCTTTAATCCAGCACTAACCAACATGCATCTAACCCTTTCAAGGATTGTTCAGCTAAGCCATTTTGTTGAGGAGTACCTGCTACAGTCTTATGCCTTGCAACCCAGACTCAACATAATAATTGTCGAACACTTTGTTGTAGAATTCAAGGCCATTGTCAGTTCTCAACCTCTTAACCTTTCTACCAGTTTGAGTTTCGACCAGAATCTTCCAACTTTTGAAATTCTCAAAAGTGTCATCCTTCGTCTTCTGAATGAATACCCATAGCTTTCTAGAATAGTCATCAATGATGGATAGAAAATACCTTGCACCTGAGTGTGAAGGATTCCTTACAGGCCCCAAAGATCAGCACAAATGTAATCTAGGGATCCACGTGTTCTTTGTTTGACTTTGTTAAATTTTGCCCTACAGGATTTACAAAATACACAAGATTCACAAAACTCCAACTTTTCGACTTTGTCACCTTAGGTTCTGCTTCCCCAATTCGACCAAGCCTCTTTTGCTAACATGGACCAATCTCACGTGCCATAATTCTGTCTTCGACACAAGTTTCGTGGATACAACATTTCTCGAACCACTTACAATCTCAGCCACAAGGGTATACAAGTCTTGTTTCTTCACACCTCTCAAGACTTCCTTCAACCTCTTCATGAATCTTAGGATACTTTTGTCTCCTTGAAAAATATATCCTTTTCTGTCGAATTCACCAAGAGAAATCAAATTCCTCTTTAAGTCAGGTACATACTTGACTTCAGTCAATAACCTTATTGACTCATCATAGAGCTTGAATCTCACAAATCCAATATCTGTAATTTTGTAAGATTTGTTGTTTCCCAACATCACAAATCCACCATCTTGATCACATAGCTCCTCGAACAATTCTCTGTTTTGAGTCATGTGCCAAGTGCAACCTGAATCCATAATCCACTCTTTCCTCGAGTCGCCACTTGAAACCACAAGAACATCAGATGAGTCGAAGTCATCTTGAACAATGACTGTGTTACCATTACCTCCATGATCATTCAGGCGTTCAGGACACACCTTTCTTGTGTGACCCTCCTTCATACAGTGATAAAGTTGAATACCATATGTTTCATAACTATAAGATTACTGTTGACTTTTACCTTTCTTCTTGTCGAAGTTACCATCGTTTCGCAACATTTTTCCCTTAATGGCCAACACTTCTCCCATCGTCGGAGGTTTATGCTCCTTTAGTTTGTTCAATTCCTTAGAATACAAGGCTCATTGAACTTCTTCAAAGGCCAGGGCCTCCCTTCCATATAAGAGAGTTTCTTTGAAGTGAGCAGGTGTTCTAGGCAAAGCACACAGCAGCAACAGTGCTTGATCTTCATCATCGATCTTCACATCAATATTTTTAAGATCAAGAATCAGCTTGTTGAACATATCCAACCGCTCAGCCAACACTTTGTCTTCAGTCATCTTGAATGAATACAAAGCTTGCTTCAGGTAGAGTCGATTCACCAGAGGTTTGGTCGTGTACAAACTTTCAAGTTTCACCCATAATCCCGATGTTGTAGTCTCCTTTGATACTTGTCGAAGAGACTTATCACCAAGGCTCAACAATATTGCGCTGTGGGCTTTCTCAATCATGTCCGTCTTTTCTTTTTCCATTAATGCAGTGTCCATGGATGCCTCTCCCTTCAACACTTCCAAACAACCCTGTTGAACCAGTAGGGCTTTCATTTTCAAGCGCCACAGACTGAAGTTGTTTACTCCGGTGAACTTTTCAATCTCATACTTTGTTGAAGGCATCTTCTCCATGCTCACTGCACCAATTTGTTGTGAATCAAATATTTTTAAACAAAATATAAATGGTTTCTCAATGATCAAGAAACACACAAGGGTTAGGGTTAACAAAGAAAACAAGGTAAAACAACAAGGAATAACAGAGGTTGGTTATAAACTGTTATTCTTTCCTTTCTCTTAATAACAAGATTATAAGCATACAAGAATAACAAAATAACCTCTCTCTCTCTCTCTCTCTTAAAATTAGGATTTTATCTTCCTATTTTTCGTTATGCTAAGATTGAGAAACTAGCATCCTATTTATAAGAAAAATAACACACTAACCTAATTGGCTTTTTAACAATTACCCATTACAAGTTAACTTAAACACTTGGACTTACAAGCAAGGCCTAATCCAATATGCTAACAACCTAGCAATATTGACTAATGCATGTTATAGCAAACTTCGACAGCAACACACAGACATACTTCGACCTCATGCTTAATTTCTGTCGAACCAGAGCTACCCTTCGACCATACTAGAGTTCAATCCAATATCTCACATAATATTTGAATAATTCAATAAGTTTGCTTTTCTTCCTCATGGGCTCTCCTTTTTTGACACCTTGATCCTAGATATTTCCTCTCCTTCTTATAAGATGGACTTTTGGAATATCTCTTTGGTTGGATCCTTATATAAGCTCCTAGCCAAATCTTGGTGGATAGGTTTTTTGGTGTTATGTATAAGCTTATTTTTCCTAACCAATCAGACGTGGTTGTCATTGTGAATGAGTTTGGTGAACATTGTTAAGAAGAGAGAAAGTGTGTCTCATTTTAAAAGGGGAATTTGAGAAAGCTCGTGACTTGGTGAGTTGGTCCTTTTTCGACTATATATTTTCTAGATTTGAGTTCAATGATAAGTGGAAATGGTGGTTTTGTGCTTGTGTATTTTTTGATAATCTTGTGGTCATGGTCAATGGTTGTCTAATCCAAGAGATTAGTATTCAAATGGAGTTGAAGCAAGGTGATCCCTTAGCTTCTTTCCCTTTCTCTTGATAGCTGAAGGCCTTAATGGGATCTTTTCTAAGATTGTGGATCATCATCTTTTTTCAGTATGCGGAAGACACGATTATTTTGGTTAGCAAGTCCATTTAAAATCTCTAGTCCATAAAGGCTATTCTCGGAGGTTTAAGTTAGCCTTAAGCCTTCAGGTGAATTTTCTTAAGAGTATTCTCATTGGGGTGAATGCCAACCCTACTTTCTTAGATATTGCTTATGTGTTCCATCATTGTCAACTAGAGTTTCTTCCCTTCAACTATATTAATCTTTTGGTGGGGCCAAACCCCCGCTTATCTTCTACTTCAGAGCCTCTAGTTAGTCTCATTTTTAGAAAGTTTCACACGTACATGCCTAAGTATGTGTCTCTGGGTGGCAGAGTGTTCCTTCATAATTATGTTTTAAAAACTATCCCTATATTTTTTTTGTCTTTTTTAAAGATATTTATTAAGGTTTAATGTGGTAATTCATAGGAATTTTCTTTAGGGTGGAGTTAGAGGGGATTTTAAAATTGTTTCGTTTGGACTGTCTGATGTGTGTAAGTCTAAATAATTTGGAGGTCTTTTGGTCCACGACCTTCGGGTTATCGAGTTTCTTTTTATTTGTAAGTGGAGGTGGCTGCTGATATCTATTGTTTATGGAATCTAGAGTGATTTCACCATTACGAAAAACCACTTTTACATCAATTAAAAAATAGGTTTAATCTCGGTTTCATAGCCAATGTAACGAAGGGGACATGCAAAATTACCACTTTTCGTTTGGTTATATATTCACGATTTCTGTATTTTTAAAAGACAAAACTTTACGTTTCAGTGATAAAACTATTTTAGGTGAAAGATATGTATATATCTCTCTCTGTGTGTGTGGAGAAGATTCTAAACTATTTATTATCGATTTTTTATGAAAATATAAGTTGGGTAAATTTGTAAAGGTGTTTGCAAAGGTGGTGATATAAGTTTTATTCCTTTTGTTAAGTTGATGATTTTATAAAATGGGAATCTTATAATCTAACTTGTCTTGCAAGCTTTTACGTTGAATCGAGATGGAAGAGACTTTTGGAGAGTGTTGATGGATTCTCTTTTAATTTATTAAAATTACACTAGGGTTTGGCAAATATAAGATAAAAATTGATTCTCGCCCACATTGTGAACAAATGCGGTTAGCAACACAACACAACTGTTTGAAACATTTATTTATAACTATATATAAAGGGGATACAAGTTTTTGGTGTGGCTTATTTTTGTTCCAAAATTATCCTTATTTAATTGTAATATTTTCATAATTATCTATGCAGTTTGTTTTAATTAGAATCATGTGTGAGCAAAAATCTCAACCGCTCAACCAAAACGAAAATCGTCGTACATAGACATTTAAGTGTGAAACAACTCCTCTTCATTTCAATAGCAAAACAAAAGTAATTACAAAACTTGGTAGAGAATCCTGAATAACAATGGAATACACTCTTATCGTTTTTTTTTCTTTTTTTCTTATCTACATATTATCCTTTCCTTTCTCCATCCCTCTAATCTATTTTTTCATGTTTTTATTTTTTAATTTTCATTTAGATATGTTCTTAAACATGATAAGGTCAAAATATATAAATCATTTAATATTATCACTTTTGTATATGTTCATGTATGTTTTATTGGTTTATTCAATTTAGTTTAATTTTGTTTTGTTCTAATGTGTAGCTTTTGATTTTAGTGTTTGAGTAAAAATACATTGCTCTAATTTTACAGGTTTTGATGAGATTGTCATTTTTCTATGACTAATAATTGAAGAATCATATATATTTTCATCATTTTAGTGTTAATGTAGGAATCATATATATTTTCACTATTTTAGTGTTAATTTAGGAAATCATATATATTCTCACCATTTTAGTGTTAATTTAATAATCATACATATATTTTCACCATTTTCACAATTACTCAGTTTCTTTCTCGGTCAATCTCTACCTTTTCTCCTTCTGCATTTTTCTTTCAGTTTTCACCATTACTCAGTGTCAATCTCTGTTACGGTTAGTTTTATGCATTTTCATTTTGTAGGATAAGCGAATAATGTCACAATAAAACTATGACAAAGATAAAAAAAGGTTGATGATTAATTTGTGGACATGAGTGGAGTTAATATTTGTTTTGGTGAACATGGTAATATATTTTGATATGTTAGCATGCATTAAATAGTATTAGAATTGACCATTAAAATCTTTTTATGAAATTGAATGTATTTTTCTATTTTTTTTTAATTTCCCTTACAAATTGTAATTGCTTCTAACATTATTAACTGTTGAAACTTAAACTGCATAACTCTACCATTTCAGATGCACGACATTTGTTTTCATGTCTTTCATTTCCAAACCCATGATAATAGTAACTTAATGCCACTGTAAATCATTTTTGGATGTTTGGATGCTATATATATTTTTTTTCAATTTCACATCAACTGAAGGCATAGATTATATATTCTGCATTGTTCAAATTATTTTGTGCTTTCCTTCTCCACACATGTAAGTCATGTTTGTTTATCTATAGATTAGGTGTGGTCTGTGTCAATTTGGATGCTATATTCACCAAAGTATGATATAAGAACTAAGCATTTATATTGATGTCTATGAGGTGAATTAAATTTAATTGAATTGCGTTGCAGAAAATAGTTTTGATTTGATATTACAGGAAGTGATTGAAGAAGAAAATTTATGAGAAATCATCTTCTGAGGATATATTGGTTTTCGATGAATTATTTTTGCAATGATAGTTCATGGATACCCAATTTAACCATAATACCACTGGGAAAATGTAAAAAAAAATATAATATAGAGATAATTGATTATATTTGTTGCATTAAATTATGTGTCTACAATATACACAAAATGAAAGAAGTTGTATTATGTCTTCTCATACAGTTTTCCTTTTAATTATAGGGATTGCTACAACTATTTATTAAAATAAGACCTACAATTTACCAATATCGAAGGTTACGAGGAATAAAGAAAGTATGCTTTTGTTATCCTTAATGGTATTTATTAAGAAAAAAGGTAAGCTTTTGCTTGCTACCCTTAACAATAGTAGTTATTACATAAGACACTCACTATTTTTTCCTACAAGTACAAGTAGTAGTTGAAAGTATGTTTTGTATTATATCAAAAAGACAAAGGTAAAATGGTTCATTGTATCCTTTTATATCTATTAATCATTTAAAAAGAGAGCGAAAACTTAGAAAATATTAGAAACTTTCTTATTCTTCCTCAGTAGACAATAATATTTTCGTAGTTTAATTATCATCAGTTGTCTTCATGGTATATTGTTATTAGTTTTTAAAACTTCTATTATTTTTACTGTACTTTTTATTCTATTAATTATTATTATTTTTGTTTTTTTTAATTCGTTTCTATTTCCTTCTTATTTCCTTTTTTTTCTGAATTTTTAATATAGTTTAATCCTTTTTTTTCTTTATATGTTGAGAAGGAGTTGTTCATATTGTTGAGGTATTTTTCAATACATATTTTTTTACCCTCTATCTATTATATTTTTTTAAAAACTTTTTTACTATTGTGTATTTCAATTCTTTTGTTTTGTCTTTTTTTTTTATTATATATTTTTATAGTTTATACAATAATGAGGAAGAGAGAGAAATTTCCATATTCTTTAGGAATTTAAGAAATGTGATGCAATTTTCATGAAGTTGAATTTTAAATTTGAGATTTCCTTTCATTTATAAGATTAAAATTAGTTTAATTATGTTAGAATAGAAAAAGAAGTTTAAAATGTGAGGTGATCATTAGTACAAAATAATAACCATCGTCATATAATAAAGATTAAAAAATAAGTCATTTATGTGCTAATCATAACTACAAAATAATGACAATGATAAACAATCCTTTTTTTTTTCTTTAATAATTATATTAAAGTTTTAATTGACAAGATTGAAATAGTATAAAGATAAAGACTAGGATTTTTTAACCAAATCATCCTTCACTAAAGGTTTTGTATATTTAATGTATAGAGTCAATGTTAATCTAATATTTTCATGTCTAAAACAAACTTTTTAGAAATATTTTCTTTTACAAGTACATATACATGAATATTTATTTTAGAGACATATATGAATATTTATATGTGAGAGATAGAGATAGAGTCTAAATAATATCAGTATCTTTAGAAAACATACGTTTTTTTAATAAATAAAGTAATATTATTCATAAAGGTATTAGGGATATCCTAACCCATTTACAAAGTTCATCATATACTATATCCTCCTAGATACAAAAAGATACAAAATAATTTTTGATTTTGACGGCTGATCAGAACCTGAAGTGGGTCAGAGACAACATCTGTAATACTGAGTGTGAGAGATGATGAAGAGGGTGTACCTACAACGCAATCTGATGCTAAAGTAAGAATTGGGAAAAAAGAGTGCAAGTACAGAGTATGTGTGTATTAGGATGAATATTGAATACCGGACTCTCTCATTTGAGAGGGTTTTTATAGTGCCACCAGCACTTTGCCACTTTTTTTTTAATTAAAACAATATATTTTGTTTAATTTTAATTTTAATATTAATTATTTATATGATAAAAAATGTAACATATATTTATATTTTTTGTTTACGAAATATTTATATGATTGAGGAACATTTTATGGTATAACTGATAAAATAGGAAAACAAGAGACCTAAAATTAAAGTATTAAGCTTTTATAGATTTCCAATTCAATTTATATCAATGTTTAAACCCTAAAAATATGAAGAAAAAAAAAAGAAAATGTACTGACAGTGTACTATTTTTAAACCCTAAAAATATATATTAACATCTATGTTTTATGTCATAACCAAATTATAAATACTCTCTCTTTAGCTGAAATGATATATCATTTTCGTCTAATATACTTTTTGAAGAACTAATAGAGCAATAAAGATTTTTTTAAAGCTAATGAACCAAAATAAATTTTGAAATCAAATGTATGATTAAAAAGATATTAAATATTTCATTTAAAATAGAAAAACGTATTTTATAGAGAGATATTTCAGGATGTATTTGTAGTTTTTTAAAGCTTAATAACACATTGATAAAATGATGTATGAATAATTAATTCAAATCTTTAACAGATAAAAAAAAATACTATATTACACTAATTACTATTAATTTCACTATTTTTTTCTCTAAAAAAATTCTAATATGAGACTCTTACATTTTTTATTTAATACGCAAAACAATGGCAGAAAAAAGAAACTTCTTAGAATAAAGATTTAATGTTCGGCCTTCGTATTAAAGAACGTTATTGATTATACAGTATAAATAGTACTTTGAATTATTCGGTTATTTAATATATTTAGAATAACTTTGTTTATCATTTTCAAAAGGTAATAATATTATTAGCATGTTTAGACTACATATTTTTTTATCTAAATTTTATTTAATTCGGTATATTTAAAATAATAGTAGCATTAATATATAGTTAATTCACTAAAGAATTTTTAGTATATATACATTTATCATCCTGATTTTAAGACTGCCTGAGGGTATTTAAAAATATTATTTTTAATTAATCGTAAGTATGATAAATACTTCATACAAAATATATACACGCATATTTTTATATGTTGTGCGCATTAAAAAAAGCAGACAGACGGGTGCCCGTCTGAATGCTAGTATGCTATAATCATAAAATATGGTCTTGCCAGAGAGTTCAACTTGTTTTTTTGATAAGCAAAAATATATGGTCATAAATAAGTTGATTTCAATTTATTTCCATAAATTCTCTAAGATAGTTTATGAAATTAGCGTGTAAAATAAAAGGACCACCTTATTTAATTTAGCATAATTTCCATTGGTTTAAATTTTTTTGTTTGTCAATTTTTCGTTTGATATTATCTTGCAAATAAAATAAAGGAATGAGAGGGTTAAACCACATATTATATTATATTGTGTCATTATCTTTGTATGAATTATTTTTTTCATGCCTACGCGGTAATTTCTTTCGTAATGTGATTGAGAAATGTGATGTGTCTGTTCATACTTAGGCCATGTTGAGCTGTTTGTTGGAAAAACGATGGTGTCAATTTTGATTTATAGTTTTACTTATGTTTTAAAATTGAATCTTAATTGTTCTCCTAAAAAATGCTTATTAAATTAAAAGGAGCATGATCCTTGGTGCAACTTGCAAGAGATAAATGGAATTATGTAATGAACTTCAGAAAAATTGGGAGAGACTTCCCTGGGACGAAGGTTACTCTAAATATGCTTGCTCGAGATCATGCGAACTATGAGTCTGCTGAAGATGAAGATCAAGATTTCTCCCCTTACAAGTTTTCCTCTTTTTGTTAATCTTTATTTCTGTTGGTGCAAAGGTAGAATAAATGATGAAAGGTAGAAATATTCTATTAAGAATGACGGCAGAAAAACATGATATTTGGTTACAATGATTGTCACCCTATTTATAAGCTAAAACTAGGGTTACTAGAATAAGATAAATACTAAAATACCCTCTAACAAACTTATGGGCTTAAGAAAGTAATATAATAAAATATGAATTATTACTAATACCATCCCTTAATTCATATTCCATCAAAACTTGTAACACCAATTCCATCCCTTAATCTGAGAAATTGATCAGTCTTGATAGCTTTCGTCAGAACATCTGCCAACTGCTTCTGAGTGCTACAGTGTACAACTTCTAACACTCCACTCTGAACTTGATGTCTCAGAAAATGATACTTGGTCTCAATATGCTTGCTTCTCCCATGCAGCACTGGGTTTCTGGCAAGGTTGATTGCAGACTTGTTGTCAATCATCAACTTCAGAGGTTTGCTTACTTTAATCTTCAGATCCTGCAACAGATTCAGAATCCACACAGCTTGGCATGCAGTAACAGCACCTGCAATGTATTCAGCTTCACAGGTTGATAACGCCACAACAGGTTGCTTCTTGGAACACCAAGAAATAGGACCTCCCAGAAATTTGAACAAGTACCCAGAGGTACTTTTTTTGTCAACTCTGTCTCCACACCAATCAGAGTCTGAATAACTCAGAAGTTCTGATTCATCCTTTCTTCCAGAGGGAAATAACACTCCATACTTCAGAGTTCCCTTGATATACCTCAGAATCCTGACAGCAGCTTGATAATGGGACCACTTAGGTTTACTCATGAACCTACTAACCATCCCAACAGAATAGCAAATATCAGGTCTGGTATTGCACAGATATCTCAGAGAACCAACCAACTGTTTGAAGGTTGTAGCGTCCACATCCTTTCCTTTAGAGTCTGAATCCAGTTTCTGATTTGTATCAGAAGGTGTGACAACCATCTTACAATTCTTCAGATCAAATCTCTTCAGAAGTTCTAATTCATACTTGAGCTGATGCAAAATGATACCTTTCTCAGAGTATCTGAACTCCATCCCTAGAAAGTATGTCATTTTGCCTAGATCAGTCATTTCAAATTCATTCATCAGAACTTTCTTGAACTTGGCTATCTCTTGTTCAGAACTTCCAGTCAATAGTATATCATCAACATATAAACATACCAGAGTCATATTGCCTTCAGAAGTATGTTGAACATAGACACCGTACTCCATCTCACATTTCTGAAAGCCTTGCTTCTTGAAAAATGAATCAATCTTCTGATTCCAAGCTCTGGGCGCTTGTTTCAATCCATATAGAGCTTTGTATAATCTGTACACCATCCCTTCCTGATTCTTTTTCAGAAATCCAGGAGGTTGTGACACGTAAACTTCTTCTTCTAATGGACCGTTCAGAAATGCAGATTTTACATCTAAATGCATCAGAGGCCAATTCCTGTTAGCAGCTATTGCAATCACCATTCTGATTGTTTCATGTCTTGCTACAGGTGCAAACACTTCAGAGTAATCCAGCCCAGGTTTTTGTAGAAATCCTCTGGCTACCAACCTTGCTTTATGTTTGCCAATTGAGCCATCTGGCTTTAACTTCTTCTTGAAAACCCATCTGACACTGATGGCTTTCTTGTCTTTTGGAAGTTCTGTCAGCTTCCAAGTCTTGTTTCTCTCTATAGAATCAAGTTCTTCTTTCATGGCCTTCAGCCAGAGCTTCTGCTTAAGAGCCTCTTCTGTACTTATGGGTTCAGAGTCTACCATCATGGCACACTGAATAACTTCTCCTTCAGAGTCTACTTCAGTGTCTTGCAGCATGTCAAATTCTGCAAATCTTCTGGGAACGCTTCTGATTCTTTGTGGTCTCTGAACTTGTTCAGAGTCTTGAGCTTCAGAGTTTCCAGCTTCAGATGGTTGACTTCCTCTAGAGCTTTGACCATCTTCAAGATCTGGCATATTTTCAGAGTCTTGGCCATCTTCAGAGTCTGAATTTCCACTAGAATCTGGATTACCATCAGAGTCTGGATCATCAGAGTCTGGGTCATCTGGGTCACCTTCATCTTCTGAGTCTTCTTCAGAGTTTGAATCAGTATCAGAGTCAGAGTCAATATCAGGGTTTACTTCAACTTCAGAAATTCTTAACTCTGGCCTTTCTTCAGAGGTTCTAACATCAGAATCAGATTGGGACTTATCCCAATTCCAAACTTCTGATTCCTTCACAATCACATCTCTGCTGAATTCAATTTTATTGGTTTCTGGACAATAGAGCTTGTAAGCACCAGTACTGTGGTACCCTATCAGAATCATCACTTTGCTTCTATCATCCAGCTTCTGTCTTCTGGCTTCTGGAACATGTTTATAGCAAACAGAACCAAACACCTTTAGATGACTAACACTTTTCTTATCTCCAGTCCACTTCTGTATTGGAATTATTTCCTTCAACTTCTTCGTAGGACATCTGTTGAGTACATACGTTGCAGTGGCAACAGCTTCTCCCCAGAGCTTCTGAGGAAGCTTCTTCTCCTTTAGCATGCTTCTCACCATATCAAGCAGAGTGCGGTTTCTTCTTTCAGCAAGACCATTGTGTTGAGGGGTATAGGGAGCAGTAACCTCATGCTCAATTCCATTCTCCTCACAGAACTTCTGGAACTCTTTGGAGTTATACTCACCTCCACCATCAGTTCTAAGAATCTTCAACTTCTGACCACTCTGATTCTCAGTCTTCATTCTGAACTTCTTGAATTCATCAAACACCTCGTGTTTGAACTTAATAAGGGATACCCATGTCATTCTTGTGAATTCATCAACAAACATCACAAAGTATTTATTCCCTCCAATTGATGCTACTGGAAATGGACCACACACATCATAGTGTATAACTCCCAAGGCATGTTTTGCTCTTGGAGCAACTTCTGATGCAAATGGCAAACGTGGTTGTTTTCCTTCCATGCAAACTTTGCATGACTTCTCAGGCTTCTTAATTGCAGGAATTCCATGTACCAACTTCTTTGAATTCAGATGTTTTAAACTTCTGAAATTCAAATGACCAAATCTTCTGTGCCACAGCTCACTCTCCTTCTCAGCACATGTTGCACTAAGACATTCTGAGTCTGCAGTTCTGACATTCACCTTGAATGTTCTATTCCTTCCCTGTTCTGACTCCATAATCAACTTTTGATTGTAGTCATACAGCTTCAGAAGATTGTCCTTCATGGTAACTGAAAAACCTTTCTCAATTAATTGTCCCACACTCATCAGATTGCTTCTGATGCCAGGTACATACCACACGTTCTGAATCAATGCTGTTTTCCCATTGTTCAGAGTCACTCTGACATTTCCCATACCTTCTGCATTAAGATATTTGTCATCAGCACATCTGATCTTTGTTCTCTTTTCAGAGTCAAAGTCAACCAACCATTTCTTGTTTCCAGTAAGATGATTTGAACATCCAGTGTCCATATACCACCAGTCTGTCAGATCATCAGATTCAGAGGCCATCAATAGCACAGATTCGTCATCAGAACTTCTGGCTATATTTGCTTCTTCTGATTTTCTCTCCTTGTTTGACCAACAATCTCTAGCAAAGTGACCAAACTTCTTACAACAGTAACATTGGATCTTCTTCTTGTCATACTTCTCTTTTCCCTTCTGAGCATTCTTTTGTCTATCAGAGTTTGAGCTTTCTGACTTCTGACCACCATCAGATCTTCTCCTGGCTTCTGACTGCTTCTGATACCTCCTATCAGAAGTTGCTTTCAGAGCCTGCTGCTCTACTTCTTTTTCAGAAGTTCTCTCAGTCAAACGCAACTCTTGCGCTTCTAGACTGCTCTGCAGCTCTTCAATTCTCATGGTACTCAGATCTTTGGAATGTTCTATTGCTACCACAATGTAATCAAATTGAGAGGTAATGGATCTCAATACCTTCTCCATGATTGTTTTTTCAGAAAGAGTTTCTCCACACGCCTTCATCTCATTAGTGATCAGAATCACTCTGGAGATGTATTCAGAAACTTTCTCATTATTCTTCATGTTGAGATTCTCATATTGCTTTCTCAAGGACTGAAGCTTCACCTTCTTCACTAATGCGTCACCACCATAACATCTAACCAGTGTGTCCCACGCAGCCTTTGCTGTCGTTGAATCTGCAATCTTCTCAAACACATTTACATCAACACATTGATGAATAAAGAATAATGCTTTCTGATCCTTCTTCCTTACTTCCTTCTGCGCGTTTTTCTGTTCATCTGTTGCATCTGCTGCTACCGGAACATAATCATCAGTGACAAGATCTAAAACATCTTGAGCACCAAACAGTACACGCATTTGGATCATCCAACGATTCCAGTTTTTACCGTCAAATACTGGAAGCTTGGTGTTCATGTTGTCGTTTCCGTTCATCTTCACCTTGCACAATACACTCAATGTTTCTCACACAGTGTTTCCCAACCCACAGAATAAAATTCTGATCAGATTTTGTTCAAGATTCAACACGAATCTAAGAATCAAAATCAAACACACAAGACCTCACGTTCACTCGTGTTTCCCGTGTTTCCCAATGAATCTGAACTGGAGCTCTAGATACCAATTGTTGGTGCAAAGGTAGAATAAATGATGAAAGGTAGAAATATTCTATTAAGAATGACGGCAGAAAAACATGATATTTGGTTACAATGATTGTCACCCTATTTATAAGCTAAAACTAGGGTTACTAGAATAAGATAAATACTAAAATACCCTCTAACAAACTTATGGGCTTAAGAAAGTAATATAATAAAATATGAATTATTACTAATAATTTCTACATAGTTCATTATTGCTTTCTTAGAATAATATAATGGTTCTTAATGACATATGCATGAGCTTGACTGCTGATGCATTCGAGATTTTTGTGTTGATGAAAGGGGCCGTCACAATCATTTGCTGAATATTTTGAGAAACCTTTTTTGTGATCTATAAAACTTGTTTTAACTGCTTTTTCTTGATCGATTAGATTATTGTTGTAAATTTCACTAGTCATTAAGTAATGGAAATCATGAAAATGGTGTCTAACCTTGATATTATCTATTATGGCTTTTCAAGAATAGAAGACCCCAAAGGAAATATAACAAGGTAAAATTGAAACAATTTGAATATATATTTGATAATGACTAGTACAACAGTTTGCTCAGTATATTATTTGAATATATACTTGTTTTTTTAGGATCTTAAAGGAAGAGTACTTAAGATGCCAACAATAACGGGGCTTATGTCGTGTTGACTTGAAATTCTAACTGCTATCTCTGATTCCACCACCAAATGAGCTCCAACCTGATCATGGAATCAATGAAAGACTTATATAGAGTGTGTTCATGGGCTTTAGGAGTCCAATTCAAGCCCAAACTAGTAGTTTCAATTTTCTATTTTTCCTTCAACTTTTCCATGTGACAGTCGTGAATTTGGCAGTGTATCTTGCTCTAGAAGCTTCTAATCAATTGCACAATGCCTTGTGAATGCAATGGGACCAAAAGGACTGCTTGAAATGCCTTGGTAAGTGATTTGGTTATGTTACTTGCTTGTGAAGAAACAACCTTGTAACTTATGAAGTTCTGCCCCAACTCAAAAATCTACCAATATCATTGTGTTTGAAATGATATTTCCATTCAAAATGAGTATTTACTTGACATGTTTTGGTCACTTAACCATTAATTTGAATTTTTCAACTTTGAATCCTTTTAAAATCTTCCTTTTTAAGCCATTTCAAACCAAATCTTGATATGAGCCAAATCAATTCACCATGAGTTCTTGATTAGCATAAAAACCACATTTTGAACAAGTTCCATGTTGAACAAAAATCCATTTGACAAGTGCAAGTTGGAGATTTTGATCTATGATTGAAAATGGCCTATAATCTCACTTTCCCAAAATACCCCTAACTTGTAAACCTCATTACTTGAGTTCTACAAATCATATTGAAGACTTCTAATACAATTTGGAAATCTAAGATTATAAGGAACAACTTTCATGTTGGCCAAAAGTTCAGGTGAAACATCCTTCTAGGTCAAAAATAGCTTTGAAGTCAGATGATTTTCACAGACAAATTTCAGAGGCATCTGAGGACCTGTAACTTGTCTGGACCATAACTTGCGTTCTATAAATCCCCTTGAGGACTTCTAGTACTCAAACTAAATTTATTGAAATGCTCTACAAGTTTCATGTTGGCCAAATATCCATTTGAAACTTGTATCTTGACTTATGTGGGCTTGAAGTTAGGCACTAAACAGGGGATCTTACACTGAAACCCTAATTTAGCAACTTCCACACTCTTGACTCTTCTGGACTTGATCTTGGTACAATACCACAAATGTCTCAGCCTATCATTTCATGAACTCCATGACCTAAAAGTAGGCTTTGATACTCTTCAATTGCACAGTTGACCTAGGATTGACCCAGATGAAACCCTAATTGCTTGCACTTCAACTGTGGCTCTTGCATTTGACACAATGACTTGATTGAGCTCTCCCATGGCCCTCTAGGAATTCTATGAGCTCCATACACATCATCTATTTATTCAAGACTTCACATCCCTCTGATGGTCTTCAATTGATCCTCAAGTTAGGATAAAATCCACATGCAAGCACCTAAACTCCTAGGTACTCAAATCACCTCTTGATGACCTTAATAACTTCTCAAGCTTGAATAAGACCTCTAGCTAAGCTCCTCTTGATAAGAATCACACTTGATCCCCTTCTATATGAATGATATCATGATATACAAATGATATAACTATGCAAATGTTAATGCAATGAAACATAAACCAAGTAAGAAAAAAGGTTGGGCAAATTTTTGGTGGGCAACAACTGCCCCTATTCAAACGGCTTGGACCCGACTGGGTGAAGAGCGAACGACTTTCAAACAATCGAGGTAGAAGACAGTTGAATACAAAGATACCCGGAAATTTGCCAACCACAGAAATAAGCGGCAAAAACTGCTTGGGGGAACAACATCCGTTACACTGAATCCAGTTTTTACGGCAACAACTGATCAATCATCTGATAAAAACTTTTGATTTCAACATCAATCCTCTGTGTGACGCCACAGGCATCAAATTAACTTTGCTAGAAACAAATCCGTCCACAACTAGACAAATTCGTCAACACGAAGAGAGGCTCCATCACCACGGGAACAACTCCGTCCACAACTAGACTAAATTTCATCAACACGAATAACAATCTCTGTCAATCATAGGTAACGACTCTGTCAACACGGATAACAATCAATGTCAACACAGGTAACAATTCCGTCAACACGGATAACAATCATTATCAATACAGGTAACAACTCCGTCAACACGGATAACAATTACTGTCAACACAGGTAACAATTCCGTCAACACGGATAGCAATCACTATCAACACAGGTAACAATTCCGTCAACACGGATAACAATCACTGCCAGCACAGGTAACAACTCCGTCAACACGGATAACAATCACTGCCAACACAAGTAACAATTCCATCAACACGGATAGCAATCACTGTCAACACAGGTAACAGTTCCGTCAACACGGATAGCAATCACTGTCAACACAGGTAACAATTCCGTCAACACGGACATCAATCACTGTCAACACAGGTAACAATTCCGTTAACACGAATAACAATCACTGTCAACACAGGTAACAATTCCGTCAACACGGATAGCAATCACTGTCAACACAGGTAACAATTCCGTCAACACGGATAACAATCACTGTCAACACAGGTAACAATTCCGTCAACATGCATAACAATCACTGTCAACACAGGTGACAATTCCGTCAACACGGATAACAATCACTGTCAACACAGGTAACAATTCTGTGAACACGTATAACAATCACGTAAAATCCCCGTCAACATGGGTGAGGATCTCCGTCAGCACGGGTAACAATCTTCAAGATTTTCAAAACTGTTGTACGGCAGTCTGAAGAATACTTTGCTAGGGAATACGAGAAACCTAACCAAGCAACTCTGTGGGGAAAAATTTACTGGGGAAATCACTAGTGATAACTCCAAAAGTTTAAGCCATGAAATCTTTTAACGCTGACGTAACAGCAACCTGAGAAAAATTCCGCTGGGGAAGAAGAGAAACTTAACCAAGCAACTCTGTTAGGGGAACATGCGATGGGACGAACGTTATCATCAGCTATCTCACGCCGAGAATTTGAATATCTAGAAATTCTTCCGAGCAAGAATCCCACTCCTCTGCAAGGAACAACACCTGAAAACAAAGAGGTAATCAACCTGGTTTTTGTTTCAAAATGCATATGTTTGACAATGGCGTAATGCTCCATACGACATGGAAATGCTACGCGTTTGGGTATATGCAAATATGATGATATATGCACAATGCAAAGATGCCAAGAGGCGCTTCAGCAAAATAAATGCTGAAGACAAGACCAAATCCACTGGGGATAAACAGGTATCACAAAGTATTCCAGCAAAATAAATGCCAGGAGCCAAGTCAACTCTGTCGGGGAGAGACCAGACATCACAGAATTATTCCAGCAAAAAAAATGCTGAAAAGGTGAGAACAAACTTCCACTGGAAGGAAGAAAACAAACCCTGCTGGGAATAGCTCACAAACTCGGAGTTACGAACTCTGCTAAGGATGATCATCCTGACGAAAGAATGACAACCTGCTGGGGAGAAGGAAAAAACAGTCCTGCGTGGGGATAATCCTTTTGAACCAAAGACGACTTGGTTATATTCTGCAGGAGTTACCCATGCTGGGGATTGATTGTGTACATACTCATTACTGGGAATGCACCTTCTGTTGGGGACATCAAGATCCACTGAGGATACTCTCTAGGCAGCTTTCCTGGGGATACTCTTTTGTGGAGGACAACCCCACATCCAGTAGGGATAAATGTCATCTCAACTCTCTCTAGGATAAGACGTGACTTCCATCTGCTGAGGAATGATACAATCACTATGTCATGGGACTCTGGATGGGGAAACACAAATTCCCTGACTGTTTGCTTCAAATGTTAGAACCCTGCAAAACACAAACGAGACGGAACAAATCTACACAACAAGATCTATCCCAGTTAGTATCTGTGACATTCGTTCAGTCAATTCGAAGTTTTAGCAATTATTGGCAAGGGCCAGCAAGTTTATGTACATGCAAGTTCATCAAAACATCGACGTTTTTCACAAACAAAACAGTAAAGAACAAGTATCAAGTACTGAATAACTTCACAAGCAAAACAGTAAAGAACAAGCATCAAGTACTGAATAACATGCTTTATTGACAACGGGCCTATAAATAGGCAAAATTTTGTACACTGGACGCAACTCCTGAAAATAGGAATTTACACACAAGTGAATACAAATATCACAGAAGCACAAAGAAAATTTGTATACATGTCAGCAACGTGGTATAGACAAACACCATGGGCTGATCCTCCTATGACTCGCCTGACTCTGACGCTTTCCCGATACTCGATATTTGAAATAAATTGTTTTGGATATACGACCCTCAAGTACCCCCAAACCACTAAGCAACGCAGTATCAAATTCGGACCGTAGTCATTTGCTTTTTCAAAACCCTAACTTTTGCGTGAACCACCCTATGCGGGTTTTTAATTCACCGGGATACCCTTTTTTGCCGAAGTCGCCCTTTTCAAGTTTTCAACTTCGCGGGTGTACATTTTTCAATTTTATCCCTAACTTTTTCCCGAACTTTTTATTCTTTTTTATGGTTCACCGGGATGCCCTATTTTTGCCTGGAATCTCTTTTTTTTGTCCAGCGGGTCTCTTTAAGCAAAGTATTTTTTAACTGCGTCCGAGTTCACAGGGGATGTAAAATCCTCACCATCCATGGTGGATAACAATAAAGCTCCTCCAGAGAAAACCTTTCTAACGACATATGGACCTTCATAGTTGGGAGTCCATTTGCCCTTGTGATCTGATTATGGTGGGAGAATCTTTTTCAGCACAAGATCGCCCGTCTGAAAGCTTCGAGGGCACACCTTCTTATCATAAGCTTTCTTCATCCGGCTTTGATACAGCCGACCATATGCTAGAGAAGCCAATCTCTTCTCATCCATCAAACTGAGCTGATTCAGTCTATCTTTTACCCATTCCGCCTCATCAAGTTGGACATCGCGCAAAACCCTCAAAGAAGGAATCTCAACCTCCAATGGTAGGACAGCCTCCATACCATATACCAGTGAAAAAGGAGTTGCCCCGGTTGATGTGCGTACCGTCATACAATAACCGTGCAAAGCAAAAGGCAACATCTCATGCCAGTCCTTGTAGGTCACAACCATCTTCTGAACGATCTTCTTTATGTTTTTATTGGCCGCTTCAACAACACCATTCATCTTGGGCCGATAAGGAGAGGAGTTGTGATGTTCAATCTTGAAATTCTGGAAAAATTCCTTCATCATCTTATTATTCAAATTCGAACTGTTGTCAGTGATAATCCTCTCCGGGATTCCATATCTGTAGATAATATCCTTCTTGATAAATCTGGCTACCACCTGCTTGGTAACATTAGCATACGATGCCACTTCAACCCATTTGGTGAAGTAATCAATAGCTACCAAGATAAAATGATGTATGTTGGATGCGGTAGGCTCAATTTTCCCAATCATATCGATGCCCCACATGGAAAAAGGCCAAGGTGATGACATAACGTTCAGAGGGCTCGGAGGCACATGAATCTTGTTCGCATAAATCTGGCATTTATGACACCTCTTTGCAAACTTGAAACAATCTGTTTCCATCGTCATCCAATAATACCCTTCTCATAATAACTTTCTCGTCATTGCATGTCCGCCGACATTCGTGCCAAATGTACCCTCGTGGATCTCTTCCATGAGAAACTTAGCCTCTTTCTCGTCCACACAGCGCAACATCATCAAGTCATGGTTTCTCTTGTACAAAACACCATCCGGATTCAAATAGAAGTTGCCAGCCAATCTCCTAAGAGTCTTCTGATCACGACTGGATGCCCCAGCCGGATACTCTTGGTTCTTCAGGAAATTCTGGATATCATAATACCATGGTTTACCATCGGAAGCTTCCTCAATGCCGAATATGAAAGCGGGCCTATCAAGGCGAGAGATAACTATCCTGGGAGCCTCATTCCAGAAGTTAACTTTATACATTGAAGACAACATCGCGAGAGCATCTGCCATCTGATTTTCTGCTCGTGATACATGGTGCAATTCCACCTTGTCAAAGAAAGGTAACAACCTCCTTGCATAATTCATATATGGTATCAGATTGGGCTGACGAGTCTCCCACTCTCCCTTGATCTGGTTCACAACTAGAGCAGAGTCCCCGTACACATCAAGATTTTTAATTCTCAGATCAATAGCTTCTTCGAGACCCATAATGCATGCTTCATATTCGACCTCATTGTTGGTGACTGGAAAGGTCAATCTGGCAGTGAATGGGATGTGCGACCCATGGGGGGTAGTAATGATTGCCCCTATTCCACTTCCATATGAATTAACGACACCGTCAAATATCAATTGCCATTTGGAACCCAACTCTGGACTTTCATCAGGCAACGACTCTTCGCAGTCCTTCATTTTTAAGTACATGATATCCTCGTCAGGAAAATCAAACCTCATCGGCTGGT
The DNA here is from genome assembly GCA_963859935.3 of Lathyrus sativus. Taxonomy (NCBI): domain Eukaryota; kingdom Viridiplantae; phylum Streptophyta; class Magnoliopsida; order Fabales; family Fabaceae; genus Lathyrus; species Lathyrus sativus. The sequence continues at coordinate 273,457,743 of OZ012739.1, forward strand.
AATCATCAATTGGCTGTTCAGCTAGGTACTCTGACAGAACGCTACCTTTAATAGCCTTTTGAGAAACATACTGAATATCATATTCTGTCAGTACCATCTGCCATCGGGCAATCCTTCCGGAAAGTGCTTGCTTTTCAAATACATATTTGATCGGATCCATCTTTGAAATTAGCATGGTTGTATGATTTAGCATGTATTGCCTCAAACGTTTGGCAGCCCAGGCTAGTGCACAACACGTCTTTTCGAGCATTGAGTAACGGGACTCACAATTTGTGAACTTTTTACTCAAATAATAAATCGTATGCTCTTTACGTCCAGTCTCGTCATGTTGACCGAGAACACAACCCATGATTTTCTCAAGAACCGTCAAATACATAATCAATGTCTCCCGGCTACTGGGGGTATCAATATTGGAGGTTCCTGTAAATATTCTTTTATTTTTTGAAACGCCTTTTGACAATCTTCATTCCAGGTCACAGCCTGATCTTTTTTCAATAACTTGAATAATGGCTCGCACGTGGCCGTTAGATGAGATATGAACCGAGCAATGTAATTCATCCTCCCTAAAAAGCCACGAACCTCTTTTTTTGTTTTCGGCGTTGGCATTTCTTGTATTGCGTTTAACTTAGCAGGATCGACCTCAATTCCTTTTTCGCTAACAATAAACCCCAATAGCTTACCAGATCTCACCCCGAAGGAGCAATTGTTAGGATTCAGCCTCAGCCTGAATTTCTTAAGCCTCTTGAACAATTTTAGAAGATTGACCAGATGCTCTTCCTCCGTTTGGGATTTGACAATCATATCATCAACATAGACTTCGATCTCTTTATGCATCATGTCATGAAAGAGTGTTGTCATAGCTCGCTGATATGTTGCCCCGACGTTCTTCAAACCAAAGGGCATCACTTTGTAGCTCAACGTTCCCCACGGGGTAATAAAAGTTGTTTTCTCCATATCCTCCAGCGTCATCTTTATCTGATTATAGCCCGAAAAGCCGTCCATGAAGGAAAACACGGAGAATTGAGCGGTGTTGTCGACCAACACATCAATATGAGGAAGTGGAAATTCGTCTTTTGGGCTCGCCCTATTCAAATCTCGATAGTCCACGCACATCCGCACCTTACCATCTTTCTTTGGTACAGGTACTATATTGGCGACCCATGAGGGATAAGTTGTAACAGCCAGAAAACCGGCGTCCCACTATTTCTGAACTTCCTCTTTAATTTTCACAGCCATATCTGGTCTCGTTCTTCTGAGTTTTTGCTTAACTGGCGGACATTCCTCACGCAAAGGCAAACGGTGAACCACCATATCAGTATCCAACCCAGGCATGTCTTCGTAAGACCAAACAAAGATATCACTATACTCTCGAAGCATCTCGATCAAACTTTGCTTGATATCACTTTGCAGTGCAGCCCCTATCCGAATATTCCTGACAACCTCTTCAGACCCCACGTTGATAATTTCAATTTCCTCCTGATGAGGCAGAATGATTCTCTCTTCTTGTTTCAAAAGTCGAGTCAGCTCTTCTGATAAGTCATCATCCTCAACAATCTCTTTTTCTGCTTGAAATATCGGGTGCTCGAAGTCGAAGCGAGTCATAGGAAGTTCGTGATCGGTGTCGTCTGAAATATGAATCCTACAATGAGAATGGTTAAATGCTTCAAATAATGCAAATAAAGCATATAACCACGTTGCCATTTTATTATTAAAGCAAAAACAGGAAAACAAGGATCACAAAATTTGCATGAGAAAAACGCCTTTATTTAATGATTAAACAAAACACACACATAAATAGGTAGCCCTGAAAACAGAATCACTATGCCCCGGGTAGGACACAGGATTGTACAATAGTCGAGAAAACAAATCATTACTGTGTTGTAGTCACTTGGACAAGTTCCTGGATAGACCAGTTGCATAAGCTCTGTCCTGGCACGCTGGGCTTGATCCACGAATCCATATCGCAGTCACTATCTCCGTCTTCGGCATCGGAAACAGCATTAATCGTTTCATAACGGACTCCACCTGGAGTGATCACCACTGGCCCTTTGAGCTTTGGCACGCCTGATGTGGAAGATGACGACGTCGGGCGATACCCCAACCCAAACTTGTCCATCTTGACAGGAAATTCCAAGACTTGGCCTCATCCTTTGGTTTCTCCGGCCTAAACCACTGCCTGAGCGTCTTTGTATGAAGACATGGCCACCTTTGGCCCTTTGCTGGGGACATGAGACTTGTCCTTGATCTGCAACCCTTCAAAGGCTTGGCATGGCGTCTCATGGATCTCCCCATCCACTTCGACGTACTTGAATGACGAAAGATGACTAACCAGAATGTCCTCCTCCCCGCAAATAGTTACAACACTGTCACCGACCATGAATTTAAGCTTCTGATGCAGCGTGGACGTCACAGCCCTTGCAGAATATATCCATGGTCGCCCAAGTAAACAGCTGTAAGCTGGATGTATGTCCATGATGTAGAACACAGTGTTAAACACTTTTGGCCCGACCTGGAGTGGCAACGTTATGGACCTAAACACCGACCTTCTAGTCCCATCTAAAGCTCTCACGACCAAGTCACTTGGCGTGCATATGATTCCTCGGATATCTAGCTTCATCATAGCCTTCTTAGGCAACACATTCAAAGATGATCCGGTGTCTACAAGAACGTGCGACATAACAGTGCCCCCGCATTCCACTGAAATGTGCAAAGCCATATTATGATCCCGACATCTAGGCGTCAAATCAAAGTCAATAAATCCCAGGCTGTTTCCGGCATTCACATGCGCCAGTACCCCCTCAACCTGATTAACAGATACTTCCTGAGGTACAAAAGATGTGTCCAAGATTTTCAACAAGGCATTCTGATGAGCCTCGGAACAAAGCAACAAAGATATGATTGAAATTTTGGAGGGCGTCTGCTGCAAGTGATCCACAATCTTATAGTCGCTTTTGCGAATTAACCTCATAAACTCTTCTGCATCCTTGATTGATGTTTCTTTCTCTCTCGCCTGGGAAGGTCCTTCTTCATTCACTTTGGCTTTGCCTTTAGCAATCCTCTCAGCCTCAATTTCAGGTGAAGTGAAAATTCTACCACTGCGGGTCATGCCTCCCACTCCAACAAGATTGCCCACTGCCCCTGCCGGCTGGCTATCTACCCTAATCTTTTCCCTATTACAAAAAGCTTCTAACCCATGATTCCACGGAATGGCTTTCGTACTTTCATAAGGAATGGGCCCTGCTTTCGCTATCGTGATAGTTGGCCGCTTGGCGGGCGCTGATATCGTAATAGTCTTTCATGGAATTGTAACTGTTGCGACCTCACCATGCTTTTCAAATCTTCCCTCAACAGCAGTACGGTCGAATTGCAAAGTTCCCTCATCAATCATGGCCTGAATACCTCTCTTCAAATCAATACAGCCCTCTGGTCGGGTCCAACAATCCAAACAATACTCATCACATCCCGGGAAGACTCCCCCTTTCAACAATCTGCTTTTAACATAGCTTAAAGGCGTCTTCAGATCATTTACGTCCATAACCAAATCCAAATCTTCTTCTGTCAGAATAGCATTCACTCCATGATTCGGCATTGGTTGCTGTACAATGTTGGGACCATCATGACTGAAGTTAATGACTTTACTATCAATCAAATATTGGACTTTGTGTTTAAAAGCATGACAACTCTCGATATCATGTCCGGGTGCCCCAGAATGAAATTCACAATGCTTGCTAGCATCATACCCGTAAGGAAGCGTTCCTGTGGGCGGGTCCAATGTTCTCTTTTCAACCAGATTCAAACCTAACAGCGTTTGAAGCAGTTCTGCATACATTGACGGAGGTGTATCAAATACCCTATTTGGCTTCCCATTCAGAATCCTTCTATGAGCAGGATTATGCCTTTGTTGTTGCTGCTGTTGGTGTGGTTGTTGTCGTTGTTAAGGTATAGGAATCGTTACACTAGCAGCCTGTTGTTGAATATACTGATTCCTACCTCTACCTCGTCCTCGACCACCATACACTGCGCTGGCGTCTCATTGTCTTCTACCACCAAAGACCTTTTTTGCACCTCCAGCTGAGGTTGATTCACCGGCTTGAATCTTACCAATCTTAATGCCATTTTCAATCCGTTCTCCAATGAGTATCATGTCAGAGAAACTACCCATCGAGCAATTGAGCAATTTATCATAATACATCCTAGAGAGTGTTCCAACAAAAATATCAATCAATTCCCTTTCAACGATATGTGGGTGTACCCTCGCCGCAAGATCACGCCAACGCTGGGCGTACTCCTTGAAACTCTCCCCGTTCTTCTGAGAAAGACTTTGAAGCTGGACCCTATTTGGCACAAGGTCACTGTTGTATTGGTAGTGTCTGACAAAAGCATCTGCCAACTCTTTCCAACTTCCGATCTGTGCAGGCTCTAGTCCCATGTACCATTCCAGCGATGGTCCCGACAAACTATCTTGGAAAAAATGCATAAGCATCTTCTCATCATCAGAGTAAGCAGACATCCTCCGGTAATATGAATGCACATGAACCCGTGGGCATGTATCCCCTTTATATTTATCAAAAGTAGGAGCTTTGAACTTCAATGGCACCCTCAGCCCAGGAACCAGCCCCATGGTAGCCATGTCCAAACCTGCGGAATTTTGATTGGCTATACCTCTTATCTGTTCCTCCAGCATTTTAATCCTCCGATCATTATCAGTGGGACCTTCAAAACCCATGCCCTGCCCAGAAAAGGCATCCTCCTGACGATCTCTGTCCCAATACGGACCCTCATTACCATATCCGTCATAAGCAGGATTACGACCATATCCTTGTTGATTAAAGTTAGGACCACGTCCTCTATTACCAAATCCTTGATTAGCCCCACCTGGTCCGAAATCAGCATTGAAAGGACCCATCCCAACACCATTGGTATTCACATTGCCAAACCCAGCATTGCCGTAGCCATTATTACCATAACCTTGATTGTTATCGCCAAACCCTCCGTTGCCGAAGCCCTGATTATTAAAGCCATCATTGCCATCCTGATTGCCAAAGCCAAAACCCTGATTGTTGTCACCGAAACCAGTATTGATACCAACATTCCTGTTGGTTTCCACGTTCCCATTGCCATTATCAGCATTTCCGTTACCAGCATTGCCGTTGCCATTGCCGGTACCAGTCTCACCAGCATTTGGTATCACCTCCTCCCTGCGAGGGGTCTCAATATGAACAGAGTTATATTCAGTATTACCAGCTGTCGCTACTGCGAAAATCGGCGTCGGCTGAATAGAAGAGTCGCCACCGCGCGTTATTTATCCTAACGGAGGGAAAGGAAACGCTCGAAGTAAACCTACCGCAAAGACGGGAAAGGAATGGTCATCGCAACCAAATCCTGGATTTGGGAGTCGGTTACGCAAGGGGAAGGTATTAGCACCCCTCACGTCCATCGTACTCGACGGGATCCACGCTTGTTTTCTAGTACGGATTGTTATTCTATCTACACTAAGGGTCAAGGTTAAAAAGAAAAGAAAATGACTCGGCAAAGTATCGCACTTTATGCCTACGTATTCCCGTCTGGAACGAGAAATCAGAGTCAACGTAGTTCGCCTACCTACAGGAAAGGAGGGGAAGGTTGCTCGCTAGGATATCACATCCTATGCCTACCTACTTTCATACAGCATGAAAGATCAGAGCAAACGTAGTTCGGGCTATGGAAGACACAAATTTGTCTGTTTATCTTTTATCCTTCTGAAAAAGGTTTTCTCCTGATTACGGGTCCAAGCAGACAAAAATGACACTTTGATTGGTTTTCAGTCTTTTACGCAAGAACTGTCTTTTATTGATGTTTAAAATCTTGTTACTGTGTTTTTAATTGTTTTGAGATAGGAGAGAAAGAACTCTAAAACCTAGGGTAAAATGGGAATCAAAAACTGTCCTAACGTTGTCATGCATGGATTAACACCTAATGTCTGTCATATGTCTCTCTTGCGCAGAGAGAAACAGAGATCCTAGGGGATAAACGGAAAAGAAACAACAAATATACAGTAAAGCAGTAAAATGCATGAATGCAACAGTACAAGCGAGGCAAGGGAGTCCCACTCAACCTCGAACCTGGAAAACAATAGGCAAAGTGAAACAGCTTCACTTCAAACCTGTGGGAAAATTAACAAACAATATAGCAAAGAAAATAAACCCCAAAATCAGCTCTGACAGCACACCAGCTCCTACAGCAGCAGCTCTGAACAAACATCAAACTCTGACAGTTGATAAACAGCAAAACAGTAACATCTTCAATTGAACTCCAAGATCAAAACTCAATGACCTCCAAGCTTTAGGTAAGCTCCATCTTCAAGCAAGCACTCCAGAAGAGAATCACCTAACAGGATAAGTTGGAATGATAAAACAGCTTATTGACAACCAAAGGAAGCCTATAAGTGTTTATCATCATGAAAGACTGGTTCCCTCAAAGTTCTACCTCTAAGGTAAGGCCACTTATCCCTCTAAAGGAGGGAGGTGAATACCCTAGAGGTACTTTATGTCATAGAGAGGAATGGAAGCACAAGAAGCTATCCATGCTTGTACAAAGAATTTAGTCTATTCTAAGGCTCTGCTTATCCCTATTTCCTATGTCTTCAAAAACATCTTCAAGTACCAGAATCTTCATACATCCAACTTTGATCTCCATCTTCAATCTTCTCTTATGCTCCTTCATTCTCCACAAACCCACTCCAAGCCCCATACCCCATAGCAAAGCCCAAACCCAAACAAACAATACAAAAGCCCATAATGGCCACACCAAACAATCACACTATTTACAAAATCAAGTAAAATAGTAGTATATTATTAAAAATCCTAAAATTAATTCTAAGGGGATTTATACATCTACTCTACATACCCTATATGTCCCAGCTCCTAATTCAAGCTAAAAACCCAAAAATCTAAGTGTTATGATGCACCTATGTCAAGTTGAACCCTAATTCTAGTCACCCTAATGTTCTTGGTTCAAAACTAAACAAGATTAAATCACAAAAGTGTGAGATAAATCTCTAAGGGAACCTAATACTCTAATCTAACCATAGGAGAAAGAATCACATCAAAATATGAAAGGAAATGGCTAAACCAAATTCAACAAAATGGATATACAAACTAAAATGCAATAAAAGTAACTAAATGTAGAAATTCACCAAAAATAGAAAAAATGATTAAAATGCTACTTTTAATTTTTGATAATTTTCTTGAGACATCAATGAGAATGAGAAAAAAAATTCCATGTGAAAATGACTATTTTTGAATTTATTATGATTTTTTTTAGTAGACTATATGCAACCATGAAATAAAATGGAAATTCAAACAAAATTAAAAATAGGGATGGCAAAACCAATTATTTACACTGCATAAGTACATTAGGCCCAGGAGGGGGGTGCAGATATCACTGCGCTGGGCCCAGACTGCTTCAGAAAAACACCAAAGAAAAAAACAAACGGGGGGGGGGGGGGGGGGGCAAATAGCGAAGATTCACTTTTTTATCCATGTTTGGGCCCCAAACGGGGGTGCAATTAGCAAATTGCAACAGGCCCAAACGAAAACACAAGAGGAGAGGGGGTGCCAATGGGAAACGGGGAGTAGGATCAGCACACGTCCACCACCATGGGCCTAAGGCCCAGATCCCATTCACACTCAGCATTAGTAAAAAAAACAACCCTAATCCTACTACCATTCCCTCACATTGTTCATCGTCCCTAACCGAGAAAACCCTAAACGGCGCCTCTCCCTCCACCTCAACTTCCTGAAACAGACTCTGAAACAAAACCTCCTCAACAAATTTCACTCTAAATCCTTCGTCATGAGGGAATTCATCAATCCAAACCACCATGAACTACACACTAAACTTTCAGAACAAATCCTCCAATTTCAACATTCTCCGTAACCCTATGATTCAAGCTAATCAAAAGGTCCTACTCTACACGTTCCCAGATTCACACTCATGCAACCTACATCTTCAGCTACCTATGAACATACAAGGAAACCGAAGAGGAAAGACAAACCTGGATGATGACGCTGAGAAGATCTGCGAGCGACGAAGATCTTGAGCTTCGAACGAGAATCTTGAGGACGATCTGGAAGAAATTTGCTGAAGAAACTAGGTGATAGTGTTCCTGGTGAACGAAGATCGTTGCTTTGGGAAATTCCGTGAAGATTTGAAAGTTACTAATGAGGATCGTTGGAGATCTTGCTGAACGTTAATGAATCTGGAAATTGGAGGAAATCTGGAGATGCAGGTGATGAATGTTGTTCTTGAGCACGCTCGAAGATTTCAAAAAGAAGCTCTTGAATCTTGATGAACGGAGACGAGTAGAGTGATGCCAGAACGAAGATCCAGATGAATATCAACGATAAATTTCTGGAAACGAAGATGAAAGTAGTGAGGATCGGTGGATCTTGGGGGATTTCAGGCGAGAACACGGGGTTGATGCTGATGAAGAATAATGAAGATCAGCGAAATTCGTAGTTTCCGGTGAAGTTCGCAGTTACTGGCAAGAGTTACGGTGGCCAATGATTTCTCCGGCGAAGCCTTAGGCTGTTTGCATGGCCGGCGGCGAGACTTGGGCGGTGGGATCCAGAGGGAGAGATAATGGAATGGTGACGTGTCAGCAGAATGGTGAAGTGGCTGATTCTGAGGGAGTCTGAGAAATGAGGTGGCTGAAAGAGTGGACCCACGCGGGGCACTCTATTTATATGACAAGTGGCAGTTGAACCTTGGACTGGGCTTCAGACTTGGATAATGGCCCAATTACTAATGCTGAGACTTAAATATGATTAAGGACCAATTAACTAAACAAAATGAATATTACTGATTAACTAAACACAATTTAATAATAAAACCCTAATTAAACTAAAACGAAAATTAATTAAAAAACCTGATTAAAATCTTTAATTAATCTTAATTAAAGCATAAACGAAAATTAATAATAAAACCTTATTTAACCTATTAAAAAAAACAGAAAAGATTTATTTAATATCTAAAAAAACTATTTAAAAATTCTAATTAAATCTGAAAAATCAAATAAAATCTAATAAAATCTAAAAACATTTAATCCTATTTTAAAAAAAATCTATTCTATTAAATTTGAAAAATCAATTAAAATCTAATAAAATCTAAAAAACATTAATATCTATTTTAAAAATCTATTCTTATTTAAGAAAAATAATATCTAGTTATATCTATTTAAAAAAATATTCTATTAAAAGATAAAATTAATATCTAAAAAAAATTTAAAATCTATTAAATCTCTAAAAAAAAAGCAATATTTGTTTAAAAATCTAAAAAACTATTAAAACAATATCTACTAAATTCTAAAAACAAAATACTAACCTATTTACTATCTAAAAAGCAAATACCCTATTAAAAATCTATTAAATGCATTAAAAATATAGGAAATAAAAGAGAAAAAACTAAAAATTGTCAGGAAGCCGATTAAATCGATTGGAGGGCAATTGCGCAACCATAGCGAAACCCGGACACCGAGATGGCCTGAAAACACAGGGAACGAGAACCAATTCTCAAAATACGCTTATTCAAACTGGCCTGAACTGCCTGAAACGTCAGGGTCTGCAATCCTAATAAAATCGATCTGACTGAGAAAAATGCAATGCATGCAGTATGCGAATGCGAATGCAAAATGCGTTGCAACATAAACCAGATATGGGAACCGGTTGGTCAAATTTTGGGGTGCAACAATTGCCCGTATTTAAGCGGCTTGGACCCGACTGGGTGAAGAGCGAACGACCTTCAAACATTCGAGGTACGAGACGGTTGAATACCAAAGAAACCCTGAAATTTGCCAACCGTAGAAATAAACTGCACCACTGCTTGTGGAACGACATTTGTCGCATGAACCTGATTGTTACGGTAACAACCTATCATTCGTAGGAGAATAACTCTGATCTTGACTCCCACCACCCATGTAACACCACAGGTACTGAACTATCTTTGCAAAAACCCCTATGTCCACAACTGGACTAACCTTGTCAACACCAGAAGAGAAGAGAATTCGTCAGCACGAGTAAAGATCCCATCATCACAGGAAAAAACTTATCCACGATTGTCCTCAAATTTCGTCAACACGAAAAGCCATACATTCGTCATCACGAAGAAATCCTATCATTATAGGAATAAAACTTTCCCTCATCAGGACTCCTCATTCCGTCAACACGGAGAAATCAAACTTTGTCCTCAATAGGACTCCACATTTCGTCAACACGGAGAAATCCCGACGGCTTCGTTGGGGATGAGTTGTCAGCATCTCGTCAACACAAGGAGATCCTATCAGCATAGGCAATGATATCTTAATTACGTTTTATCAACACAAGGAACTCCTATCAACATAGGAATAAATTGTCCATGTCGAGACTCACGTCTCGTCAACACGAGGAAAAAATAGATTCATCAACACGAGTAAATCCTATCATCATAGGAATACCATTCTTGTACATATCTGATCTCACATTTCATCAACACGAAGAAATCCTATCCACATAAGCATAAATTGTCCTCATCAGGACGCACATTCTGTCAACACGGAGGGAGTAATTCGTCAACACGAATACATCCTATCAACATAGGCATAAATTGTCCTCATCAGGACTCCATATTCCGTCAACACGGAGAAAACTCGTCCTCATCAGGACTCCTCATTCCGTCAACACGGAGAAATCAAACTTGGTCCTCAACAGGACTCCATATTTCGTCAACACGGGGAAATCGATTCGTCAACACGAAGAAATCCTATCAACATAGGCATAAATTGTCCTCATCAGGACGCACATTCCGTCAGCACGGAGGAAGCAGTTCGTCAACACGAATGCATCCTGTCAACATAGCTGGGGATATTCTGAAACCCAATGACCGACACCCGTTCTGATAACAAGCGACCACTTCTGAAATTTTGATTCATGGAACCCTGAGATGCTACTGCAGCAACAAACTTGACAAAACAGTCCGCTGATCGGATACGAGAAAACCTCAATCAGCAATTCTGTGGGAATGATAATAAACTGAATCACATCATCATACGTCTCACGGCAAGACCTTGATTGTCTGAAAAGACATCTGGGCTTTAGAACTCCATACTCCTGTTGAGAAACACACCTGAAAGCAAAAGGTTAACCAACCGGACTTATGTTTCACAATGCGTATGTTTGACAATGGCGTAATGCTCCATACAACATGGAAATACTATGCGTTTTTGATATATGCAAATACGACGATGCATGCCAATGCAAATGCAGGTTCAGGCTGCCCGGGAACTCTGGTAGGCTGGCTTCAACACGGCCGTTGAGGACAGATACCACCCTGCTGGGGGTAATGAACGAGTATCTCAAAGTATGCTGGGACATACAACAAACTCTGCCGGGGAGAGCTTTAAACCTTCAATTTCCACGAGGAGGAAGAAAAACACCTGCCGGGGAAGAAACGACTCTCTCGGGGAATATTAACCAACTCCACTGGAAACAGGGAGTGACTCCGCTAGGGGAGAATAAACAACCCTACTGGGGGTAATAACTGTCTGAGCACAATTTACAACCCTGGAATTCTCAATCCAACGAAAACTAAACTACTCCGCTGAGGATAAGGAATCCTTTTGGAGAAACACCACTGTCTGAGTACAGCTTACAAACTTTAAAGTTATCAAACTCTGCTGAGGGTAAACGACCCTGCTGGGGAAAGTAAACCATCTGGCCACAGTTTACAAACTCGGGACTGAGGATAGACATCCTGGTTGGGAGCATTAATCTTGACCTGCTGGAGAATATCCTTTGGGGATAAGCTGCGACTAGCTGGGGAAATTGATCCTTCTTCAGTAAGGAACAATGTCATCTCAACCTCGGGGAATGAAGTGCGATCTGCGTGGGGATTCACATCTCATAATGATCAAGTCTTTTCGTCAAGAGCCTCTGGTTAGGACCACATTTTTCTGATTGTCCACTTCACATGGGCAAGAACCCTGCAACACCACAAACGAGACAAAACAAGTCTATACAATCAAATCTATTCAAGTTAGCGTTAGTGACATCATTTTCAGTCAATTCGAAGTTTTAGCAATTATTGGCAAGGGCCAGCAACATTATGCAACTGCTAGTTTTATCAAAACATTGGCGTTCTTCACATACAAAACAGTAAGGAACAAGTATCAAATACTGAATAACATGTTTTATTGATTAGGCCTCTGAATAGGCGGAGTTTTGTACACTGGATGTAACTCCTGAAAAGAGGAAGTTGTGCACAACAAATATACAGGTATGCACAGGAAGCATAAATATAGTGACAAATCAAATTTGTGCATATGTCGGCAACGTGGTGCAGACAAACATCATGATCTGATCCTCCTATGACTCGCCTGACTCTGGCGCTTTCCCGGTATTCAACCTTCGGAAGAGATTGTATCTGATAAACGAATCCCCAAAGTATTCTCCTAACCACCAAGCAATGCAGCATCAAATTCGAACCGCATTCATTTGCTTTTTGAATCCCTAACTTTTGCGTGAATCGCCCTTTGCGGGTTTTCAATTAACCGGGATACCCTTTTTTGCCGAAGCCACCAAGTGTAGGTTTTCGACTTCGCGGGTGTACATCGTTTTAATTTTATCCCTAACTTTTTCCCGAACCTTTTATTCTGTTTTTGGTTCGCCGGGATGCCCCATTTTTGCCTGGACTCTCTTTTTTTCTGTCCAGCGGGTCAATTTTAAGCAAAGTATTTTTTAACTGCGTCCGAATTCACAGGCGACGTAAAGTCTTCACCGTCCATGGTGGACAACAACAATGCTCCTCCTGAGAAGACTTTTTTGAAAATGTATGGCCCTTCGTAATTAGGCGTCCATTTGCCTCTGTGATCAGTTTGTGGCGGGAGAATCCTCTTCAGCACAAGGTCGCCCGTCTGAAAGCTCCAAGGATGTATCTTCTTATCATACGCTTTCTTCACCCGGCTCTGGTACAACCGACCGTATGCTAGAGAAGCTAGCCTCTTCTCATCCATTAAACTCAGCTGATTCAACCTGTCTTTCACCCATTCTGCCTCATCAAGTTGGACATCTCGTAATACCCTCAGGGAAGGAATCTCAACTTCCACTGGTAACACTGCTTCCATTCCGTATACCAACGGGAACGGGGTTGCCCCGGTTGATGTGCGTACCGTCGTACGATAACCGTGCAAAGCGAAAGGTAGCATCTCGTGCCAGTCCTTATAGGTCACAACCATCTTCTAACAATCTTCTTTATGTACTTATTGGCCGCTTTAACAGCGCCATTCATCTTGGGTCGGTAAGGAGAAGAGTTGTGATGTTCAATCTTAAAATTCTGACACAACTCCTTCATCATCTTGTTATTTAAGTTCGAACCATTATCGGTAATAATCCGCTCAGGGATTCCATATCTGCAAATGATATCTCGTTTGATAAACCTGGCTACCACTTGTTTGGTCACATTAGCATATGATGCCGCTTCCACCCACTTGGTAAAATAATCAATTGCTACCAAAATGAACCGGTGCCCGTTAGAGGCCGTCAGCTCAATCTTTCCAATCATATCAATCCCCCACATCGAGAATGGCCACGGTGATGACATTACATTCAGAGGACTCGGAGGCACATGAATCTTATCCGCATAAATCTGGCACTTATGACATCTCTTCGCAAACTTGAAACAGTCAGTTTCCATAGTTAGCCAGTAATAACCTGCTCGCAGCAGCTTTCTGATCATAGCATGCCCACCAGCATGTGTACCAAACGTACCCTCATGTATTTCCTCCATGAGCAACTTCGCCTCTTTCACTTCTACACAGCGTAGCAACACCAAGTCATGATTTCTTTTGTATAGGACACCATTCGGATTTAGATAGAAATTGCCAGCCAATCTCCTGAGAGTTTTCTGATCGCGACTGGATGCCCCAGCCGGATATTCCTTGTTCTTCAGGAAATTCTGAATGTCAAAATACCAGGGTTTATCATTGGATGCTACGTCAATAGCAAATATGAAAGCGGGTCTGTCAAGCCGAGATATAACAATCCGGGGAGCCTCGTTCCAGAAGTTAACTTTATACATGGAAGCCAATGTAGCCAGGGCGTCAGCCATTTGATTTTCTGCCCGCGGCACATGATGCAATTCAACCTTGTCAAAGAAAGGCAACAATCTCCTTGCATAATTCATATATGGTATCAAATTGGGCTGACGTGTCTCCCATTCTCCTTTTATTTGATTCACCACCAGAGCTGAGTCTCCGTATACATCCCGATTTTTGATTCGCAGATCAATAGCTTCTTCAAGAACCATGATGCAAGCCTCATATTCAGCTACATTATTGGTAACCAGAAAGGTCAATCGAGCAGTAAATGGGATGTGCGACCCATGTGGAGTAGTGATGATTGCCCCTATTCTGCTACCATAGGAATTTACAGCTCCGTCAAATATCAACTGCCACTTGGAATCCGTCTTTGGTCCTTCATCCGACAACGGTTTTCCCAATCTTTCCTCTTCAGGTACATGATATCCTCGTCAGGAAAATCAAACCTCATCGATTCGTAGTCCTCAATAGGCTGCTCAGCAAGATACTCGGATAACACGCTCCCCTTTATAGCCTTCTGTGAAACATACTGGATGTCATATTCGGTCAAAACCATCTGCCAACGGGCAATTCTCCCCGATAGTGCCTGCTTTTCAAATACGTATTTGATAGGATCCATCTTCGAAATGAGCATGGTTGTATGATTTAGCATGTATTGCCTCAAACGCTTGGCGGCCCATGCTAGCGCACAACAAGTTTTTTCGAGCATTGAGTATCGAGACTCACAGTCAGTAAACTTCTTACTCAGGTAGTATATCGCATGCTCTTTACGCCCTGTCTCGTCATGTTGACCGAGAACACAACCCATACTCCCCTCAAGAACCATCAAATACATAATCAAGGGTCTCCCTGCCACTGGAGGTATCAAAATAGGAGGCTCCTGCAAATACTGTTTTATTTTATCGAACGCCTTTTGACAATTTTCATTCCATGTTACAACCTGGTCTTTTTTCAACAGCTTGAATAATGGCTCACACGTAGCTGTTAGGTGAGATATGAACCGAGCGATGTAGTTCAACCTCCCTAAAAGCCCATGCACTTCTTTTTCTGTTTTAGGCGTCGGCATTTCTTGTATTGCTTTTACTTTCGCAGGATCAACCTCTATTCCTTTTTCGCTCACGATAAACCCCAGCAGTTTACCCGATCTCACCCCGAAGGTGCAATTGTTAGGGTTCAGTCTCAGCCTGAACTTCCTAAGCCTCTTGAATAATTTCAGCAGATTCACCAAATGCTCCTCCTCCATTTGGGATTTGGCAATCATATCATCAACATAAACCTCGATCTCTTTATGCATCATGTCATGAAAGAGAGTCGTCATTGCACGCTGATACGTTGCCCCAACATTCTTCAATCCGAAGGGCATCACTTTGTAACAAAATGTTCCCCAGGGCGTAATGAAGGTAGTCTTCTCCATGTCTTCTGGCGCCATTTTAATCTGATTATAGCCTGAGAAGCCATCCATGAAGGAGAATACGGAGAATTGAGCGGTGTTATCGACCAGCACATCGATGTGAGGAAGTGGAAAATCATCTTTCAGGCTCGCTTTGTTCAAATCATGGTAATCTACGCACATTCTCACTTTACCGTCTTTCTTTGGCACTGGCACAATATTAGCGACCCATGAGGGATATTTTGTAACAGCTAGGAAACCAGCATCCCACTGCTTTTGAACCTCCTCCTTAATCTTCACAGCCATATCCGGTCTAGTTCTTCGGAGCTTCTGCTTAACCGGCGGGCATTCTTCTTTTAGCGGCAGACGGTGCACAACCATATCCGTATCCAGCCCAAGCATATCCTCATACGACCAAGCAAAAATATCATTGTACTCTTTGAGCATTTCAACCAATATTCGCTTGACGTCGCTCTGCAGCGCGGCCCCTATACGGATGTTCCTTTCAACCCCTTCCGACCCCAGATTGACGATCTCAATGACTTCCTCGTGAGGCAGAATGATTCTTTCTTCTTGTTTTACCAACCAAGACAACTCTTCTGGAACATCGCCATCTTCAACAATCTCTTCTTCGGCCTGCAATACCGGGTGCTCAAAGTCAAAGTGAGTCATAGGCGGTTCATAGATGTCATCTGAAATAGTAATCCTGCAAAGGAAATGGTTAAATGCTTCAAAACACATACAAAGCAAATAACCACGTTGCCATTTTATTGTAAAAATAAAAACAGGAAACACAGAGATCACAATATTTGTACAGGAAAAACGCCTTTTATTTAACGATTAAACAGTGCAATGTACATAACAGAATGGCCCTAAGAAAAATTACGATGCCCCGGGTAGGACACCGGATTGTTCAACAATTAAGAAAACAAAGCATTACTGTTTAGTTGTCACAGGAACAGTCTCCTGAATAGACCAATTGCAAAGCCCTTGTCCTGGCACGCTCGGCTGAATCCAGGCGTCCATGTTGCAGTCGCTGTCTCCTTCCTCGGAATCTGAAACAACATTGATGGTCTCGTGATATACCCCACCGGCCGTAATTGTTATTGGTCCTTTGAAACGAGGTGCCCCTGCAATAGGCGTTGATGATGAAGGTTGATATCCAAGTCCAAATCTATCCATTTTCATGGGAATATCCAAAACCTTGCCCCAGCCCTTGGTCTCGCCGGTCTTCACCAGAGCCTGAGCCTCTTTGTACGACGACACTGCCACCTCTGATGCTTTACTTGGCCTTGGAACTTTGTCATTAATGCGCAACCCCTCAAAGTCTTGACAGTGTGTTTCGTGAATCTCGCCGTCGACTTCCACGTACTTGAATGATGACAAATGGCTGACCAGTATATCCTCCTCTCCACAAACTGTGACAACACTGTCCCCTACCATGTACTTCAGCTTTTGGTGTAAGGTAGATGTGACTGCCCCGCACCATGGATCCATGGTCGTCCAAGAAGACAGCTATACGCTGGCTGGATGTCCATAATATAGAATTCAGTTTCAAAAACCTCTGGCCCCACATGCAGAGGCAAAGTTATAGATCCGAAGACTGACCTCCGTGTACCATCAAATGCCCTGACCACCAAGTCGCTAGGCGTACAAATGATCCCCCTGATATCCAACTTCATCATTTCTTTCTTCGGCAGCACATTCAAGGAAGACCCGGTATCTACCAACACATGGGACATGACCGTGCCCCTGCATTCAAATGAGACGTGCAACGCCATATTATGCTCTCTTCCCCTCAGGGTCAAATCAAAATCCGTAAACCCCAAACTATGGCCTGCATTCACGTGCGCCATCACCCCCTCCAACTGATTCACAGAAACATCTTGGGGTACAAATGACGTGTCCATAATTTTCAATAACGCATTCCTATGGGCTTCAGAACATAATAGCAGCGACAATATGGAGATCTTCGACGGCGTTTGTTGAAGGTGCTCAACAATTTTATAGTCACTCTTACGGATAAGACGCATAAATTCTTCTACATCTTTCAGTGACGTTTCTTTTTCATTCCTCTGCGCAGGAGCATTCTCATTTGCTTTACCTTTACCTTTTGCCAATCGTTCAGTCTCTACCTCAGGAGATATAAAAATTCTCTCGCTCCTCGTCATCCCTCCAGTCCTGACGACATTGTCCACAACCCCAGCTGGTCGTTTACTGATATCAATTTTCTCCCCATCAAAATATGCTTCCAGCCCATAAGTCCATGGTACTGCCTTGGTGCTCTCATAAGGGATTGACCCTGCCTTTGTAATAGTGATCGTCGGCCGCCTGGCTGGCGCCGTTATAGTTATCGTTTTCCTTGGAATTGTCACCGTAGCAACATCACTCTGCTCATCAGCTAACACCTCTGCAGGTTTCTCAACTGCCGTTCTATCAAATTGCAACGTGCCTTCATCTATCAAGGTCTGAATACCCTTCTTCAATTCAGCACAACCCCCAGCTTGGGTCCAACATTCTAGACAAAACTCATCGCAGCCCGGATACACACCTCCTTTCAATAACCTGCTCTTTACTTCACACAACGGTGTTTTCAGTTCATCAACATTCATGATCAGATTCAAACCCTCCTCAGTCAAAATAGCATTTGCCCCATGGTTGGGCATAGGCTGTTGTACTATATTTGGACCCGCTTGTCCAAAATTTATGGCCTTGCTATCCAGTAAATCCTGAACTTTATGTTTAAACGCATGACAGGCCTCTATGTCATGCCCGGGTGCCCCGGAGTGGAAGTCACAATGTTTGTTAACATCATACCCATAAGGAAGGGTTGGTCCCGTGGGCGGTGCCAAGGTCCTCTTTTCAACTAATTTCAGCCGCAACAGTGTCTGAAAGAGTTCTGCGTACGTGGAAGGAGGCGCTTCAAACACTCTTTTCGGCTTCGCATTCGAAAATATTCTTTGGCCAGCATTCTGCCCCTGCTGCTGTTGTGGCTGCTGCTGTTGTTGCTGCGGTTGTTGTTGTTGTCTCTGTTGAGGAATCGGAATCGTGACACTAGCTATCTGCAGCGGTTGATTATACTGATGTCTTCCTCTACCCCTGCCCCGACCACCATACACTGCACTAGAATCACCTTGACGTCGACCACCAAATGCTTTTCTATTACCTCTCGACGAAGTAGATTCCCCAGCTTGGAACCTTCCCACCTTAATACTATTCTCAATCATTTCACCCATCAAGATCAGATCGGAGAAACTGCCCAACGCAACAGGAAACAACTTCTCGTAGAATATCCCCGTGAATGTTCCAATGAACATATCGTTCATCTCCTTCTCCACTAGAGGAGGATGCACTCTTGCCGCCATGTCGCGCCACCTTTGTGCATATTCTTTGAAACTCTCCCCAGTTTTCTGTGACAAGCCTTGTAGCTGGACCCTGTTCGGTGCCAGGTCACTGTTATACTTGTAATGAGTCACAAACGCCTCAGCCAGTTGCTTCCATGTTTTGATCTGAGTGGGCTCCAATCCCATATACCACTCAAGTGAAGGTCCGGATAAGTTGTCTTGGAAGAAATGCATCAGCATTCTTTCATCATTCGATTAAGCGGACATCTGTCTGTAGTAAGAGCGAACATGCACCTTCGGACAAGTGTCTCCCTTATATTTATCAAAGGTGGGAGCTTTAAACTTCAGCAGTACCCTTAGGCCAGGCACCAATCCCATTGTGGTCATATCTAAACCAGAAGTATATTGATTCACTACACCCTTCATTTGTTCCTCAAGCATTTTGATCCTCTGAACAGGATCCACAGGTCCATCCATACCCCTACCAGAGAAGGCATCTTCTTGTTGGTCTTCCATCCAATTAACATTCTCATTTCCGTACCCATCATACCCATTGTTACGACCAAACCTAGTCTGATTCATCATAGGGCCCCGTCCTCTGTTACCATACCCTTGAGTGACCCCAACAGGTCCGAAAGGCATCATTCCAGCACCATTTTCGTTACCGAATCCACCATAGCCCTGATTAGCATTACCAAAACCATCATATCCGAAACCCTGAGCATTGAAGCCAAACTTCCCATCCTGGTTGACATAATCAAACCCCTGGTCGTT
This sequence comes from Lathyrus sativus, assembly GCA_963859935.3. NCBI lineage: Eukaryota > Viridiplantae > Streptophyta > Magnoliopsida > Fabales > Fabaceae > Lathyrus > Lathyrus sativus. Next base: position 273,477,358 of record OZ012739.1, read on the forward strand.
ATAGCCGAGTCCGTTGTTACCAAAGCCATTACCTCCATTGTTATCACCGCCCAAATTGGCATCTCCAAATCCAACGTTGTTAATGACAGTCTCATTACCGATTCCTGTATTACCATTCCCGGCGCCAGCGCCATTGTTCACATTCACAACAGGTATATTCCCCACAGGTGGAGCTACAGGTGTAGGAGTACCATCCCCATGAATGGTGTCAACACGTACAGAATTGTGGTCTTCGTTTGCATTCCCGGCATTTCTCGCCAGCAATGGCTGCACCAAAGTCTGCAGGTTTTCCTGCCCCTTCACAATTGTCTCCATCGTCTGCATGAACAGCGCCAGCTTTTCACGCATCTCCTGCATCTCATTTTGCATCTGGTCCATGACTCTTTTTCAATTGGTACGAGTAGAGTATCGGTGAGGACGTTGACTTTCAATCCTGGAAAAACCTGACGAGATGCAGGAAATGAGATACAGTTCAATAACTACCTGAAAAATGCAATATGAATGTGTATGCAAATGCAACATGTGTCTGTGCGTTAGGGAATATCACTCCCCAATTCTAGTGCCAATGTGCCAGTGCGGTGACATTGATAGCAATAAGAAGCTCGAAACCCAATCATAGAAACATCTCATACATTGCAGAAAATCCAATCAAGTCAGGAATACAATATTAATGAGCGTACAATAAGAAGGCATGACCTCAACCAAAATCCTGGTGATGGCCAGCACAATGCAAATAAAGCATACACATCAATACATGAGATAGTTAAGTGCGACCATACGCCTGGTACTCCTCTAATAATCTCTTAGTCTCGGGATGATTTGGGCGAGTAAGCAAACCCTCGACAAGTAGATCTCTTTGCTTGAGAATACGTCGTAAATCACCAATAGATTCCTCCCATGCCCCTTCTCCAAAGCGGACATCTAACTTCCGTTTCTGAGACACAACCTCCTTCTTGCACTCGACGGCTTTGTTCAATGAGTTCTGAAGACTATATCTTGTCATAACCTCCTCTTCATACTTTCTATTGCTAACCTTCAACTAATCTTCGAGTTCAGAAATTTGTTGTTTCAATTTGTCTTCCCTCTTTTTATTGTTGGTTAGCGTAGCATTCCATGTTCTGTTGCACGAAGCGATTTCCCAGTAGGCGGCATCAAGTAACTTCTTCTTGGACTCTAACATATCATGAGAGCTTCTAAATTCTTTTCCCAGGCGTTCACGCTTCTTTGTCTCTTCTGTCAGTTCGGCACCTAGCCTGTTTACCAACTCAGTCTGCTGTTGGAAGGAATACACAGCTTTGTTCTTCTCACTCCGGATTTGAGCCAATTCCTTCTCTAACTCTTCATTAATCTTTATCAAGTCTTCTTTTTCCTTCACTACCTGCTCGTAGACCTCAATAGCCACAGTAGTCGGTTTCTCAACTAGAATGGGAACGGGACGTGATACTGCTGGAAAAGGCATCTGCACCTGCCTTACCCTCTCTTGAATCCACACCTTGTAAGGCATATAGGCTTGACAATCATTCTTGCCTAGTAATGGTTTCCCTCTTCTGCAGATATGATTTCAAGCGTGCTGAAGCTTGGCCAATAATTCCCCACTCAGGTCACCAGTGAAATACAGAGATTCCTGTATTTCTTCCTCCTTTGGTGGACTCTTCAAAGCATACCCAAACTGTCGAACCAATAAAGATGGGTTGTAGTTAATACACCCATTCCTTCCAATCAAAGGAACATTGGGAAACCCGACACAATTGAAGATAATCTTTGACCTCAATAAGTCTCTGTCAAACCATACAATGTCTTCTGAAGAAAGTCCCATTAGACGCTCAGACCATTCAGTTGTATCTGCAGATTCAACAAAAGGACCCTTCTTGGGCAGATGGCTCTCAAACCACATATTCAGCAATGGTACACAACAATGGACATTTTTCCCCCTTCTGTTCTCATTCTTATAATGCAAGGAATGATAGAAATCTCCAATCATGGTGGGCACCGGGTTGCCTGCAGCAAACAAGTGGAATGCATCCAAATCAACGAACTCAGGGAGATTAGGGAACAATATAATCCCATAGATGCACAAGGCAAGAACAACGTTAAACACGATCCATCAACCACTTTTGGCGTATTCTTGAGCTTTGCCAACCAAGAACTTGAGAGAAAACCCAAAAACTCCATGCCAGGAAGTCAACAACAACTCTGCAGGATCCATATGCAAGGGAACAGCTAAGTCTTCCAGCTTAGGCTTAGCATCAAAATGAATGAAGGGCACTTTATTCTGAACTAGAAACTCTAGAAACTCAGCGTACTCCCCCATGGTTGGAGCCAAAATGAAATCCTGGAACATAAAACACCTCAAGGAGGGATCATATAACTGCATCAATGTGTATAACCCATTCAGCTCATATGTGGTTGGTCTGCAAACCAAACTCAGTAGCTTCCCATAACTCTTCCTAAAGCTTCTCTTCACATCATCGTCAGCTAGGGAAATCAGACCCAGCAGAGAAGTCACATCAGGGTTAGGCAACTTATACGCAACAGTCTTCCTCAAAGTACTCATGGTGACAGGTAGAAGTCCTAAGCACTAGAATCGGGAAGTATGAAAATGTACCTGCAGCACAGACACACGTTAATGATATGCAGGATGAGTATGCGACAATGCAGTATGCAACAATGCAACAAGGGATCAAGTGCCCCTGGCTGAAAAGTCCAATCCACAATATTGGCCTCAAATAGACCCACAAACTGCTCAAGACCATCCACAATGCTCCAACCCGGTCTCTAACAGACCCAATAACACTGTCCTCAACTACCACTGAACCTCAATCAAGAAAACCGGTAATTTGGAGGTCAAGTTACCTGCATGTCCCAACCCCTCTCATAGGTAGGTGTCCTAATAACTGACACAAGGTATGGCATCCTATGCATTCGTTGGCGTCACAGACTTTCAAGACGGATGATACGATACCCAGAAGGTGTGGCATCATCATGTCCTGAAGAGGCCTCACTTAGCCAACTTCCAAATGATCGGTCCCCAGAGTCGACAATCCAACTAACCAACAACCCCTTCAACCCAAAGGGTTGAAAAAGAAGCCAACCAGAAGAACCTCGTCTGAGCGTGGATTTCATGAGACACTAGTACATGCAAAGCATGCACGCGCCCACTAATTTCCACTCTAATTCTAGGTGCACTCAAGCCCAGGTCCGACTTATCTCTCAATCATAGAACCCCCTCATACCCACAGCAATAATAACAATAATATAATGCTGAATGTAAAATATAGAAAACGTAAATCCATACAAAATCCACGACGGGAAAACAAGCGCTAGGATTGACTCGCGTAGGGAACCGTTGGAGTCCCCAGCAGAGTCGCCAGCTGTCGCTACTGCGAAAATTGGCGCCGGCTGAACAGAAGAGTCGCCACCGTGCATTATTTATCCCAACGGAGGGAAAGGAAACGCTCGAAGTAAACCTACCGCAAAGACGGGAAAGGAATGGTCATCGCAACCAAATCCTGGATTCGGGAGTCTGTTACGCAAGGGGAAGGTATTAGCACCCCTCACGTTCGTCGTACTCGACGGGATCCACGCTTGTTTTCTAGTACAGATTGTTATTCTATCTACACTAAGGGTCAAGGTTAAAAAGAAAAGAAAATGACTTGGCAAAGTATCGCAATTTATGCCTACATATTCCCGTCTGGAACAAGAAATCAGAGTCAACGTAGTTCGCCTACCTACAGGAAAGGAGGGGAAGGTTGCTCGCTAGGATATCGCATCCTATGCCTACGTACTTTCATACAGCATGAAAGATCAGAGCAAACGTAGTTCGGGTTATGGAAGACACAGATTTGTCTGTTTATCTTTTATCCTTCTGAAAAAGGTTTTCTCCTGATTCGGGTCCAAGCGGACAAAAATGACACTTTGATTGGTTTTCAGTCTTTTACGCAAGAACTGTCTTTTATTGATGTTTAAAATCTTGTTACTGTGTTTTTAATTGTTTTGAGATAGGAGAGAAAGAACTTTAAAACCTAGGGTAAAATGGGAATCAAAAACTATCCTAACGTTGTCATGCATGGATTAACACCTAATGTCTGTCATATGTCTCTCTTGCGCAGAGAGAAACAGAGATCCTAGGGGATAAACGGAAAAGAAACAACAAATATACAGTAAAGCAGTAAAATGCATGAATGCAACAGTACAAGCAAGGCAAGGGAGTCCCACTCAACCTCGAACCTGGAAAACAATAGGCAAAGTGAAACAGCTTCACTTCAAACCTGTGGGAAAATTAACAAACAATACAACAAAGAAAATAAACCCCAAAATCAGCTCTGACAGCACACCAACTCCTACAGCAGCAGCTTTGAACAAACATCAAACTCTGACAGTTGATAAACAGCAAAACAGTAACATCTTCAATTGAACTCCAAGATCAAAACTCAATGGCTTCCAAGCTTTAGGTAAGCTCCATCTTCAGGAAAGCACTCCAGAAGAGAATCACCTAACAGGATAAGTTGGAATGATAAAACAGCTTATTGACAACCAAAGGAAGCCTATAAGTGTTTATCATCATGAAAGACTGGTTCCCTCAAAGTTCTACCTCTAAGGTAAGGCCACTTATCCCTCCAAAGGAGGGAGGTGAATACCCTAGAGGGACTTTATGTCATAGAGAGGAATGGAAGCACAAGAAGCTATCCATGCTTGTACAAAGAATTTAGTCTATTCTAAGGCTCTGCTTATCCCTATTTCCTATGTCTTCAAAAACATCTTCAAGTACCAGAATCTTCATACATCCAACTTTGATCTCCATCTTCAATCATCTCTTATTCTCCTTCATGCTCCACAAACCCACTCCAAGCCCCATACCCCATAGCAAAGCCCAAACCCAAACAAACAATACAAAAGCCCATAATGGCCACACCAAACAATCACACTATTTACAAAATCAAGTAAAATAGTAGTATATTATTAAAAATCCTAAAATTAATTCTAAGGGGATTTATACATCTACCCTACATACCTTATATGTCCCAGCTCCTAATTCAAGCTAAAAACCCAAAAATCTAAGTGTTATGATGCACCTATGTCAAGTTCAAGCCTAATTCTAGTCACCCTAATGTTCTTGGTTCAAAACTAAACAATATTAAATCACAAAAGTGTGAGATAAATCTCTAAGGGAATCTAATACTCTAATCTAACCATAGGAGAAAGAATCACATCAAAATATGAAAGGAAATGGCTAAACCAAATTCAACAAAATGGATATACAAACTAAAATGCAATAAAAGTAACTAAATGTAGAAATTCACCAAAAATAGAAAAAATGATTAAAATGCTACTTTTATTTTTTGATAATTTTCTTGAGACATCAATGAGAATTAGAAAAAAAATCCCATGTGAAAATGACTATTTTTGAATTTATTATGATTTTTTTAGTAGACTATATGCAACCATGAACTAAAATGGAAATTCAAACAAAATTAAAAACATGGGTGGCAAAAGCAATTATTTACACTGCATAAGTACATTGGGCCCAGGAGGGGGTGCAGATATCACTGCGCTGGGTCCAGACTGCTTCAGAAAAACACCAAAGAAAAAAACAAATGGGGGGGGGGGGGGGGGGCGAATAGCGAAGATTCACTTTGTTATCCATGTTTGGGCCCCAAACGGGGGTGCAATCAGCAAATTGCAACAGGCCCAAACGAAAACACAAGAGGAGAGGGGGTGCCAATGGGAAACGGGGAGTAGGATCAGCACACGTCCACCACCATGGGCCTAAGGCCCAGATCCCATTCACACTCAGCATTAGTAAAAAAAACAACCCTAATCCTACTACCATTCCCTCACATTGTTCATCGTCCCTAACCGAGAAAACCCTAAACGACGCCTCTCCCTCCACCTCAACTTCCTGAAACAGACTCTGAAACAAAACCTCCTCAACAAATTTCACTCTAAATCCTTCGTCATGAGGGAATTCATCAATCCAAACCACCATGAACTACACACTAAAATCTCAGAACAAATCCTCCAATTTCAACATTCTCCGTAACCCTATGATTCAAGCTAATCAGAAGGTCCTACTCTACACGTTCCCAGATTCACACTCATGCAACCTACATCTTCAGCTACCTATGAACATACAAGGAAACCGAAGAGGAAAGACAAACCTGGATGATGACGCTGAGAAGATCTGCGAGCAACGAAGATCTTGAGCTTCGAACGAGAATCTTGAGGACGATCTGGAAGAAATTTGCTGAAGAAACTAGGTGATAGTGTTTCTGGTGAACGAAGATCGTTGCTTTGGGAAATTCCGTGAAGATTTGAAAGTTACTAATGAGGATCGTTGGAGAACTTGCTGAACGTTAATGAATCTAGAAATTGGAGGAAATCTGGAGATGCAGGTGATGAATGTTGTTCTTGAGCACGCTCGAAGATTTCAAAAAGAAGCTCTTGAATCTTGATGAACGGCGACGAGTAGAGTGATGCCAGAACGAAGATCCAGATGAATATCAACGATAAATTTTTGGAAACGAAGATGAAAGTAGTGAGGATCGGTGGATCTTGGGGGATTTCAGGCGAGAACACGGGGTTGATGCTGATGAGAATAATGAAGATCAGCGAAATTCGCAGTTTCCGGTGAAGTTCGCAGTTACCGGCGAGATTTGCAGTTACCGGCGAGAGTTACGGTGGCCAATGATTTGTCCGGCGAAGCCTCAGGCCGTTTGCATGGCCGGCGGCGAGACTTGGGCGGTGGGATCTAGAGATGGACGCGTGGCAGCGGGAGAAAGGAGAGGGAGACGCGTGGATCAGAGGGAGAGATAGTGGAATGGTGACGTGTCAGCAGAATGGTGAAGTGGATGATTCTGAGGGAGTCTGAGAAATGAGGTGGCTGAAGGAGTGGACCCACGTGTGGCACTCTATTTATATAACAAGTGACAGTTGGACCTTGGACTGGGCTTCAGACTTGGATAATGGCCCAATTACTAATGCTGAGACTTAAATATGATTAAGGACCAATTAACTAAACAAAATGAATATTACTGATTAACTAAACAAAATTTAATAATAAAACCCTAATTAAACTAAAACTAAAATTAATTAAAAAACCTGATTAAAATCTCTAATTAATCCTAATTAAAGAATAAACGAAAATTAATAATAAAACCCTAATTAATCTATTAAAAAAACAGAAAAGATTTATTTAATATCTAAAAAAACTATTTAAAAATTCTAATTAAATCTGAAAAATCAAATAAAATCTAATAAAATCTAAAAACATTTAATCCTAATTAAAAAAAAAGTATTCTATTAAATTTGAAAAATCAATTAAAATCTAATAAAATCTAAAAAACATTAATATCTATTTTAAAAATCTATTCTTATTTAAAAAAAGTAATATCTAGTTATATCTATTTAAAAAAATATTCTATTAAAAGATAAAACTAATATCTAAAAAAATTTAAAATCTATTAAATCTCTAAAAAAAAGGAATATTTGTTTAAAAATCTAAAAAACTATTAAAACAATATCTACTAAATTCTAAAAACAAAATACTAACCTATTTACTATCTAAAAAGCAAATACCCTATTAAAAATCTATTAAATGCATTAAAAATATAGGAAATAAAAGAGAAAAAACTAAAAATTGTCAAGAAGCCGATTAAATCGATTGGAGGGCAATTGCGCAACCATAGCGAAACCCGGGCACCGAGATGGCCTGAAAACACAGGGAACGAGCACCAATTCTCAAAATACGCTTATTCAAACTGGCCTGAACTTCCTGAAATGCCAGGGTCTGCAATCCTAATAAAATCGATCTGACTGAGAAAAATGCAATGCATGCAGTATGCGAATGCGAATGCAAAATGCGTTGCAACATAAACCAGATATGGGAACCGGTTGGTCAAATTTTGGGTTGCAACACCAGCCGCTTGCGCCAGCAGTGGTTGCACCAGAGTTTGAAGATGTTCCTTGCCCTTGGCCACAACCTCCATAGCCTGCATGAATTGGGCCAACCTATCCCGGATCTCCTGCATCTCAGCTTGTACCTGGTCCATGATCTTCTTGCAGTTGCTTCTTGTAGCGTACCAGTGAGTTCTCTGTCCGTCAATATTGAAACAATCTGAAAGATGCAGGAGATAAGATTCGAGTTCAAAAAGTACCTGCCATGCAATATGAATATGCAGATGCACACATGTAAATATGCAACAGGTTAATTTCCCCTCCCGATTCTAGTTCCAAATACAACTGAAAAGACCTCGGCCAACAAGCCTGGCGATGGTCAAAATACAAGCACGAATAACATAATACAAGAGAAAAACAAAGATAAATCAGGACGAATGACGCGCCCGGACATCTCCCAATAGTCTCAACGTCTCCGGATGACCTGCTCTAGAGAGCAGTTTCTGTATCAGTAATGCGTGTCGCCTAATAGTAGATCTCAACTTTTTGGCATCCTCTACACAGGCTCCCTTTCCAAAACACTCATCAAGCCTGCATATCTTGAAGCCAACCTTCATTTCACAACCCCTCCTTTCTTTGACCATGTCGCTCACTCTAAACTCAGCATCACGTCTAAGAGATGCCTCTTCAGCAATCTTCGCATCCTTAACGTTGAGCTGCTCCTCTAACCGGGAAATCTGCAGCTTCAACTCATCTTCACGCTCCTTCCGGCTAGTAAGCGTGGCATTCCACAAAAATTCCCATTTGGAAAGTCGAGAATAAGCCTTGTTCAGAAGCTCTTTCTTAGTAGCAAGCACATTACTAACACCATTCAAGGCTACTCCCACCTTCTCTCTCCTGCTAGTTTCTTCAGTCAAATCTGAACCCAACCTGTTAATCATCTCAGTCTACTTCTTCAAAGTGACAGAAGAGTCGCCACCGTGCGTTATTTATCCCAAAAGAGGGAAAGGAAACGCTCAGAGAAAACCTAACGTAAAAAGGGAAAGGAATGGTCATTGCAACCAAATCCTGGATTCGGGAGTCGGTTACGCAAGGGGAAGGTATTAGCATCCCTCACGTCCGTCGTACTCGACGAGATCCACGCTTGTTTTCTATCTAAGGGTATGTTTATCTATCTACTCTAAAAGGTCTGGTCTAAAATGAAAATGACTCGGAAAAGTATCGCAATTTATGCCTACTTATTCCCATCTGGAACGAGAAATCAGAGTCAATGTAGTTCGCCTAACTACGGGAAAAGGGGGGAAGGTTGCTCGCTGAGAGATCGCATCTCGTGCCTACGTACTTTCATACGGCATGAAAGATTAGAGCAAACGTAGTTCGGGATACGGAAGACACAAGTTTGTCTGACAGTTTTTTATCTCCTTATGAAAGGGTTTTCCAGATTAAGGGTCCAAGAGGACAAAACATAATTTGAATGTTTGTTTGAATCTTTTACGAAAGAACTGTTTTTTTTTTGGATGTTCGCAATCTCCGTCGCAATAGAGACTATGACCCAGGAGTGAGTGCTTCGTATGTCACCCAAAGGGTACCACACTAAACATCCAGATTACTAGAGAGAGACCATCCACCAACCTTTTCCCAGATAACTTAAGGCTCGTAACGTACGACTTCAATTAACCTTATTACTGTATTTTGAATTGTTTTGATATGAGAAGAGAAAGACGCCCTAAAACTATGGTTGAAAGGGAATCTACCTACTATTATCATGCATAGTTTAGAAACCTAATGTCTGTCATAATTCCCTCTTGCACAGAGGAAATCAGAGATCCTAGGGGAAAACAGCAAAAGAAAGCAAGCAGTAAACAGTAAAATGCATGCTATGCAACAGTACAAGCGAGGCAAGGGAGTCCTGCTCAACCTCAAACCTAAGAAAACAACAGGCAAGGGGAGACAAGCTCCACCTCAAACCTAAAGGTAAGCATCACAAGCAAACAGACAACACAACAAAAGAAAAGCAGAGGAAGCAGCCCAAGCAGCATCAACAATCTTCTACAAACACCAACTTCAACCTTTAACAGCAGCTCTTGTCAGCAAAGTTGAATTGACAGCAAAGTTGACAGCAAAGAGTCTTCATCTTCAAGTTGGCTCCTATCTTCAAGCTTCTTCAATCTTCATCTTCAAACTCTAGCAAGCTCCACAAGAAGAGAAATCATCATTGCGATCAAGTTACAATGCTAGGAAACCTAATGAAGACCAAAGGAATTCATCAAGAACCTACATTGGAGAGAAAGTGCATCCTCAAAAGTTCTACTCATTAAGGCATGCCACTCATCCCTCCAAAGGAGAGATGGGGCTTCCTTAATAGGACTTTGCATCATAGGATGAGGATAGAAGCAAACAATGCATTCTATTTTTGATGAAAGGAAAAGAACTAGTTCTAATGGCTCTTCCTAAAACCTTAAACCTATAAGCTTCTAAAAAGCTCCTAAAAGAGAAAGAAAACTCCAAGCTAAGCTCCACAAGCCAATCCACAGCAGCTACAAGATGTCCATCACCTCCTCCAAAGAAGAAACCAAGCTCTTCAAGCTCCAAAGCCACCAACAAGATCAAACAAGGCAAGGCACCAAAGAAGGGACACCAAAGGCAACACCTACATGTGAATAACATCTAAAATGGAAAACTAAGTTGTAAAAGTCTAAGAATTTTCCTAAGGGAGCATGCATGTTTTAACATTCTAGGGTTCAAATATCAAAGCCTAAATCAACTTCTAGGTCCAATAAATAAATCCTAAGTTGAATTGTGTCAAGATAAACCATAAGTTGGGAAGGCTCTAAACAACTCACCTAAAACAGAACCTACAATTATTTAAAAAATCTAATAAAAATTCTTAGGGAGCATGCACATCTAACCTACAACATACTCAAAAATCAAATTCAGAAACCAAATCAAATGATCAAACCAAAATCAACAAAACAGATAGGCAATTATGAAAAATAAAAGAAATAACATAAAAGGGAAAAATGCAAATTAAATTGAAAAATACATGAAAATGCAATTTATTGATCCTAGAAAATCATAAATTGAAAGAGGAACATGGACATATTTTTAAAATATTTTTCTGATAAAAGATGAATTTATTATGATTTTTGGAATCAATATGCATTTAAAATAAAATCAAAATGAATTAAAAATGAAATAAGATAAAACAAAAGCCAGAATAAAACGTGGATTGTTGGATCAAGAGACCAAGTCAAGGGATCTAGCGCTCTACAACATGCCAGCGCATTATTGAAATGATGTGTTTCAAATGAAGTCAAAGTCAGCCTCCGAGGAGCAATCGTGGCCACTGGTTATGCATACAAGGTCAAGTCTGAAGACCTAATCTAACGCCTCACAATCATCGTCCTAATTTAAATCAAAAACGGAGGGAAAGCCTGGACGGTGGCCGGAGAAGACCTCCGGTTGTCTTCTCCGGTGATCAGGTGTTCACAGGTAGCCAAAACTCAACAAACTTAACATCATCTCACTCAGAATTTCACGAGGATCTCAAATATCATCTCCAATTTCTCTAGATCAGGCTAGGTTTTGAAATCCGATTCAACGTTCAAATGACACTTCAACATTGATCATCATCAAATCATAATTTAATTGCATAGAAATGATTCTCACACTTCCTAGATTAACCTGATCTATCCAAATCATGTTAAATCATTAAGATCAAGCTAAACCGTGTCCAAACAGAAATTGCACCTTAACCTAAATTGTCTCTAAGTGCTCAGAATTTTGTCCAGAAACGATCTATTCTTCAACTAGATCCTAACCACATGTTAGTTTCTAAATAACTCATGCTAGAACCCATGGAAAATTAGAAAGTACATACCTGATGTAGGTCCACTAACAGAGGTAGCTAGAGTTTGATTCTTGCTTCAAAATTCTCCAGAAACGATCAGTGATGCAAGAGAAAGATGTTAGAAGCTTCAATATGATCTGAATTGGCTTGGAAATGAAATCACGATTTCAACTTGCTCCCTTGCAATTCCAACTACTATCTCTGATTCCACCACCAAATGAGCTCCAACCTGATCATGGAATCAATGAAAGACTTATATAGAGTGTGTTCATGGGCTTTAGGAGTCAAATTCAAGCCCAAACCAGTAGTTTCAATTTTCTGTTTTTCATTCAACTTTTCCATGTGACAGTCGTGAATTTGGCAGTGTAACTTGCTCTAGAAGCTTCTAATCAATTGCACAATGCCTTGTGAATGAAATGGGACCAAAAGGACTGCTTGAAATGCCTTGGTAAGTGATTTGGTTATGTTACTTGCTTGTGAAGAAACAACATTGTAACTTATGAAATTCTGCCCCAACTCAAAAATCTACCAATATCATTGTGTTTGAAATGATATTTCCATTCAAAATAAGTATTTACTTGACATGTTTTGGTCACTTAACCATTAATTTGAATTTTTCAACTTTGAATCCTTTTAAAATCTTCCTTTTTAAGCCATTTCAAACCAAATCTTGATATGAGCCAAATCAATTCACCATGAGTTATTGGTTAGCCTTAAAACCACATTTTGAACAAGTTCCATGTTGAACAAAAATCCATTTGACAAGTGAAAGTTGGAGATTTTGACCTATGATTGAAAATGGCCTATAATCTCACTATCCCAAAATACCCCTAACTTGTAAACCTCATAACTTGAGTTCTACAAATCAGATGGAAGACTTCTAATACAATTTGGAAATCTAAGATCATAAGGAACAAATTTCATGTTGGCCAAAAGTTCAAGTGAAACATCCTTCTAGGTCAAAAATAGCTTTGAAGTCAGATGATTTTCACAGACAAATTTCAGAGGCATCTGAGGACCTGTAACTTGTCTGGACCATAACTTGAGTTCTATAAATCCCCTTGAGGACTTCTAGTACTCAAATTAAAGGTATTGAGATTATCTACAGGTTCCATGTTGGCCAAATATCCATTAGAAACTTGTATCTTGACTTATGTGGTCTTGAAGTTAGGCACTAAATAGGGGATCTTACACTGAAACCCTAATTTAGCAACTTCCACACTCTTGACTCTTTTGGACTTGATCTTGGTACAACACCACAAATGTCTCAGCATATCATTTAATGAATTCCATGACCTAAAAGTAGGCTTTGATACTCTTCAATTGCACAGTTGACCTAGGATTGACCCAGATGAAACCCTAATTGCTTGCACTTCAACTGTGGCTCTTGCATTTGACACAATGACTTGATTGAGCTCTCCCATGGCCCTCTAGGCATTCTATGAGCTCCATACACATCCTCTATTTATTCAAGACTTCACATCTCTCTGATGGTCTTCAATTGATCCTCAAGTTAGGAGAAAATCCACATGCAAGCACCTAAACTCCTAGGTACTCAAATCACCTCCTGATGACCTTAATAACTTCTCAAGCTTGAATAAGACCTCCAGCTAGGCTCCTCTTGATAAGAATCACACTTGATCCCCTTCTATATGAATGATATCATGATATGCAAATGATATAACTATGCAAATGTTAATGCAAAGAAACATAAACCAAGTAAGAAAAGAGGTTGGGAAAATTTTGGGGTGCCACATACACTACTATGTATGTTGGACTGCATCCCCTCTACCTCCTCTGCCTCTTTTGCTTCCTCAACCATCAATTCCCCCGCCCTTCGGCATTGTCTCTGATACATCAATGCCTCCATGTCCATGTCATGATGGCATCTAGGACATGCCTCACATCATACCCATCAGGGAAGATGCCCCTATCAATGCTTGTCTGTGCAATCTCTATTATGCAACGACATCTAGACAAGACATCCTCATCATGATCTAAATGTGTTTGTTCCTCCTCTATTATCTTTTAATAAGCTAGATTCGGTGGATCTCTTTGAGCAGAATGCACTATATACAAATGTGACCCATTGAAGAACCACCTTTTGTACCCATGGACGTTAGCTCCAATCGCTCTCATCTATGGTACTCCCTACCTCCGTCGGTACCATTTGAATATCATAATCATCAAACAAGTCATCCATCTATCTACATGTCAAAGTAGGAAGATAAGAGACAACAGGGTGTCTGAGAATGGTATGAGCATAGCAAAACTGCCGCATGACACGCTCAGACAGATGAGGAGAAATGAGACATGATTTGCATGCAAGATATCCTGAGTTTAACACTATCTTGCAAATGTTCACATCTCACGGTGATCAACATAGTTGTTGAAGTGCATGTCATCTACATCCAAGAGTTTAAAACACACTCTGAACGACTTTATCGCCTGGTTCCCTCTGAGTAGGGAAAATACAGTAGCACACGTTGATATCCTTAGTGTAAGTTCGTACACTTGCCGAGTCGCAGATGCGCAAGAAGTGGTGGAGGTTCCAAGCATGAAAATTATGGAATACATGAATCATCATTAATGGCATCTAAAGATGAAATGAGAATGACGCAAAAACATTAAAACGACAATAAATATTATCGTCAGTAGTGTGATTCTGTTGGTGACTTGCTTCATCTTGCACATATAGCCTTTTTATAAATTTGTGTACAAGTAGACCAAACAAGCGCCCCCCCTCCCCCCCCCCCCCCCCGCCCCAGTTGTACTCATGGATTCGCTCAAAATCCTTGAAGTATTGTAAGTAGATGACGTTTGTATAAGTGGCATTTTTGTCCATAAAAGTTGCAGTACCAACCAAATATAGCAGGTATACTCTCATAGCATGTGCTCTGTGGAGCCCCACCTCCTTGTCATCCCTTACAGCCTGTTGTGTTATAACAATGTCATATATGTACACCTTTTTCAAAATTCAAACCTAGCATGAGCCCTCTAGTTCTATCAAACTCCTCAACTGCATCCATTAGGTCAACTCTCAGATATTCTACAATCATCTCGAATGCCTCATCTTTGCTAATCCTCCCTTGATCTATAAGTTCCCCCAAGATCTAGAAGATGTAGCATACACGACACATTGTCGAGCGTGATAGACATCTACCATGCCAGAGATGAAATGACGACGTCTCAAACTACCATCTCTCCACGAATACATTAAGCATCCCATGGTTGATCGTAATATAATCGATCATGCATAAGTCCCTCATCCCAGATAGGGACAAATCTTCCTGAAACCACTCTTCATTCGGCTGAGGCAAGCCAATATTTCGCTTGTGGTTAATAAACTTCAGTGAATCACATTCATGCAGAAAAACCTATTAATGTAAGAAACTTGTAAATTAAAATAAACGTAAGTTAAAAGAATTAATCCAACTAAAGCTACCTCTTTATCCTAGATATGTTTGGAAATATGGTCTGTATACAGAGGCATTAGTGACAAGTCGACAAGGTCTCCTACAAATGCCTCTGCCACACTATCCAAAGGTGGCACTAGCTCAGCAGAATCACTACTACAGAAAACATATACAACAATGGTCGAAAAAGATATATTATCACGTAGGACCGACCGTTGTTACAAAGTGTGTGGTTATATATGCATTACTTACAATCACGACTGTATGACCATTGTAGAAACCCTAAAAGCGTGCGACATTTTACCATGGTTGCTTTAACAAATTGTTGTAATATATTAAAGGTCCCAGGTTTGACTCTCTGCAGGGCCTTTTGGATATATATATTACTCTTGATAGCGTTCACTATATAACCATGGTCATATTTAACAATCTTCATTAAATTATCAGCTTACCTTTGGAAGGGGAAAAGGATGAGGCAACTGGATGAGAACTAACAAGTTCCATCACTTGGGGAATAACTTAACAAAGTTAAAAACATACATAAGACTTTCATTCAAACATGATGAACATATAGAAGGGCATAGTAATAACCAAGAAAAGACATGCAAGTATATAACAATATCCATAAACATTACAATCAAGGCAAATGGTTACAACCATAAATACCCAAAGATATTACAATATCTAAAGAGGGAACATAGTGGAGGTTCTTACAAGACCAATCATATGAGGTAAAATCAACTTGTATCATTTTAACAAAGATGAAGGGAAATGAGGTGACAACCATCAAGATAAACAACAACATGTAGTTCAAACAAGTTTAAATGCAAGCAAGTTACTACTTGAGGCAAACATGTTATAGTGTTCAAAGAATGTCAAATGTAACAAACATGTAACACCCCCTTTCTATACCCCCAAATAAACAATTAAATCTTTTAGGCACTAATAAAAATTCCATCAGAGTATAATTATAACATGGTATAAAAGAGGCGCATCACATTATCATCGAAACGAAACATAAATAATACCAACTCATGAAGATATGTAACAAAAAGGGTAAATCTCAACTAAAAACAAAGCATAGAGCTTAAAACCCACATATAAACATTTAGAATAAAGCGGAAACATCTAAACATTGAAATCACTTCATTAACATAAGCATCATATACATCATTCAGATTAATTCAATTCATCAGTTGAGTTTACAAAACATTCAGCAGCAGATACATACACAGATGTATCATAAAAGAATCAAAAGAATTCCTAACTACCCAGTGTTACATATCAGAGCCATCTGACCAAAAGAAGTGAAGACTCGCTTCACAAAGACTCCAGCAATCTAATCTGCAATGCCTCATAGAGCATTATAAATCAGCAGAAGGGTGAGAAACAATATCATAATACATAATGCACATAAACATATATATATATATATATATATATATATATATATATATATATATATATATATATATATATATATATATATATATATATATATATATATATATATATATATATATATATATATATATATATATATATATATATATATATATATATATATATATATATATATATATATATATATATATATATATATATATATATATATATATATATATATATATATATATATATATATATATATATATATATATATATATATATATATATATATATATATAGACACACACACACACACACATAACGTCCCAAAACCGTTTTCCGCATTCTCACCGCAACTCATCTCACTACACCGTACATCGCATTGTATTCACAATAACTATTTACAAATAGAGCACCAAGCATATACAATATGCATCAACAATGTTTATATCATTTCATAAACATGCACACATATACATATATATTCACACATACATGTATCTTCAAGCCTTCCATTCATGCCAATTATCAACAATCTACATAAACATCTACATTCATGTTTATTCACCATACATCATGCACAAATGTCTACATGCAACTCATAGAGACCGACATACGACTCTATGCAGATGCAAATGCGGTACCGACTCATTTCAGTAGGTTCAATTGAAAAACCAAAATGATCATCGTTCACACCCCACAAGGGCACACGAGGTTCTGCAGAATCACCGAGGAATCAATATATAACCATCGCTCACACCCCACAAGGGCACACGAGGTTCTGCAGATTCACCGAGGAATCAATCAACACGAGAATGCATACCATGATGCTTCACATGCAACATGACTCATGACACTCTTGAAATGCATACATGTTTACAAACATACTCATGCATTCATCACATTCGTCGCATACATTCATTATGTATTCAAATATATGTATCACAAAGCATATATATATATATATATATATATATATATATATATATATATATATATATATATATATATATATATATATATATATATATATATATATATATATATATATATATATATATATATATATATATATATATATATATATATATATATATATATATATATTCACCATCCATTCAAACCAATTTTCATACATGGTTCACATTCACAATCAATCTCGCCATGCATTTCTATTTAATTAAAATAAATGCACAAAATTGCCAAACGACCACATTTCACACCTCACAAATCATAAACTAGGATTCACACCATACGGCTACCCACAACACACATAACAGCATATAATTAGTCATCTCAGACAAGGAACGAATCGTAACCAAACCACACAACCAATCCACGAAGGGAAAACACAAGAAAAGAAAATATGCTGCTGTGTTCGCTAACCTTCGCCCGACGAAGCCTCTGGTGAACCTTCGCTACTTCGTTTGCCTGGCGAACTTGCCAGCGAAGACCACTGGGAGTTATTCTGGAATTACTCGCTAGCACACTCGCCTGGCGAACCTTCGCCATACCCATTCGCCTGGCGAACTTGCCAGCGAAGACAGGATGTTTGCTACTAACTTGGTTCGCTGCTGCTCGTTGGGCTTCGCCTGGCGAAGCTTTGCTGCCATTCGCCTGACGAACCTACAATCTCAGAACTCCCATGGTTTTCCAAAAGCCCAAACCTCATAAACCGAACGATTTAATCCAAATCAGTCCCAGTAGCACGGCCCACTCATCACCCGACTATACTACACCGTCTATTCCAAATTCTAACCGATAAAACTCAGTATCTACCAATTAAATCAACTTCCGACCTAGAAATGGAAACATAGAAAGCGATCCAACAAATCCAATCTAGCACATACATGATCATATACATTATTAAGATGATAAAACTTCTCACCCTTACCTGATTAACCGCAAGCTAAGGTTGATTCTTGATGATTCTAGGTTTTGTTCCACTTTCTCTTCTTTTCTCTCCTCCTCTTTTCTTTCTCTTGTTTTTCTTCTTAATGTTTCTATCTTTCTCTTTTCTCTCTATATCACATATTCTATTTTCTTATCTCCTAAATTCTTTACACACACTTATCAATTAATTCTCACAAAATATCCACTTAATATTATCACTAATGCCCAAAATTCCCTCCAACCTATTTTTACCCGAAACTCTCAAAGTCGGCAAAACTAGCTCAATATGTAAACATAACATATTATCACACAATTCCACATGAATAAAATAATCACTTAAATAAATCAAATAAGGACTCAATAAAAATGGGAATTCAGAATCGGGGCGTTACAACTCTCCCCCACTTTAGAAATTTCCGTCCTCAAAAGTATTACCTGATTCAAACAGTTCTGGATGCGACTCACGCATCTTACTCTCCAATTCCCAAGTCATATTTCCTTCCGCAGCACCTCCCCATGCCACCTTCACAAGTGTGATATCCTTACCTCTGAGCCTCTTAACTTCATGGTCCAAAATCCTAACCGATAAAACCTCAACTGTAAGATTATCCCTTATTTCCACATCATCCATCTAAATCACATGTGACGGATCCAAAACATACTTCCAAAGTTGCGAAACATGTAACACATCGTGCAAATTCGAAAGGTTTGGAGGCAATGCCACATGATAAGCCACAATACCAACTCGTGCAGTAATCTGATACGGACCAATGAAACGAAAAGTCAACTTCTTCGACTTCAAAGCATGACCCACACCCGTAACCGATGTAACCCTCAAAAACACATGGTCGCCTTCTTGAAACTCGAGATCCTTTCTTCTCTTATCATGATAACTCTTTTGCATACTCTGAGAAACTCTCATCTTT
This sequence comes from Lathyrus sativus, assembly GCA_963859935.3. Lineage (NCBI taxonomy): Eukaryota > Viridiplantae > Streptophyta > Magnoliopsida > Fabales > Fabaceae > Lathyrus > Lathyrus sativus. The sequence goes on from OZ012739.1 coordinate 273,496,725, forward strand.
TCCCGAATGAACTTCACCTTCTCCGGTCCAACTACCGACTTCTCTCCGGTTTCATGACAACACAAAGGTGTTCGACATCTCTGACCATACAAAGCCTCAAATGGGGCCATACCAATACTTGAGTGAAAACTATTGTTGTAGGTGAACTCAATCAATGCCAAATAACCATCCCAAGCACCACCTTGCTCGAGCACACAAGCACGCAACAAATCTTCCAATGATTGAATTGTCCTTTCGGTTTGACCATCCGTCTGCGGATGATAAGCCAAACTCAATCTCATCTTAGAACCCAAATCCTTTTGCAAACTTTCCCAAAATCTCGAAGTAAATCTAGGATCCCTATCCGACACAATACTCTTAGGAACCCCATGTAACCTCACAATCATACCAACATAAATCTCGGCTAACTTCTCCAAAGGATAACTAATATCAATCGGAATAAAATGAGCAGATTTAGTAAGCCTATCAACAATCACCCAAATAGCATTGTGACCTCTTTACGTATTAGGCAATCCCGTAACAAAATCAGTCGATATACTATCCCATTTCCACTCTGGTATGTCCAACGGTTGCATCAAACCACTAGGCTTCTGATGTTCCACTTTAGACTTCTGACAAGTAAAGAACGAATACACAAACCGAGCTACAACCCTCTTTAATCCGGACCACCAAAAGATTTTCTTCAAATCTTGATACATCTTATTCGCTCCCGGATGAATACTTAAGTTACTCCGGTGTCCTTCCTCCAATATCATCTTCTTCAACTCTACATCATCGGGAATACAAATACGACCATGAAATCTCAAAACTCCAAAATTATCAACCTTGAAGTCCTCATTCTCATTCATCATCAAATCAACAAGCTTCAAATCCAACTTTTGCTTTTCGCACACGGTAGCAAGAAAATCGTTCGTAACATACAACATACCAAGTTTCACACTACTCGGCGTTATCTCACAAACTAAACTCAAATCTCTAAAACTCTCCAACAATTCCCATTCTCTTACCATCAATGTTGACATGTGAACCAACTTTCGACTTAAAGCATCGACTACTACGTTTGCCTTACCCGGATGGTAATTCAAACCAAAATCATAATCCTTCAAAAACTCTAACCATCTCCTCTGCCTCATGTTCAATTCCTTCTGATCAAACAAATATTTCAAACTCTTGTGATCACTAAAAACTTCAAATCTCGCACCATACAAATAATGTCTCCAAATTTTCAAAACAAACACCACGACCGCTAACTCCAAATCATGCGTAGGGTAGTTCTTCTCATGCAATCCTTAATTGTCTCGAAGCATAAGCCACAACTTTCCCATCTTGCATTAAAACACCACCTAAACCGGACAAAGAAGCATCACAATAAACCACAAACGACTCCATCGGATTCAGCAAAATCAAAATCGGCGCCGTTGTCAACCTTCTCTTAAGCTCAACAAAACTCTTCTCCCACTCAATATCCCAAACAAAGGCCTTTCCCTTACAAGTCAATTGAGTCAACGGAAGTGCTAACTTCGAAAATCCTTCAATAAACCTCCGATAATAACCGGCTAATCCCAAAAAGCTTCGAATCTCCGTAATTGACTTAGGAGCTTCCCATTGCAGTACCGCATCAATCTTGGACTGATCAACACTAATACCATTACCAGAAATAACATGCCCAAGAAAACTTACTTCCGATAACCAAAACTCACACTTCGATAACTTAGCATATAATTGCTTCTCTTTTAGAATCTGCAACATAATTCTCAAATGCTCTACATGCTCTTCTTGGGACATAGAGTAAATCAAAATGTCGTCGATGAACACAACCACAAAACGATCCAACTGATCATGAAAAATACGATTCATGTATTCCATAAACACACCTGGCGCATTAGAAACTCCGAATGGCATCACTGAAAATTCATAATGACCATACTGTGTCCTAAAAGTCGTCTTTTGAATATCCTCCTCTTTAACACGAATCTGGTTATAACCCGACCTCAAATCAATCTTACTAAAAACACAGGCACCAACCAATTGGTCCATCAAATCATCAATTCTAGGAAGCGAATACTTGTTCTTAATAGTTACCTTGTTCAACTGCCGATAATCAATACACAACCGCATACTCCCATCTTTCTTCTTAACCAACAATACTGGTGCACCCCAAGGAGAAACACTCAGCCTAACAAACCTCTTTTCCAACAAAGCATTCAACTGTTTCATCAACTCTACCAACTCCGATCCTGACATACGATACGGTGCCATCGAAATCGGTCTAGTACCCAGAACTAGGTCAATCGAAAACTCGACTTCTCTTTCCGGCGGTACGTCCGCAATGTCCTCCAAAAATACTTCTGGAAAGTCGCACACCACTAGAACCATATACAGTTCAACTTTACTCTCTTTCGAAAATGATGCAAACAAATAGAACACTTGAGCCTCATCCGCCAAAAGTTTCTTCAACTCTTTAGTAGATAGAAAACTCTCTTCCTCATCCTCCTCCAAGGAAGGAAACCTTACCAACTTGTGATAACAATCAATACAGACTCTATTATACTGCAACTAATTCATACCCAAGATCACATCTAATCCTTCTAACGGCAAACACACCAAGTCCATAATGAAGTCTTTACCATATATGGTCAAAGGACAACTTAAACATGCCAAAGATGTAGTTACCGACCCCGAAGCGGGTGTCTCAATAACCATATCACCACTACAAGAAGACAAACACAAATCCAAACGCTTAGCGCACTCAAAAGAAATGAACGAATGAGTCGCTCTGGTATCAATAATAGCAACTAAAGGCATATTATTAATAAAGCATGTACCTTTAATCAACCGATCCGCATTAGTAGTGTCTGCACCGGCTAATGCAAATACCTTCCCACTTGTTGGAGCTTGCTTTGGCTTAGTACACTTTGTACTAATATGACCAACTTCCCCACAGTTGTAACACTTCACCACGTTCCTTCTACAGTCAGTTGTAGCATGGTCAATACTTCCACAGTTAGCACACTTCGCTCCATTCTTCTTACACTCAAAAGATTTGTGCCCCACTTCACCGCACCTATAGCACTTAATGGGACCAGAAGTTCCACCTCCAAACCTCTTAACAAAGTTTTCCCTATGCTTGCCTTTATCAGCAGGCGTCACATAAGGTCCACTCCTTACCGGTTGCTTCCCTATCTTCTCATTCAAACTCTTATAGTGAGTAGAACGAGCTTTAATATCTTCTTCAAAGATTCTACAACATTCGGTCAAGTCCGAAAATCTCCTAATCCTCTGATAACCCACCGCTTGCTTGATCTCAGGGCGCAAGCAGTTCTCATACTTAACACACTTGGAAAATTCCGCAGTCACCGCATCATAGTGAGCATGAAACTTCACTAATTCTGTGAACTTAGTCGTGTAGTCTATCACGGACATATTGCCTTGTTTCAATTCCAGGAACTCCATCTCCTTCTTTCCCTTCACACTCTCAGGATAATACTTTCTCAAAAATTCGGTGCGAAACAAATTCCAAGTGATTTCCTCATTGTCTACTTCAAGAACTTGTCTCATACCGACCCACCAGTCGTCGGCTTCCTCTCTCAGCATGTGAGTCCCAAGTCTCACCTTGTTGTCTTCAACACAATTCATAACTCTAAAGATCCTCTCGATCTCCTTTAACCAAATCTGAGCACCGTCCGGATCAAACCTTCCCTTGAATACCGGCGGTTGATTCTTTCTAAACTCATCATTAGCGTTCACATTCGGTGCACCCTGCACCGCCCTAGCCATTTCCTCCAATGCAGCAGCCATCACATTGTCATTACGACCGGCCATATTCTGATTATTCCCAAAAATAACAACAAGGTTAAACAACCGTTCAACCAACAAAACAACGAGACAGACACAACTGACTCAACATTGGCTCTGATACCACTTAATGTAACACCCCCTTTCTATACCCCCAAATAAAAAATTAAATCATTTAGGCACTAATAAAAATTCCATCAGAGTATAATTATAACATGGTATAAAAGAGGCGCATCACATTATCATCGAAACGAAACATAAATAATACCAGTTCATGAAGATATGTAACAAAAAGGGTAAATCTCAACTAAAAACAAAGCATAGCGCTTAAAACCCACATATCAACATTTAGAATAAAGCGGAAACATCTAAACATTGAAATCACTTCATTAACATAAGCATCATATACATCGTTCAGATTACTTCAATTCATCAGTTGAGTTTACAAAACATTCAGCAGCAGATACATACCCAGATGTATCACAAAAGAATCAAAACAATTCCTAACTACCCAATGTTACATATCAGAGCCATCTGACCAAAAGAAGTGAAGACTCGCTTCACAAAGACTCCAGCAATCTAATCGGCAATGCCTCATAGAGCATTATAAAACAGCAGAAGGGTGAGAAACAATATCATAATACATAATTCACATAAACATATATATATATATATATATATATATATATATATATATATATATATATATATATATATATATATATACACACACACACACACACACATAACATCCCAAAAACGTCTTCTGCATTCTCACCGCAACTCATCTCACTACACCGTACATCGCAATGTATTCACAATAACTATTTACAAATAGAGCACCAAGCATATACAATATGCATCAATAATGTTTATATCAATTCATAAAATGCGCACATATACATATATATTCACACATACATGTATCTTCAAGCCTTCCATTCATGCCAATTATCAACAATCTACATAAACATCTACATTCATGTTTATTCACCATACATCATACACAGATGTATACATGCAACTCATAGAGACCGACACACGACTCTATGCAGATGCAAATGCGGTACCGACTCATTTCAGCAGGTTCAATTGAAGAACCAAAATAACCATCGCTCACACCCCACATGGGCACACGAGGTTCTGCAGATTCACCGAGGAATCAAATATAACCATCACAACATACGAGGTTCTGCAAATCCACCGAGGGATCAATAAATAACCATCACTCACACCCCACAAGGGAACACGAGGTTCTGCAGATTCACCGAGGAATCAATCAGCACAAGAATGCATACCATGATACTTAGCATGCAACATGACTCATGACACTCTTGAAATGCATACATGTTTACAAACATACTCATGCATTCATCACATTCGTCGCATACATTCGTTATGCATTCAAATATATGTAATACAAAGCATATATATACATTCACCATCCATTCAAACCAATTTTCATACATGGTTCACATTCACAATCAATCTTGGTTCACATTAACAATCAATCTCGCCATGCATTTCTATTTAATTCCAATAAATGCACAAAATTGCCAAACGGCCACATTTCACACCTCACAAATCACAAACTAGGTTTCACGCCATACGGCTACCCACAACACACATAACAGCATATAATTAGTCATCTCAGACAAGGAATGAATCGCAACCAAACCACACAACCAATCCACGAATGGAAAACACAAGAAAAGAAAATATGTTGTTGTGTTCGCTAACCTTCGTCTGGCGAAGCCTCTGGCGAACCTTCGCTACTTTGTTCGCCTGGCGAACTTGCCAGCGAAGACCACTGGGAGTTATTCTGGAATTACTCGCTAGTACTCGCTAGCACACTCGCCTGGCGAACCTTCGCCATACCCATTTTCCTGGCGAACTTGCCAGCGAAGACAGGATGTTTGCTACTGACTTGGTTCGCTGGGCTTTGCCTGGCGAAGCTTTGCTGCCATTCGCCTGCAAACCTGCAAAATCAGAACTCCCATGGCTGTCCAAAAGCCCAAACCTCACAAACCGACCGATTTAACCAAATCAGTCCCAGTAGTACGGCCCACTCATCACCCAACTATACTACACCGTCTATTCCAAATTCTAACCGATAAAACTCAATTTCTACCAATTAAATCAACTTCCTACCTAGAAATGGAAACATAGAAAACGATCCAACAAATCCAATCTAGCACATACATGAACATATTGATAACGCGAAATCGTATATATATATTGACATATAATTCAACTAATATTTGACTGGTTTCAATCCGATTTCGGGTTTTTCCATGTTATTTGTCTGATATTTTGCAGGTATTTAAAGATCATGTCCAAACAAAGCAATATGAAGAAAAGAAGCAATTACAGATGAAATATGGATGAAAACCAGATGAAAACAACATAAAAAATAGCAGATGCGAATTTTACTGCTGTGACGACCGTCACACATCCATGACGACCGTCACACACCATGACGACCGTCATGCAGGAAAAAACGCAGAACTTCAGTAAACGTGCAAAAACCAGTTCCAAGTCCCAAAATAATGGACCACTACTTCCTATTTTCTCTGACTCCAAGTCCACCTTCTGCAAGATATAACCGTTAGTATTTCACCTCTATAAAAGGAGAAGGAGGGGAGCGGAGAAAGGGAGCCGCATTCAGATAACGAAGTGCTGCCCAAATATTTTCCAGAGTAAATTTAGTTTAAGTCTTGTTTTTGTTTTCCTTTCTTTTTCCTGTATTCTGTTACTACAGTTTCCTTTGTACGCTCTATTGGCTTGAAGACACAATCCTGCCGACATCGTTGGGATTTGGCCAAAAGCCAATTGGATACTTTACAGGTTTTTATTATTTCGTTAATTGTAACTTTACTTCCCAACAATATGCATGTTCTAAATTTCCGCTTTTATTTGCGCTTTACCTGTTCCAAATCCATGTCTAGCTAAACCAGAGTAATCAGTATGTAATAATAATTCAGACGGGATTCGATAATAACCGGTTAAAACCTTTCTTTTTCAAAAGTTGTCTATGGCCTGAGTGTTTAAACTTATTTCCTGAATAAACGTTCGTCGCGACAGCGAGAACTTATTTAAAAGTGATTTTGTCACGACAGTGGAAAATTAATTAAGGTACGAACCAACAAGCGACAACTGCGGCTAGGACCAGATAGTAAACACTAGGCATTTGTTTTAATAACAACGAAAGCACTTTAAAATAGATTAGAATTTAGAGATTTCCAAAAAGCGATTTTAACCCCGAACGGGATAGCGACAACATACGTTCCGCCTTAAAGTTGCGACTAGCGTCAACAACCATCGTAAGACAAAGGTCTTTAGATCACTATTTTCTTCTTAAATAAATTCTGAAAATATTTTATATACCGGTAACTTGTCAAATCCCTGAAGAACATAATTATTGCATATCGATTCGCGTAATTATACTTTAAGTAACGTTTTTAGTTCCCTTTAGTAATAACAATTATTCCCTTAAACATTATCTACCTAGCTAAACATAGTAACTCCCGTGAACACTAGTTTGATTACGAGTCCTTGTGGGATTGATATCTTTTATTACTACGCGATAGACTGTGCACTTGCAGTTAAGTTGTATTAGACATAGAAAGTCGCGATCAAGTTTTTGGCGCTGTTACCGGGGACCCGTTTAGTCAATAGTGTAATCCTCTGTTACAAAGTATAGACTAGGTTAACAATTCTCTCTGCCTCTACTCGTTCTTCGATTATATGCCAAGCACTCGCTCACAAGGCGAAATCTTACAACCTACAATCGTTGAACTAGAGCGCTTCTTACATCTAAGAAGGCGCATCGTCGAATATCAACGAAGACACAAGATTCCTGATCTTCCAGCTCATCCTCCAGTTAAAGAAGAGAAGATGGCTGAAGGACCTCAAAACAAACCGCTGAAGGCATACGCTACACCTTCTCAGATGGAGCCTAAAAGTAGCATAGCTGCCCCAGCTATTACTCGAAACGATTTTGAGCTAAAACCGGGATTGCTGTCAGTTGTACAACAACACCAATTCTCAGGAAATGCAACTGAGGATCCAAATGAACACTTAACGAAGTTTGTACAATACACAGACACAGTGAAAGCAAATGGAGTAACTCCAGACGCAATAAGACTTCGTCTTTTCCCTTTCTCTCTTAGAGATAGAGCTTGGACATGGTTACAATCCTTACCATCCAACTCCGTTACGACGTGGGAACAGTTGAAGAACATTTTCTTAGCAATATATTTTCCGCCAAGCAAAACTGTTATGCTTAGAGCCCAAATCAACGGATTTCGACAAAAAGATACTGAATCTCTCTACGAAGCGTGGGAAAGTGTTAGGCTATGGCACGGATCTAGAAGGGGGGGGGGTTGAATAGATCCCCAATTAAAGTTTGAGTCGGCGCTACCAATTTAAAATTGGTTTTGAAAATGTTTTAAGTGCGGAAGCGGCCGAGGAAAAATATAGTCTAAAAACGAACGGTTATTGGAAAACCCGATATACGTAAGCTTATGGATTTATGACAATTCGGAAAAATAAAATCACAACACAAACTATGCTTATCAATTGTTTACTTCAATTTGCAAGGTTACCTAGTTCCAATGAAAAACAAGGCACACAAAAACTAGAAGCAAAATAAGACAATTTTAGTTCAGGACTTTTGTCGAACAGTTTGTGTGCACAAATATCTCAAAGGATATTTATGTTGAGTAAGGGATTGGAAATGCCCTAGTACAATATTTTATTGTACTTAGTAGTTAAAAATAGAGTTTCAACACCTTACTCAATTTGTATCACAGTTTGACAATAATCACTTAAGCTAGAATCACTTATTTTATAAGCTGAATTAAAAATGACAGAAACTAAAGAACACACGATTTGATGAGGCAGTTCCCCCGTCGTCCTCGCTTCGAGGTACGTCTGCCCTCAACTCTAAAATTAGAATTGAGATATATTGAATATATATCACCTGTTGGAATGAACAGTTTACACAAGAGTTGATAGACAATGATACAAACAATCTCAAATGATATTGATGCTTGCTATCCCTTCTTGAACCTTGATTCAAGATGAATCAAGCCCTTCAATTTGTTGTGAATGATCTCCGATTCCAGCCACCTTAATGAAAAACCTTTCGTTGTTCAAACCTTCGGCTCGGCTGATCTTAGACACCAACAAATCAAACCCGGAAAGTCTTCAACACTTCAACGCCCTCGCTACTAAATTGATGAACCTTCCGTTGATCAATTACCTTAGCACCTGCTTGAATGTTGAACGAACTATTCCGTAGCAAAAGTCCTCAAAACCTTCTAGTCTTGATGGGTAAAACCCTGAAGGTTTTCTGCAAGAAATACCTGCCCCAATTTCCACTCGAACCGGATCTTCAATCAACGCGTTCAAACCTTATCACCCTTGAACAAGACACCTATCACAGCAAAAATGATTGTGTATATTTGTGGATTTGTGTGTTGTTTGAAGGATGAAGATGAAGAAATATGTTGCACCTATTTCACGTTTCTTGCCCTGACAATTTACTCAAGATTTCAATTGTTAGTTGTTAAAATTTAGCAAAACTCTATTTATAGTAATAACCAAAATAGTCAACTGAACAAAATTTTAAACACAGCAAGAAAAACAGCACAGCGCGCGAACGGTCGACCATAGGGTCGGCGTGCGCTGACCCGTGGGGAATCCTCAGCTCCATGCGCTGAGTGGCATGGTCGACACATGTATTCATGCGCTGATCCGTGGAAAATCAAAACACTCATGTGCCGACTGTACGGTCGACGCATAGCTTCCATGCGCTGAGCCATGAGAAATGCCAGGCTTCATGCGCCGACTGTATGGTCGACTCACTGCTTAGAAACCTGCAAAAATAACATCTTTTTCCATTTTGTGCATCCTGCCACATTCAGTTATGACATATATTAAGGTATAATGATTCAACAATGAAAAAGAGGTATAGCATGATGAAGTATTGCATGATGCTTCTAATTTGTCCAAGGTTGTGTTTTGTCATCATCGAAAACTCGGAAGCCTGTATTGTGAGACAACTTGCCCTCACATTCTCCCCCTTTTTGATGATGACAACCTGTTGCACACAACATGCGATGTCTTTAATCATAGTTGTACGCTCTCCCCCTTTCTTTTTCAGTCAAAGCATTTGTGGTGGTTGACGCTTTTCTCCCCCTTTGACAACATCAAAAAGAAACTGAGAACTATAAAGTCTTAGTCTTGACGGATTAATAATATAACTAACATAAAATCAAGAAAAAGCCATACAATATAGCCAACAGATAATAATTAAGCATACAACAATATTAATACATAATATTGATAAGAAACATAAAGTAGCAGCACATAAAGTCTTGACAGATTTTAGGAATTAAACAAAACACCATAACAAAGTTTGCAACCAAAAACAACGAAAGAGACTATGATGCATGCACTCAAAATAGCAAATGAAACCATAATAAGGCGAACACAAGCTAATAACCCCGTCCACGTCCACGACCACGACCACGCCTCTCATAGAAATGGGGATGACGTTGAGGATGAGCCAAATCAGTGAACTCTTCAGTGATGTTGTTCAGGAAGTCGAGACTCTCAGTAATTGCCCGTTCTTCAGCTTAATGGGAGTGAACGAGAATCTCAAAGCGAGCATCCAACTGTGTGGAGATTCCACTGATCCGCTCATTTTGAGTTTGCAGCTCAGAGCGAACTTGTTCCATCCGTTCATCCTGACTTCTCATAAAATTCTGCTGCTGTTCCTGCATAGTGGTCATGAAATTACGTTGGTCTAATTGCATGGACTGCATCATTTCCAGAATGTCGGAGTTGTTGGATGGCTGTTGAGGAGAAGGAGGTGCCTCAGAGCTATGTTGATAGGGCTGATAGAATCTCCCAAGTGTGGTCCATCCAGTGTATTGCCATTCACCCCAGCCTTGGTTATTTTCCTCACTGTCAGTTTCTTGTTGACCCGTGTAAGCAGTCCAGTCATTATTGAGGTTGGAATTTGGTGGCGGCTCTTGATAGTTGTCTGGAGGCTCATATGTTTGACATTCTGTATGATCAGCTTGGTCTGGTTGCATTGTGTCAGCAGCCTGTGTATCCTGTTCTTGTTCTTCTTCACTTTCATCTGAACCATCTGCACTTGCTTCATTCTCTTCACCTTCGGACTCATCTGCACTCTCTTCACTTGATGATTCGGACTGAGGCATATTTGCGCGGCGATAGAATTTGTACTTCTGGTATTTGCGAACCCAGACGTATCCCATCATTGAGAAAACTTTTGGACTGAATTCTTTGTCAGCGGAAATAGAAGTGTATGCAAAAGAGGGGTAGTTCACATTTGCAGAATTGAGGACCTCTTGGATGAAGGATCCATAGGCAAGTGCCGTACTTCGTTTGGAGTCACGCAATTCATACATACGACTCGCAATGTAATACGGCCAGTTGATTTTGATGCCGTGACCCAGGACATGTATGAGATGAACTTCAGCCTGTTCCACCCTTGATAATCCACCCTGTTTGGGCCGCAGAATGCGCGCCACAATCCACTGAAGAATTCTTGCTGAAGTTTTGAGTTTTCCGGAAGTGACAGATCATGGAAAAGCAGCATTGTTCATAATGTGGTCAGGATAGGGTCGCTTAAGCATACCATTTAGTGCAGTTTTGAACTCATAACCTTCAATTGTGCGTGAATCAGTTACTTCAGCCAGAGGAGGTTCATTTTCCTCCACAGTCATATCAAAATATTTGTTCCAAATTTCAGAGGTTAGAGATACCTGAGTGGGTCCGATAACGGAGTGGAAATTTTCACCATGAAATTTATCATTGAGACCAGTATAGAAAATACGTACCAGGTCTTCACTGTACTTGGCATTGCATTCAAGAAATCTCTCAATACCGTGATATGTGAGATATGTCATGATTTCTCCAAGATGCATGCTTTCGGCGACAAGTTCGTAGAATGCATGTTGTCGTACAACCTTTCTTCGACCAATATCCTTGTTGAAGTTTTCACGGAGAGATGGATGAACAAGTGATTCGAGGGTAATGGGTATTGAGGCAGATGTTGACCCTCTTGACCTCTTTTTGGTGGGTCTATGAGAAGATGAAGCCATGGGTAGAGATTTTGGCGGGTAATGAGAAATGGGAGAATTCTGAAATAAGAGGTTTTTGCTGTGGGTTCAGAACAATAGTTTCCCCCTTTTTAAGAGAAACTTAGGGTTTGTTGGAGAGTGGAAGAGACAAGAAGAAGTAGTGGAGGGTAATAGATGCAACTCCCTAGGAATATGAGTGGATGCATGTAACTACCTTTAATGAGGAGACCTGAAACGAACAAGCAGAAAAATAAAACTGAATTTTTCAGAGAGCCGTCGACCATAGCTCTGCATGCGTCGACGCATGCTGTAAAAATTTCAATAATTTTAAAAGTTAAACAGAGTGCGTCGACCTCTGTTCTGGTATGGTCGACTCAAGACCTGAAAATGCAGAATTTTTCCTGGTTTCATATGGCATGATGCTTAATAAATGCAGACAATAATGCCACAACAAAAATGTTCAATCAAGCAATTTAAATACACAACAGATGATTCACATATGCACCACAGTTAACATATTTTACTTTGAGATCACAAATAAAACTTGTAGGTAGAGAGAAGGAAGAGGAACAATATCACCTCAATGCCGGATAAGCTTGATAAACAACATACTTGTACTTGCAAAAACATCAAAATTGTTAGAAGCACAAAAATATAGATGTGAATGAAATAAGTTGAAATAAGCAAATTATGACTCCCGCTCCGAAATGTCGAGAATACCGGGTTCTCGGCGAATATGAAAGAAAGGTTCAGTGGCTAGCGGCTTAGTAAAAATATCCGCTAGTTGATTCTTAGTATCAACATGTTCAAATACAACGTCACCTTTCTCAACATGATCACGAAGAAAATGGTGTCGAATTTCGATATGTTTAGTGCGAGAGTGCAATACTGGATTCTTTGTAAGATTAATAGCACTGGTATTATCACATAGGATTGGGATACGTTCAAGTTTGAGGTTAAAGTCCAATAGTTGTTGCTTAATCCACAGGATTTGAGCACAACAACTACCGGCGGCAACGTATTCCGCTTTGGCGGTTGACAAAGCAACTGAAGCTTGCTTTTTGCTATGCCAACTAACCAAAGAATTTGAAAACAAGTGACACGTACCACTAGTGCTTTTCCTATCCAACTTGCAACCCGCAAAGTTGGAGTCGGAATAACCTAAAAACGAACAATCACTACCTTTGGAATACCACAAGCCATACTTTGGAGTACCGGATAGGTACCGAAGTATTCTTTTAACAGCTTTTAGGTGGGATTCCTTAGGACATGATTGGTATCTTGCGCACATACACACGCTAAACATAATATCAGGATGCAACGCAGTGAGATAGAGAAGTGATCCAATCATACCTCTATACCTTTTTACCTCTACGTCCTTACCGCTTTCATCCTTATTCAAATTTGCACATGTAGGCATGGGGGTGTCTATGGCCTTGGATTTTGCCATGTCAAATCTCTTGAGAAGGTCCAAACAATACTTTGTTTGACTTACTAAAGTTCCTTCCTTGAATTGTTTAATCTGCAAGCCAAGAAAGTATGTGAGCTCTCTCATCATACTCATCTCGAATTCACCCTGCATAAGAACCGAAAACTCTCTCACGAGATTCATGTTAGTAGATCCAAAGATTATATCATCAACATAGATTTGAACTAATATCAAGTGCTTTCCTTGACGTTTAATAAAGAGTGTCGTGTCAACCTTTCCTCTTGAGTAACCTTGATCAAGTAGAAATTTACTTAGGCGTTCATACCAAGCTCTAGGAGCTTGCTTGAGACCATACAACGCCCGTTTTAGTTTATAAACATGATCGGGGTACTCATGAGATTCAAAACCCGGAGGTTGTGCAACGTAAACCTCTTCATTTATGTACCCGTTAAGGAACGCACTCTTGACATCCATTTGAAATAACTTAAAATCTTTCGCACATGCGAAATCAAGAAGAAGGCGTATAGCCTTGAGTCGGGCAACCGGAGCATAAGTTTCCTCATAGTCGATGCCCTCCTCTTAGTTATACCCTTGCGCGACTAAACGCGCCTTGTTACGAGTTATTACCCCGTTTTCGTCCAGCTTGTTCCTAAACACCCATCGGGTGCCGATTACTCGATGACCTCGCGGAGGAGGGACAAGGTCCCAAACCTCATTTCTAGTAAACTGATTTAGTTCCTCCTGCACTGATAGAAACCAATGTTCATCGAGTAGGGCTTCCTTAGGATTTTTAGGTTCCATTTGTGACACGAAAGCGAAGTGATAACAGAAATTACTTAGCTTCGATCGAGTAGTGACTCCCTTTGTGATGTCTCCGAGAATGTTGTTGATTGGATGATCTTTAGAAGATTTCCAAGCTTGAGGGAAATCATCGTTTGTAGGCGGATGAACTTCCTCGTTTGCTTCATGATATACATCCTTATCCTCCTCAACTTTGACTTTGTCAGGTTGATCAATCCCTGTTTTGCCATCTTTGAGTATGTCTTCTGTGGATGTACCTGCACCATGAACAACACTATCCTTTCCGACATTTCTCGGATAGGACTCATCAAAAGTAACATGCACATACTCTTCTACAGCAAGTAGTCGTTTATTGTAAATTCTATATGCTTTACTCGAGTGAGAGTATCCGAGAAAGATACCTTCATCGGCTTTGGAATCAAATTTGCCCAAGTTTTCCTTACCATTGTTTAATACAAAACATTTACATCCAAACACGTGCAAGTGAGAGACATTTGGCTTTCGCCCTTTTAAGAGTTCGTACGGTGTTTTGTTTAGGATGGGGCGAATGAGTACCCTATTCAAGACATAACATGCCGTACTAATGGCGTCGGCCCAAAAATATTTAGGTAAACCACTCTCATCGATAATTGTTCTTCCCAATTCTTCTAAAATACGGTTTTTGCACTCCACAACCCCGTTTTGTTGAGGAGTACGTGGAGCGGAGAAGTTATGATCAATACCATAGTTACCGCAATATTCTTCAAACAAATGATTTTCAAACTCACCTCCATGGTCGCTCCTTATGGACACTATGTTTGTATTTAACTTGTTTTGAGAAAGCTTAGAAAAATTTTCAAAAGCGGCGAATGTATCACTTTTACTTACTAAGAAGATGGTCCAACAAAACCTAGAAAAGTCGTCCACTATTACGAACCCGTAATAGTTTCCTCCTAGACTTTTGATCCTAGACGGCCCAAACAAGTCCATGTGTAGAAGTTCAAGAGGTCTCGTTGTTGAAATTATCTTTTTGGATTTAAATGAGATCCTTGTTTGCTTCCCTTTTTGACAAGCATCACAAAGGTGATCCTTGGTGAACTTTATTTTGGGAAGTCCTAAGACTAGGTCTTTTGAGACTACCTTATTGAGTAAATCAAAATTAACATGCGCTAAACGCCTATGCCATAGCCATGAGTCTTCACTCATAGTTACGAGGCATTTGTCGCTTGTTAATGATACTTCATTTAAGTCAAGCATATATACATTGTTTACTCTAAAACCATTGAACATATTCTTCTTATCATTTTCATGCACAATTTTGCAACAATCTTTTGAAAAAGATACATTGTATCCTTTGTCGCACAATTGGCTAATGCTAAGCAGATTATGTTTAAGGTTTTCGACAAGCAATGCATCGGAAATCATAGCAGAGGCGAAATTACCTACACTACCTTTGCCTAGTATTGCTCCGTGGTTGTTATCACCATAAGTTACATACCCTTTCTTCTTAGCCACAAAGTCTATGAATAAGGATATGACTCCAGACATGTGTCTTGAGCACCCACTATCGAGAACCCATCTTCTCTCGGTGGTCTCGACACATTTCACCTGTCAAAACATAATTAGCACAAGGAGGTACCCAATGGCATATTGGGTCCTAATAGGTTAGCGACAAAATGGTTGCGTTTGGGCAACCATTGGTAGATGCCTTTAGGAACAAGAAATCTTCTAAAACGGCATTTACCAATGGAGTGGCCTTTCCTGCAATAGTATAAGCAAGCAAAATCAACTTTAGAGACACTTTCACTTTCTTGATCCCTAATTACATATGCATATTTTTGGTATGGATTAATCATACTTTTTCTAAAATCCTTTTTATCAATAGCAAATGTAATTTTAGGCTCGAGTGCCTTGTTTAATTTGGCCTTGAGGTGTCTAACCTCACCTTGCCAAATATGACAAGTGCCACACCCGAAGTTGAAAGGGTTTCTATCGTCCTTACAATCCGATTCATTGCCTTTCACAATGGAAGCCTTTAGGTCCTCTAATTTCTTTTCGGACTCTTTAACCTTATGCTCTAAATACGTAAAGATTTTCTTATTAGAAGAAAGTTTCTTGAAGGCTTCAACTGCTTCATTATGTAAGGCATGAAATGCGGCTAGTAATTCTGAATGCGACATATTTGATGACTTATCATATTTAGAGTTACGTACCTGTTTTTTCTTATTTTTCTGATTGGCGGAGAGGCATAGATTCACAGACTCTTCTTCATCACTAGAACTTTCATCAGAGGAGGAAGAGTTGTTGTCACTTTCCCATGCTATGTACGCTCTCCTGGGCTTTGATGATTTCTTGTGTGATTTTGATGATTCCTTGTCCTTTCCCTTTTTATTCATTGGACAATCCAGTTTGTAGTGACCGGGCTTTCCACACTTGTAGCACGTCCCTCTAGTCTTTTTAACTTTCGAGTCATCATCCTTGGAGTGTCTTGATTGTTTCCGGAAGTTTACCAAGTTCTTCTCGGAATGTTGTATGTCGTTCTTCCTTACGTAACGATTATACCTTTTAACAAACAACCCCATATCTTCGCTTGTGTCTTCTTCTTCTTCGTCGCTCGAGGAATAATCATTTTGCTCTTTTGCTTGAGACTTCGAGGAGGAAGTCTTGAGAGCTATCGATTTCTTTTCACTCACCTTCGCTTTGTCTTTCTTTTCCATTTTCTCACGTTGGTCTAGGCTCAAGAGTACCTGTTCATGCTCTTGCAATTTGCCAAACAATGTTGTCAAATCTAATATGGTAACATCATTTGCCTCTTTGATGGCGGTCACTTTTGGCTGCCATTCCCTGTTAAGACATCTCAAGACTTTATTAGTAGCAACGTCATTGGAAATAGGCCTACCTAATGAATGTAAACGATTGATAAGATGAGTAAATCTCTTTTGCATGTCAGCAATGGTTTCCCCTTGCTCCATGAAAAAGAGATCAAACTCTTGTATAAGAGTGTTGATTCTAGCTAACTTAACATCGGTTGTCCCCTCATGGGCTATTTGTAGTGAATCCCACATGGCCTTAGCAGTAGGACAATGGGATACACGATAGTATTCATCTACACCTAATGAGGAGATTAAGATGTTTTTAGCTTTCCAGTCATAATTGTATTTTTTCTCATCGTCATCGGTCCATTGTGCTTCAGGCTTTGGCACAACTACATTATCCGCATTGGTCATAGTAATTTCTATTGGACCATTAAGGATAACGTTCCATATTTTTCTATCTATGGAATTGATATGCACACGCATACAGTCTTTCCAATAACTGTAATTTTCACTGTTGAAAATAGGAGCCCTATTGTATGCCCCTTTAGGTTCGTTTACCATTTTCTATCTCGTTGTATTTGAAGCACCGAATAACCGGAGCTCTGGATACCACTTGTTAGACTATGGCACGGATCTAGAAGGTGGGGTTGAATAGATCCCCAATTAAAGTTTGAGTCGGCGCTACCAATTTAAAATTGGTTTTGAAAATGTTTTAAGTGCGGAAGCGGCCGAGGAAAAATATAGTCTAAAAACGAACGGTTATTGGAAAACCGGATATACGTAAGCCTATGGATTTATGACAATTCGGAAAAATAAAATCACAACACACACTATGCTTATCAATTGTTTACTTCAATTTGCAAGGTTACCTAGTTCCAATGAAAAACAAGGCACACAAAAACTAGAAGCAAAATAAGACAATTTTAGTTCAGGACTTTTGTCGAACAGTTTGTGTGCACAAATATCTCAAAGGATATTTATGTTGAGTAAGGGATTGAAAATGCCCTAGTACAATATTTTATTGTAATTAGTAGTTAAAAACAGAGCTTTAACACCTTACTCAATTTGTATCACAGTTTGACAATAATCACTTAAGCTAGAATCACTTATTTTATAAGCTGAATTGAAAATGACAGAAACTAAAGAACACACGATTTGATGAGGCAGTTCCCCCGTCGTCCTCGCTTCGAGGTACGTCTTCCCTCAACTCTAAAATTAGAATTGAGATATATTGCATATATATCACCTGTTGGAATGAACAGTTTACACAAGAGTTGATAGACAATGATACAAACAATCTCAAATGATGTTGATGCTTGCTATCCCTTCTTGCACCTTGATTCAAGATGAATCAAGCCCTTCAATTTGTTGTGAATGATCTCCGATTCCAGCCACCTTAATGAAAAACCTTCCGTTGTTCAAACCTTCGGCTCGGCTGATCTTAGACACCAACAAATCAAACCCGGAAAGTCTTCAACACTTCAACGCCCTCGCTACTAAATTGATGAACCTTCCGTTGATCAATTACCTTCGCACCTGCTTGAATGTTGAACGAACTATTCCGTAGCAAAAGCCCTCAAAACCTTCTAGTCTTGATGGGTAAAACCCTCAAGGTTTTCTGCAAGAAACACCTACCCCAATTTCCACTCGAACCGGATCTTCAATCAACGCGTTCGAACCTTATCGCCCTTGAACAAGACACCTATTACAGCAAAAATGATTGTGTATATTTGTGGATTTGTGTGTTGTTTGAAGGATGAAGATGAAGAAATATGTTGCACCTATTTCACGTTTCTTGCCCTGACAATTTACTCAAGATTTCAATTGTTAGTTGTTAAAATTTAGCAAAACTCTATTTATAGTAATAACCAAAACAGTCAACTGAACAGAATTTTAAACACAGCAAGAAAAATAGCACAGCGCGCGAACGGTCGACCATAGGGTCGGTGTGCACTGACCCTTGGGGAATCCTCATCTCCATGCGCTGAGTGGCATGGTCGATGCATGTCTTCATGCGCTGATCCGTGGAAAATCAAAACACTCATGCGCCGACTGTACGGTCGACGCATAACTTCCATGCGCTGACCCGTAAGAAATGCCAGGCTTCATGCGCCGACTGTATGGTCGACTCACTGCTTAGAAACCTGCAAAAATAACAGCTTTTTCCATTTTGTGCATCCTGCCACATTCAGTTATGACATATATTAAGGTATAATGATTCAACAATGAAAAAGAGGTATAGCATGATGAAGTATTGCATGATGCTTCTAATTTGTCCAAGGTTGTGTTTTGTCATCATCGAAAACTCAGAAGCCTGTATTGTGAGACAACATGCCCTCACAGAAAGGTTCAAAGATATGATGAGAACATGTCCTCACCATGGTCTAGAAGACTGGGTGACGATCCATACTTTCTATAATGGGCTTCTATACAACACCAGATTAACGGTAGACGCCGCCGCGGGCGGTGCACTTATGGATAAGCCATACGACGAAGCCTATCAACTAATCGAAAACATGTCTCAGAACCACTGCCAATGGGGAGGTGAACGCATTCCAGCAGAGAAACCCGCAGCGAAAGGTGGGATGTACGAGATCAGAAGCCTTGAAAAGTTCAACGCTAAAGTAGATGCTATAGCACAGAAAATCGACAGTCTGACCGTTAACCCCATTGCAACCGTCGCTGCCGTAATTCCAAACTGCGAGTTATGCGGAATCGCCACTCATAATGCGCCCGAGTGCCCATTGTTGGCCGGAATCCCTCCAGACCAAGTAAATTACGCTCAAGGAAACCCTTACGCAAATACTTACAACCCAGGATGGAGGAACCACCCAAACTTTTCCTACAAGAACGATAATGCCTTGCAAGCACCAGGTGCTCTGCCAGGATATCAGAAACCAGCTGCTGCCCAGACTGCCCCTAGGAAATCAAACCTCGAGTTGATGATGGAAAAATTCATAGCTACTCAAGCTCAAACAAACAAAGAATTCCTAAATCAAAACATACACACTAGCGAGCAAATTAAACAGCTGACCGGAAAAGTAGACAGTTTAGCCACCCACAACAAAATGCTAGAAACACAGATATCACAAGTGGCTCAACAACAAGCCTCTGCTGCTGCACCCGCTGGCACATTTCCTGGACAACCCGAACAAAATCCAAAAGGGCAAGCAAATGCCGTCATATTAAGAAGCGGAAAAGAATTGGACGAACCGATCGATCCGAGAACCGAAAACTTAGCCATGCAACAAAAACCAACTGAACAAGCAGAAAAGGAATCCGAGTTAGAGAAGAAGGAAGACAACGAGAAGGAGGACACCGCAAGTGAAAAAAACTCAAGCACCTCCAGCGCCATATAAACCACCGATTCCTTATCCTCAAAGACTAATAGACTCCAAAACTACAGGGCAGTTTAAGAAATTTGTAGAGCTCCTTAAACAGTTGAATATCACTATTCCTTTTACAGAAGCTGTCACTCAAATGCCCTCGTATGCTAAATTTCTCAAAGAAATCCTATCAAATAAGAGAAAGATCGAGGATAACGAAACAATTACACTTACTGCAGAGTGTAGCGCTATTATTCAAAACCACGTGCCTCCTAAATTAAAAGACCCAGGTAGTTTCTCCATACCCTGTGTCATTGGAAAATTCGTAATAGACAAAGCCCTGTGCGATTTAGGAGCCAGTATTAGTGTTATGCCCCTATCCATATGCAAAAAGATAAATATAGGTGAACTAAGACCAACTAAGATGTCCGTTCAATTAGCTGACCGATCCGTCAAATATCCTGTCGGTATACTGGAAAACGTTCCAGTACGCATAGGACAATTCTATATCCCAACCGATTTCATAATTATAGATATTAAGGAAGATTCAGTTACTGCGATCATTTTAGGAAGACCATTCCTAGCCACAGTCGGAGCTATAATTGACGTAAGGAAATGTAGGCTAACATGTGAAATAGGAGAAGAAAAGATAGAGTTCATTCTCACCAAGTGCTTACAAGCACCAGCCATAGACGATACATGCTATTTAGTAGATGTAATTGACGAATGCATAAGAGAACTTGAAAATGAAGAGACCACGTATTCAGAAATAATAAGGATTCAAATACTCGATATTTCTGAAGACGATGATTGGCGTAAACCGTATAAAGACGACAGTCTAAGCGAAAGCTTAGCACTAACCCCAAACCATATGCCAGGTCCGAAGAACCCATCTTTAGAACTTAAAACACTACGCAAAAACCTTAGATATGAATTCCTAGATGATGAACTAAAAAGACCAGTGATAGTCAACGCCGACTTAGGACAACTAGAAACCGCAAAGCTATTAGAAGTCCTAAAGAAGTACCCCACCGCGTTAGGCTATAACATAAGCGATCTAAAAGGTATAAGCCCTTCGATCTGCATGCATCGAATTACAATAGAGGAAGACTGTAAAACCTCTAGAGAGCATCAGAGGAGACTGAACCCCATCCTAAGCACTGTAGTCAAAGACGAAGTAAAGAAATTGCTAGATGCAGGAATCATCTATCCAATCTCCGATAGTGAATGGGTCAGCCCAGTTCATGTCGTACCTAAGAAAGGAGGAGTCACAGTAGTTAAGAATGAAAAAGGCGAATCAATAACAAAAAGATTCGTGACTGGAAGCAGAATGTGCATTGATTATAGAAAGCTTAACAAAGCCACACGAAAATATCACTTCCCCTTGCCCTTCATAGACCAAATGTTGGAAAGATTAGCCAAACATTCATATTTCTGCTATCTAGATGGTTATTCGGGATTTTTCCAAATTCCCATTCATCCTGATGACCAAGAAAAGACTACATTCACATGTGCTTATGGTACTTTTGCTTACCGCCGAATGTCGTTCGGACTTTGTAATGCTCCAACAACCTTCCAAAGATGCATGATGGCAATCTTCGCAGATTTCATAGACGACATCATGGAAGTATTTATGGACGATTTCTCAGTATGTGGACAAAGTTTCGAATGATGCCTACAAAACTTAGAAATGGTATTAGAACGTTATGTAAAAGTGAACCTCGTCCTAAATTGGGAAAAATGCCATTTTATGGTCCGACAAGGAATAGTTCTAGGACATGTCATATCTAATAAAGGGATTGAGGTCGACAAAGCTAAAATAGAAATTATAAAAGACCTCAAAACTCCAAAATCCGTACGCGAAATACGGAGTTTTCTAGGAAATGCCAGTTTCTACCGCAGATTTATAAAAGATTTTTCAAAAATCACAAAACCTCTGTCCGGCCTGTTGATGAAAGATGCTGAGTTTGTCTTTGACGACGACTGTCTAAAAGCATTCGAAATATTAAAATCAGCCCTTATCATCGCACCAATTATGCAACCACCCGATTGGCGACTACCATTCGAAATCATGTGCGATGCGAGTGATTATGATGTAGGCGCAGTTCTAGGACAAAGGAAGGACAAGAAGCTTCATGCCATCTACTACGCCAGTAGAACCTTAGATCCTGCCCAAATGAACTACGCCACAACAGAAAAGGAACTTCTAGCAGTTATATTCGCGCTTGACAAATTCCGTTCTTACTTAGTAGGAGCAAAAATTATCATATACACAGACCACGCTGCCATTAGGTACCTAATAAGCAAAAAGGATGCCAAACCAAGATTATTGAGATGGATCCTATTATTACAAGAGTTTGACTTAGAAATTAAAGATAAGAAAGGAACCGAGAACGTAGTTGTAGATCACTTATCCCGAATAGAAGGCATTAAACATGAACAAGTACCGATAAATGACGATTTTCCATACGAACATCTGATAGCCAAATTAGAAAGTGACATGCCTAACTTAATCTCGGACGATCCAGAACTCGAAAAAGCCGTAGAAGACGTCTATGCCCAAGTCACATTACCTTGGTATGCCGACATCGTTAATTACCTAGCTGCAGGCGTGCTTCCACCGGATCTCACTTATCAGCAAAAGAAGAAATTCTTCCACGATCTGAAACACTATTATTGGGACGAACCTCTACTCTTCAAGAGAGGGGCCGACAACATATACCATCGCTGTGTCCCAGAGGAAGAAATAGAAAACATCATTTCCCAATGCCATTCGGCACCATATGGTGGTCATGCCAGTACATCCAAGACGTGCACTAAGATTCTCCAAGCAGGCCTATTCTGGCCTAACCTCTGGAAAGACGTTCACATCGCTGTGCTAAAATGTGATCGATGCCAACGAACTGGCAACATGTCACGACGCGATGAAATGCCTCAGAAAGGAATCTTAGAGGTAGAAATCTTTGACGTATGGGGAATAGATTTCATGGGACCCTTCCCGTCTTCTTTTGGGAATAACTACATACTCGTCGCTGTAGACTATGTGTCTAAATGGATAGAAGTCATTGCCACTCCAACAAATGACGCACGAGTAGTAATCAAACTCTTCAAAAACACAATCTTTCCTAGATTCGGTGTACCCAGACTCGTCATTAGTGACGGCGGATCACATTTCATATCGCGAATTTTTGACAAACTTCTTTCTAAATATGGAGTCCGACACCGAGTAGCTACACCATATCATCCGCAAACTAGCGGACAAGTAGAGGTCTCGAACAGGCAAATAAAACAAATATTGGAAAAGACTGTCGCTACCTCAAGGAAAGATTGGTCATCAAAGTTGAACGAAGCTTTATGGGCTTATAGGACCGCTTTTAAGACACCAATAAGTACTACACCCTTCAAATTAGTTTACGGTAAATCCTGTCATCTCCCTGTAGAATTAGAGCATAAAGCCTTCTGGGTAAGACACTTAATTTCAACTACACTGAGGCAGGAGAGAAACGAATCTTGAACTTACACGAATTAGAAGAACTTAGATTGGACGCTTACGAAAATGCCCGTATCTACAAAGAACGAACTAAGAAATGGCATGATAAACGTTCAGTCCGGAAACAATTCAGTGTGGGAGACATCGTACTTCTATTTAATTCAATATTGAAACTTTTCCCAGGTAAACTAAAATCTAGGTGGTCTGGACCTTTTGAAGTGACTAAAGTACTTCAAAGTGGAGCTGTTGAAATTACCGATAAGACGAATGACCGTTTATCGTAAACGGGCAACGTTTAAAACATTATAATAAGAACAACCCTCAAGTCAGCAGTATAACATTGTTCGAGCTTCCTGCTCCAACCCCCGAATAGCTTGTCACCAAGCTATCGTCAAGCTTTTGACGTTAAAAACAGCGCTTAATGGGAGGCAACCCAATTTTCCCGTATCTCCCTCTTTACTGTATTTCATTCTCATTTTTATTTGAAATCTTACTTTGATATTTTAACAAAATTTTTAAACTTAAATTGCTACTATTTTTTATTTTTTGTTTCATTATTTTATCTTTTATTTAAACTTTGTTTTTATTTCTACCACCTTTTATTTCTAAAAATTCTGACTTAAAATTTCTGTTTTAAACTTTTCAGGATTTTAAAAGCCTTCATACCTTCCTCCTGTTTTTCTCCGACTAACCTGCGAGTATGGCCGAGTACGACTTTACAAAAGTTCATTTTCGAGGATTAGCTCAAAAGGCAAGATTTGCAGCATTAACTAAGAGAGACATAGCCTTAACACTGTATTATGATAAGTCTACCATGGAGAAGCTAGGAATTACTGATAGCATTCAATTCCTGTTTAATCAATTAGGATGGGAGAACACCTCCTTGAAAACCCATTTTGCTACCTATAAGGACCTCACCTACGAATTCCTTAGTTCCTTCAGGTACTTACCCAACTATGGTTTTGGATCAAACACAGAGCTGATCACCTTTAGAATGTTTGGAATGGACCAAACCCATAGCCGTATGTCATTAGCTAACCTCCTAGGATTTCCTAGCGAACCACATGTGTTCATCAGTGCCGAAGATGAAGATCTTGATTTTGAACTAAACTAGTTCTGGGGTAAAATCACAGGCGACTATCACCCTGACCCAAATGGCATGTATAACGATGAGATTCATAACCCCGCTTTCAGATACTTTCATAAGATCCTAGCTCACACCCTTTTCGGAAAGGAAGAAAACGTTACTACAGTATCTAAAGAATAGTTGTTTATCTTGTTCTGTGCTTCTCAGGGTCGTCTAGTGAATGCCGTGCCTTTTATGATGAGATCCTTCCTACGCCTCACTCAGGAACCACAATCACCTATTCTAATAGGAGGCCTCGTGACAATGATTGCCCACGAGCTTGGCCTTAGATTCCACCTAAATGCAAGCACTAGTTTTGGCACCGTCCGACCCATGAATATCCAGTTTTGCTTTAAAAGGCGCATTTTAAGAACCATGGGACCTGGACCTTACGAGTACCTTATCAACGACAAACCTGTCCAGCTATTCACATTGCCAAATCATCAGATGACGAGTATCCATAACAAGGACAATTGGGTTTATGATATGGATGCGCCTATGGGACCTCCTTCACCTCAATCCACACCACAGGATTACATGTACGACAGTGATCACATCTCTGAAGCACATGATTATATGTATTATGAGGATGCTGTATCCGAAGCTGAGGTAGACCCTGAGACCCCTCCACATTACAACACCTATCCTGAGCCCATTCCTGAAGAAAACACTGACAAAATGGATACTGTTCTGCACCGGATAGACACCTTCGACACAGCTCTGACCACCGCAGGAAATGAAATAACAAGCATCCACGCCGAATTATCAGTTTTCATGGACTTAGTTTGTGACCAGCTCGATTACTACGCCCGGAAGTTTGACGAATTGAAGACACAAAAGGACTGAGATTTTAGCTTTAGTTTAGTTTATTTTTCCTGTTTTTTTGTACGCTTTCAATTATTTTTATTTTCGCATTGTTTCATTTCACTTATGTATTACATTAAAAATAATCCTTTTAATTAAATGTTATTTCAATTTCATTCATTATTCCCTTATTCTGTTTTTATGATTATCATATGCCTCTTGGCTGATTTATTACATTGCGGTATCAATTACAAGCCTTAAAAACATGTCAAAAGCACCCCTGTAGCAAAATTCTGCGTTCTGCAGAATTTGCTGGTGTGACGACCGTCACAGAACCATGATGCCCGTCACACGGGTGACACCGTCACAGAGGTGTGACGTCCGTCACGAGTCCATAATCTGATATTTGCTATAACAGAGGTTACGTTTCTTCCCCCACTCCCATTTTATCAACTTCCCATCACCACACATCCAAACCCCATTTCAAAATTTCGTTTTCCCTCCTTACTACACATAATCCCAACTCCCATTTCATCTTCATTAACCAATTTTGTGCAATATCTCATTCCGCAAAAACCGCATTCTTCCCCCATTTCAACAGCATCATCCAGCAAATGGCAAGAAACAATGAAACCCCTGACCTTAGCAATATCATTTTCAGCGAAGGCGACTCCGGCGAGAAACAGCGAGCAAACTACGTAGTCTTCCATCAACGGTCGCTACAGCCAACCCACTATCCGCACATACCATCTCTCACAGAACTCGTCCTCCTTGACGGCATCACATGGATGCTACAGAGAGCCGGCATTTGGCATCTATGCACAAATCCGCAACCCACTTACGAACAACTCACACTTGAGTTTCTCAGTTCGTTCAGTTACTTCACCTCTAGCGGCGACCTTAGCCAACACGTCGGCGCCGCTTGCTTCCGTATGTTCGGCACGAACTACCAATTGAATCAAAATCAGATTGTCGACATCCTACATTTCCCTCGCGGCAAAGATGCTCACCGCCGCATTACCGAACAATTTCAACATGACGCTTTTGCGCTTTGGTCCCAATTGACCGGAATCGATGCCGACAGCTGGGAATCTCTGCATGCAACACACATCCACAACCCAACCATCCGGTATTTCCACAGAGTGCTGAGCAATACCATCTTCGCAAGAGATAGCAACCACAAGGTGAACTCCAAAGAACTTTTCTTTCTCCGCTGCGTGTTCAATTCCGAACCCGTCAACGCAACACTATTCCTCTTGGCCCACATTCAGGCCAACTGCAACCGTGGCTCCAAGCCATTTTACTTTGGTGGGATTGTTACCTCCATTGCACTAGGCCTGAACCTCGGTAACCAACTCCAGAATATCCATACAATCCCTTCAGTGTTTCTCGACACCGAACATTGCAGAGCATCTCACCTCATCTGCTCCAGGTCTGATGGAAAGTACCATCCGGTCGTGCATGGCAAAACCATCAGAAGTATCATCATGGCATCACGTACCCGGATGCACCCACAGGATTGTGCCAACTGGCTTTTTGACCCGAATGCCCCCGCTGCTACCGCTTCCCCAACTCAAACCAATACCGAAGGGTCTGTTGACGAAATGCAAGATGAGTTGGACAGAACTGAGCAACCTGAGGCATCACAACCACTTCCTTCTGAAGGCACATCCTACCGTCGCCGCCGCCACCGTCCCGAGCCCGACTTCTCTGAAGAAGACCTCCGCCGATCCCTTGACCAACAAACACAGATACTCGCCATGATGCAGCAACAAAATCAGCGAGCAGAGCAATTCGAAGCTTGGGAGAGGGAGCAGTACGACTACATGAGAACTTCGATGCCACAGCTCCAGACTGGCCAGGAAACCCTCACGGAGAACATGGCAAATCTTACCTTACAATTCGAAGGACTCCGAAATTATGTCTATCACACTGGCGCTCTGAACTTTGAGGCCCGAGTCGAACATGCCAGAGGTAGAGGTCGCGACAGAGGGCGTGACCGAGGTAGAGGCCGTGATTAGTTCTTTCTTTCTTTATTTGTTTCCTGTATCTTTCCCTTTCCTGTATTTTCATTTTCTCTGTATTTCCATCTCGCATTCTTTCAAATCAGTGAGGACACTGATTGAGATAGTGTGGGAGCGGAGCGTTTTATTTCCCGTTTCCTTGTACTTTCAATTCAGTAATTTCAATTCAAGCATTTTCCCATTTTAGCAAATAAAAGCTCATTTATATGTCTTTTTCCGTTATGCAAATTTCCCCACTTTATTCGACATAAACAAAATTTTTTCAGTTGTTCCTCAAAAGCATCACGAGAATGCGCCAAAGATCAAACCAAGTTTTGAAACTCCGAGACGAAAATTCTAACAAAACCAGTACCGTCCTGACACCTTAGACCTCCGGTTTATGCGAGTCGGTTTCACTACCTACTTGTACCAAAGTTTCAAGTTTCTACGCAAACTCAGCCCCAAGTAGTTTATACAAGCAGTCAACACCATCCTAAACACTTCTAAGCGAGCAACCAATGCAAATAAGTGTATGATCTCTAAAAGAATGAAAAATCATGAAAAGAAAGCCATATAGCCCGAGTATAGAGACATGTTCCCTCTAAGTTAGGTGCTCCTCACCCGAGCATTTAGCCCAACGGTACAAAAACTCATTGAAAAATCAATAGTATAAGCTTATGAGCAATGAAAAGATCAAAACAGCAATGAGATCATATTCACTAACAGGTTGACTTGCCATGAAAGTGTATGGACAACGGGATTAATGTGATTGCGCTAGAACAAACAGGGTAAACTTGACGCGAGAACCTTGATACCAAGCTGCAGTAGCATGATTGGGACCGATTTGCATAAAAAGGAGACTTCCGAAGACTTATAGTCCAGTGTCGTCACCGTACTCGTTTTGTTCCTATTTAGAATCCCGGTTTTTCCCAACTTTCTGAACGAGGAAGCTGCCTCGTGCTTGCCGACTTTTATCCTTCCTGCTTTTACTTGAGGACAAGCAAAGATTCAAGCTTAGGGGAGTTTGATAACGTGAAATCGTATATATATAAATATTGACGTATAATTCAACTAATATTTGACTGGTTTCAATCCGATTTCGAGTTTTTCCATGTTATTTGTCTGATATTTTGCAGGTATTTGAAGATCATGTCCAAACAAAGCAATATGAAGAAAAGAAGCAATTACAGATGAAATATGGACGAAAACCTGATGAAAACAACATGAAACACAGCAGATGCGAATTTTGCTGCTGTGACGACCGTCACACATCCATGACGACCGTCACACGGGTGACGACCGTCACACACCATGACGACCGTCATGTAGGCAAAAACGCAGAACTTCAGTAAACGTGCAAAAACCAGTTCCAAGTCCCAAAATAATGGACCACTACTTCCTATTTTCTCTGACTCCAAGTCCACCTTCTGCAAGATATAACCGTTACTATTTCACCTCTATAAAAGGAGAAGGAAGGGAGCGGAGAAAGGGAGCCACATTTAGATAACGAAGTGCTGCCCAAATATTTTCCAGAGCAAATTTAGTTTAAGTCTTGTTTTTGTTTTCCTTTCTTTTTCCTGTATTTTGTTACTGCAATTTCCTTTGTACGCTCTATTGGCTTGAAGACACAATCCTGCCGACATCGTTGGGATTTGGCTAAAAGCCAATTGGATACTTTACAGGTTTTTATTATTTCGTAAATTGTAACTTTACTTCCCAGCAGTATGTATGTTCTAAATTTCCGCTTTTATTTACGCTTTACCTGTTCCAAATCCATGTCTAGCTAAACCAGAGTAATCGGTATGTAATAATAATTCAGACGGGATTCGATAATAACCGGTTAAAACCTTTCTTTTTCAAAATTTGTTTATGGCCTGAGTGTTTAAACTAATTTCCTGAATAAACGTTCGTCACGACAGCGAGAACTTATTTAAAAGTAATTTTGCCACGACAGTGGGAAATTAATTAAGGTACGAACCAACAAGCGACAGCTGCGGCTAGGACCAGATAGTAAATACTAGGCATTTGTTTTAATAACAGCGAAAGCACTTTAAAATAGATTAGAATTTAGAGATTTCCAAAAGGCTATTTTAACCCCGAACGGGATAGCGACAACATACGTTCCGCCTTAAAGTTGCGACTAGCGTCAACAACCATCGTGAGACAAAGGTCTTTAGATCACTATTTTCTTCTTAAATAAATTCTAAAAATATTTTATATACCGGTAACTTGTCAAATCCCCGAAGAACATAATTATTGCATATCGATTCGCGTAGTTATACTTTAAGTAACGTTTTTAGTTCCCTTTAGTAATAGCAATTATTCCCTTAAACACTATCTACCTAGCTAAACATAGTAACTCCCGTGAACACTAGTTTGATTACGAGTCCTTGTGGGATCGATAGCTTTTATTACTATGCGATAGACTGTGCACTTGCAGTTAAGTTGTATTAGACATAGAAAGTCGCGATCACATATACATTATTAAGTTGATAAAACTTCTCACCCTTACCTAATTAACCGCAAGCTAAGGTTGATTCTTGATGATTCTAGGTTTTGTTCCACTTTCTCTTCTTTTCTCTCCTCCTCTTTTCTTTCTCTTGTGTTTCTTCTTAATGTTTCTATCTTTCTCTTTTCTCTCTATATCACATATTCTATTTTCTTTCCTCCCAAATTCTTTATACACACTTATCATCTAATTCTCACAAATTATCCACTTAATATTATCACTAATGCCCAAAATACCCTCCAACCTATTTTTACCCGAAATTCTCAAAGTCGGCAAAAATAGCTCAATACGTAAACATAACATATTATCACACAATTCCACATAAATAAAATAATCACTTAAATAAATCAAATAAGGACTCAATAAAAATGGGAATTCAGAATCGAGGCGTTACATAGAAGGGCATAGTAATAACCAAGAAAAGACATGCAAGTATATAACAATATCAATCAAACATTACAATCAAGGGAAATGGTTACAACCATAAATACCCAAAGATATTACAATATCTAAAGAGGGAACATAGTGGAGGTCCTTACAAGACCAATCATATGAGGTAAAATCAACTTGAAGCATTTTAACAAAGATGAAGGGAAATGAGGTGACAACCATCAAGATAAACAACAACATGTAGTTCAAACAAGTTTAAATGCAAGCAAGTTACTACTTGAGGCAAACATGTTATAGTGTTCAAAGAATGTCAAATGTAACAACATGAGACCAACAATCATGCATTAATGACACTTGAGTAAAAGTAAGCATAAAAGAAGTGTTGCATCAAATCAAGTAAGAATTTAATGGTTTCATGGGGAAACATACAAGTTCATGGTTACAACAAAAACAAGGAAATTCCTAACATATATGAGTTCTAACAGGAAATCTAAACAAGTAGAGGATACATGAAGAATACACTCAAGAGGTTACAACATCAAGGGGTAGCATTATTCATAAACATAGTTCACAATGTCAATCAATTAGATGCATAAAAAGCAAGGATTTGAACATGATAAGACCTTGAGTCAAGCAAAACTTAAACACTCAAACAAGTTAACAAACATGTACACACCAAGTGCAAATCAAATTCATAGGATTAAATCAAAAAGAGATTTGAAAATGACTAAAAATAATGTAAGGTAAAAACCCTAAAAAGTGTAAGACTTTCAAATGATATAAAGTTTTTATAGGATGAGTATCCTTGAATTCTATGATCACTACATGAAAGTAGGCAAGATTAAGAACAATTGAAAAAAGACTGGATAAAAAATTATAAAAAATGACATAGTTATGACATTTTGAAGTTTTTGAAGAAAATATAAAAAATGAGTGGTAAAAAAGAAGGAAATGCCTCCAACAAGTGTTGAACCCACAAACTGTGGTTCATAGGCTCAAAACCTCACCACATTAGCCAATGCGCACATGTGATTGTTGCACCCTAAAATTTGCTCAACCTACTTCACTTGGTTTATGTTTCAGTTGCATTAGCATCTGCATATAAAGTCATGTACATAGTCTGATCATTTGCATAGCATAGCATAGCAAGTCATCCAACAAGGGACCAAGTACTATTCTCATCTCTATGAGCCTAGCAAAAGGTTCTTATTCAAATTCAAGCCTATCCAAATCATCAGAAAGAAATTGATATCTGAGAAGTTAGTGGATCAAGTAGTGGATCTGTCTCCTATCTTGAGTGTATTTGAAGATCATCAAAGAAGTTGTGAGCTGTGGATTGAGCAAGGAGGATATATAGACATCATGGAGGACCTATAGGGCCATTTTAAAAGAGAGAAAAGTCATTGATGTGATCACAAGAGTTGCAGTTAAAGACAGTCAACCAGGGTTTCATCTAGGTCAACCCTAGGTCAACCCTAGGTCAAAAGCTTGATTGAAGGGCATCAAGGTCTATTTGAGAGATGTGGGGTTCATCATTTGACATATAGATATGGATGTGGTGTTGTTCCAAGTATAAATCAAGAGAAATCAAGAAGGAGAGAGGTTTCTAAATTAGGGTTTATGTGTAAAATCCCCTGGTTTAGGTCAAACTTCCAAGCAAGATAATTCAAAATGCAAGCCTCAAATGGATCCTTGGCCAACATGAAGCTTGTAGAGGATCTCAATACCTTTAATTTGAGTGGTGGAAGATATCAAGGAGATTTATAGAACTCAAGTTATGGTTCTTACAAGTTACAGGTCATCTGAGGTATCTGAAATTCTGTCTGTGAAAGTTATTTGTCTTCCAAGCAACGTTTACCCCTCAAGGCGCTTTCAAATGGATTTCTAGCCAACATGAACGTTGTTCCTCATTGTCTTAGCTTTCTATAAAGGTATGGTATGCCTTCATATGATTTGTGGAACTCTACTTATGACCTTGGCAAGCAAAGGGTATTTTGGTCATTTGAGAATTACAGGTCATTTCAAGCCTATGCCCAAAACTCATACAAGGAAGCTTCAAATGAAAAACTTCACAACATCAAACTTGCTCCAAATGACATTTTGAGTATAGAAAACAGATCATGAAAGTTTGGAAATGCTCATAGCTCAAGGTTCCAAATTTGGTCAATTAAAAGGTGAATTTAATGAATAAAAGTGACCTAAAAATGAGATTTTTCATAACATGGCCAAATGGGATGAAATTATAGGTCATTTTGATTGGAAAGAATGTTTTAAGAACATTGGCAAAAGTATATTTTTGAGTTTAGTTCAAAGTTTGGAAGTTATACTAGTTGGCTTACAAAAGAAGTAACATATCCAAATTCACAAGGGAATTATGCACAAGAGGTTTCTAGCAAGTTCTAGATGGTTCCATGAGCATCTATATATTGAGTAGAGTGGCCCCAATCATTGGTTGGTGATTCATTTTGGTTGAAACTCATAGTTACATCTCATTCTTCAATTTTGCAAATCCATTCCAATCTCTTCAATTCTTCATCAATCATTCTATTTCATGATCTAAATCCACTAAAGAATCATCCCTGAGTTCATTGCAATCAAGATTTGAAGAAGAAATCACAAGGATCGTGCTATACAAGTTCATCCTCCAAATTGCAAAAGGAATTGGTTATGGCAATCCAAAGCGTTTGAGCAAGAATTTCTGCATACAGAACCAAGAA
Organism: Lathyrus sativus; assembly: GCA_963859935.3. Classification (NCBI taxonomy): domain Eukaryota; kingdom Viridiplantae; phylum Streptophyta; class Magnoliopsida; order Fabales; family Fabaceae; genus Lathyrus; species Lathyrus sativus. The sequence continues at coordinate 273,530,030 of OZ012739.1, forward strand.
CCAAGTCTATTGATCAAGTCCCACGCATTGCAAGCTGTGAATCCAAGGATTTCTCCATCTGTTTTCAAGATTACACCAGGTTAGTTTTTCTATCGAATTGGTTAGAATTAGTTAGCATGATGTAGAATTCTTAGGTTAGAACTGTTAGGAATAGTTAGATGAATGATTCTTATGGATTTGAGAGCATTTCATGGAATTCACCATTGGAGCACTAATTCTGTTTTGACTTAGAACGCTTAGGTTAGGGTATGTTAATCTTAGCTAGATAGATTAGAATGATCAGCATAACATGTGGAACACATTAGTGTAAGAGTTAGCAAGAATCATCGAGGTTGATCTCAGTGTAAAGTGTTGGAACCAAGGTCTTCTACCTATCGGGTTTGGCTCTAGATTGAGTGTTAGAGAAAACTGAAACCATGGTTGTGTAGAGGAGAAGATGTAGGGCAGTTTTGGTTTTTGGATGAGAGCATTTGGTTGAGAATTGAGCACGCACGAGTTGATAGAAGATAGCATGCATGAAGCTGTGTCCATGGCATTAATGGTGGAAACCCTAGGTTATTTGGAGAAGACAAACTGGGAGGCGTTGGATCTAGAAGACTTGTTTGACTGAAACTCGCATCCAATGGCTAGGATTTGAAGTTGAGAAAGAGAGGGAAGACTGAAACGTGAAACGCACCGTTTCACTTATGACTCAGACTGGGCTTAAGTTGCTAATGCTAATCACACCACCACTATCAAGGCCCAACGTGAATTGAACTAATATTTTTGCTTTCTGCACCGTTTTTGGTTTATTTCTTTTTGTGTTTTTTTGCATGATTAGCTGGGCCCAGACGCGCCTTGCTATGCGCACCCCCAGTCTGGGCCCATCATCCATTTTTCAATGCTTTTTCCTACTAACTGCACCCCTAACCATTTTAATTCATTTTTAATTTCTTTTATTTTTGTTAATTGTTTGAAAAATCATAACAAATTGAAAATTCCATATTTTTAAGTGGTTGTTTTTGCATCTTTTTTATATTTCTGTTAAGAAAATTGTCATATAATAGAATTAGCATTTTATTTTATTTTTTCATTTTTAGTATATTTTTCTTTTAAATAGGTTTTAAATAATGTTTAGTTTAATACTTGATCTTGTTGATTTTAGTTTAGCTAGATCCTTTTATATTTTGGACCCATTCTTTTTAGAGTACTTCACTTAGGACTTCAACTTCATATGAGATTTAATTCATGATTTTAGGACTAAATTTTAGATGGTTTGTTTAGGTGTGATTAGGAGAATCAAAACTAGGGTTTAGATATAACATAGGTGTGATAAATCATTTCTTTTAGGAGTTGTAGTTTGAATTTTGGGGTATGGGACTATAGGGGTTATGGGTAAATAATAGATCCCTTAGAAAAATGTTAGGCTTCCCGTATTCTACTATTACTATTAGTATATTTCCTGTATTGGCTTGATTGTGTGGTGTGCCCTCTCTAGGGTTATTATTTGACTGTATGGGGTATTGGGCCTGCTTGGGGTTTGGTGTTTGAGCTGAAGACTTTGTTGATGAAGCCCATTGAAGATTAAGAGAATGAAGACCAATTCCCAGAGTTGATGAAGAAATTCTTGCTGGCAGCTGTTGAGGAGTGTAGGATCTAGGAGTTAGGCAGAGCCCTAGAGTAGAAAACTTGCTTCATAAACATGGAAGGTCTTGTTTGCCTCCATTCTTTCTCTATGATTCAAAGTATATTTTAAATACCCACCTCCTTCCTTTGGAAGGATTAGTGAATGTATTTAAAAGATAGTACTTTTGAGAGAAAACTGTCGGTATCATGTTAACAGTCAGTAGGCCACCCTTGGTAGGCAATTGACTGTTTAACATCCAATTCATCTTGTTGACTGCTGCTCATCTTGGAGAGTGAGACTTGAAGAAAAGCCACTGAAAGATTGAAGACAGAGACCTTGCTTGAAGGCTTGAAGATGAAGACTGATGCTTGCTTGAAGCTTGTAGATGGTTGAAGATGACTTGAAGACAGATGTTGATGAAGACTGCTTTTGCTGTTTATTTTTGCTGTTTATAATTTTTGATGTATTGTTTGAGTTTCCCTGACTGTATTGTTTGCCATTAACCTGTTAGGTTGAAAGCGAATTTTGTTCGCTTTTGCCTGTTGTTTTCTAGGTTCGAGGTTGAGTGGGACTCCCTTGCCTCGCTTGTATTGCTGCATCCATGCATTTTACTGCTTTATTGTATATATGTTGTTGTGTCTGTTTCCGTCTATTCCCTTAGGATCTCTGTTTCTCTCTGTGCAAGAGAGGAACATGATAGACATTAGGTCTTAACCCATGCATGATAACATTAGGTTAGTTTGATTCCCTTTGCAACCCTAGGGTAGAGTTCTGTCTCTTCTCTCTCAAAAACAAACAGAAAAACACAATAAGATTTCAAACACAATAAAAGACACTTCTTCCATAAAAGAATGTGAACTCATCAAAACGTCATTTTTTGTCCGCTTGGACTGTTAATCAGAAAAACCCTTTTTCAAAAGGAATAAAAACAATCAAGACAGACTTGTGTCGTACGTGGCCCGAACTACGTTTGCTCTGATCTTTCATGCTGTATGAAAGTACGTAGGCATAGGATGCGATATCCTAGCGAGCAACCTTCCCCTCCTTTCCCGTAGGTAGGCGAACTACGTTGACTCTGATTTCTCATTCCAGACGGGAATACGTAGGCATAAAGTGCGATACTTTGCCGAGTCCTTTTCCTTTCTTTTAACCCCAGACCTGTAGAGTAGATAGAATAACAATCCGTACCAGAAAACAAGCGTGGATCCCGTCGAGTACGACGGATGTGAGGGGTGCTAATACCTTCCCCTTGCGTAACCGACTCCCGAACCCAGGATTTGGTTGCGATGACCATTCCTTTCCCATCTTCGCGGTAGGTTTACCTCGAGCATTTCCTTTCCCTCCGTTGGGATAAATAACGCACGGTGGTGACTCTTCTGTTTAGCCGGCGCCGATTTTCGCAGTAGCGATAGCTGGCGACTCTGCTGGGGATCCAACGTCCCCTGGCTGCTAAGGACTGCGATAGTTCCTTATGCATTTGGGATCCAACGTCCCTTGAGCGAGTCAATCCTAGCGCTTGTTTTCCCGTCGAGGATTTTATATGGATTTACATTTCTGTCATTTACTTTCAGCATTATATTATTGTTATTATTGCTGTATTGGGGTGTGACGGGCGTTCCATGATTGAGAGATAAGCCGGACCTGGGCTTGAGTGCACTTAGAGTTAGAGTAGAAAGTAGTGGGCGCGTGCCGGCTTTGCTTGCATTAGTGTCCCACAAAATCTACACTCGGACGAGGTTCTTCTGGTTGGCTTCTTTTTCTACCCTTTGGGTCGAAGGGGTTGTTGGTTAGTTGGATTGTCGACTCCGGGAACCGATCATGTGGAAGTTGGCTAAGTGAGGCCTCTTCAGGATTTGATGATGCCACTCGTTCTGGGAATCGTATCATCAACCCTGAAAGTCTGTGACGCCGACGACCGCATAGGATGCCATACCATTATCAGTTACTAGGACACCTACCTGTGAGAGGGTTTGGGGTTATGCAGGTAACTAGACCTTCAGATACCGGCTTGTTTCTTGATCTGAGATTCTGGGTATTTATGGACAGTTGAGAGGTCTATCAGAGACCAGTTGGAGTTATGATATGGGGTCTGTCAGAGACTAGCCAGAGTTATGATATGAGGTCTATCAGAGACCAGTGTTGAAGCTTTGTATTGGGTCTGTCCAAGACCAGGGTTTGAGGAATTCTGGAAGGTCTATCAGAGACTTTTTATAGGGTTCAGGCTTCTCAGCCATGGCATTTGGTCCCTGTTGCATCTATTTGCATTGCATTGTTTGCATAACCATTATCATTGCATCCCATTAACGTGTGTCTGTGCTGCAGGTGCATTTGCATATTCCCTGGTTCTAGTTGCCGGACTTCTGCTTATCGATCATGGCGGGTTTGAGAAAGACAGTTGCGTACAAGTTGCCTACACCTGACATTACTCCCCTACTTGGTCTGATGTCCCTTGCTGATGAGGAGGTTAGGAGAAGCTTCAGGATGAGTCATGGAAGATTGTTGAGATTGGTCTGCAAGCCCACTGCTGTTGAGATGAATGGGCTGTACACCCTGATGCAATTCTATGACCCTGCTTTGAGATGTTTCACATTCGCTGACTTTATTTTGGGGCCTACTATGGAAGAATACGCGGAGTTTATCGAGCTGCCAGTACAGAATAAGGTTCCCTTTATTCATTCTGCCGCTGAGCCCAAGCTAGAGGACTTAGCTAAGGCCTTGCACATGAACGCTGCTGAACTATTAGTGACTTCTTGGCTTGGGATTCCAGGTTTCTCCCTTGATTTTCTGGTTGGCAAAGCTCAAGAATACGCCAAGAGCGGGTGCTGGATAGTCTTTAATGCTATCTTGGCTCTATGCATCTACGGAATAGTGTTGTTTCCCAATTTACCCAATTTTGTGGACTTGGACGCTTTCCATCTGTTTGCTGCCGGTAACCCGGTACCCACTTTGATCGGAGATCTCTATCATTCATTGCACTACAAAAATGAAAATAGAAGAGAAAAGAATGTTTACTGTTGTGCGCCGCTGTTGAATATGTGGTTTAAGATCCATCTCCCCCTGAAGGGACCTTTTGTAGATAGTGCAACTACAGTTGACTGGCCAGAGCGCTTGATGAGACTATCTTCTGAAGACATTGAGTGGTTTGACCGAGACTTGTTGGGGTCTGAGCTTATTTTCAGTTGTTCGGGGTATCCTAATGTTCCTTTGATAGGAAGAAAAGGGTGCATCAATTACAACCCATCTCTGTTCGTTCGCCAGTTTGGATACACGTTGAAGAACCCACCTAAGGAGGAAGAAGTACAGGAATCCCTGTACTTCACCGGTGATTTGAATGGAGAGTTACTAGCCAAGCTTCAGCATGCCTGGATGCGTATCAACAGAAGAGTGAAGCCACTGTTAGGGAAGAACGATTGTCAGGCTTATGCACCCTACAAAGTTTGGATCCAAGAGAGAGCAAGTCAGTTGCTGATGCCATTTCCAGCTGTACCAGTCCCTGTTCATATTCCGGTGGAAGAACTAACCACTGTTACTATGGAGGTCTACGAGCAAGTTGTAAAAGAAAAAGAAGCCTTGATGAAGATCAATGAAGGGTTAGAAAAGGAACTGGCTCAGATGCGTAGTGAGAAGAACAAGGCTGTGCATTCTTTCCAACAACAGATCGAATTAGTAAACAGGCTAGGTGCTGAATTGACTGAAGAGAAGAAGAAGCGTGAACGCTTGGGGAAAGAATTCAGAAGCTCTCATGATATGTTGGAGTCCAAAAAGAAAGCACTCGATGCCGCCCACCGGGAAATCTCTTCTTGTAACAAGACGTGGAATGCTACACTAACCAACAACAAAAAGAGGGAAGACAAATTGAAGCAGCAACTTTCTGAACTCGAAGAGCAGTTGAAGGCTAGCACTAAGAAGTACGAAGAAGAGGTAATGGCCAGATATATTCTCCAGAATGCATTGAACAAGGCCATCGAAGGCAAGAAAGAAGCTGTGTCTCAGAAGCGGAAGTTAGAAGATCGCTTCGGAGAAGGGGCATGGGAGGAATCCGCTGGTGATTTGCGACGTGTTCTCAAGCGAAGAGACCTACTTGTTGAGGGTCTGCTTACCCGACCAAGTCATCCAGAGATTAAGAAGTTACTAGAGGAGTACCAGGCATATGGGAGTACTTGACCTTTTCATGTATTAATGTGTATGCTTTATTTGCATAGCGCTGACCATCACCAGGATTGTTGGTTGAGGTCATGCCTTCTTATTGTACACTCAGCGATATTGTATTCTTGGCTTAATGGATTTCTCTGCAATATATGAGGTTTTCTATGATTCGGCTCCGATCACCGTATTGCTAGCACTGTCACCGCACTGACACATTCGCACTAGAATCGGGGAATGATTTTCCCTAATGCACAGACACATATTGCATTGCATTCCCATCCATGTTGCATTACATGTGATTATTGAATTGTATCTCATTTCTTGCACTGTACCAGGTCTTTTCAGGATTGAAAGTCAGCGCCTGCACCGATACTCCACTCGTACCAACTGTCGAAGAATTATGGATCAGATGCAGAATGAAATGCAGGACATGCGTGAGAAGCTGGCGCTCTTCATGCAGACAATGGAGACCATTGCGAAAGGACAGGAGAATTTGCAAGCTTTGGTGCAGCCTCTGTTGGTAAGAAATGTTGGGCACAAAAATGAGGATCATCAGTCTGTGCGAGTCGACACTATTCACGGGGATGGTACTCCCACACCAGTGGCTCCACCTGTGGTAAGCATACCTGCTGTCAATGTGAACAACGGCGCTGCCGCCGGGAATGGTAACGTTGGAATCGGTAATGAGACTGTCGTCAACAACGTTGGGCTCGGAGATGTCAACCTGGGTGATAATATGGGGGGCAATGGCTTCGGTAATAATGGATTCGGCTTCAATGACCAGGGGTTTGATCATGGTGGGAAGTACGGCTTCAACACTCAAGGCTTCGGACAGGACGGATTTGGTATGACTAATCAGGGTTATGGCGGATTCGGAAATGGAAATGGCGTTGGGTTAATGGCTTTTGGACCTGCAGGAGTCGCTCCGGGGTATGGCAACAAGGGGCGAGGCCCTGTAATGAATCAGATTAGAGTTGGCCGTAACAACGGGTACGATGGATATGGAACTGGGAATGGTAATTGGCAAGAAGACCAGCAAGAGGATGCCTTCTCTGGTGGAGGTTTCGAAGGTCCTATGGATGACTCTCAGAGAATCAGGATGCTCGAGGAGCAGATGAAGGGGGTCGTGAATCAAAGCGCTGTTGGCTTAGACATGACTACAATGGGTCTGGTGCCTGGCCTAAGGGTGCCAATCAAATTCAAAGCTCCCACATTCGACAAATATAAGGGGGACACCTGTCCAAAAGTGCACGTGCGGTCATACTACAGAAGGATGTCGGCGTATTCAAACGATGAGAGGATGCTAATGCATTTCTTTCAAGATAGCTTGTCTGGTCCTTCCCTCGAGTGGTATATAGGATTGGAACCAACTCAGATAAAGACATGGAAGCAGCTGGCTGAAGCATTTGTGGCTCACTATAAGTACAACAATGACTTGGCACCCAACCGGGTCCAATTGCAGGGGTTGTCTCAGAAGAAGGGCGAGAGCTTCAAAGAGTATGCGCAGAGATGGCGCGACATGGCTGCTAGAGTTCATCCTCCTTTGGAGGACAAGGAAATGAATGATATCTTCATAGGAACATTCACTGGCATGTTTTATGACAAGTTGTTTCATACCTCTTTGGGCAGTTTCTCAGACTTAATCCTGATGGGAGAGAAGATTGAAAGCAACATTAAACAGGGAAGATTCCAAGCTGAGGAATCCACTGCAGCAGGCAGTAACAGAAGGGCTTTCGGTGGGCGCCGTCAAGGTGATGCAAGCGCAGTGTTTGGGGGCCGAGGCCGAGGCCGGGGCAGAGGTCGAAACCAGTACAATCAGCCGCAGCAGGTGGCAAGTGTTACTATTCCATTTCAGCAACAACCAATACAACAACAACAACAACAACAGCCATGACAGGAGGCACATCCTGTCCAGCGCAGAACCCAGGGGGGCAAACCAAGGAGGGTGTTTGAAACGCCTCCTTCAACATATGCAGAATTGCTACAGACATTACTGGGTTTGAACTTGGTGGAAAAGAGAACTTTGGCGCCAATAACAGGCACTCCTCCGTACGGTTACGATGCAAGCAGGCATTGTGAATTCCACTCCGGGGCTCCTGGCCACGATGTAGAGGGTTGCCACGCGTTCAAGCATGTGGTGCAGGATCTATTGGATAGTAAGGCTATCAATTTTGGACAGGCAGGCCCGAACATAGTGCAAAAGCCCATGCCCAACCATGGGGCAAACGCCATTTTAACCGAGGAGAGTTTGAACTTGATTATGAATGTTGACGACCTAAAGACACCGTTGTGTGAGATAAAGAAAAGGTTATTGCAAGGAGGTGTGTATCCAGGTTGCGACGAGTATTGCTTAGAGTGTTGGACCCAAGTTGGGGGGTGTGCTGACTTAAAGAAGGGTATTCAGGCTTTAATAGAGGGAGGCACATTGCAATTCGACAGAACGGCAGTTGAAGAACCTGCAGAGGTATTAGCAGACAAGCAAAGTGATGTAGCTACTGTGACGATCCCCCGAAAAACAATAACTATAACGGCGCCGGCCAAGCGACCGCCGATCACCATCACCAAGGCAGGACCAATCCCGTATGAGAGCACTAAGGCAGTCCCCTGGACCTATGGGTTGGAAGTGTACTGTGATGGGGTGAAAATTGATGTTAATAAACAGCCAGTTGAGACTGTAGACAATGTCGTCGGTACCGGAGGGATGACAAGAAGCGGGAGAATCTTCATATCGCCTGAGGTAGAGGCTGAACGAATGGCGAAGGGAAAAGGAAAGATGAATGAGAATGTCCTGGTGCAGGGGAACGAAAAATAAACGTCATCGAAAGATGTGGAAGAGTTCATGCGCCTTATTCGTAAGAGTGATTATAAGATTGTTGAGCACCTTCAACAGACGCCGTCAAAGATATCCATACTATCGTTGCTATTGTGTTCTGAAGCTCACAGAAATGCATTGTTGAAAGTTCTGGATACGTCCTTCGTACCCCAAGATGTTTCCGTGAATCAGCTGGAGGGGGTGTTGGCGCATGTGAACGCAGGCCATAGCTTGGGGTTTACAGACTTTGATTTGACCCCGAAGGGGAGAGAGCATAACATGGCGTTGCACGTCTCAGTTGAATGTAGAGGATCAGTCATGTCTCATGTACTGGTAGATACCAGATCTTCCTTAAACGTGCTGCCCAAGAAAGCAATGATGAAACTGGACGTCAGGGGAATCATGTGTACGCCTAGTGACTTGGTGGTCAGGGCATTTGATGGTACACGAAGAACAGTCTTTGGATCCATAACGCTACCTCTACAGGTGGGGCCAGAGGTTTTCGCGACTGAATTTTATATTATGGATATCCAGCCAGCATACAGCTGCTTTCTCGGACGACCCTGGATCCATGGTGCTGGGGCAGTCACATCTACCTTGCATCAAAAGTTGAAATACATGGTAGGGGACAGTGTGGTCACAGTCTGTGGAGAAGAAGATATATTGGTTAGCCATCTATCATCATTCAAGTATGTAGAGGTCGACGACGAGATTCATGAAACACCCTGTCAAGCCTTTGAAGGGTTGCGCATCAAAGACAAAAGTCCCAGGCCAAGTAACGCGTCAGAGGTGGCCGTCTCGTCATATAAGGAAGCTCAAGCTCTAGTGGAGACTGGTGAGACAAAGGGCTGGGGCAAGGTGCTGGATATTCCCGTGAAGATGGACCGATTTGGGCTAGGATATCAACCGTCATCATCAACACCTGCTGCTGGGGCACCCCGTTTCAGAGGACCGATAACCATCACTGCTAGTGGAGTGTGTCACGAGGCCATCAACGCTGTTTCAGATTCCGAAGAAGGCGACAGCGACTGCGACATGGACGCCTGGATTCAGCCGAGCATGCCAGGACAAGGGTTATGCAATTGGTCTATTCAGGAGATTGTTCCTGTGACTCTCAAACAGTAATACTCTGTTTTCTTAATTGTTGGACAATCTGGTGTCTTACCCGGGGCATCATGATTTTGCTTAGGGTTGTGCTGTTATGTACATTGTGTGTTTAACCATTAAATAAAAGGCGTTTTTTCATGTACAAATATTGCGATCTCTGTTTTTCCTGTTTCGAGTTTTACAATAAAATGGCAACGTGGTTATTCGCTTTATACGCATTTTGAAGCATTTAACCATTCCTTTTGCAGGATAACATTTTCAGATGACATCATTGAACCGCCTATGACTCGTCTCGACTTTGAGCACCCGGTATTTCAGGCCGAAGAAGAGATTGTTGAAGATGGTGACGTTCCCGAAGAATTGTCTTGGTTGGTGAAGCAAGAAGAACGAGTCATTCTGCCTCATGAGGAGGTCATCGAAATTATTAACCTGGGGTCGGAAGGGGTTGAAAAGAACATCCGTATAGGAGCCGCGCTGCAGAGCGACGTCAAGCGAAGACTGGTTGAAATGCTCAGAGAGTATAGTGACGTGTTCGCTTGGTCGTATGAAGACATGCCTGGGCTTGATACAGATATGGTTGTGCACCGCCTGCCGTTAAAAGAAGAATGCCCGCCGGTCAAGCAGAAGCTTCGCAGAACTAGACCTGATATGACAGTGAAAATTAAGGAGGAGGTTCAAAAACAGTGGGATGCTGGTTTCCTAGCTGTGACAAAATATCCCTCATGGGTCGCTAATATTGTACCAGTGCCAAAGAAAGACGGTAAAGTGAGAATGTGCGTGGATTACCGAGATTTGAATAAAGCGAGCCCAAAAGATGATTTTCCGCTTCCTCACATCGATGTGCTAGTTGACAACACTGCCCAATTCTCCGTATTCTCCTTCATGGATGGCTTCTCGGGCTATAATCAGATGAAAATGGCGCCAGAGGACATGGAGAAGATTACCTTCATTACGCCTTGCGGAACATTTTGTTATAAAGTGATGCCCTTCGGATTGAAGAATGCTGGGGCAATGTATCAGCGTGCAATGACGACTCTTTTCCATGATATGATGCATAAGGAGATCGAAGTTTATGTCGATGATATGATCGCCAAATCCCAGACGGAGGAAGAGCATTTGGTGAATCTGCTGAAGTTGTTCAAAAGGCTTAGGAAGTTCAGGCTGAGACTGAACCCTAACAAGTGCACCTTCGGGGTGAGATCGGGTAAACTGCTGGGGTTTATCGTGAGCGAAAGAGGAATAGAGGTTGATCCTGCAAAAATAAAAGCCATACAAGAGATGCCGACGCCTAAAACAGAAAAAGAGGTGCGCGGGTTTTTAGGGAGGTTGAACTACATCGCCCGGTTCATATCTCACCTAACGGCTACGTGTGGACCATTATTCAAGCTGTTGAAAAAAGACCAAGTTGTAACGTGGAATGAAAATTTTCAAAAGGCGTTCGATAAAATAAAGCAGTATTTGCAGGAGCCTCCTATTTTGATACCCCAAGTGGCAGGGAGACCCTTGATTATGTATTTGACAGTTCTTGAGGGAAGTATGGGTTGTGTTCTCGGTCAACACGACGAGACAGGAAGAAAAGAGCATGCAATATATTACTTGAGTAAGAAGTTTACTGAATGTGAATCTCGATATTCAATGCTTGAAAAAACTTGTTGCGCGCTAGCCTAGGCCGCCAAGCGTTTGAGGCAATACATGCTGAATCATACAACCATGCTCATCTCGAAGATGGACCCTATCAAATATGTATTCGAAAAGCAGGCATTATCGGGGAGAATTGCCCGCTGGCAGATGGTTTTGACCGAATACGACATCCAATATGTCTCGCAGAAGGCTATAAAGGGGAGTGTATTGTCGGAATACTTAGCAGAGCAACCTATTGAGGATTACCAATCGATGAGGTTTGATTTTCCTGACGAGGATATCATGAACCTAAAGATGAAAGATTGTGAAGAGCCGTTGCCAGACGAAGGACCAGAAGTGGGTTCCAAATGAAAGTTGATTTTTCACGGAGCTGTAAATGCCTATGGTAGCGGGATAGGGGCAATCATCACTACTCCACACGGGTCGCACATCCTGTTTACTGCTCGATTGACCTTTCTGGTTACCAATAATGAAGCCGAATATGAAGCTTGTATCATGGGGCTTGAAGAAGCCATTGATTTACGAATCAAAAATCTGGATGTATACGGAGACTCAGCTCTGGTGGTGAATCAAATAAAAGGAGAATGGGAGACACGTCAGCCTAATTTGATACTGTATATGAATTACGCAAGGAGATTGTTGCCTTTCTTTGACAAGGTTGAATTGCATCATGTACCGCGAGCAGAGAACCAGATGGCTGACGCCTTGGCCACTTTGTCTTCCATGTACAAAGTCAACTTCTGGAATGAGGCTCCCAGAATTGTTATCTCTCGGCTTGACAAACCTGCCTTCGTATTTGCCATTGACGAAGCATCTGATGATAAACCATGGTATTTTGATATCCTTAATTTCCTGAAGAACAAAGAGTATCCGGCTGGGGCATCCAGTCACGATCAGAAAACTCTCAGGAGATTGGCGGGTAATTTCTATTTGAATCCGGACGGTGTCCTGTACAGAAGAAATCACGACTTGGTGCTACTACGTTGTGTGGACGAAAAAGAGGCGAAGCTGCTCATGGAGGAAATACATGAAGGTACCTTTGGTACGCATGCGGGTGGGCATGCTATGACGAGGAAGCTGCTGCGGGCAGGTTATTTTTGGCTAACTATGGAAACTGATTGTTTCAAGTTCGCGAGGAAGTGTCACAAGTGCCAAATCTATGCAGATAAGATCCATGTGCCTCCGAGTCCTCTGAATGTGATGTCGTCACCATGGCCATTCTCGATGTGGGGAATCGATATGATTGGAAAGATCGAGCCGACATCTTCTAACGGGCACCGGTTCATTCTAGTAGCAATCGATTACTTCACCAAGTGGGTGGAAGCGGCATCTTACGCAAACGTGACTAAGCAGGTGGTAGCCAGATTCATCAAGAGAGATATCATTTGCAGATATGGAATCCCCGAGCGGATAATTACTGACAACGGTTCAAACCTGAATAACAAGATGATGAAGGAGCTGTGTCAGAATTTTAAGATCGAGCATCACAACTCCTCCCCTTACCGACCCAAGATGAATGGCGCTGTTGAAGCGGCCAATAAGAATATAAAGAAGATTGTCCAGAAGATGGTGGTGACCTATAAGGACTGGCACGAGATGCTACCTTTCGCTTTGCACGGTTATCGTACGACGGTACGCACATCAACAGGGGCAACCCCATTCTCGTTGGTATATGGAATGGAAGCAGTGCTACCATTGGAGGTTGAGATTCCTTCACTGAGGGTATTACGAGATGTCCAACTAGACGAGGCAGAATGGGTGAAAGACAGGTTGAACCAGCTGAGTTTAATGGATGAGAAGAGGCTAGCTTCTCTAGCATACAGTCGTTTGTACCAGAGCCGAATGAAGAAAGCATATGATAAGAAGATACATCCTCGGAGCTTTCAGACGGGCGACCTTGTGCTGAAAAGGATTCTCCCGCCGCAGGCAGATCACAGGGGCAAGTGGACCCCCAACTACGAAGGGCCATATGTTGTCAGAAAAGTCTTTTCAGGAGGGGATTTATTGTTGTCCACCATGGACGGTGAAGACTTTATGTCGCCTGTGAATTCGGACGCAGTTAAAAAATACTTTGCTTGAAAGTGACCCGCTGGACAAAAAAGAGGGAGTCCAGGCAAAAATAGGGCATCCTGGCGAACCAAAACAGAATGAAAGGTTCGGGCAAAAGTTAGGGATTAAATTGAAAAAAATGTACACCCGCGAAGTTGAAAACCTACACTGGGCGGCTTCAGCAAAAAAGGGTATCCCGGTGAACTGAAAACCTGTACAGGGCGGTTCACGCAAAAGTTAGGGATTTGAAAAGCAAATGACTGCGGTCCGAATTTGATACTGCATTGAGCATTGGTGCGGGAGAATATACTTGAGGGGTCGATTATTAGATACAATCTCTTCGGAAGTGTGAATGCCGGGAAAAACATTAGAGTCGGGCGAGTCATAGGAGGATCAGCTCGTGGTGTTCGTTTGCATCCCGTTGCCGACATTTGTACAAATTTGGTTTGTCATTATATTTATGCTTCTTGTATATTAGTTGTGCGTAGCTTCCTCGTTTCAGGAGTTACATCCCGTGTACAAAACTCCGCCCATTCAGGGGCCCTATCAATAAAACATGTTATTCAGTATGTGATGCTGGTTCATTACTGTTTTGTGCATGATAAACGCCTAGGTTTAATGAAACTAGCAAGTGTATAACGTCGCTGGCCCTTGCCAATAATTGCTAAAACTTTGAGTTAACTGAAAATAATGTCACTAACGCTAACCTGAATAGATTTGGTTGCGTAGACTTGTCTTGTCTTGTTTGTGGTGTTGCAGGGTTCGTAGCCGTATGAAGTGGACGATCAAAAGATTGCAGTATGGACCAGAAGCTCGTAACGACAGACTCGATCCCCATGCAGGTCGCGCTTATGAGATGACAATGTCCCTTACTAAAGAAGGATCAAATTCCCCAGCTAGTCGTAGATTCTCCAAAGGACATTCTCCAGCAAAGTCAATTATCCTCAGCAGAGTTTGGCGATTTAAAGATTGTAGGCTATATTCAGACAGTGTGGTGTCCCTAGAAGGATTCCCCCATCTCAATCAGAGTGGTTTAGCCTCAGAAGATTAGTATTTCCAACTCGTGAGCTGTACCTAGACAGTTTACCCTTCCCCGCAGGGTCATTTACTCTCTCCCAGCGGATTCAATTGATTTTCCCCAAGAGAATCGTTTCGTCCCCGCAGAGTTCTCTTTCCAGCAAGTGTTTTCTTTCCTCCCAGTGGAACTCGAAGATTAAGACTCTCCCCGGCAGAGTTGGTTGTGTGTCCTGGAATTTATTTTGTCAGAATATCGTGTGATACCCATTCACTCCCCAGCAGAAGTCTAATCAGGATTGGCGAATTCAATTAACCCCCAGCGGAGTTGGCGTTGTCTTCAGCATTTATTTTGCTGAAGCGGTTTCTGTACCCCAGCAGTTCGAGTCTGCATTTGCATCGGCATATAGTGTCATACTTGCATCCACCAAATAAAAAAAAACGCGTAGCATTTCCATGTTGTTCGGAGCATTGCACCATTTTCAAACATACGCATTTTTGAAACATAAATCAGGTTGGTTAACCTTTTGCTTTCAGGTGGGTTTTCTTAGCAGGATTATGGAGTTCTAGCTTAGATCTATGACCAGACATTCGAGGTCTCGCCGTGAGACGTGTGATGATACGGTTCATCTTACTATTTTCCCCACAGAGTTATTAGGTTAAGTTTCTCTTTGTCCCCGAGCAGAGCTATTTGTTTAAATTTCTCTTGTTTTCCCCGACAGAGTTGCTTGTTGAAGTGTCTCTAGTCCGGCCAGCGGATTATTTTCTTCAAATTTGTTGTTACGTCAGCATCAAAGGGTTTCATGAATCAGAATTTCAGAGGTTGTCGCCGGTCATCAGAACAGGCGTCCGGTAGTTTGGTTTCCAAATATCCCCAGTAGAGTCCGCCTCAAAGTCGCTGTCACGTCAGTGCTAAAAGGTTTGTGGGTTGGGTCCAATGGAGTTAGTTACTATGGAGATAAGCAGAGTAACTGTATTCAGAGTATCTTCCCGTAGGAACAGACGGATGTATTTTCTTACTGGTTGACAGGAGTATTTCCCCGGAGTCGTCAAAATTTTATTGCCTATATTGATAGGAGTTCCTCGCGCTGACGAAATATGAGTCCTGACGTGGACAATTTATTCCTATATTGACGGGATCTCTTCGTGCTAGAGAAATGGGTGTCCTAACGGGGACAGATTTATTCCCTCGGGTTGACGAGATGTGCTAGTCCTAACGTGGACAGTTTCGATTTCTCAGTATTGATGGAATGTGAAGTCCTGACGTGGACAAGTTTATAGTTCTTCGTGTTGTCAAGATGCGCGAGTCCTGACGTGGACAAATTTATCTCTCTTCGTGTTGGCGAGGCGTGAGTCCTAACGTGGACGATTTATTCCTAACGTGGAAAGTTTATTCCTAACGTGGAAAGTTTATTCCTAACGTGGAAAGTTTATTCCTAACGTGGAAGGTTTATTCCTAGCGTGGAAAGTTTATTCCTAACGTGGACAAGTTATTCCTAACGTGGAAAGTTTATTCCTAACGTGGACGATTTATTCCTGACGTGGACAGTTCATTCCTATGTTGATAGGATCCCCTCGTGCTGATGAAATGTAGACGAGTCATCCCCCGCGAAGTTTCCAAGATGTTTCCGTGTTGACGGCCGGTGGAGTCCTGACGTGGACAAGTTTTAGTTGAGATTTCTTCGTGTTGACGAAACAGGCGTCCTAACATGGACAAAGTTCTATTCATGTGTTGTTGAGATGTGAGTCCTGACGTGGACAGATTAGTGTATTTGTGGTTTGACGAAATTTGGGTCCAGATGTGGACAAGGTTACTCCTGTGACAATAGAATCTCTATTCGTGTTGACGAATTTGTCTCTCTTCTTGTGTTGATAAGTTTAGTCCAGTTGTGGACAAAGGTGTTTTGCGAAAAGTGTTCGGTACCTGTGGCATTACATAGGTGGTTGAAGTTGAAATCCGAATTATCAGACGTCGGATCAGTTGTTGCCGTAACAACCAGATTCAGTTAGTGGATGTCGGTCCCCAAACAGTGGTGCAGTTTATTTCTGCGGTTGGCAAATTTCCGGGTTCTTAGTATTCAACCGTCTCGTACCTCGAATGTTCGAAGGTCATTCGCGCTTCACCCAATCGGGTCCAAGTCGCTTGAATAGGGGCAGCTGTTGCACCCTAAAATTTGCTCAACCTACTTCACTTGGTTTATGTTTCAGTTGCATTAGCATCTGCATATAAAGTCATGTACATAGTCTGATAATTTGCATAGCATAGCATAGCAAGTCATCCAACAAGGGACCAAGTACTATTCTCATCTCTATGAGCCTAGCAAAAGGTTCTTATTCAAATTCAAGCCTATCCAAATCATCAGAAAGAAATTGATATCTGAGAAGTTAGTGGATCAAGCAGTGGATCTGTCTCCTATCTTGAGTGTATTTGAAGATCATCAAAGAAGTTGTGAGCTGTGGATTGAGCATGGAGGATATATAGACATCATGGAGGACCTATAGGGCCATTTTGAAAGAGAGACAAGTCATTGATGTGATCAAAAGAGTTGCAGTTGAAGACAATCAACCAGGGTTTCATCTGGGTCAACCCTAGGTCAACCCTAGGTCAAAAGCTTGATTGAAGGGCATCAAGGTCTATTTGAGAGATGTGGGGTTCATCATTTGACATATAGATATGGATGTGGTGTTGTGCCAAGGAGAAATCAAGAGAAATCAAGAAGGAGAGAGGTTTCTAAATTAGGGTTTCTGTGTAAAATCCCCTTGTTTAGGTCAAACTTCCAAGCAAGATAATTCAAAATGCAAGCCTCAAATGGATCCTTGGCCAACATGAAGCTTGTAGAGGATCTCAAGACCTTTAATTTGATTTGTGGAAGATATCAAGTAGATTTATAGAACTCAAGTTATGGTTCTTACAAGTTACAGGTCATCTGAGGTATCTGAAATTCTGTCTGTGAAAGTTATTTGTCTCCCAAGCAACTTTTACCCCTCAAGGAACTTTCAAATGGATTTCTGGCCAACATGAAAGTTGTTCCTAATTGTCTTAGCTTTCTAGAAAGGTATGGTATGCCTTCATATTATTTGTGGAACTCTACTTATGACCTTGGCAAGCAAAGGGTATTTTGGTCATTTGAGAATTACAGGTCATTTCAAGCCTATGCCCAAAACGCATACAAGGAAGCTTCAAATGAAAAACTTCACAACATCAAACTTTCTCCAAATGACATTTTGAGTATAGAAAAGTGATCATGAAATTTTGGAAATGCTCATAGCTCAAGGTTCCAAATTTGGTCAATTAAAAGGTGAATTTAATGAATAAAAGTGACCTAAAAATGAGATTTTTCATAACATGGCCAAATGGGATGAAATTATAGGTCATTTTGATTGGAAAGAATGTTTTAAGAACATTGGCAAAAGTATATTTTTGAGTTTAGTTCAAAGTTTGGAAGTTATACTAGTTGGCTTACAAAAGAAGTAACATATCCAAATTCACAAGGGAATTATGCACAAGAGGTTTCTAGCAAGTTCTAGATGGTTCCATGAGCATCTATATATTGAGTAGAGTGGCCCCAATCATTGGTTGGTGATTCATTTTGGTTGAAACTCATAGTTACATCTCATTCTTCAATTTTGCAAATCCATTCCAATCTCTTCAATTCTTCATCAATCATTCTATTTCATGATCTAAATCCACTCAAGAATCATCCCTGAGTTCATTGCAATCAAGATTTGAAGAAGAAATCACAAGGATCGTGCTATACAAGTTCATCCTCCAAATTGCAAAAGGAATTGGTTATGGCAATCCAAAGCGTTTGAGCAAGAATTTCTGCATACAGAACCAAGAACCAAGTCTATTGATCAAGTCTCACGCATTGCAAGCTGTGAATCCAAGGATTTCTCCATTTGTTTTCAAGATTACACCAGGTTAGTTTTTCTATCGAATTGGTTAGAATTAGTTAGCATGATGTAGAATTCTTAGGTTAGAACTGTTAGGAATAGTTAGATGAATGATTCTTATGGATTTGAGAGCATTTCATGGAGTTCACCATTGGAGCACTAATTCTGATTTGACTTAGAACGCTTAGGTTAGGGTATGTTAATCTTAGCTAGATAGATTAGAATGATCAGCATAACATGTAGAACACATTAGTGTAAGAGTTAGCAAGAATCATCGAGGTTGATCTCAGTGTAAAGTGTTGGAACCAAGGTCTTCTACCTATCGGGTTTGGCTCTAGATTGAGTTTTAGAGAAAACTGAAACCATGGTTGTGTAGAGGAGAAGATGTAGGGCAGTTTTGGTTTTTGGATGAGAGCATTTGGTTGAGAGTTGAGCACGCACGAGTTTATAGAAGATAGCATGCGTGAAGCTGTGTCCATGGCATTAATGGTGGAAACCCTAGGTTATTTGGAGAAGATGAACTGGGAGGCGTTGGATCTAGAAGACTTGTTTGACTGAAACTCGCATCCAATGGCCAGGATTTGAAGTTGAGAAAGAGAGGGAAGACTGAAATGTGAAACGCACCATTTCACTTATGACTCAGACTGGGCTTAAGTTGCTAATGCTAATCACACCACCACTATCAAGGCCCAACGTGAATTGAACTAATATTTTTGCTTTCTGCACCGTTTTTGGTTTATTTCTTTTTGTGTTTTTTTTTCTGATTAGCTGGGCCCAGACGCGCCTTGCTATGCGCACCCCCATTCTGGGCCCATCATCCATTTTTCAATGCTTTTTCCTACTAACTGCACCCCTAACCATTTTAATTCATTTTTAATTTCTTTTATTTTTGTTAATTGTTTGAAAAATCATAACAAATTGAAAATTCCATATTTTTAAGTGGTTGTTTTTGCATCTTTTTTATATTTCTGTTAAGAAAATTGTCATATAATAGAATTAGCATTTTATTTTATTTTTGCATTTTTAGTATATTTTTCTTTTAAATAGGTTTTAAATAATGTTTAGTTTAATACTTGATCTTGTTGATTTTAGTTTAGCTAGATCCTTTTATATTTTGGACCCATTCTTTTTAGAGTACTTCACTTAGGACTTCAACTTCATATGAGATTTAATTCATGATTTTCGGACTAAATTTTAGATGGTTTGTTTAGGTGTGATTAGGAGTATCAAAACTAGGGTTTAGATATAACACAGGTGTGATAAATCATTTCTTTTAGGAGTTGTAGTTTGAATTTTGGGGTATGGGACTATAGGGGTTATGGGTAAATAATAGATCCCTTAGAAAAATGTTAGGCTTCCCATATTCTACTATTACTATTAGTATATTTCCTGTATTGGCTTGATTGTGTGGTGTGCCCTCTCTAGGGTTATTATTTGACTGTATGGGGTATTGGGCCTGCTTGGGGTTTGGTGTTTGAGCTTAAGACTTTGTTGATGAAGCCCATTGAAGATTAAGAGAATGAAGACCAATTCCCAGAGTTGATGAAGAAATTCTTGCTGGCAGCTGTTGAGGAGTGTAGGATCTAGGAGTTAGGCAGAGCCCTAGAGTAGAAAACTTGCTTCATAAACATGGAAGGTCTTGTTTGCCTCCATTCTTTCTCTATGATTCAAAGTCTCTTTTAAATACTCACCTCCTTCCTTTGGAAGGATTAGTGAATGTATTTAAAAGATACTACTTTTGAGAGAAAACTGTCGGTATCATGTTAAAAGATACTACTTTTGAGTGATTGTTGACTGCTGCTCATCTTGGAGAGTGAGACTTGAAGAAAAGCCACTGAAAGATTGAAGACAGAGACCTTGCTTGAAGGCTTGAAGATGAAGACTGATGCTTGCTTGAAGCTTGTAGATGGTTGAAGATGACTTGAAGACAGATGTTGATGAAGACTGCTTTTGCTGTTTATTTTTGCTGTTTATAATTTTTGATGTATTGTTTGAGTTTCCCTGACTGTATTGTTTGCCATTAACTTGTTAGGTTGAAAGCGAATTTTGTTCGCTTTTGCCTGTTGTTTTCTAGGTTCGAGGTTGAGTGGGACTCCCTTGCCTCGCTTGTATTGCTGCATCCATGCATTTTACTGCTTTATTGTATATATGTTGTTGTGTCTATTTCCGTCTATTCCCTTAGGATCTCTGTTTCTCTCTGTGCAAGAAAGGAACATGATAGACATTAGGTCTTAACCCATGCATGATAACATTAGGTTAGTTTGATTCCCTTTGCAACCCTAGGGTAGAGTTCTGTCTCTTCTCTCTCAAAAACAAACAGAAAAACACAATAAGATTTCAAACACAATAAAAGACACTTCTTCCGTAAAAGAATGTGAACTCATCAAAACGTCATTTTTTGTCCGCTTGGACTGTTAATCAGAAAAACCCTTTTTCAGAAGGAATAAAAACAATTAAGACAGACTTGTGTCGTACGTGGCCCGAACTACGTTTGCTCTGATCTTTCATGCTGTATGAAAGTACGTAGGCATAGGATGCGATATCCTAGCGAGCAACCTTCCCCTCCTTTCCCGTAGGTAGGCGAACTACGTTGACTCTGATTTCTCGTTCCATACGGGAATACGTAGGCATAAAGTGCGATACTTTGTCGAGTCCTTTTCCTTTCTTTTAACCCCAGACCTGTAGAGTAGATAGAATAACAATCCGTACCAGAAAACAAGCGTGGATCCCGTCGAGTACGACGGACGTGAGGGGTGCTAATACCTTCCCCTTGCGTAACCGACTCTCGAACCCAGGATTTGGTTGCGATGACCATTCCTTTCCCGTCTTCGTGGTAGGTTTACCTCGAGCGTTTCCTTTCCCTCTGTTGGGATAAATAACGCACGGTGGCGACTCTTCTGTTCAGCCGGCGCCGATTTTCGCAGTAGCGACAGTGATAATCCATGGAAAAGAAAATTAAAATATTAAAACATGACAAAAAACCAAAAGTAGCAAAAAAGTTGTCCTTCTCAGGGATCGAACTCAGGAAAGCATGGGTGATAGGTTCATGAGCGCACGGGTTGCAACCACTGGGGTGGCGATACATCCAGTGTATCAAGCCACCCCAAAAATATATGAACCTCAAAGGCATGATTTCTTGGCCAAAACCAAAGGAAAGTCAAGGAAACATGTCAAAACGGATTGATTTCAAACCTAATCAAAACCAAACCAAATTTAACAAAATTTGGGTCCATTTCACTCGAATTTTAATAAGGATTCTAATGTTTCTAATAGTTTTCTCAAATATGAACACATGATGAAATTCGAATGCAATTGCAAGAGGAGGGTTTGAAATGCTTTTACAAAGCTGGAGTTCAAATCAAACATGTTTGAAACAAAATAACAACCTGCACACACCCTAAATGCCACATACAAGAGGTTCAAACAAAAGTGAGGCTCAAACTCAAACTAAATAAAAATGTGATACATGAGTTGCAAAGGTTACATGAGTTGTAATTGCAAACTTCTAAACCCTTTGTGACAACATCAAATAGGCAAGCAATCAGGATTCAACAATACACATAGCAAGCACATGGATTCTAAGTATCAATACATTATGAACCTTACACACATGTCACTAAAGAAAATCAACTGCAGTTTCAACACAACTTAGTTTTCTTTGAAGCTATGACCAAGAGATTTGATAAAACTTCAAAACAGCTTGGTCAGAAACCAACACATCACTCAATCATTAAATATTATGCATACAAATTTCAAACAACAATACACCACTTAAACATGCTTTCTCAAAAGCAAACACATGCACACAAAGTTTCTAACTCAAGGCCAAGTTGGTTCAAATAGAAACCAAACACACCTGTACTCTTGGAATGTCTAGCAGTTCAAAACATTTCAAACAAGCAATAATTATACATACAATGCAGAGGTCTCACTCATAAGCTAAAACCTATAACTAAACCTAACATAAGTATCAAATTTGAATCTAAACAGAAACAACAATATACCTCACAAAGAGAGTGACATACATAAAATCAAATGTGTACTTCACATGATAGTTACAAATAAGCAATTACAATCACAAGCACATAACATAATGATTCTAGGTAATCGTAACTAATGCATATCAAAAAGAAAGAGCAAGGTCAGAGGTCACCTACCTCTTGTAGACTTCTAATGTAGACAAGCTGTCTAGTTGAGAATGTTTTAAGTAGATGATCCCTCCTTGATGCAAACTCAGAATATCTCTTCCTCCAGTTGATTTCTTGCAAGATGAAGTTGCTTCCTTTGGAAGCAACAAGTGACCCTTGATGACAGATTCCACAAATGATGTTGCAGTTGTTTTTTGAGAGTTTGGACATTTGATACCACTTATATTCAAGATGTCCAAGATGTTAAGAGACCTAGAACTGACCTAGGTATTGAATGTTGCTGTTTTATGCAGGAAAGTCAATGTTCATGGTATGAGAAGTTGACCTTTTGAGTTATGGTGTTTTTGGCTGATTTAGTGGTTGGAACACCTTCCAAACATGGTTTATTGATTCTGTGGATGGTTTATGGAGTGTCTAAAAGATTGGAAGTGGTTCTGGTATGTAACTTGAACAAGACATATTTTTAGGATTTCTTGGATGACTTACTTGACTTTCAAGAAAGAGCAAGGCAAGATTGATTGCTTGTTTCTTTTAGAATCGAGGGTATGCCCTAGTGTGTATTATGCATAGAGAAGGCCTCTATTTATAGGCAAGGAAAGGGCTTGGCCAGACTTGGCATTTGGCTTGCAAGTTGTCTCTTTGGAGGGAAAATCTTGTAAAAATCAAATTGTGATGTCTTCTGCAGATCTTGCTTGCTTCTAATGCACTCTAGCCTCAAGACCAATTGTATTTGAGCTGTTAGGAAGTGGACATAGATATTGAAAAGTCCAATCTTAGTTTATGCCAAACCACGGTTGGAAATCAACTGAATAGTTGGCAAGTTAGTTTATGCTAAACTTGGACATTGTGCATTTCAAGTGTTGGGACCCAACTTGCCCCCTTAAGAACTCCTAGCTCACAAATGCTATGGAGGAGTTCTTGTACTTTTTGGAAAGCCCTCATCATGATCTATAAATTCAATATTTTAGGAATTTTCAAATTCCAAGTGGAACTAGGTCAAAAACACCCTTGAAGTTGGCTGAAAACATGACTTATAAAGTGCTAAAAATGTGAAATTTCACTAAGTGTTTTCCCCTCTTGTAATGATTTTGATCATAAGTCCAAATATATTCATTTTTTGAACATAGGCTATAGATTCATTTTTTGAACATTACTCAGCCTTTCACATCAAGCTCTGAGAGCTTGTTTTAGGCTATAGAATGATTTCTTTAATTTATAGAACGTGTTCTGGAAATCATTCATTTTCAAAAACAGGAGGTTGATGAACACATACTTCTTCTTCAATTAAACCATTTAAAAATTATTTTTAATATTCATCTGATTTAGATAGATGTTATTCTGAGCAACAAAGGAAATTAACAAGAGTATGCATTCTAACCTTGCCACAGAAACATATGTTTTTGTGTAGTCAAAACCTTCTTGCTGACTAGCTTTGAAGATATGGGGAAGGATCTTGTTCTTGTGAGAGGAGCCAGTACCAACATCTGAAGTAGGATCTTCTGAATTTCTCTTCTAATCTTATCTCATATCCTTTGGTTATGTTATGCAGTATCTTCATGATTTAGAGCATCTAACTTCCATCAGGCTTCATTTGAATGCTGAGCTAGCTCGTACAGAGTTATTTCAACCAGAGTTGACAGTACATTTACTTCTGAAAAGAATGGCAACTGACTTATTCATTATGAACAACACCAGTGACTTAAATCCATTTTAAAACAGATTGAATGACTTCTGTCATTGTATCTTTCTGAACAACTTGACTTCAGAATCCAATCATTATGAACTTCTGAGAAAGAATGTCTGATAACATCTGACCAATTACAATTTGTTCAACTGGGATAAATTCTCAAGTTAACAGAACTTAATTGTCCATGCTACTTCTAATAAACTCTCAGAGTTCATCTTACATCATATCCATGATGAGTTAGTGAGATTCTTTACACGAAACATCTACAGATTTCTTTAAAGCTTCTCAAGAACAACAACATTCTGATGCCTTGAATTAGAAGGATCATTGCTTCATAATATGAACTATCTCTGTGAAGGAAAATTGCGATCTAAACGCAGCGGAAAATAAAATTTTCCTTTAGTGATCCTTACGAATGAGCATGGTCAGTGATAGAATCGTTACCTCTTTGTGGCGATTCAGATCTTTGATGCAGCGATCACAAGCGTTGATGAAGTGCAACGCCTCTACTCAGTCCACACGAACAGCTTCCGGTCACAGTGCTAGCTGCTTACGAACGGAATTATTTGAGTGAGAAAAGAGAATCAAAAACGAAATTGCATCAAGTGAAAGCTTCATCACAAGGGTTCCTTTTATAGACTCTCCTGTGGGCTGCGGGCTAAAAACCCAATTCACATGATCCATAATAATATTATATATTATTATAATAACTATTATTATAATAAATATATTTATTTTATTATTATTTTATAACCATTATAAAATAACAATAATTATTATTATATTATCCGAATTTCTATTTTTCACTTAAGTGCACCGTACCTTACGGTGTTCCTTTGATTTCTCTATCTCTCATCAAACTGTCCTTATGTGTGTGACCCTGTAGGATTTCGTAACGTTTGGTAATTATATTAAATTATATATTTAACATAATAAACAGTAAGCGGTATCTAGCAACACATCACTGCTACCCAAGTCACGAAAATGTCATGTGATCTGACAAAACCTTTTTCGTGATAATATATGTTTGTACAATTACCCTTTTGCCCCTATGTCTATATTGAACACAAGGCATACACTGTGTCATCCTTGTCCAGTTCAATATTGGGCCCTTAGACATTTCTCCTGTTATGCAGGATTGGCAAATTCCATCTAGGACACTCATGTCCCTCAGCATGCTTCGTGGAGTGCCCATCAACTGTCTTTATGATCATCCAGTTACGGATAATGTTTGATCAGCAATAAAGCACCCGACTCTACATCTAGGGTCCATAGTGGTTTCAGGTCGAAGGGTGGTAATACACCATTATCACCATGAGAATAACTTATGACACTTTGCATAACATACTATGTAGTATTCTCATAGCGGGTCAATCCGGTATAAATATTACTCCTAATATTTATACCTATGTCAAGACTTGATAACTCTTTATCCATGATCCATGAGATGTGTGATCATCAGTCTATCTTCATAATAGTCTCAATGCTTTTAATGTTATCCCACTTTGCAATAAAGCTTGACTACGGATATTTTAAGAATAATGTCTTTATGTTTAATGGGATCTCATGATTAAGTCACACTTAACATTTCATTAAACAAACTAACTATTCTAGGGACTTTATTATTCTGAAAGACAAACATAATAAAGAAATGCCTTTTATTATTAAACGAATAATCTGATACAAGTACCAAAAAGTATTGGCCTCTAGGGCTTACACCAACAATCTCCCACTAGCACTAGAGCCAATTAGGCATACCCTTAATACCCATAGATCTAGTATGACCATCATGCTTCTGTTGCGCAAGAGGCTTTGTTAATGGGTCAGCGATATTGTCAAGTGTAGGTACTCTGCATATCTTCACATCTCCCTGATCGATTATCTCTCGAATGAGGTGATAACGCCTAAGTATGTGTTTGGATCGTTGGTGAGATCTAGGCTCCTTAGCTTGTGCGATAGCACCATTGTTATCACAATATAAACCAATGGGATCCACAATGCTAGGGACTATGCCAAGTTCACTAATGAACTTCTTGATCCAAACAGCTTCCTTTGCTGCATTTGAGGCAGCAATATACTCGGCCTCAGTTGTAGAATCAGCAACTGTTTCTTGCTTTGAACTTTTCCAGCTCACAGCGCCACCATTGAGACAGAACACATAACCAGATTGTGATCTAAAATCATCCTTATCTGTCTGGAAGCTAGCATCAGTGTAACCAATTACATCAAGCTCTTCCTGACCTCCATATATCAAGAATGAATCCTTAGTCCTTCTCAAGTACTTAAGAATATTCTTGACAGCTACCCAGTGAGCATCACCGGGATCAGATTGGTACCTACTCGTTGCACTTAATGCATACGAGACATCTGGTCGAGTACATAACATGGCATACATGATAGATCCTATTGCAGATGCATATGGAATCTTATTCATGCGATCCCTTTCTTCCTTAGTTGAAGGGGATTGTGTTTTTGATAAACACAGACCATGTTGCATAGGTATGAATCCTTTCTTGGAATCATGCATATTAAAGCGTCTCAACACTTTATCTATGTATGTACTCTGACTTAGGCCAAGCAGTTTTTGTGATCTATCTCTATAGATCCTAATTCCTAATATATAGGCTGCTTCACCTAGGTCTTTCATAGAAAAACAATTCCCTAACCAAGTCTTCACTTGTTGCAAGGCAGGGACATCGTTTCCAATGAGTAATATGTCATCTACATATAATACCAGAAACACGATCATGCTCCCACTAACCTTCTTGTAGACACAAGGTTCATCTTCATTTTTGATGAATCCATATTGTTTTACGGTTTCATCAAAACGAAGATTCCAGCTTCTGGAAGCTTGCTTCAATCCATAGATTGATCGCTGTAACTTGCATATCTTTTGGGCATCTTGTGGTATGTCAAATCCTTCAGGTTGTGTCATGTACACATCCTCAAGAAGATTCCCATTAAGGAAAGCAGTTTTGACATCCATCTGCCATATTTCATAATCATGATATGCAGCGATGGCAAGTAAAATCCGAACAGATTTAAGCATTGCAACTGGTGAAAAGGTTTCATCATAGTCAACCCCATGAATTTGTTTATAGCCTTTTGCAACCAGTCTTGCTTTATAGGTATGTACCTTACCATCCATGTCAGTCTTCTTCTTGAAGACCCACTTGCATCCTATAGGGTTAACTCCTATAGGAGGTTCTACCAAGGTCCAAACCTGGTTTGTGTACATGGAATCCATTTCAGATTTCATGGCTTCTAGCCACTTCTCAGACTCAGGACCAGTTATGGCCTCTTTGTAGGTCACAGGCTCATCTTGATCCATGAGTAATACATCACCCTGATCACTTATGAGATATCCATATCTCTCAGGTTGGTGACGTATCCTGCTTGACCTACGCTGGTCTTGTTCTACTTGAGCAGGTTGCTCTTCCACAACTACTTGTGTTTCCCGCTCTAGTTCCTCCATAGGTGTTTCAATGTTTTGTGATTCTTGAATTTCTTCAAGCTCTATTTTCCTCCCACTGTTTCCTTTGGAAATAAAATCCCTTTCCAGAAAGACTCCAGTTCGAGCGACAAACACTTTGCCCTCAGAAGGATTGTAGAAGTAATATCCTCTTGTTTCTTTAGGATACCCCACAAATAAGCATTTGTCAGATTTGGGCTCAAGCTTGGTTGAAATTTGTCGTTTGACGTAAACTTCGCAACCCCAAATCTTCATGTAAGACATATGTGGTTTCTTACCACTCCATATCTCATATGGTGTCTTATCAACCTTTTTGGATGGAACACGGTTAAGTGTGTAAGCTGCTGTTAATAATGCATGTCCCCAAAAGGAGTTTGGAAGATCGACGTGACTCATCATGGATCGGACCATGTCTAACAAGGTTCGATTTCTTCTCTCAGATACACCATTCCATTGTGGTGTTCCAGGAGGAGTAAGTTGGGATAGAATCCCATACTCTTTTAGATGGTCATCAAATTCTAGGCTTAAATATTCACCGCCTCGATCTGATCGAAGAACTTTAATATTCTTACCTAATTGGTTTTGTACTTCATTCTTGAATTCCTTGAACTTTTCAAAGGACTCAGATTTGTGTTTCATTAAATACACATATCCGTATCTACTGAAGTCATCAGTAAAAGTGATGAAGTACTGAAAACCTCCTCTGGCTGGTATGTTCAGTGGTCCACATACATCAGTATGTATGAGTGCCAAAAGATCATTAGCCCTTTCACCTTTTCCTGTGAATTGGGACTTTGTCATCTTTCCAATTAAACAAGATCTGCATGTCTCACATGATTCATAATCAAAAGAGTCCAAGAGTCCATCTTTATGGAGTTTGGAAATGCGTTTCTCATTTATGTGGCCTAATCGACAGTGCCAAAGGTAAGTTGGATTCAACTCATTAGGTTTCAACCTTTTAGTATTAATGTTATAAATTGGCATTTCAAGATCAAGGACATATAGTCCATTATTCATTTTTGCAGTAGCATAGAATATATCATTCAAATAAATGGAGCAACAATTGTTCCTTATTGTCGCTACTGCGAAAATCGGCGCCGGCTGAACAGAAGAGTCACCACCGTGCGTTATTTATCCCACGGGAGGGAAAGGGAACGCTCAGAGTAAACCTCGCAAAGACGGGAAAGGTGTGGTCATCGCAACCAAAACCTGGATTCGGGAGTCGGTTACGCAAGGGGAAGGTATTAGCACCCCTCACGTCCGTCGTACTCGACGGGATCCACGCTTGTTTTCGGGTATGGATTGTTATTCTATCTAAACTATAGGTCAAGGGTGAAAAAGAAAAGAGAATGAAAATAAAAATGACTCGGCAAAGTATCGCACTTTATGCCTACGTATTCTCGACTGGAACGAGAAATCAGAGTCAACGTAGTTCTCCTACCTACGGGAAAGGAGGGGAAGGTTGCTCGCTAGGATATCGCATCCTATGCCTACGTACTTCCACACGGCATGGAAGATCAGAGCAAACGTAGTTCGGGCCACGTACGACACCAGCTTGTCTTGATTGATTTTATTCCTTCTGAAAAAGGTTTTTCTTGATTAACAGTCCCGGCGGACAAAAATGACGTTTTGATGAGTTCACATTCTTTTACGAAAGAAGTGTCTTTTATTGTGTTTGAAATCTTTATGTGTTTTTCTGTTTGTTTTGAGAAAGAAAGAGACAGAATTCTAACCTACGGTTGCGAAGGGAAACAAACTATCCTAATGTTATCATGCATGGGTTAAGACCTAGTGTCTATCATGCTCCTCTCTTGCACAGAGAGAAACAGAGATCCTACGGGATAGGCGGAAACAGAAACAATAACAGATATATACAGTAAAACAGTAAAATGCATGGATGCAACAGCACAAGCGAGGCAAGGGAGTCCCACTCAACCTCGAACCTAGAAAACAATAGGCGAAAGTGAACAGGCTTCACTTTCACCCCAACAGGGTAAACAGCAAACAATACAATTCAGAAAACCAATCAATACATCAGCAAAGGAAATACAACAGCAAAAGAAACAGCATCAGCAGCTCTGAATCACCATCTGGCTTCCAGTAATCTCCAATCAGCTACAGGCTTCAACAAGCATCAATCTCCATCTTCTAGGCCTTCAGGCAAGGGCTTTGATCATCTATCTTCCATCTGCAATGGCTTTTCTTCATGCTCAAACCTCCAGGATGAGGGATCAATCACAAGAGTGAAGAGAATGAATGTTAGACAGTTGATTACCTACCAAGGGTGGTTCATCAACTGTTAACATTAATCAGAAAGTCTCCTCTCAAAAGTTCTATCTTTCAAATGTACTCACTGATCCTTCCAAAGGAAGGAGGTGGATATTTGAAAGAGACTTTGAATCATAGAGAAGGGATGGATGCAGACAAGGCATTCCATGTTTGAGAAACAAACTTTCTAACCTAGAGCTCTGCCTAGCTCCTAAACCCTAGTCTCCTCAGCAGCTGCTAGCAAGAACCTCCTCCTCAACTCTGGCAGTTGATCTTCAATCTTTGGATCTCCAATGGTTTTCATCTCCTCAAGTCTTCAGCTCTCCCAAGGTCCCCAGACAAACCCAACACCCAAACAAACAAGCAATAATCCCCAGAGGGCACACCACACCAGACAATCAGATACACAGACAGTATTAATAGCAGTAGGGGAATCCTAACTTCTTCTAAGGGATCTAATAACTACCCATAGCCCTTATAGTCCCATAACTAATCTATTCAAACCCTAAGTCCTAAGGGAAATGAAATCAAACTTCCTAAGTCATCACCTAAAAACCCTAATTTGTTCATGATGTTCAAACCTATTTTAATCATCTAAAATTAATTCCTAAAAATGGGAACTAAAATGAATCTACAAGTTGAATGTCTAATCTAAACAACATAAAAAGAATGAACAAAAAATATGAAAGCATGTAATAGAACAAAAATTATTAAAATCATGCATGAAATGAATCTATTTAAAATGACATTTATTTAGAAAATATGAAAAAAATATGAAATAAAAATGAAAATGCAATTTTATTTAATGAGAATTTCCTACACATCCTAAAGAAAATGATGTAAAAAGAATGACTTGAAAATGATTTTTTATGTATTTATTATGAATTAATGAAAATGCATAAAAAATTAAGAGAAGTAAAAAACAAAATGCAAGAAATAAATGGGAGAGGGGTGTATTTAGTAGGCGCGCTTAGTTCAATTCAGGATGGGCCACACAGACAGGGGTGTGAATAGAAAGTCACTAAGCCCAGAACCAAGTCAGCATTGAAGAAAATAACAAAAACAAGCTGGGGGTGAAAATAGAAAAGGAAACACGTTCAAACTGGTTTGGGCTTGGTATCTGGGGGTGGGAATAATAACATAATCTGAGGCCCGCCCGTTTCAATTAATGAAACGGTGCGTTTTGGCCAACTCACTTCCCTCCAAAAATCAGATTAAACGAGAGCCCTAGGATCACTCTCTAAGTCAAAGGTCCAACACGCATTGAACGCTCCAGATTTTATCTTCCTCCTTGGTTCAAATGAGTTAGGGTTTCCCTCTCCCATGGCAGCCATGCACGAGCAACATTCAAGCTCTCAGTTCTCCATTTCCAGTCCATGAAACGCCACGCCATAAACATGAAAAACATTCTACATCTCTCCCTCTACAATCCTGTGGCATTAGTTTGCTTTGAAACTCCTCTCATCAACAAACCCGTGCGCAACAAACTCTGGTTACCATGAAATTACTCTGAGATGCATCACAACAATTCTCAATCAAACTTACACTAACCTAATCTATACATAAGGGTCATCATTCTGATCTATCAAGCTAAGCTTAGGATGCATTCTACTACAAGTTTCAAACCCTAACAGTTTCTACCACCTGCTAACAATGGTCTCTATTCAGCCTCAAATTCATCCTAATTACTCTACTAACCACCTAGATCATATCTAAACTAACAACAACATGCTAAACCAACTAGATCAAGCTGTGTGAATGAAAACACACTTGGTGCAAAAGCTTGAAAACAGCTATGGAGGATTGAGGATCTGAGGCTTCCAAGGCTTGGATCTTGATCAATTAACTCAGGGATTGATTCTGTATGCAATACTTTGATGATTCCTGGCTTGAATTGTGCTGTCCACTTGAAATTGCAGTTTTGATGTTCTTGAAGAAAGTGCACGAAAATGGATTCTAACCACCTTGTTCTTGATTGAATTCTACTCTATGATGATGAATCAATAGAATGAAGTTGATTTTGATGATAATTGGTGAAGATTTTGAGAGATTGAAGTGAAATTGCCAAGAGAAAGAATGAGAAAGTTTGTGAAATTCTTGGTGAAAATGAAGCCAACCCTTGATCAATCCTCATTTCATGAATATATAGACCTCATATGAACATTCTAGATCCATCTTACACATTCCCTTGCTTTCCAACTTTGATCCATTTTGGTCATGTTTCTTCAATTACAAGTAACCAAAGATAACTTTCTTTTTTCCTTCTAAACTCAAAAAAGTGTTTGAACCATTGTTCTTAGAATTGCTTTTCCATTCAAAATCATATATTGGAAGTCTCCATTTGGACTCATAAATCTCCCAAACCATTTTTCACTTTGAATTTCTTTGAATTATAAGCCATTTTAGTTCAACTTTTGACCAATTATGCAACTTCATGTTATGAGCTTCTCCAATAATTTGTGACCTTCTTTCTAGACTTAAAATCCCATTTGGAGCAAGTTTGATGTTGTAAGTTTTTCCATTTGAGGCCTCCTTGTATGAGTTTTGGACATAGGTTAAAATGACCTGTAATTCACAAATGCCCAAAATACCCTTTGCTTGCCAAGACCATAAGTTGAGTTCCACACATCATATGAAGGCATGCCATACCATTCTAGAAAGCTAAGACAATGAGGAACAATTCTTGTGTTGACCAAGAATTCATTTGAAATCTCCTTGAGGGGCAAAACTAGCTTGGAAGTCAAGTCACTTTCACAGACAAAAATTCAGATACCTCAGATGACCTGTAACTTGCAAGGACCATAACTTGAGTTCTATAAATCTCCTTGATGTCTTCCACCACTCAAATTAAAGGTCTTGAGATCCTCTACAAGTTTCATGTTGGCCAAGAAGCCATTTGAAGTTATCATTGTGACTTATCTTGCTTGGAAATTTGACCTAAACTAGGGGATTTTACAGAGAAACCCTAATTTAGAAACTCCTCTTCTCCTTGATTTCTCTTGAATTCTCCTTGTCATATCTCCATATCCTTCTTTATATGTCCAATGATGAACCCCACATCTCTCCAATAGACTTGAATACCCCTTAAATCAGTCAATTGACCTAGGGTTGACCTAGGGTTGACCCAGATGAAACCCTAGTTGACTGTCTTCAGTTATAGCTCTTGTGCTCTCATTAATGACTTGTCTCCTTCTCCAAATGACTTTCTAAGTCTCTCATAATGTCTAGATACTCTCCATGCCTCCACTTCACAGCTCACAACCCTCTTGCTGACCCTCAGATACCCTCAGCTAGGAGATGGACTCAAGGCTTGATCTGCTGAACTCTTTGCTTTCAAATTCTTTCCTGATGACTTGAATGAGGTGGAATTGGGATAATAACCTCTTGATAGGCCTCTGGAGATGAGAATAATGATTGGTCCCCTGTTGAATGACTTGCTATGCTCATGCTATGCAGATGGTTAGTCTATGTACATGACTCTATATGCAAATGCTAATGATAATGAAACATAAACCAAGTGAATAAGGTTGGGCAAATTTTAGGGTGCAACAGCTGCCCCTATTCAAGCGACTTGGACCCGATTGGGTGAAGAGCCCGGAGCCTTCAGACATTCGCGGTACGAGACGGTTGAATACTAGTGAAACCAGAAATTTGCCAACCGCAGAAATAAACTGCGCTCCTGCTTGAGGAATGACATTCATCAGCTGAATCTGACTGCTACAGCAACCCACTGATCTCGCGCGACCGTGCTGGGGATTATCTTCATCGTTCTGAAAGTGATTCTGTCATAACATATTGCTTGCTTGTCCACGTTAGGACTCTGCCTGTCATCAATACGAAAAAATCTCAACTAAAACCTGTCCACGTTAGGACTCCATTCACTGTTAACCCAGAAAATCTCGGCAACTCCGCTGGGGATACTTCGTCTGCATTTCCGTAAACTGAATCGTCCACGTTAGGAATAAAACTCTTCCACGTTAGGAGCAACACCTGTCCACGTTAGGAATCATCTCTTCTATATCTGTCCACGCCAGGACTAACCCTTTCATCTTTCCACGTCAGGAAGCAATCTTCTTTCCACATAAGGAGAACTATACCAATCTGTCCACGTAAGGATTCCAATACCACTTGACATGTCCGCGTCAGGACTCCAATCCTTCCGCGTAAGGAATACGACTTTGGTTCTGAACCTGTCCACGTCAGGACTCCACTTTTCTTGAATCTGTCCACGTCAGGACTAAACTCTTCCACGTTAGGAATCCATTTCGATATGTCCGCGTAAGGACTACATCTTTCCGCGTAAGGAATACCAACTTTTTTTTTTTTTTTTTTTTTTTTTTTTTTTTTCACGTAAGGAATAAATTCGTCTTTCCACGTAAGGAAACCATCTTCTTTCCACGTAAGGAAACATTGCCTTTCCACGTAAGGAGAACATCGTCCACGTTAGGACCCACCTTTCCACGTCAGGAACACCATCTTAATCTGTCCACG
Organism: Lathyrus sativus; assembly: GCA_963859935.3. NCBI lineage: Eukaryota > Viridiplantae > Streptophyta > Magnoliopsida > Fabales > Fabaceae > Lathyrus > Lathyrus sativus. The sequence goes on from OZ012739.1 coordinate 273,564,365, forward strand.
TAAGGACTCCAATCCTTTCCGCGTTAGGAATGCTGTCATTTCCTCGTAAGGAATCCTCTTCTGATACGTCCGCGTAAGGACTACATCGTCCACGTTAGGACCCACTTCTCCACGTTAGGAATAATAATTTCTTTGATTTGTCCACGTCAGGACTCGGGCGTCTTCGACCCGCTGAGGAAATAAGACTTGTCCACGTAAGGACTCACACACTGGTCTGATCTGTCCGCGTCAGGACACCACGCTTCGCTAACACGAAAAAAGATAACTGCTGAGAGTAACTGGTCCGCGTCAGGACACCCACACAAGGAGTAACCACCTTTTGTCAACGTCATGACTTCCCATTCCACTAATTTCGAGAAACCGAATCTGCCCACGATAGGACTAACACAATTCACCAATCCAGGGAAATAAACCTGTCCACGTTAGGACGCCCACTTCTGAAGAAATCCTGTCAATATGGGAATAAATTGTCCGCGTCAGGACTTAGTTCTTCAATGATTCTCACCCACAAACTCCTTAGCACTGACGTAACAGCGACTTTGAGATGAACCCTACTGGGGATGTCTGGAACCCAAGCTATCGAACGCCTGCTTTGATAACCAGTGGTGGCCTCTGAAATTCTGACTCATGGAACCCGTTGATGACAAACAAACTCTGCTTGGGGATAAGGAGACACTTATCCTGGCAACTCTGGTGGGGAAAATAAGAGACATTTACATAAATGACTCTGTTAGAGACAAAGAGAATCTCATCATGCTGACTCTGTGGGGGAATACCGCCGAAACTGACATTAGATGTCCCATACCGAGATCTTGACTGTTTAGTAATTCATTTGAGCAAGAGCTCTCTCCACCTGAACTATTAGAGTACAGAACTGCTTCAGCAAAATAAATGCTGGAAGGATAATGCCGACTCCGCCGGGATAGCCAGATGCTACAGAATTATTCCCGCAAAATAAATGCTGGAAGGGTGAAGTCGACCCTGCTGGGAAATTGGGAACTCAAACCACACACCTTGTTGAGGTAACCCCCTGCTGGGGACCATAACTTCGCTGGGGAATAGCGGATGTGCATAGTTCGATCGGACTTTCTGCTGGAACGTGAACTGATATCACCAGTATCTCTGACAAAATAAATGACCGGACCCAACGTCAACTCTGCTTGGGAGATTCACCATCTTCGAGTTCCACTGGAAGGAATGAAAACACTTGCAAAGAGAATTCCGCTGGAGATGGGATGATTCTCTTGGGAACAATTAACTGACTCCGCTGGGGGAGAGTGCATGACCCTGCGGGGAAAGATGAACCTGTCTGAATACAGCCTCATGATCTTGGAATCGCCAAACTCTGCTGAGGACGAATAACTTTTCTGGAGCACGTCCTTTGGACAAGCTACGGCTAGCTGGGGGATTCTATCCTTCTTCAGGAAGAACACGCATGGCCTGCGTGAAGATCGAGTCTTTCGTTATCGCGATCTTTTGATCATCCTCCTCGTAGGGTTATGAAACCTGCAACAACACAAGCAAGACACGACAAGCCTATGCAATCAAATCAATTCGGGTTAGTGACGTTACACTCAGTTAATTCAAAGCTTTAGCAATTGTTGGCAAGGGCCAGTGATGTTATACTCATGCTAGCTTCAATAAACTTAGGCGTTTTATCATGCACAAAACAGTAAAGAACAGGCATCAAGTACTGAATAACACATTTTCATTGATTGGGCCCCTGAATGGGCGGAGTTTTTGTACACGGGATGTAACTCCTGAAAAGAGGAAGCTACGCAAAGCAAATACATAAGTATGCACAAGAAACAAGAATATTTTGACAAATTAAATTTTGTACACATGTCGGCAACGGAATGCAGATGAACACCACGAACTGATCCTCCCATGACTCGCCCGACTCTAATGCATTCCTGGTATCCCCACTTCTGAAGAGGTTGTATCCGATAACTGACTCCTCAAATGTATTCTCCCGCATTGATGCTCATTGCAATATCAAATTCGGACCGCAGTCATTTGCTTTTCAAATCCCTAACTTTTGCGTGAACCGCCCTTTACGGGTTTTCAGTTCACCGGGATACCCCTTTTTGCCGAAGCCGCCTAGTGTAGGTTTTCAACTTCGCGGGTGTACATTTTTTCAATTTTATCCCTAACTTTTGCCCGAACCTTTCATTCTGTTTTTGGTTCGCCAGGATGCCCCATTTTTGCCTGGACTCTCTTTTTTTGTCCAGCAGGTCTATTTCAAGCAAAGTATTTTTTAACTGCGTCCGAATTCACAGGTGACGCAAAGTCTTCTCCGTCCATGGTGGACAACAATAAAGCTCCTCCTGAAAAGACTTTACTGACAACGTACGACCCTTCGTAGTTGGGGGTCCACTTGCCCCTGTGATCTGCTTGCGGCGGGAGAATCCTTTTCAGCACAAGGTCGCCCGTCTGAAAGCTTCGCGGAAGTATCTTCTTGTCGTACGCTTTCTTCATTCGTCTTTGGTACAAACGACCGTATGCCAGAGAAGCTAGCCTCTTCTCATCCATCAAACTCAGTTGGTTCAATCTATTCGTTACCCATTCTGCCTCGTCCAGCTGAACGTCTCGCAACACCCTCAGAGAAGGGATCTCAACCTCTAATGGTAGTACCGCTTCCATTCCGTATACCAACGAGAACGGAGTTGCCCCGGTTGATGTGCGTACCGTCGTACGATAACCGTGCAAAGCAAAAGGTAGCATTTCATGCCAATCCTTATAAGTCACCACCATTTTCTGGACGATCTTCTTGATATTTTTATTGGCCGCTTCGACAGTGCCATTCATCTTGGGTCGGTAAGGGGAGGAGTTGTGATGTTCGATCTTGAAATTCTGACAGAGCTCCTTCATCATTTTGTTGTTCAGATTAGAACCATTATCCGTGATTATCCGCTCGGGAATCCCATATCGGCAAATGATATCTCTCTTGATGAACCTAGCCACCACTTGCTTCGTTACATTTGCATAAGACGCCGCTTCCACCCATTTGGTGAAATAACCGATTGCTACTAGGATGAACCGATGCCCATTAGAAGCCGTCGGCTCGATCTTTCCAATCATATCGATTCCCCACATCGAGAATGGCCATGGAGATGACATCACATTTAGAGGACTCGGAGGCACGTGTATCTTGTCAGCATAGATTTGGCACTTGTGGCACTTTCTTGCAAACTTGAAACAATCAGTTTCCATCGTCAGCCAAAAGTAACCTGCCCTCAGCAGCTTTCTCGTCATAGCATGTCCACCAGCATGCGTACCAAATGCACCTTCGTGAATTTCCTCCATGAGAAGCTTTGCCTCTTTTTCGTCTACACAACGCAACAACACCAAATCGTGGTTTCTTCTGTATAAGGCGCCATCCGGGTTCAAATAGAAATTACCCGCTAATCTCCTGAGAGTCTTCTGATCTTGACTGGATGCCCCAGCCGGATACTCTTTATTCTTCAGGAAATTAAGGATATCAAAATACCACGGTTTGTCATCGGATGCTTCATCAATAGCAAATACATAAGCTGGCCTGTCCAACCGAGAGATAGTGATTTGGGGAGCTTCGTTCCAGAAGTTGACCTTGTACATGGAAGACAAGGTGGCAAGGGCGTCAGCCATTTGATTTTCTGCCCGTGGCACGTGATGCAATTCAACTTTGTCGAAGAAAGGCAACAATCTCCTTGCATAATTCATGTAATGTATCAAATTGGGCTGCCGTGTCTCCCATTCCCCTTTGATCTGATTCACTACCAGAGCTGAGTCTCCGTATACGTCTAAATGTTTGATTCGCAAATCAATGGCTTCTTCAAGCCCCATTATACAAGCTTCGTATTCGGCCTCATTGTTGGTAACGGCAAAGGTCAATCGGGCAGTAAACGGGATGTGCGACCCGTGTGGCGTAGTGATAATTGCCCCTATTCCGCTACCGTAAGCATTCACAGCTCCGTCAAAAATCATCTGCCATTTGGACCCCAACTCTGGTCCCTCGTCTGGTAACGGCTCTTCGCAATCTTTCATCTTGAGGTACATGATATCCTCGTCAGGAAAATCAAATCTCATCGATTGGTATTCTTCAATAGGCTGCTCCGCCAGATACTCAGACAGCACACTCCCCTTTATAGCCTTTTGCGAGACGTATTGAATATCATATTCAGTCAAGACCATCTGCCAACGGGCAATTCTACCTGACAACGCCTGCTTTTCGAATATATATTTGATTGGATCCATCTTCGAGATGAGCATGGTTGTATGATTCAGCATGTACTGCCTCAAACGCTTGGCGGCCCAGGCTAGCGCGCAACAAGTTTTCTCCAGCATTGAGTATCGAGACTCACAGTCTGTAAATTTCTTACTCAAGTAATAGATTGCATGCTCTTTTCTCCCCGTCTCGTCGTGTTGACCGAGAACACAACCCATGCTTCCCTCAAGAACCGTCAAATACATTATCAAGGGTCTACCTGCCACCGGGGGTATCAAAATAGGAGGCTCCTGCAGATACTTCTTTATTTTATCGAACGCCTTTTGACAATTTTCGTTCCACGTTACAGCTTGATCTTTCTTCAACAGTTTGAATAATGGTTCACACGTGGCCGTTAGGTGAGATATGAACCGGGCAATGTAGTTCCATCTCCCTAAAAACCCGCGCACCTCTTTCTCTGTTTTAGGCGTCGGCATTTCTTGAATCGCTTTTATTTTAGCAGGATCGACCTCTATTCCTCTTTCGCTTACGATAAACCCCAGCAGTTTACCCGATCTCACCCCGAAGGTGCATTTATTAGGGTTCAGCCTCAGCCTGAACTTCCTAAGTCTTTTAAACAACTTCAACAGATTCACCAGATGCTCTTCCTCCGTCTGGGATTTGGCAATCATATCGTCAACATAAACTTCGATCTCTTTATGCATCATGTCATGAAAAAGAGTCGTCATCGCACGCTGATATGTTGCCCCAGCATTTTTCAAACCAAAGGGCATCACTTTGTAGCAAAATGTTCCCCACGGCGTTATGAAAGTAGTCTTCTCCATATCCTCTGGCGCCATTTTAATTTGATTATAGCCTGAAAAGCCATCCATGAAGGAGAATACAGAGTATTGAGCGGTATTATCAACTAACACGTCAATGTGAGGAAGTGGAAAATCGTCTTTTGGGCTTGCTTTATTCAAATCTCTATAATCCACGCACATTCGAACCTTGCCATCTTTCTTTGGCACTGGTACGATGTTGGCAACCCATGAGGGATACTTCGTCACAGCCAGGAAACCAGCGTCCCACTGTTTCTGAACCTCCTCTTTGATCTTCATTGCCATATCTGGTCGTGTTCTGCGAAGCTTTTGTTTGACTGGCGGGCAATCTTCTTTCAGTGGCAGGCGATGCACAACCATATCTGTATCGAGCCCTGGCATATCTTGATACGACCAAGCGAATACATCACTATACTCTTGGAGCATTTCAACCAGTCTTCGCTTGATATCACTCTGCAGCGCGGCTCCGATACGAATATTCTTCTCAACCCCTTCTGACCCCAAGTTGATAATTTCGATGACCTCGTCGTGAGGCAGAATGGCTCTTTCCTCTTGCTTCACTAACCAAGACAGTTCTTCAGGAACGTCGCTATCTTCGACAACCTCTTCTTCGGTCTGGAATACCGGGTGATCGAAGTCGGGACGAGTCATAGGTGGTTCAAGGATGTCATCTGAAAATGTTATCCTGCAAAAAGAATGGTTAAGTGCTTCAAAATGCGTATAAAAGCGAATAACCACATTGCCATTTTATTGAAAAATACAAAACAGGAAAGACAGGGATTACGGTATTTGCACATGAAAAAACGCCATTTATTTAATGATTAACGCGTAATGTTTATAACAACACAGCCCTAAGCAAATCCTGATGCCCCGGGCAAGACATCAGATTATTCAACAATTAATAAAGCAAAGCATTACTGTTTAAAAGTCACAGGAACAAGCTCCTGAATAGACCAGTTGCACAGTCCTTGTCCTGGCGTGCTTGGCTGAATCCAGGCATCCATATCACAGTCGCTGTCTCCTTCATCAGACTCTGAAGCAGCATTGACAGTTTCATGACATACTCCACTGGCAGAGATGGTGATTGACTTTCTGAAATGGGGGGCCCCCACGGAAGGAGTTGATGACGACGGTCGGTACCCCAGTCCAAACCGGTCCATTTTCACAGGAATGTCCAGCACTTTGCCCCAGCCCTTGGCTTCTCCTGCTTCCACTAGCGCTTGAGCTTCTTTATACGATGAAACAGCTATCTCTGGCACTTTGCTCGGCCCGGGACCTTTGTCCTTGATGCGCAAACCTTCGAATGCCTGGCATGGTGTCTCGTGGATTTCCCCGTCGACTTCCACATATTTAAACGAAGACAGATGGCTGACCAGGATGTCTTCTTCTCCGCACACGGTGACTACGCTGTCTCCGACCATATATTTTAACTTCTGATGCAGGGTAGACGTGACTGCCCCTGCCCCATGAATCCAGGGTCTTCCCAGCAAGCAGCTGTACGCAGGCTGTATATCCATGATATAAAACTCAGTTGCAAACACTTCCGGCCCCACTTGCAGAGGCAAGGTAATCGATCCGAAGACTGTTCTCCGCGTGCCGTCAAACGCTCTGACTACCAAATCACTGGGTGTACACAAAATTCCTCGAACATCCAGCTTCATCATCGCCTTCTTGGGCAGCACATTCAAAGATGATCCGGTGTCAACCAATACGTGCGACATTACCGATCCTCTACACTCAACAGATACGTGTAATGCCATATTATGATCTCTCCCCTTCGGAGTCAAGTCGAAATCGGTAAAGCCCAGACTGTGGCCTGCATTCACATGTGCCAATACTCCTTCTAGCTGGTTCACGGAGACATCCTGGGGTACAAAAGAGGTGTCCAGGACTTTCAGCAAAGCGTTTCGGTGAGCTTCCGAACACAACAGCAATGACAAGATAGATATTTTGGACGGTGTCTGCTGCAGATGCTCCACAATCTTATAATCACTTTTCCGAATCAAGCGCATGAATTCTTCTACATCCTTAGATGCTGCTTCTTTTTCATTTGCTTGTACCGGAACATTCTCAACCGCTTTCCCTTTACCTTTCGCTAGCCTTTCAGCCTCCACTTCAGGAGATATAAAGATCCTGCCGCTCCTCGTCATGCCTCCTGAGCCCACAACATTATCCACAATCTCCGCTGACTGCTTGTTAACATCAATCTTTATCCCGTCGCAATACACCTCTAGCCCATATGACCATGGGACTGCTTTCGTGTTCTCATACGGGATTGGCCCGGCCTTAGTTATGGTAATCGGTGGTCGCTGAGCTGGTGCTGCAATAGTGATCGTCTTCCGAGGAATCGTCACCGTGGCCACATCACTCCGATTATCCACTACTGCCCCTGCAGGCTCATCTGTTGCCGCTCGATCAAACTGCAATATACCTTCATCAATTAAGGCCTGAATGCCTTTCTTCAAATCCTCGCACCCCCCAGCTAGGGCCCAACAATCTAAACAGTACTCGTTACAACCCGGGTAAACACCTCCTTGTAACAGTCGGCTTTTTATCTCGCTCAGCGGCGTCTTTAAATCCTCAACACTCATAATAAGATTCAGCCCTTCCTCAGTCAGCACGGCGTTGGCCCCATGATTAGGCATGGGTTTCTGGACTATATTCGGACCTGCCGTTCCGAAGTTGATAGTCTTGTTGTCCAAAAGATCCTGCACAACGTGCTTAAAAGCATGGCAACCTTCTATATCGTGGCCCGGGGCCCCAGAATGAAACTCACAGTGCCTGCTTGCATCGTAGCCGAACGGGGGAGCTCCCGTTATCGGCGCCAGAGTTCTTTTCTCTACCAGATTCAATCCCAACAATGTCTGCAACAAATCGGCATAGGTTGAGGGAGGCTTCTCAAACACTCTTCTCGGCTTATTACCTTGGAATCTTCGCTGAGCCTGCTGTGCCCCCTGCTGAGGCTGCTGCTGCTGTGGCATTGGTTGCTGCTGAACCGGTTGTTGTTGCTGGATTGGTTGTGGCTGATAGGGAATAGTAACACTCGACACCTGCTGCGGCTGACGATATTGACCTCTTCCCCTGCCTCGGCCTCGGCCTCGGCCTCCAAATACCGCGCTTGCCTCGCCCTGACGGCGCCCACCATAAGCTTTCCTATTACTGCCGGATGCAGTTGATTCCTCGACTTGGAACTTTCCTTGCTTAATATTACGTTCAATCTTTTCCCCCATCAGAATCAGGTCTGAAAAACTGGCCAGAGACGTATGAAACAGCATATCATGAAACAGCCCTGTGAATGTGCCGACAAACATGTCATTCATTTCTTTATCTTCCACAGGAGGACGGACCCTGGCAGCCATATCGTGCCACCTTTGCGCGTACTCTTTAAAACTCTCCCCCTTCTTCTGCGACAGCCCGGCCAACTGGACCCGATTGGGCGCCAGGTCGCTGTTATATTTGTAATGGGCTACAAATGCCTCCGCCAATTGCTTCCATGTCTTGATATCAGTTGGCTCCAACCCCATGTACCACTCTAGGGAAGGGCCCGACAGACTATCTTGAAAGAAATGCATTAGCATTCTTTCATCAGTGGAGTATGCAGACATCTTTCTGTAATAAGCTCGCACATGCACTTTCGGACATGTGTCTCCTTTGTACTTGTCGAACGCAGGCGCTTTGAATTTAATTGGCACCCTCAAGCCAGGTACCAAGCCCATGGTTGCCATGTCCAATCCCACAGCACTCTGGTTCAGGACTCCCTTCATCTGCTCTTCCAGCATTCTAATCTTTTGAGAATCATCCATCGGCCCTTCAAAACCTCCTCCGGAGAAGGCGTCATCCTGCTGATCCTCTTGCCACAGACCGTTTCCAGCTCCGTACCCATCATATGCATTATTACGTCCAGCTCTGATCTGATTCATTCCCGGACCTCGGCCTCTGTTGCCGTACCCTTGAACACCTCCAGCCGGACCATAAGCCATAAATCCAGTACCGTTTCCGTTTCCAAAGCCTCCGTAACCCTGATTGACCATACCATAACCATCTTGCCCAAAGCCTTGAGCATTAAAGCCATACTTGCCAGTGTTGTCAAATCCCTGATCGTTGAATCCGAACCCAGTATTGACAAAGCCGTTGCCTCCTAGATTATCTCCCATATTGACATCACCCAGCCCAACATTGTGGACAGCAGTCTCATTCCCCACTCCGACGTTACCATTCACAGCAGCGGTAGCGTTGTTGACATTAGCGGCAGGTATATTGACCACGGGCGGAGCCACTGGCGTGGGAGTGCCGTCTCCATGAGCAGTATCAACCCGGACAGACTGATGATCGTCATTACCATGACCAGCGTTGCGAGCCAACAGAGGCTGGACCATGGCCTGCAAGTTCTCCTGCCCTTTTGCTATAGCTTCCATGGTCTGCATGAAGAGGGCGAGCTTCTCGCGCACATCCTGCATCTCGTTCTGGATTTGGTCCATGATTTTCCGACAGTTGGAGCGTGTAGAATAGCGGTGCGGATGTTGATCTGGAATCCTGTTAAGTACCTGGTACAGAGTAGGAAATAAGACACCATTCAAAGATTACCTGTCATGCAATATGAATATGAATGCAATGCAATGTGTCTGTGCATTAGGGAAGTTCATTCCCCCAGTTCTAGTGCGAAGGTGCCGATGCAGTGACAATGCTGACAATAGGAATATCGGAGCTGAATCATAGAAAGCCTCATATATTGCAGAGAGAATCAATAAGCCCAGGGTACAAAATCACTGAGAGTACAAAGAAGGCATGACCTCAACCAACAATCCTGGTGATGGTCAGCACTATGCAAATAAAGCATACAAGTTACTACATGAAATGATCAAATCCTCCCAAAAGTCTGGTACTCCTCTATCAGCTTCTTGGTCTCCGGATGGCTTGGTCGATCAAGCAGCCCTTCAACAAGCTGGTTTCTCCTCTTAAGGACACGGCGTACATCTTCAGCAGTTTCTTCCCATGTTGCTTCTCCGAAGCAATCTTCTAGCTTTCGCTTCTGAGACACTGCTTCATCTCTGGATTTGATTGCCTTGTTCAGTGCATGCTGGACACTATACCGGGTCATCACTTCCTCCTCACACTTCTTGATGCTAGACTTCAACTTCTCTTCGAGGTCGGAAATTTGCTGCTTCAACTTATCTTCCCTCTTCTTATTGTTGGTGAGTGTAGCATTCCAAGTCTTATTGCAAGAAGAGATCTCTCGGTGAGCGATGTCAAGCGCTTTCTTCTTGGATTCAAGCATGTCATGGGAGCTTCTGAACTCTTGCCCCAGACGTTCGCGCTTTTTCTTTTCCTCAGTCAACTCATCCCCTAATCTGTTCATTAGCTCAATCTGTTGTTGGAAAGCATACACGGCCTTGTTTTTCTCACTGCGTACCTGGGCTAACTCTTGCTCTAACCCTTCGTTGATCTTCATCAAGGCTTCTTTTTCTCTCACAATTTGCTCGTAGGCTTCCCGAGAAACAGTAGTTGGCTCCGCTACCGGAATAGGAACAAGAATTGGTGCATCCGGAAACGGCATCCTCAACTGACTGGCTCTCTCCTGAATCCAAACTCTATAAGGTGCATAGGCCTGACAATCATTCTTTCCTAACAACGGCTTCCCCCTTCGGATAATACGCGTCCAGGCATGTTGCAGCTTGGCTAGTAACTCCCCCTTCACGTCTCCGGTGAAGTACAGAGATTCCTGTACTTCCTCCTCCTTTGGCGGGTTCTTCAGCGCATATCCGAACTGACGAACGAACAGAGATGGGTTGTAGTTGATACACCCTTTCCTTCCAATCAACGGGACGTTAGAGTACCCCAAACAACTGAAGATAAGTTCAGATCCCAGTAGGTCTCTGTCAAACCATCTAATGTCTTCGGAAGATAGCCTCATCAGGCGTTCAGACCAGCTAGCAGTGGTTGCACTTTCCACAAAGGACCCCTTCATTGGCAGATGACTTTTGAACCACATATTCAATAGAGGAGCACAGCAGTAAACAACTTTTCTCCTTCGGTTTTCGTTCTTGTAGTGCAATGAGTGGTAGAAGTCTCCGATCAACGTTGGCACTGGATTGCCGACAGCGAATAGATGGAAAGCATCCAGGTCTACGAAGTTGGGTAAGTTAGGGAACAGCACAATCCCATAAATGCATAAAGCCAAAATAGCATTGAAAACCACCCAGCATCCGTTCTTGGCATACTCCTGAGCTTTGCCAACCAAGAAATCAAGAGAGAAACCTGATACCCCAAGCCAAGAAGTCAATAATAGTTCTGCAGCGTCCATGTGTAAGGCTTTGGCTAAGTCCTCCAACTTGGGCTCAGCAGCAGAGTGAATAAAGGGAACCTTGTTCTGCACGGGAAGCTCAGTAAACTCCACATACTCCTCAATGGTAGGTCCTAGAATGAAGTCAGCAAAAGTAAAGCATCTCAATGCGGGGTCATAGAACTGCATCAAGGTGTATAGCCCGTTCATCTCATCAGCAGTGGGCTTACAGACTAATCTCAGTAATCTCCCATGACTCATTCTAAAGCTTCTTCTAACCTCCTCATCAGCGAGAGATATCAGACCAAGCAAAGAAGTAATATCAAGTGAAGGCAGCTTGTACGCAACTGTTTTCCTCAAACTAGCCATAGTCAATACTCAGAAGTCTGGGCACTAGAACCGGGGAATATGCAAATGCACCTGCAGCACAGACACACGTTAGTGAAATGCAAGTGGTAATGGATATGCAGACAATGCAATGCAAGTAACATGCAACAGGGACCAAAGCTGTAGCTGCATAGCCTGAACCCAATCAAGAAAGGTCTCAGATAGACCATCCAGAAGTCCTCAAACCCTGGTCTCAGATAGACCTAAAACGAAGCTTCAACAATGGTCTCTGACAGACCTCAAACCATAACTCCAACTGGTCTCTGACAGACCTCAAGACTCTCAACTGGTCTCTGACAGACCTCCTAACTCTCCATAAATACCCAGGATCTCTGATCAAGAAATAACCGGTATCTGAAGGTCTAGTTACCTGCATAACCCCAAACCCTCTCACAGGTGGATGTCCTAGTAACTGACAAAGGTACGGCATCCTATGCGGTCGTCGGCGTCACAGACTTTCAGGGTTGATGATACGATTCCCAGAAGGAGTGGCATCATCAAATCCTGAAGAGGCCTCACTTAGCCAACTTCCAAATGATCGGTTCCCGGAGTCGACAATTCAGCTGACCAACAACCCCTTCGACCCAAAGGGTAGAAAAAGAAGCCAACCAGAAGAACCTCGTCCGAGTGTAGATTTCATGAGACACTAATGCAAGCAAAGCCGGCACGCGCCCACTACTTTCTACTCTAATTCTAGGTGCACTCAAGCCCAGGTCCGGCTTCTCACTCAATATCAGAACACCCGTCACACCCCAATACAGCAATAATAAACAATATATATAATGCTGAAAATAAAGGTCAGAAATATAAATCCATACAAAATCCTCGACGGGAAAACAAGCGTTAGGATTGACTCTCTTAAGGGACGTTGGATCCCAAATGCATAAGAACCATCGCAGTCCTTAGCAGCCAGGGGACGTTGGATCCCCAGCAGAGTCGCCAGCTGTCGCTACTGCGAAAATCGGCGCCGGCTGAACAGAAGAGTCGCCACCGTGCGTTATTTATCCCACGGGAGGGAAAGGGAACGCTCAGAGTAAACCTCGCAAAGACGGGAAAGGTGTGGTCATCGCAACCAAAACCTGGATTCGGGAGTCGGTTACGCAAGGGGAAGGTATTAGCACCCCTCACGTCCGTCGTACTCGACGGGATCCACGCTTGTTTTCGGGTATGGATTGTTATTCTATCTAAACTATAGGTCAAGGGTGAAAAAGAAAAGAGAATGAAAATAAAAATGACTCGGCAAAGTATCGCACTTTATGCCTACGTATTCTCGACTGGAACGAGAAATCAGAGTCAACGTAGTTCGCCTACCTACGGGAAAGGAGGGGAAGGTTGCTCGCTAGGATATCGCATCCTATGCCTACGTACTTCCACACGGCATGGAAGATCAGAGCAAACGTAGTTCGGGCCACGTACAACACCAGCTTGTCTTGATTGATTTTATTCCTTCTGAAAAAGGTTTTTCTTGATTAACAGTCCCGGCGGACAAAAATGACGTTTTGATGAGTTCACATTCTTTTACGAAAGAAGTGTCTTTTATTGTGTTTGAAATCTTTATGTGTTTTTCTGTTTGTTTTGAGAAAGAAAGAGACAGAATTCTAACCTACGGTTGCGAAGGGAAACAAACTATCCTAATGTTATCATGCATGGGTTAAGACCTAGTGTCTATCATGCTCCTCTCTTGCACAGAGAGAAACAGAGATCCTACGGGATAGGCGGAAACAGAAACAATAACAGATATATACAGTAAAACAGTAAAATGCATGGATGCAACAGCACAAGCGAGGCAAGGGAGTCCCACTCAACCTCGAACCTAGAAAACAATAGGCGAAAGTGAACAGGCTTCACTTTCAACCCAACAGGGTAAACAGCAAACAATACAATTCAGAAAACCAATCAATACATCAGCAAAGGAAATACAACAGCAAAAGAAACAGCATCAGCAGCTCTGAATCACCATCTGGCTTCCAGTAATCTCCAATCAGCTACAGGCTTCAACAAGCATCAATCTCCATCTTCATGGCCTTCAGGCAAGGGCTTTGATCATCTATCTTCCATCTGCAATGGCTTTTCTTCATGCTCAAACCTCCAGGATGAGGGATCAATCACAAGAGTGAAGAGAATGAATGTTAGACAGTTGATTACCTACCAAGGGTGGTTCATCAACTGTTAACATTAATCAGAAAGTCTCCTCTCAAAAGTTCTATCTTTCAAATGTACTCACTGATCCTTCCAAAGGAAGGAGGTGGATATTTGAAAGAGACTTTGAATCATAGAGAAGGGATGGATGCAGACAAGGCATTCCATGTTTGAGAAACAAACTTTCTAACCTAGAGCTCTGCCTAGCTCCTAAACCCTAGTCTCCTCAGCAGCTGCTAGCAAGAACCTCCTCCTCAACTCTGGCAGTTGATCTTCAATCTTTGGATCTCCAATGGTTTTCATCTCCTCAAGTCTTCAGCTCTCCCAAGGTCCCCAGACAAACCCAACACCCAAACAAACAAGCAATAATCCCCAGAGGGCACACCACACCAGACAATCAGATACACAGACAGTATTAATAGCAGTAGGGGAATCCTAACTTCTTCTAAGGGATCTAATAACTACCCATAGCCCTTATAGTCCCATAACTAATCTATTCAAACCCTAAGTCCTAAGGGAAATGAAATCAAACTTCCTAAGTCATCACCTAAAAACCCTAATTTGTTCATGATGTTCAAACCTATTTTAATCATCTAAAATTAATTCCTAAAAATGGGAACTAAAATGAATCTACAAGTTGAATGTCTAATCTAAACAACATAAAAAGAATGAACAAAAAATATGAAAGCATGTAATAGAACAAAAATTATTAAAATCATGCATGAAATGAATCTATTTAAAATGACATTTATTTAGAAAATATGAAAAAAATATGAAATAAAAATGAAAATGCAATTTTATTTAATGAGAATTTCCTACACATCTTAAAGAAAATGATGTAAAAAGAATGACTTGAAAATGATTTTTTATGTATTTATTATGAATTAATGAAAATGCATAAAAAATTAAGAGAAGTAAAAAACAAAATGCAAGAAATAAATGGGAGAGGGGTGTATTTAGTAGGCGCGCTTAGTTCAATTCAGGATGGGCCACACAGACAGGGGTGTGAATAGAAAGTCACTAAGCCCAGAACCAAGTCAGCATTGAAGAAAATAACAAAAACAAGCTGGGGGTGAAAATAGAAAAGGAAACACGTTCAAACTGGTTTGGGCTTGGTATCTGGGGGTGGGAATAATAACATAATCTGAGGCCCGCCCGTTTCAATTAATGAAACGGTGCGTTTTGGCCAACTCACTTCCCTCCAAAAATCAGATTAAACGAGAGCCCTAGGATCACTCTCTAAGTCAAAGGTCCAACACGCATTGAACGCTCCAGATTTTATCTTCCTCCTTGGTTCAAATGAGTTAGGGTTTCCCTCTCCCATGGCAGCCATGCACGAGCAACATTCAAGCTCTCAGTTCTCCATTTCCAGTCCATGAAACGCCACGCCATAAACATGAAAAACATTCTACATCTCTCCCTCTACAATCTTGTGGCATTAGTTTGCTTTGAAACTCCTCTCATCAACAAACCCGTGCGCAACAAACTCTGGTTACCATGAAATTACTCTGAGATGCATCACAACAATTCTCAATCAAACTTACACTAACCTAATCTATACATAATGGTCATCATTCTGATCTATCAAGCTAAGCTTAGGATGCATTCTACTACAAGTTTCAAACCCTAACAGTTTCTACCACCTGCTAACAATGGTCTCTATTCAGCCTCAAATTCATCCTAATTACTCTACTAACCACCTAGATCATATCTAAACTAACAACAACATGCTAAACCAACTAGATCAAGCTGTGTGAATGAAAACACACCTGGTGCAAAAGCTTGAAAACAGCTATGGAGGATTGAGGATCTGAGGCTTCCAAGGCTTGGATCTTGATCAATTAACTCAGGGATTGATTCTGTATGCAATACTTTGATGATTCCTGGCTTGAATTGTGCTGTCCACTTGAAATTGCAGTTTTGATGTTCTTGAAGAAAGTGCACGAAAATGGATTCTAACCACCTTGTTCTTGATTGAATTCTACTCTATGATGATGAATCAATAGAATGAAGTTGATTTTGATGATAATTGGTGAAGATTTTGAGAGATTGAAGTGAAATTGCCAAGAGAAAGAATGAGAAAGTTTGTGAAATTCTTGGTGAAAATGAAGCCAACCCTTGATCAATCCTCATTTCATGAATATATAGACCTCATATGAACATTCTAGATCCATCTTACACATTCCCTTGCTTTCCAACTTTGATCCATTTTGGTCATGTTTCTTCAATTACAAGTAACCAAAGATAACTTTCTTTTTTCCTTCTAAACTCAAAAAAGTGTTTGAACCATTGTTCTTAGAATTGCTTTTCCATTCAAAATCATATATTGGAAGTCTCCATTTGGACTCATAAATCTCCCAAACCATTTTTCACTTTGAATTTCTTTGAATTATAAGCCATTTTAGTTCAACTTTTGACCAATTATGCAACTTCATGTTATGAGCTTCTCCAATAATTTGTGACCTTCTTTCTAGACTTAAAATCCCATTTGGAGCAAGTTTGATGTTGTAAGTTTTTCCATTTGAGGCCTCCTTGTATGAGTTTTGGACATAGGTTAAAATGACCTGTAATTCACAAATGCCCAAAATACCCTTTGCTTGCCAAGACCATAAGTTGAGTTCCACACATCATATGAAGGCATGCCATACCATTCTAGAAAGCTAAGACAATGAGGAACAATTCTTGTGTTGACCAAGAATTCATTTGAAATCTCCTTGAGGGGCAAAACTAGCTTGGAAGTCAAGTCACTTTCACAGACAAAAATTCAGATACCTCAGATGACCTGTAACTTGCAAGGACCATAACTTGAGTTCTATAAATCTCCTTGATGTCTTCCACCACTCAAATTAAAGGTCTTGAGATCCTCTACAAGTTTCATGTTGGCCAAGAAGCCATTTGAATTTAGCATTTTGACTTATCTTGCTTGGAAATTTGACCTAAACTAGGGGATTTTACAGAGAAACCCTAATTTAGAAACTCCTCTTCTCCTTGATTTCTCTTGAATTCTCCTTGTCATATCTCCATATCCTTCTTTATATGTCCAATGATGAACCCCACATCTCTCCAATAGACTTGAATACCCCTTAAATCAGTCAATTGACCTAGGGTTGACCTAGGGTTGACCCAGATGAAACCCTAGTTGACTGTCTTCAGTTATAGCTCTTGTGCTCTCATCAATGACTTGTCTCCTTCTCCAAATGACTTTCTAAGTCTCTCATAATGTCTAGATACTCTCCATGCCTCCACTTCACAGCTCACAACCCTCTTGCTGACCCTCAGATACCCTCAGCTAGGAGATGGACTCAAGGCTTGATCTGCTGAACTCTTTGCTTTCAAATTCTTTCCTGATGACTTGAATGAGGTGGAATTGGGATAATAACCTCTTGATAGGCCTCTGGAGATGAGAATAATGATTGGTCCCCTGTTGAATAACTTGCTATGCTCATGCTATGCAGATGGTTAGTCTGTGTACATGACTCTATATGCAAATGCTAATGATAATGAAACATAAACCAAGTGAATAAGGTTGGGCAAATTTTAGGGTGCAACACTTATTATGAATGAAAAACCAAACTTGTCCAAACAAGAAACGGAAATAATATTCCTGCTAATTGCAGGTACATAATAACAGTTCTCTAACTGAATTATTAAACCACTAGGTAAAGTTAAAACATAAGTTCCTACAGCTAAAGCAGCAACCTTTGCTCCATTGCCAACTCGTAGGTCAACTTCACCTTTTGCCAAATCTCTACTCCTTTTTAGCCCCTGCACATTAGTACAAATGTGAGAATCGCATCCAGTATCTAATACCCATGATGCAGAAGTAGATAAATTAATTTCAATAACAAAAATACCTGAATTTGAAGTCTCTACTCCATTATTCTTATCTTCCAGGTACTTTGGGCAATTTCTCTTCCAATGTCCGGTCTTACCGCAATGGAAGCAAGTGCCCTCCTTTGCTATTCCTCCACTAGGCTTCAAAACAGGAGGAGTGGGTTTGGGTTTGGCAACTTCCTTGCCTTTCCCTCTGCCCCCCTGTTTGATGGGCCTCTTGTTCTGTTTCTTTCCATTACTGACCATCAGAATGGATTTCCCTTTTGTCTTCATATTCTGCTCAGCAGTTCTCAACATGCCTAGCAGTTCTGGAAGACTTTTGTCCAAGTCATTCATATTGAAATTCAGGACAAACTGACTGAAGCTCTCTGGCAACGATTGCAAGATCAGATCAATCGCAAGTTCTTTTCCAAGGGGAAACCCTAATCTGTCAAGGTTCTCCACATACCCAATCATCTTGAGTACATGGGGACTTACAGGGGCTCCCTCAGCTAACTTGTTGTTAAAAAGGGACTTTGAAACCTGAAACCTCTCATTTCTTGCTTGCTCTTGATAAAGCGTTTTCAGATGTCCGATCATATCGAACGCAGACATGTTCTCGTGTTGCTTTTGCAACTCAGAGTTCATGGTAGCAAGCATGAGGCAAGCGGTTTCATTGGCATCATCGAAATGCTTCTTATAAGCATCTCTTTCTGACTTTGGTGCAGAACTAGGAGGTTCCTCCTCAGGAACTGGTGTCTCCAAGACATACAGCTTCTTATCGTGCTTGAGGACAATCCTCAGATTACGGTGCCAATCCAGGAAATTTGTCCCAGACAATTTTTCCTTATCTAGGATGGATCGCAAAATATTGTTCGATGTGTTTGTTGTCATGGTAATCTACAAGAGAAATATGAAAATATAAGTATCATTAAAACAACATATTTAATTAGGCCTTTAATCAAATATGCTCCCACTATTTTATTCAAAACAAATGACCCTCATCATTTGATTCGGAAAATCCCGTTGGAAGACTTTCTAGTGGGTCGAGATCCATGTTTCACTTTGTTTTAAGTCAGCGTTAGGCTGATTACACAAAACTAAGTTATTTAGGTAGGAACTCCTTCCAATTGTATCTCATACAACTCTCGAATATTTTCAATTGGGTGAATAACTCCTTATTCTGATCCATCACATGAATCATTCCCAATTCTTGCTTCTAAACATATATAATCTTATTATAATTTGTTTAGTTATGTTTGACCCATTGTTTTAACAATTGGATATTACAATTATCCCATCACACCTTACTAATATAGAACATGCACCTCGCGTAGGCGAAACCTACAATGCTCGATACTAGTCTTGATGAGTGCTAAAAATTGGAAAGCATAAACTTAATATTTAATTTTGAGGGAATTTGTTATTAGTTTGATCTCACCGGCTTAACATGCAAAACGTCTCTCACATGCATCAACATACAATTACATGCATCAACATACATATAAAAAAAAAGATACAATTATGGCCCCTAACGCAATTGTTCTCTCAAGCCAATGAAAGAACCTAAGCTAACCTAATAACGATCTAAGCTTCTCCAAGCATGATCTCCAAGGTTATCCTCCTTTAATATTGAATACTTCCTTTTTTTTTCATAACATAATATTACATTACATATAAGAAAACTCGTTTTACATACGAGGGAATGAGATGAGAAAAGAAGTT
The DNA here is from genome assembly GCA_963859935.3 of Lathyrus sativus. Classification (NCBI taxonomy): domain Eukaryota; kingdom Viridiplantae; phylum Streptophyta; class Magnoliopsida; order Fabales; family Fabaceae; genus Lathyrus; species Lathyrus sativus. Next base: position 273,583,737 of record OZ012739.1, read on the forward strand.
ACATAAAGAGATTGAGAGAGAGGCACGACACGCAGGCCGTATTCAAAAAATCCCAAAACAATAATAAAGGAAAAACTAAGGCCATAACTGATCACCACAAATAAATAATAATAAACACACTTTTATTATTAGTTTAAAATTCCGATAATTAAATAAACTAAATTAAATTTCGGCTGATTGATCACACTTTGCAGACTTAGCCGGGGGTTCCGCTGCCCGGTCAGCGGATGGTGGTTCAAGGGGGCAGCGCCTCCTTGCGGGGTTGTTAGGGGCAGCGTCGTTGTATTCCCGGCAAGAAAATTTTTATGAACACTTCATTGTATTTCACGTCGTTTCCTGCACAACTTTTGTGCATTTACAACCCCAACCGGAAAAGTCTGTGGCAATACAACACTTGTACTGCCATTAATCCTAATGCAACAATTTCATGCCGTCAAACACAACTCGATTGATAACTCAATATGATAGATCAACATGTCATTGCTTCACCATACTAACGTCGGATTCCGAAGCGAATGAAAATTATGATCTTTCAAAAGAATTACAATCCTTATGTGATTGAATGGATGAAATCAAAACAGTATATCCCATATACCATCTTTGCATCAGAATTTCTTATATCTTATATAAAAGTGATCGATCTAATTGTGTAACCTATGGATGATCAATGTATCGCACAACTTCACCATACTAATGTCGGTTTCTGAAGCATAATCAACATCAATCATCCAAATCGTACACAACAGATGCCAAATTTAATTAATCGTTTATTGTTAAATTCATTCTGTGTTTTAATCGAATCAAATACAGAAAAGACGGAAATTTAACAGCTATCAGATCCATGGTTTCGTAAGTGGCTCTGATACCACTGAAGGAAAATTGCGATCTAAACGCAGCGGAAAATAAAATTTTCCTTTAGTGATCCTTACGAATGAGCATGGTCAGTGATAGAATCGTTACCTCTTTGTGGCGATTCAGATCTTTGATGCAGCGATCACAAGCGTTGATGAAGTGCAACGCCTCTACTCAGTCCACACGAACAGGTTCCGGTCACAGTGCTAGCTGCTTACGAACGGAATTATTTGAGTGAGAAAAGAGAATCAAAAACGAAATTGCATCAAGTGAAAGCTTCATCACAAGGGTTCCTTTTATAGACTCTCCTGTGGGCTGCGGGCTAAAAACCCAATTCACATGATCCATAATAATATTATATATTATTATAATAACTATTATTATAATAAATATATTTATTTTATTATTATTTTATAACCATTATAAAATAACAATAATTATTATTATATTATCCGAATTTCTATTTTTCACTTAAGTGCACCGTACCTTACGGTGTTCCTTTGATTTCTCTATCTCTCATCAAACTGTCCTTATGTGTGTGACCCTGTAGGATTTTGTAACGTTGGTAATTATATTAAATTATATATTTAACATAATAAACAGTAAGCGGTATCTAGCAACACATCACTGCTACCCAAGTCACGAAAATGTCATGTGATCTGACAAAACCTTTTTCGTGATAATATATGTTTGTACAATTACCCTTTTGCCCCTATGTCTATATTGAACACAAGGCATACACTGTGTCATCCTTGTCCAGTTCAATATTGGGCCCTTAGACATTTCTCCTGTTATGCATGATTGGCAAATTCCATCTAGGACACTCATGTCCCTCAGCATGCTTCGTGGAGTGCCCATCAACTGTCTTTATGATCATCCAGTTACGGATAATGTTTGATCAGCAATAAAGCACCCGACTCTACATCTAGGGTCCATAGTGGTTTTAGGTCGAAGGGTGGTAATACACCATTATCACCATGAGAATAACTTATGACACTTTGCATAACATACTATGTAGTATTCTCATAGCGGGTCAATCCGGTATAAATATTACTCCTAATATTTATACCTATGTCAAGACTTGATAACTCTTTATCCATGATCCATGAGATGTGATCATCAGTCTATCTTCATAATAGTCTCAATGCTTTTAATGTTATCCCACTTTGCAATAAAGCTTGACTACGGATATTTTAAGAATAATGTCTTTATGTTTAATGGGATCTCATGATTAAGTCACACTTAACATTTCATTAAACAAACTAACTATTCTAGGGACTTTATTATTCTGAAAGACAAACATAATAAAGAAATGCCTTTTATTATTAAACGAATAATCTGATACAAGTACCAAAAAGTATTGGCCTCTAGGGCTTACACCAACACTTTGTTCCAACGCTTTTTTGTAGACTTTATTCTAAAGTTCCTATGAGTCAAATTCATTAGGCAACAATATTTCTTTACTTACTAAAGATAATTCCCAGTGAGCTTTTCATAAGAAAGTCAAGAGTGGAGTAATCCTTTTCTTGAAAACATCTCATACTCACATAGAAATAATCTTCAGCAAACATGATTTCTTGCTTTCTGATGATTTGATCTTTTTGAGCGAATACGTTGTATATCCAAACGTATTACAATATAAGCATTCAACAGAAAACTTCTTATCTAATGAATCTCTTTTGTCAGCTGATTCTACAATCTTCTTCCAAACTTCAACTAATCCCTGACTTGCTAAATATAACCCATTTGATTACAATTTTAGTACTCATCTAGATTAAAAACTGATATGAGACTGAAATTGTAAGAGAGGTGAAAAATCCCCAATAGTATTTCTTCACACAGCTTTTGAATCTTTATCTGACACTGTTAGGTGTTTGATATCCATCAATAACAGACCCGAGCTCTGATACCAACTGAAGGTGTGAAAAATACACTAGAAAGGGGGGGTTTGAATTGGGTATTCACAATATTAAAACTTTTTCTGGGTTTCTTTGCTTGTTGCTTTCTATAGAGTTCTTTAAGATGCATTGCAGAAGCATATATAATAAAGCATAACACAAATAAAGAACACATGATATATCCTGGTTCACTTGAGCAATTCTCAAGCTAATCCAATCCACCCTTCCAAGGTGATTTCGCCTTACTCACGGAAGGATTTAATCCGCTATAAGCAAACTGATTACAGTTGCACAAGCTAACTGCAGGTGACGAACAAATAGACAATGACACGTTCAGGGATCCCTTAGGATATAACATTCATTGACACCTAATAGAATCCGATCACAAAAGATCTCCTATTAGGATCCCACAAATGACAATTGTCACTTGTCATCTCAAGTATTATGATCTTCACAAGATCACTTGAGGAGCCACTAATTCTAAAATGAATTTGTGTTGCCGGAGATTACATGAGTGCTTCTTGTCAAGCAGATTACTCCTAATTAAGTACATAGCAAGTATTGAGCAACAGCTCCTTGCTTCCTAATACAGAAACTAATCTAAAGATAAATCTCTAAGAGATTATAAATACATTAGTTTCCATATGCTTAAAAGCTTTTCTTATGTGAGCACTGCGGCTTCTTAGCATAAAGCTTTACTTGTTAATCAACTATGTTTCTAACTTCACTCATCAACATCATTGCTTCGTAACAAGCTGGCTTGCTTTGTAATGAGCTTTCTTGCTTTGTAATTAGCTAGGTTTTGAATGAATCAAATGTTTCTTCTTTTATATTGCATTCAAAATAGACGTTGTGAGGGTAGAGATGTCCATTCAAATATTCCAACGGTCATATCCCAACGTATAGAATAGGCTCTTGGAACAATGACCTTTGCTTGTAACTTTAATATCTCAACATTGGAAACCACACTTATGAATAGTACCAACGTCTTTGTCATAGTGAAATGTTTGCATGTATCGTACTGTAGTCTTCTTGACCTGGTTCTTCTGATGATTTATCTGATGAGTAGTTCAACAACTACTTTGGTATGAAAGCTTCAACATCAGAGTTGTTTAAGTACATGTTTATCAGATTTAATAGTAGCAGCTTATCTGATGAGTAATACGCCTCAGTCTGGGTGAATCTTCTTCTGACACAATCTTCAACTTCAGAATCCAGTCTTCAGCATTCCAAGATCTAAGTTTCTTCTGAAATAGGCTTGAGAATCTTCGTGACTGATTCTTCAGAAATCATGTCTTCAGAATCTTCAGAGTCTTGATCTTCAGAACACGTCTTCAGAGTCTTTCTGCACTTGGTCTTCAGAGCATTCAGCCTTCAGAACTTCAAGTCATCAGAGTCTTCAAAGTAGTTCTTCAGAGGACTATATCTTTAGAGTCTTCAGAGTCTTGATCTTCAGAACCCTTAAGTCTTCAGAGTCTTTCTGCACTTGGTCTTCAGAGCCTTCAGCCATTAGAACTTCAAGTCATCAGAGTCTCCAGCACTTAGTTCTTTAGAGGACTCACTCTTTAGAGACGCTTATTAGCTTCCAGATCAGACGCACTTCTCATAACAGAATCCACAGGAGCATTTTAACTGCAATATCCAGCATCCCTAGATCTTTCTGATCGTGACCAGATACAGATGCATACTTGCTTCTTCAATTTGCTTTGTTTTCTTTTAGATCAGATGCACTACTTAAAGCAGAATCCACAGAAGCATTGCAATTGCAATATCCAGCGTCCTTGGATCTCTCTGATCGTGATCAGATGCGTAAGCAAACTAGCTTCTCATAAGCTCTTTATGATCCGTCACACATAGTAACTCTCATATAGTATTAGTTGCACACGTTGATGTTGTTTGTTTGATCTTATATATTTAATTATCATGATCTGCACATAACAAACATTAGAACATAAAATGGTTCTTTCACAAATACTTAATTGTTATCATCAAAACATAGAGATAATCCTGTAGAGACAAATCTTACTCTTACAACATCAGGACTCAGTGTGATGGGTTTCCTCCTTGTGTTTCTTGCTATGTTTTTTCTTCTCCCTCGTGGGTCGATCTGCATTTGCATTCACATCATATCATTAGCATACGGATTTGTTTGCATTACTTTGGTTTCTATTTGTCTGGCTTTCACCCTTTAGATCCTTTAGTCGTTACCAATCTTCTTGCTCCGTCCTGGAGGCTCGCTTTGCGGTTCTTACCCCAACTTTATCAAGATTTTTTGTGAGAGAGGCTTATATCCCAAGGAGGCTAGTGGTGACTAGCAATATCTGATACTACCTGATGTTTATCAAAATGTTTACCAAAATGTTTAGTTGTTACTAATGCTTATCTTTGAGATCCAGTCGCCACCAACTTTGTTTTTTTAGTCTTGTAGTTACTAGCATTGTTTAAAATCCAATTGTTATTGATATGCTTGATTTGGTTGTTACCAATCTTTGTTAAGTCCAATGGTTACTGGCATTGTTTAAAATTCCAATTGTCATTGGTATCTTTTGATTTGGTTGTCACCAAGCATTCTAAGTCCAGTGGTTACTAGCATTGTTTAGAACCAATTGTTATTGGTATGAAGTTTGGTTGTTACCAACTTCCACAGCTCAAGTCCAGTAGTTACCGGCATTGTTTGAGATCCAATTGTTATTGGTATCTTGATTTGGTTGTTACTAATCTCTCTAAGTCCAGTGGTTACTGGCATTTGCTTAAATCTAATTGTTATTGGTATATTTTGGTTTGGTCGTCGCCAATCCCCCAAGTAAGTCCAGTGGTTACTGGCATTGTGTAAGTCCAATTGTTATTGGTATCTTGATTTGGTATTTACCAGTCTCTCTAAGTCCAGTGGTTACTGACATTTGCTTAAATCCAATTGTTATTGGTATATTTTGGTTTGGTCGTCGCTAATCCCCCAGTTAAGTCTGGTGGTTAGTGGCATCGTTTAAAACCAATTGTTATTGGGATTACTTCTTTGGTTGTCACCATATTCTTCGAAAGTCTAGTTGTTACTAGCACCTCCAGAAAGTCCAGTAGTTACTGGCACCGCTTGAAGACCTTTATTATTGACAGAATTTCTGGTTGTCTCCAGTATCCCCAGCAGAGCCTTGGTTTCCCCAGTCGAGTCTCAGAAATCTAGTGGTTGCTAGCATCCCTGGTGCATATGGTCTTGTTTCTAGTCTTTTCCTAAAGATCTCGTTTGAACTCTTCGTTATAGGAAGTTCTTTACTTGGTTTTCCCCCAATAAGAACCGTGGCTCTGGTCTTTTTGTTTCCCTAGTTAGGGTCTGAGTCTGTTCACTTCTGTCCCTCTGCTTGGCTTCTCCCTTGATGCATCTCTCTGTTGGAGGTTTGTATTTCCCCAGTAGAGATTTGTCTTCCCCAATGGAGTTTGTGTCACCTGTGTGGAAGATCCCCTTGAAGTAGCATCTATAGTCATGTATGAACTATTGCTGTTATGCTTTGGATCTTTCCCTAGTGTGTCGGGTCCTCTGTGAGTAGTTACTCGTTATTTTTCCGTTCTTTTATTTTTGCTCGTATGTAGCATTTTCTTGCATCTGAAGCATCATACATCATCATTCAGAATTCATTGCATGTTAGCATATGTCCTCTTGCATACCATCGTATCTAAGGGACAAAATTTTCGGTTTTCTATATTTAAATACCTTTCACTATGATTCTATGGAGATTGTCATCTCTCATTGCCATCGGGTGAAGATATTTAAATAGGGGCAACTGTTGTACCCCAAATTTTTACCCTTAGATATTCATCCTCATTCTAGGAGCATCAACATTGTTTATCTAACCTTAACCTATTTCAAGTTTGTCTTTGTTAGAGATTCAGGTAAATTAGGGTTCCATACAGTCATTAATCGGGTTTTCGATGGTTTGATCAAGCAATGTCTTAGATTTGTTCTCCATGAAACAAGCCCCCGCACCATCAAAGATACTATATTGGATCAAGTATGAATCCAATTTGAGGTTGTCACCCAAAGAAAAAGAGCAGTGCAGTCTAGAACTCCCGATTAAGGTTTCCGATCAGGAAAAAGTCAACTATAGTTTGACTTTTGATTTAAATGATACTCCAATGATGGATTCATGGTCTATGAAGCTTATATGACTTATTGAAGTCCACTCAAGAAGTTTCAAGACCTTAGGGGACCCAGAACACCAATAGTCGATTCAGAGTTTTTTGATTGATCGGTACGACTGACTGAAAAGTCAACTTAAAAATTGAAGGCAATTATGTTCCTAATGTTATATCACATATATTCATGAAGTTTTATGACCAATGGATCCAGAATTGAGGAGTAATCGAAAATTCGGGAAATTAGGGTTTTGAAAGTGGCAAGACCATAGCTTCCTAACCACACATCCAAATGGAGTGGTTCAAAGCTTGTTGTAATGGTCTTGAGGAGTCCTACAAAAGTACAAAAGTGACCTATGTGCAAAAAATGAATGGATTTGGAGTTATGATAAAAAACAAGTCAAGAAGGAAAAAACACTTAGTGAAATTTTGTGATTTTGGCACTTTTAAAGTTATGTTTTTAGCCAACTTCAAGAGGGATTTCGACCTAGTTCCACTTCGAATTTGAAAAAACTCAAAGCATGAAAGTTGTAGAGAATAATGAGGGCTTTCGGAAAAAGTACAAGAATTCCTCTATAGCATTTGTGAGCTAGGAGTTTCGAAGGAGGGAAGTTGGGGTCCAAACACTTGAAATGCCCAACTTCAAACATGACATGAACCAACTTGCCAACCATCCAATTAATTATTAACCTTTGATTAGCCTTTGATCTGATATCTAGAGTGTATGATGAATGGAAATGCATAAAAATCCAAGAGCATAGCCAAGATTTTGTCCAAGTTGCATTATTTAATTCAAAGAAAATATAAGAGGAAAGAGAAACGTTTTGAGAAAAATCTAGAGCAGCCGGGCCCTTACTCTATTGACACACTTCAATCACTTCCTATGGCTTGCTTACAGCTTGTTTTATACATCACACTGCATCAAAAACACTCAAGACTTACTGCACCAAAGATTCATTGAAGATTTTCTATTCTCACTCCAAAAGACAGCCATCCACATTTTTTTAAATCTGTAAAGACTCTCACTTCCTCTATAAATAGAGACCCCCTCTAGATGAAAAACACACAAGAGCAAGCTCATTAAACCAGAAAAAAAACTCACCAAAAACCTTTGCTTTCCATTTTTCCTATGGTTGAAGCAAAAACACCAAAACTCTTCAAAATCTGTCTTGCGTAGTTTGCATACCAGAGCCATTTCTATACACTAAAACTCACTAAAAAATATCTTCACAATCCACAAATGATGTTTAGAAGGTGTTCAAGCCTTTAAATCAGTCCAAAACTCCATATATCCAAAAGTCAACTTTCAATATAGCAAACTTTGACTTCCCACACAAAATCCGATAAATCTTTGCTCAAGCCTGTTTTAATCATTTCAACAATCCAAAAACCTTTGGTTTAAGGTGTACTAGCTATCAAAAACATTAAGGAAACTCTGCATCACTTTTTCTTGGATCTGTCACAAAGTTTCCTCCATTTTCTTCAAGTGCAAAGAAAGTTATTGGTTCATCAAGGCATTGTTGGATATCAGCCGAAACTACTCTTCAAGGTTTTCCCTACTATATAGCTTGCTTGGAGGACTACAAGGGGTTAGTAATCACTACCTCATTCATGGACTGTCATGAACATGCCTAGTTTGCTTTGGTTGAAATGTGTTATAAAATTGAAGGCAGCTCATGTATGAATCTGTTTTTGCTTTGATTGTTTTGCTCATTAACATATGTAGAACTATTTTAGTCATTATACAATGTGGTGCTGTTGTGTGTTTGTACTTTTGAAACTTTCTTAAAATGTTACATTATGTCATGTTTGAACATTGAGGAAATTGCTTTGCAACTGTTATTGGATATGTATGGTGTTTGGATCTGAATGATGAACTATTTTATTTTTGAACATTACTGTTGGTTCTGTGTAGTCTAGGCATGCTGTTTAGACTTTGGTGATAGATCATTAGCATTTGAGGACTTTGATTAGTTTATGGTTAACACTGCTCTTATGTTTGATACTTGTTGTTTGAGTTTTGGTCAAGATCAGTTCATGTCTTATTGTGCCTATTGTTTTGAATATGCCTTGTATGTGCCAACTACTTTGATTATGTTTTACATGTGCATTTGTCTTATGTTTAATTATGAATGGAGTTCTGTTTGACTGATTGTTTGAGTGTCATCACAAGTCTTTTAGCATTAGCTGCAAGTATTAATAAGTCTTGTAGTGCTTGATTCTGCTGCAAGCTTTAGAGGATGACTTTGCACCGTCATGATCCTCATGTTCTTTGGATGTCATTGGACCAAGTCCCTCTATGTTTGATTCATGTTTAACTAATGATATGTTTGAATGAGTATATGTTTGAAGCTTTGATAGTGCTAGTTCTGTCATAATCAGTTTTGCATTTTCAGTCCAGATACACTTTGAAACTCACACACCATTTTTACTCCTTGCATAATTTTGATGTGGTATTGTGTTGGAACTTTGTCTATAACATGTTTTGAATGTGTGCACACCATCTATTTGACCCAAGATTGCTTGCATTGCACTCACACTTTGAAAATCCTCTTAAAACTATCATTATGTAGTTGTTGTCGGATTTTAATTTATGAGCACAATCCGAGAGAACCAAGTGCACCATCTTGTTCCTTGTCCAAAAACACATGAGTTGGACTTTTGGTTTGTGAAATTTGATATTACTTTGCCCAGATTTGGATGTTCACGTTTTGGCCATTTTTCACTTGTTTTGCTTTGTTTGATTTTGCCCAAAATTCATGTTTTGAGGTATATATTGCACTAGGGTGGTTTGATACACTAGATGTATTACCACCCTAGTGGTTGTGACCTATGCGCTCACGTATCTTGCCTTGCCCCTTGTCCTGAGTTCGATCCGTGTGGAGATCAACTCTTTTGACATATATTCATGTTTTGACATATATTCCTCTCTCTCCATGAATTTTCACACGCGCACACTAGAAAGATTGGCAAAGTTTTAGACTTGTGACTTAAGGGTTGTGGGTTCAACACCTACCACGTACATTGCTTCTTTTTAATCACTTGTGTTTTTATGTTTTCTTCACAATTTTGAAAACCTCATAACTTCTCCATTTTTCAACATTTTTGATCCATTATTTTTACAAATTTCTCCTTATTATGTCTACTTTGACATATTGAGAAAATAATTCAAGTATGTTCATCCTATAAATACTTCAATCCACTTGAAAGTCTTGTTGTATTTTAGGGTTTTTACCTTGCTTCTTGTTGAATTTCTCTCAACTTCTTCTTGAATTAATCTTGTGAGATTATTTTGTACTTGATTTACGCATGTTTGTTAACTTGTTTAAGTGTTTGAATTTTGTTTAAACTCAAGGTCTTGTCATATTCAGATCCTTGCTTTTGATGCATCTATTTGATTGATACTGTTGAATTTTTTTTTGTGAATCATGTTATCTCTTCATGTTGTAACCTCCTGAGTAAAGTCTCTGTGACTTCCTTGTTTATTTAGATGTCTTGTTAGAAATTTAATATGTTAAGATTTGTCTCATTTTGGTTGTAACCATGAACTTGTATGCTCCCCCATGAAACTTTGAACTTCTTACTTGAATTGTTGTAACACTTCTTGTATGCTTACTTGTACTTGATTGTAATCAATGTATGATTGTAAGTCTTATGTTATTACATTTGAAATTCCTTGATACTTATATATGCTTTCCCCAAGTTGTTACTTGCTTTCACTTAAACTTGTTTGAATTTCATGTTGTTGTCTTGATAGTTGTTACCATGTTTTCCTTCATCTTTGTTAAGATGCTGCAAGTTGATATTACCTTGTATGATTGGTCTTGTAAGAACCTCTACCATGTTCCCCTTCTAGATATTGTAATATCTTTGTGATTTATTTTGTTGTAACCATTTTCCTTGATTATAATCTTTGCTTGATGTTGTCACATACTTGCATCTCTTCTTTAGTTGTTACCATACTCTTTTATATGTTCATCATGTTTGAATGAACGCTTATGTATGCTTTCTTAACTTTGTTAAATTATTCCCCAAGTGATAGAACTTGTTAGTTCTCATCCAGTTGCCTCCTCTTTTCCCATTCCAAAGGAAAGTCTCTCTATTGACTTCACTGTCATAGATAGCTCCTTACCCTCCCTTTGACTTTGTTAAGTCATCTTTGAACCATAACTTAGTTAAGTTAGAACCTATACCCATTTAGACCTTGCTTTTGTGAGGGAAACCCATCACACAACATACGATCTTGAGTTTCGATGATGACAAATTGCAACCATGGATTAATCGGCATTATCGGTTATGCCTCTACAAAAACAAATGCAAATATTCCATCCACCATATCCTTCCTATATCATTTAAAGTGCTTTACTTAATACAATATATGTGAATGATATATGTGAATGATATATGGTTATGACTAAATGCATAAAAACCACATAAATAGCATATTTTTGCAGAATTTCAGGCCATGAGTCGACCACTGAGTCAGCGCATGTATCTGTGCTTTTCTCACAGGTCAGCGCATGAAGGCTATGAGTCGATGGAAGGTCGACGCATGAAGCTTTTTTTTCCTCACGGGTTAGCACACGCCGACCTATGGTCGACGCACACTGCAACACTTTCAAATTTGTCCCAATCTGCAGGCCATGCGTCCACACATAGACCTGCTATGGTCGACCGTTTGCGCGTTTGTGCTATTTTTTTGAGGACTTTCCAATATGTTTGAAAAGCTGTTAAGTTTTGTGATTGGTTGGTTACTATATATAGAGACTTTGTTCATTTTTATCAATAACAATTGGGAATTTAAGTCAATTGTCATAAAACAAGAAAAGTGAAAAAGGTGCTATCAAAGTTCATCAATCTTCATCTTTTACAACCCACAACACAACAATTACACACAACAATTCTTGGGGTGCTTGTGATCTTGTTCAAGGTGATAAGGTCTGAAGCCGTGATCGAAAATCCGGTTCGGGTTGATTTTGAAGGCAGGTTTTTCTTGGATAAAACCTAGCAGGTTTTTCCCTCCAAGATTTGGAGATTTTGGGGGGTTTTTCGGTACGGATCATCTCTACCTACTTCAGCTGAGTGAAGGTGATTAAGAGGTGTAACACCCCCTTCAACACCCGCAAATAATCAAATAAAACATTTAAGCACATATTAAAATTTCATCAGAGTATAATTAAAACATGGTATAAAAGAGGCATGTCACATCATACACAATTTGTAACATACAACACCTGCTCTATAAAAGACATTCAACAATGGGGTAGCTTTCAACAGAGGAACTTAGTCCTTACACCCACATCTCAATATTTAGAATTAAAAGCGGAAAATCTAAGCATTGAATCATTTTAAACATGTAATCATATAAATACATATCATCCAGTTTGATTTACCACATCATTCATGTTTACATAAACATTTGTCAGTAGATACATATACAAATGTATCACAAAAGAATGATATACAATCCTAACTACCCGGTGCTACATATCAAAGCTAACCGACCAAAAGAATGAAGCTATACTTCACAAAAGACCTCCAGCAAACCTAATCTGCAATGCCTCATAGAGCATTATAAAACAGCAGAAGGGTGAGAAATATATATACAAGCATAGAATACACATATTCTACCTTTCTCACCACAATTCATTATCATCATCATATACATCACATTATATGTATAAACAAATATGGATGATCACCAAACATGTTTCATCATGCACACATCCATAATCCTCAATTCAACAATTCATACACAAGCATACTTTCATATAACAATGATATCTATGCCATGTGACTCGATGCAACTCAATGTAACTCATGCCATGTGGTACCAACACTTGTTATCATTTTTCAGTTTTTACATTTAAACCGGGTCCGTCCTCTAGACCAATAACAACAAAAACCCGTCCTCTAAGCTTTCAAACCCACTCTTCTAGGCTTGGGACAAGTCACTAGTCTCCACGAATCTAGCAAGCATTTCCTCTTGACCAAATGGTGAGTATGCAATCAACAACTAAATGCAGTTAAGACCGTTCTCGCATCTTAATCTCATGCATTCTCAAATAATTCATCACATAAGAATTATAACATGATTGCACGCACAACACATTTCATAATAACCAAAGTATTCATACTTCAACACCAACACCACATTTATCAAGAAATGCACACATATTCATAATATGTTCTCATGCATTCTTCACATACAGTCGCATACAATATTATTCATTCACAATATCGTGCCAACGGCAACGAACTCAATCACATTCATCATGCACTTTTAATTAATTTAAACAATGCATATATTAGTCAAAAGACTGCATTCCACAATCCATTCCACAATCTAGGATTCACGCCATACGGCTACCCACAACATAACATATCACAACAGTACACAAACTATTCATTTCCGATAAGGATTGAACACAATCGAACCAAACAATCAACATTGGATGGAAACACAAGGAAATGAAAATCCTGTCACACTCGCTAGCTTACTTGCCTAGCGAGTTCCTAGCAAACTCTCGCTACCTATTCGCCTAGCGAACAAGCTCAGGAAGGCAAACAAAAGATACTGTAAGGCTTCGCTACCTACTCGCTGGGGCTTCACCTAGCGAACCCCTCGCTACCTCGTTAGCTATTAGCAAAGAGGGTCAATTACATTCTGTCCAAGTCTCGGACCACTCGCTACTAGCTCGCTACAGTGAACACTGGCGACCTGCTCGCCTAGCGACGGTGCTAGTGAACGTCTGCAATGTTCAAAACCCCAACTGTGCAAAATCATCAAACCATCCTAAAATCAACCGATTCAATTCCAACGAATTCCAGTATTCTTAGACTAACATTTCTCGACTAATCTACACCATTTATTCCAGATTTTAACCGTTAAAACATCGACTCTACCGATTAAACTCGTTTCTGGCCTAAAATGGAAAATGGAGAAAACATCCAAACAATCCAAACAATCCATACATAAAATGGAAAATGGAGAAAACATCCAAACAATCCAAACAATCCAAACAATCCAAACACTTCCAAACTTTTTCCCCTTTTTCCTTCTTTTTCCTCCTCCTCCTCTTTCTTTCTCTTCTCTTTCTCTTATGTTTCTTATTCTTTCCTTTTCTTTCCACTTTTCCTTATATGTCTTTCTATTCTATTTCCTTCCATTATATTTCTTCTCTCTAAATATCTACCAATAATTCCAATAATTAAAATCATCCAATTAAATAAATTATTTAATACGAATAATTAATTATTGAAAATTGGGCTGTTACAACCCTCCCCCACTTTAGGAATTTTCGTCCTCGAAAATGTTACCTGTTTCAAACCACTCTGGATAAGACTCCCTCATCTGACCCTCAAGTTCCCAAGTGACACTTCCACCAGCCGGTCCTCCCCAAGCGACCTTCACCAAAGCAATCTCTTTGTCTCGAAGTTGCTTCAACTCTCTATCCTCTATACGCATAGGTGATGTCTCCATAGTCAGGTTATCTCTCACCTGTACATCATCTACTTGGACTACATGAGACGGATCCGCAATGTATTTCCTCAACTGAGATACATGGAACACGTCATGGAGATTAGCAAGCGACGACGGTAAAGCAACCCGATAGGCTACCTCTCCTATCTTCTGCAAAATCTGATAAGGACCAATAAAACGTGGCGTCAACTTACGCGACTTCAATGCCCTACCAACACCAGTCATAGGAGTAACCCGAAGAAACACATGATCTCCCTACTGAAATTCAAGTGTTTTCCTCCTCTTGTCATGATAACTCTTTTGACGACTCTGAGAAATCTTCATCTTCTCTTGAATCATCTTAATCTTATCGGTAGTCTGCTAGACTATCTCGGGTCCAACCATAGAACTCTCTCCCGACTCATACCAACACAATGGCGTCTTACACCGTCTACCGTACAATGCTTCAAATGGTGCCATACCAATACTCGAATGAAAACTGTTGTTGTAAGTAAATTCAATCAAAGGTAAGTAGCTATCCCAAGCTCCTCCCTTCTCCAAAACACAAGCTCTCAAAAGATCCTCAAGTGACTGAATCATTATCTCAGTCTGACCATCGGTCTGCGGATGATAAGCTGAACTCAAACGCAACTTCATACCCAAAGCACATTGAAAACTCTCCCAAAATCTCTAAGTAAACCTCGGATCTCTATCTGACACAATGCTAGACGAAATACCATGCAAACTGACAATCCTTTCAATGTACAGCTTTGCCAATCTCTCCAACGGGTAAGCCATTCGCATAGGAATAAAGTGAGCATATTTGGTCAATCTATCCACAATAACCCAAATAGCTTCAAAATTACTCGGCATCCTACGTAAACCAGACACAAAATCCATAGAAATGCTATCCCATTTCCACTCAGGAATAAATAACGGTTGCATCAAACCCGACGGTTTCTGATGTTGAATCTTTGACTTCTGACACGTCAAACAAGAATACACAAACTCGGCAATATCATTCTTCATACGAGGCCACCAAAATACTTTCCTCAAATCTAGATACATCTTTGTAGCACCCGGATGAATACTCAATCCACTATGATGCCCTTCCTCAAGAATACTCCTCTTCAGCTCAATAACATCAGGAACACAAACTCTATCACGACACCTCATGATACCATTTTCATCAATCCGAAAATCACCACCTTGACCTTGATTGATCAAAGTCAACCGATCAACTAAACTCAAATCAGATTTCTGTCCTTCTCGAATCTCGTCAAGAATACCACTAGTAAGCTTTAACATACCAAGCTTAACTCCGTAAGAAGTCTTCTCACACACTAAGCTCAAATCTTGAAATTGTTCAATCAATTCCAACTCTTTTACCATCATTATCGACATATGCAACGATTTCCTACTCAATGCATCCGCTACCACATTCGCTTTACCGGGATGGTAATTCAAATCAAAATCATAATCCTTCAGATGTTCTAACCATCTCCTCTGCCTTGCATTCAATTCCTTCTGATCAAAGAGATACTTCAAACTCTTATGATCACTAAATACCTCAAATCTCGAACCAAACAAATAATGCCTCCAAAGTTTCAACACAAATACAACGGCGGCCAACTCTAAGTCATGTGTCGGATAATTCTTCTCATCCACTTTGATTTGCCTCGAAGCATAAGCCACAACTTGTTTATCTTGCATCAACACACCTCGCAAACCCATCAAAGAAGCATCACAATACACAACAAATGGTTCTGCCGGATTCGGAAAAATTAAAACAGGAGCTGTCGTCAATCTTCTCTTAAGCTCTTGAAAACTTTCTTCATACTTTGCATCCCAAACAAAAGCTTGACCTTTCCTAGTCAACTACGTCAACGACAATGATAACTTGGCAAATCCTTCAATGAATTTCCGATAATATCCCGCCAAACCAAGAAAACTTCTAATCTCAAAAACTGATTTCGGAGTCTCCCATTGCGATACCGCTTCAACCTTCGACGGATCAACTACAATACCTCTACTCGAAATCACATGACCAAGGAAACTCACTTTCTTCAACCAAAATTCACACTTAGAAAGTTTAGCATATACTGCTTCTCTTTCTGCACGGATAACAAAATCCTCAGATGCTCAACATGTTCTTCTTCACTCTTCGAATAAATTAAAATATCATCAATGAACACCTCCACAAACTTGTCCAAATAAGGATGGAAAATCCTGTTCATGTATTCCATAAATACACCTGGTGCGTTAGTCACACCAAATGGCATAACAGAATACTTATAATGTCCATACCTCGTTCTAAAAGCAGACTTCTGAATATCCTCAGCCTTCACACGAATTTGATGATACCCAGATCTCAAATCTATCTTACTGAACACACTCACACCAACCAACTGATCCATCAAATCATCAATCCTCAGAAGTGGATACTTATTCTTGATAGTCACCTTGTTCAATTGCATGTAGTCCACACAGAGTCTCATAGAACCTTCTTTCTTCTTAACCAACAACACTGGTGCACCCCATGGTGACACACTCGGATGAATAAACCTCTTCTCGAGTAGATCTTCAAGTTGACTCTTCATCTCTTTCAACTCCGATGCGGACATACGATATGGAGCCATCGATATCAGACTAGTTCCAGGAATTAAGTCGATCGTAAACTCCACTTCTCGTTTCGGCGGTAAATCTCTTATCTCATCAGGAAAAACTTCTGTAAAGTCATGGACAATTGGTAAAGCATCAATTGCTCCGCTTTCCCCAATGCTCAAAGTTTCCATCAACATGAATACCTTCACACCATCTTGCACCGATTCCTTCACTTGCTTAGTAGTCATAAACAAGTCTCTTTCATCACCAGGTTCAGGAAAAATAACCGTTTTGTCAAAACAATTAATATAGACACGATTGAATTCCAACCAATTCATCCCAATAATAATATCAAGTTGATCTAAGTGAAGACACACTAAATCAACTCCAAAGTCTTTACCAAAAATACTCAACGGACAATTCAAACACACATACGGGTAGTTACCGAGCCTATATCATGAGTATCAATAACCATACCACCACTCATAACAGACGACTTAAGATTTAACCTCTTAACACAATCAAAGGAAATAAAAGAATGCGTAGGTCCAGTATTAATTATACCGATCAAAGGTATACCATTAGTGAAGCACGTTCACAAACTTGAGACACTTGGATCTCTCTGTAATGACAGTGTTGTAATGAGAACAAAACTTAATCAATTCCTCAAACTTGGCCGCAAACTCGGCTACAGTTGAGTTACCCTGCTTCAGCTCATGGAATTCAATTTCCTTCTTACCACACACATCTTCTGGAAAATACTTCTCCAGAAATGCCTCTCTAAAAACATCCCAAGTAACCATAACCCCATCTTCTTCAAACCTCTGACGAGCGTTACTCCACCAGTTCTCAGCTTCCTCTTCAAGCATATGAGTGCCAAACTGCACTCTCTGCGCATATGAATAGTTCATAACTCGAAAGATCTTCTTGATCGCTTTCAGCCATACCTGTGCTTTGGTAGGTTCATGGGTTCCCTTGAAAATTGGTGGATTGTTCCTTTGGAACCTTCCCAAAGCACGAAACTCATCATCAGCGTTGTTTCTAGCATTCACATTGGCTTGAGGATTATACCCAATCGCTCCAGCCAACCTCGTTAAAGCCTCATCAATCGCTTCATCATTCCTACAGGTGACCATCGTTCTGAATCCCAACAACAGAACTCATAAGAACCAGCAATATCGATAGTGTCACACACACAATTAGATATATATAGAGAATAAACATGTTAACAACTTGCTCAACTGGCCGACCTGCTCTGATACCACTTAATGTGACACCCCCTTCTACACCCCTAAATAATCAAATAAAACGTTTAAGCACATAATAAAATTTCATCAGAGTATAATTAAAACATGGTATAAAAGAGGCATGTCACATCATCCACAATTTGAAACATACAACACCTGCTCTATAAAAGACATGCAACAGTGGGGTAGCTTTCAACAGAGGAACTTAGTCCTTACACCCACATCTCAATATTTAGAATTAAAAGCGGAAAATCTAACCATTGAATCATTTTAAACATGTAATCATATAAATACATATCATCCAGTTTGATTCACCACATCATTCATGTTTACATAAACATTTGTCAGCAGATACATATACAAATGTATTACAAAATAATGCTATACAATCCTAACTACCCGGTGCTACATATCAAAGCTAACCGACCAAAACAATGAAGCTATACTTCACAAAAGACCTCCAGCAAACCTAATCTGCAATGCCTCATAGAGCATTATAAAACAGCAGAAGGGTGAGAAATATTATCATAATAATCAATGCACACACACATATATATATATATATATATATATATATATATATATATATATATATATATATATATATATATATATATATATATATATATATATATATATATATATATATATATATATATATATATATATATATATATATATATATATATATATATATATATATATATATATATATATATATATATATATATATATATATATATATATATATATATATATATATATATATATATATATATATATATATATATATATATATATATATATATATATATATATATATATAGACACACACACACACACACACACACACAACCATAGAATACACATATTCTACCTTTCTCACCATAATTCATTATCATTATCATATACATCACAATATATGTATAAATAAATATGGATGATCACCAAACATGTTTCATCATGCACACATCCATAATCCTCAATTCAACAATTCATACACAAGCATACTTTCATATAACAATGATATCTATGTCATGTGACTCGATGCAACTCAATGCAACTCATGCCATGTGGTACCAACACTTGTTATCATTTTTCGGTTTTTACATTTAAACCGGGTCCGTCCTCTAGACAGATAACAACAAAAGTCCATCCTCTAAGCTTTCAAACCCACTCTTCTAGGCTTGGGACAAGTCACTAGTCTCCACGAAACTAGCAAGCATTGCCTCTTGACCAAATGATGTGTATGCAATCAACAACCAAATGCACTTAAGACCATTCTCGCATCTTAATCTCATGCATTCTCAAATAATTCATCACAAAAGAATTATAACATGATTGCACATACAACACATTTCATAATAATCAAAGTATTCATACTTTCAACACCAACACCATATTTATCAAGCAATGCACACATATTCACAATATGTTCTCATGATTTCTTCACATACAATCACATACAATTATTATGCATTCACAATATTGTGCCAACTGCAACGAACTCAATCACATTCATCATGCACTTTTAATTAATTTAAACAATGCATATATTGGTCAAAATACAGCATTCCACAATCCATTCCACAATCTAGGATTCACGACATACGGCTACCCACAACTTAACATATTGCAACAGTACACAAACTATTCATTTCCGATAAGGATTGAACAAATCGAACCAAATAATCAACATTGGATGGAAACACAAGGAAATGAAAATGCTGTCACACTCGCTAGCTTACTCACCTAGCGAGTTCCTAACGAATACTCGCTACCTGTTCGGCTAGCGAACAAGCTCGTGAAGGCAAACATAAGCTACTGTAAGGCTTCGCTACCTACTCGCTGGGGCTTCGCCTAGCGAACCCCTCGCTACCTTGTTCGCTACCAGCGAAGAGGGTCAATTACATTCTATCCAAGTCTGAGACCACTCGCTACTAGCTCGCTACAGTGAACACTCGCGACCTGCTCGCCTAGCGACGGTGCTAGCGAACGTCTGCAATATTCAAAACCCCAACTGTCCAAAATCATCAAATCATCCCAAAATCAACTGATTCAATTCCAATGAATTCCAGCAGTCTTAGCCTAACATTTCTCGACTAACCTACACAATTTATTCCAGATTTTAACTGTTAAAACATCGATTCTACCGATTAAACTCGTTTTTGCCCTAAAATGGAAAATGGAGAAAACATCCAAACAATCCATACATAATCATATATATTGACAAGATAATGATATTTCACACCCTTACCTTGATTAAATCAAAGCTAGAAGTTATTCTTGAGCTTTCCAAGCTTTTTTCCCTTTTTCCTTCTCTTTTCTCTTCCTCCTCTTTCTTTTTCTTCTCTTTCTCTTATGTTTCTTATTCTTTCCTTTTATTTCCACTTTTCCTTATATGTCTTTCTATTCTATTTTCTTCCATTATATTTCTTCTATCAAAATATCTACCAATAATTCCAATAATTAAAATCATCCAATTAAATGAATTATTTAATAAGAATAATTAATTATTGAAAATTGGGCTGTTACAAGAGGCGGTAGTCTTCGTCAATCTAGTAGCGGAAATCAGTGAAGCGTTCAAGAGGTTTCCGGGTTCAATTGGTGTGTGCGTAAGATCAGACGGGCCGAGGGTTTGATGAACGGAAGGTTATTCAATAAAGGGGCTGGAATTGGAGGTCTACTCACAATAATCGGAGAACTTGATTTGACTCGAATCAAGGCACAAGAAGTGATAGCATCAACAATTTCAAGAGGGCTTGATTGTATATTTTGCTTGTCAATTCTTTTATAAACATTTCTACATTACAGGTGATATCTAATATATTGATCTCAATTCTATTATTAGAATTGAGGGCAGACGTACCCTGAAGCGAGGATGGCGGGGGAACTGCCTCAACAAATTTTGCTTGTCAGTAGTGATAGCATCAACAATATCATAAGTTGGGTTGATTTGAGTAAGTACTTATCACTGTTTTGAACTTTAGTGCAACAATATATTGCACAAGGAACTTAAGGCGACTTACTCAAGCCAAACCACACTTGGAGTGTATTGCACACCAAGTGTTTGATAAATTGCCTACACCAAAGTTTACTTAGTTCATTTGCCTACTTTATGGACATTATAGATCATTGGTGCTAGTTCTACTAATAAGTGGTAAAATCAACTGATAGTGTGACTAGTGTGTTGAATCAAATTTTTCTCATTATCATTTCCATAAGGATAGACGCATATCCGGTCTTCTAATAACAGTTCGTTCTTAGACGTAACTTTTTCACGGCCTCTTCCACAAATTAAAAACAAATATTTTGAAAAACCAATTTTTGATTGGTAGTGCCGACTGATTTTAATTGGGATCTATTCAACCCCCCCCTTTCTAGATCCAAGCCATCGTCTAACAACTTTAAGTCTAGAAGACCTACCTCTTGTTAGGAGTATCTTTCAACTAGAACTTTAAGATAGAGTTTGTTAACTCTATGTAAGAATCATTGTCATGATTACTTACACACCTCTTGGCTTTTGTAAAAGTCAATTCTTTTTAGTGTACAACTTAGAATAGAGATTTTTGTTAAACTCTATATAAGCATTGCTATGTTTGTTCCTCTTTGAAACTTGATCATAATCAAGTGTTTATCTATCCCTAGTGAGATGAACTACGGTTGCTCTGATTCTATCCTAGTTAGGATACGTAGGCAGAGGATGCGATATCTTTGCAAGCAAACTTAGAACTATCCTTAGGTTTTTACCTCTACCTCATACCCAATCTCAAACCATAGCAAACATTTAGCAAGTATAGCATACAAACATACAAAAGGTTCATGTAGAGTACTATAAATGTCTAGGATTTGAAATACCTACTCTAGGCATAGCCAACCCCTGATCCCCGATCTCGTAGCATTGTTGTTACATCGCGCAAAAGGTCACCTTTCCTTTGGACAAATTAAAGTCCGGTTGTGAATTTAAAGAATTAAGATTCAAGTTAATCAATAGCTTAGAATCACTATTCTCACCATAACAACGGGTACCCATTTCAAGGTCATATGTGACTCACCATGCCTTAAGTTTCAAGAAATGTTCAAGAGATTCAATGTTGGTTCAAGGTGTTTGACCTAATTTAGCAAATTGTGGATACTAGGGGCAAATGAGCATAACTCCTCCAATTTTCAACATTTTGAGGTGGTCCTTTTTATAAATAACTCTTATCATCATCCCCAACAAACTACCTTTGAAGGGAAAGGTCCAATGGTGCTTGGAAAGTCATCAAAAGTGTGAAGGCATTATAGGTCATTTTGAGTTTTGATTAGATTTTCTAGCCAATTTCCAAAGGTCATAACTTTGTCAATTTTCATCATTTGAAGCCCATTATTTTCTAGAATGAAATTGAATATGTCCTCTTCAACTTTGATTCAACATGAAAGTGTCAAAAACCTATGGAAGACCTTGCATTTTATCAAAACATTATAGGTCATCTTTAGTTCTTAAAAAGACTTGAAATTTTTCTAAGTGTTTTGTGAATTTGAACCTTTTGATGCAAGCTACTTTGAAGATCCAAATCTCTTATCTCAGATTGCCAAATCAATACTTTCTTTTCATATTAAAAAGATTGCATCTTCCTCCATCCAATGCAATAAGAGTCATTTCATAAAGCCTCCTACATTGTGAGAACCATGGTTGTAAAGTTTGAATTTTAAAACTTAGTTTTCCTTTGAAGTCAGAATTGAATTTGTTTAATGTGACCTCTAATCTCTAAATTAAGGTGCAAAATCAATCTGAACATGATTAACAAACTTTCCTGAGCTAATTAGAGCATTGAAATGCATGTTTTGGTTGAGTTTTGGCATTCAGCAAGTCACATTTTGCTCATGACACAGGTGCGCACGAGTTTACCTCAAATTGGATCATTCACCCTCCTTCAGCATTCCAAACTTCTATCCTATAAATAAGGACTTGATTCCATCCATTTACAAAAGCTTTAATAACAACAACAACCCTACTGAGATCCCAATTGAACTCTTAAGCTTGAATTTCATTTTTTAATTTTCATGCCTTTATCACTCAAAATCTCCACTCAGTTAGCTTCATCTACATTCAGTAAAGCTAACCAGCTCAAGAACTTGAAGAATCGTGGCCTGAATCAAGCTTGGTAACTCCATTTTTAGAGCTTCAAAGCTGAGCTTCAACAGGTATAATTCTCAACCATTTTGATTCAAATTTGTTGCTAAGATGTAGTCTTTGATGCACTGCTGATGTTAGGATTGTTAGATCCTAGTTGTAGGTGAGTTTAGCATGTTAATTTTCAAATCCATGTTTTGATTTTCACCTGGTTTTTTCCAAATCGAGTGAGTTGCGTATAAAAGAAATTTTGTGTGATGATATGGTTGAGATCGTCTTGAAATCATGCATCAAATGAAACCACTATAAGCACCATTGGTTATGGTTTAATGAAACCACGAATTTCTGCAAATATCTGCTAATCTCATATGGATGGAGATTGAAGATGATGAGCTGGCATTATGTGACCGTCCAACACGCCACTTGTTTTAATCCCGTGCTTTTGACTTTTAAGGGCTGGATGTGATGAGTTTGACTCAGGTCCACCATAGATGCGTGCTTCTAGGCCATCATATTAGCCACGTCATTTGATGGAGATAGATCCAATGTGCCATGCTTTTACTTTTTTATTTTATTTTTCAAAATTGTTTTTAAATTTATTTTATTTTCAGAAATCCATAGAAAATTCATTTTTCATCAAATAAATACTAAAATATTTTCTAAAATTTTCTTTCATTTTTTTCTTTCTGACACTTATTTTTGTGTATTTTTATTTTTTACTTTACTACTTTTCTTGAATTTTAAAATTGTGAGAAAAATATCATATGATCCTATGATAGTCATTTGACCTATGGTGATTGTTTTTTTTTGTTTTTATATCTAGTTTTGCTATTTTTCATGAATTTTTGGATTATTTTCTTTATTTTAATTATTTTAAAATTGTGAGAAAAATATTATATGACCCTATGATGGTCTTTGACCTATGGTGATTTTCTTGGGCTCTCATTTGTGTTTTAACTAATTTCTATCCTTTTATAGATTTTATTTGACTTTTTAATTAATTTTTAAATAGTTTTGAATTGCAAAATTACGTAAAATTCTTTTCTAGTTCATTTTTGAGTGGTATTATGATATTCCTCAAGTTATTTGGGATTATATGCTTGCTTGATGTTCCTTTTCTTTTGAGGATGATGATTTGGATGTATAATTCTTTCTTGAGGCTTGTTTTGAATTCAACTTGTGTGATATCTTTTGTGTGTTCATGGATAGATGTTAACTTGTTGATCATGTTGATTTCATGTCATAATCCCATGCCTTTTCCTTTAGGGTTATCTTTTACATGCTCATTTTAGTTTGACTTGTTGATTTGTTTATGAATGAGATGTTTAACTTGATTCTTTGTGCTCTCTCTTTGATCATTGACATGATTTGAGTATGATATGTTATGCCACTTCCCTACCATGTTTCTTGCTTCTTTGACTTCATTCCACCTTGCTTGATTATTGATAATACCTCTTGTTGGACTTTGAGTCACTTGTGTGTGTTTGGACACTTTGTCTTATCATTTTGTTTTAACTTCCAATCTTTGAGTGTGGTTTGGCATGTATACACTTTGGTTTACTTTGACATGTTATTGATGTTTACCTTGTTTGATTGAGATCCATACTTTCTTTGTTTGATGCCTTGTCCTTTGAGTTTTAACTTCCATGCTTGTATACTTGGTGATGCATTTCTTTTTCATTCTTCTTTCATCTCCTCTCTCTTTTTAGAACTTGTTTAAGTTTCATCTTTGTTTTCACTTGTGATCGAGTAAGATAGTGTTTAGTTATGCGTGGTCACATGATCCCTTAGGATTCCTAGTCCCACTTAATTTATGATTAAGGTGGGAGTAGGATAGACATTAGTCTTTCAATCGTTTGCATGATAACATTAAGTGGACTTCCCTTTCATCCTCAACTTTAGGTCCATCATTTATATGATAACATTAGGTATACTTCCCTTTCATCCTAACCTTAAGACCATTTTGTATGATAACATTAGGACTTTCAGTTTCCCTTTAGTGTTTTCTTTTGTGTCTTCTCTCCTCATCTCAAACAACTCTAAGACACTTAATAAAGAATGATGAACATTGTGTGCCGCGAGCCTTAAGCATATGAGAAATGAGGAGTGGGGGGTTTCTCCTCACTTGTCTAGAGTGTTTAGTGTATGCCCCTTGGGCGATATGCGACGCATTCGCTCCTATATCATGGTCTTTAGTGCAACGTGAATCTCAAACAAATTCAATTCACTTCTTTAAAACTCATAAAACAAATTCAAACCATTTTTTCCTTCGGGATTTATATCAAAATCTGTTTTAGAAAATAGTACGTTGTTTTTCCGTTCTACCGATAACAGGCATCAACCCTAACTGCTGGAATGGGAAATTAATGTAGCTTATAAAAAACACTTAACGAACCTGTGGTTTAGTTACCCGAACTATGTTTGCTCTGATTTCTCATACCAAAAGAAGATACGTAGGCACAAGATGGCGATGTCTTGGCGAGAAACCTTCCCCATATCACCCGTAGTTTTATGAACTATGTTGACTCTGGCTTTTCAAATGCACGAGCGAATACGTAGGCATAGGGCGACAATGTCCTATCGAGTCTCATTTTTTCTTTTCCCTACTTTGTTTAGCAGTAGCTTTTAGGTAAACAGAACCTTTGATTAGACAACAAGCATGGATCCCGTTGAGTAGAACGGATGTGAGGGGTGCTAATACCTTCTCCTTGCGTAATCGACTCCCGAACCCAAGATTTGGGTGTGATAATCTTATCTTCTCCTTTCTTTTAGGTTTTCTTCAATCATGTCCTTTCCCTCTCTTTTGGATAAATAACGTTCGGTGGAGACTCTTCTGTTTGTTTTCGCCATTATTTTTCGTAGTTGCGACACCCGACGACTCTACTGGGGACTCTCGTTCCCTATACGAGTCAATCCTAGCGCTTTTCTGTTTTATATCCTTGGGTCTTTTTGTGCATATGCATGTTGTATATTTGTTGTTGTATATTTTCTGCACTTTATCATTATTATCATATTATGTTGTTATGCTGTTGGGTGGATTGTTCCATGAGAGATAAGCCCAATACCCAGGCTTGAGTATACACATAGGATTAATATGGAGAGTATTATGGACTTATGTGGCATCTTGACACGCAAGAGTTCACACGAAATTTTCATCCAGACGAGGGGATGTTGGATTTGAAAGCTAACAACTTTGGAGACTATTAATTGGTAAGTCAATCGAGACCTCCTTGATTGACCATGATGCCAAACCAGAAATGGTGAATGTATCATCATTTCTCTCCCTTAGAGTTCGTGATATTGAAGACCTGCATAGGATGTCCTACCTTTCAAGACTAGATCCTACCTGTGAGAGGGATGGGTTTTGCAGGAAACTTTGACCTCCAACCATTTTGATACCTTGATCTACTTGTCTGAGTTTGCATAATCATCATGCATATTAACATTGCATGTGTATGTGTTCTCAGGTTCTCGTCTTTCCGTTGATTCTAGTAATCTGATCTGATATTGAGATGGAGGCTGAGATGAAGAAAACCATCATATACAAATTTCCATTGTCGGAGTTGGAACTTTTATTTGGTCTGATTTCTATGGGTGATCCTGGCGTTCTTGAAGATTTTAGAAAGGATTATGGGTGCATTCTAAGTCTTGTCCGTAGAGTCACAAACTACGAGCAATGAGCCATCCATGCTTTACTACAGTTCTATGACCCTCCACTCGCAGCTTCACTTTTCTAGACTATGTGTTGGTTCCTACTTTGGAGGAGTTCGCATTTATTCTGGGAGTTCCAATCCTAGATGAAGTGTCTTTCTTTCGTTTAGAGGAGGAGCCTGAGCTTGAGAAGTTTGCTAATTATCTTTATTTGAGTAAGTCTTATTTGATTGATGACGTGGTCTGCAGAAATGAGTTTTCTAGCTTTACCCTATCTTTCTTGGTGGGTAAACCCCATAAATATGCTAAAGAAGGGTGTTGGGTGGATTTTAGCGACATTCTGGCTTTGTGTATCTATGGCATGGTACTATTCCCCAACATACCGAATTTCATTGATATGGACGCTTTTCACATATTCATTTTCAAAAACCCTATACCCACTCTCCTAGGATACTTATACCATTGAGTACACTATAAGAATGAAAAAAGGAGGGGAAAATTGTTTCTTATTGAACACCGATTTTCTACAAGTTGTTTATAGATCACCTCCCTCGTTCTAGAGCTTTTGTTGATGCGAGGATTACATCTGAATGGTCTAAAAGACTCATGGGTTTGATAGATAAAGATATTGTCTAGTTTAACCGAGATCTACTCAGCATATAGATTATCTTCAGCTGTGGTAGCTTTCCCAATGTACCGTTGATGGGAAAAAGGGGAATCAATTATAACCCTTCTTTTGCTGTTATACAATTTGGGTATGCTTTAAGATGACCCCCGAAGGATGAGAAAGTGCAAGAATCTCTGTACTTCATCGGAGTAGCTGATTATGATATTCTGGCCAGAGTAGTGGAAGCATAGGGAAAGGTTCATAAAAGATGGAAGCTTTCTTTGGGTAAGGGTGACTGCAGAGCTTATGACTCTTACATAGAGTGGATCCAGAAGAGGGTTGAGAAGACTTCGTTGCCTTTTCCTATTGAAGAACCCTTATACCCTTTGATAATTGATTAGCCTGCAACAATTGATATCCTAATACAATAAGTTTTGGGCAGAAGAAGAAGAGTTGTGTAAAGAAAGTGATGCACTGAAATGAGAAATTAGCTAGTTGAAGCATGACAAGAATGAAGTTGTCTATTTAGCTAAAGTGAAGACAAAAAACTTAGCTAAAAGGCAGAAGGAGTTAGTTAAAGAGATCCAGGCACAAGATCAAGTTGGTCAAGATCTAAAGAGTATTGATGGTGTCCTAAAGCATAAAAAGAAGGATTTAGATAAAGCTTATCTTGAGATATATAAGTTCAATGATTAGTGGAACACTACAGTAACTGCCAACAAAGGGAGAGAGGATGAGCTTCACAAGAAGATTGGCAAATTGAAGACGTAACTCAGAGTTAAAGAGAGACAATTTTCAGCAGAGTCATCTCGTAGGTGCACAAGTGAGCAGAGACTACGAGAAACTTTATCAGTGTTTGGAGAACTCAAGGTGAGAGTTGAACTAAAGAAACCAAAGCTTGAAGAAGTGTTTGGTGAGGATGCTTGGGAGGAGTATATTCAGGGTTTGAAGGATGTTATTTGCAGAAGAGATTTCCTCATCCAGGAAGTGATTGCGAGACAAGAGCATCCAGACACAAAAAGGCTGCTCGAAGAAGCCCAGACGTGGTATAAAGACTACAGTGGTTGAAGAAAGTTGTCTGCAGTATCTCAGTAGTCTTTTACTTTCTTGCATTTTGACCATCACCAGACTTGTTGGATAGGGTCACAAACTTGTATTCTGTTGTATTTCTTATTGGTGGTTTGTGTATAATGACTTTTGGTTCTCATTTTATTTATGAGTGAGGCTTTTGATCCTTCCATTTGACTCTATTGTTCTATTATTATTTGTGGAACTAGAATCAAGTGGAAGATCTCCCTGAAACACATATACATGTTTGCATTTTGCATTATCATTTTCATTTGAATAATAGATGTTCCCGGAGAATTTATCTCTGTTCGTTTTTTTGTATCAAATAAAAGGATTGCGGAATCGAGTTTTCACATATATTCTACATGAGGAAATTAGAAAAAAGTTATGGACCAGGTTCAGAACAAGCTCTAGGAAGTCAGAGACCGTATGACGCAGTTCATGGAAATGACGCAGAACATGGCCAACTGGCAGAAGCAATTAAGAATTTTGGTCCAGCCATTGATAGCACAGGTTGATGGGAGTGGTGTTTTACATGGAGGGGCTGCTACTATTCCTTCTCCTGTTGATTGTAGCATTTCTCAAGGTAATGGTATTCCCACAATTGTTAACCCTCTGGGTAGAGGTCCTCATGGCGGAGTTGATATTTGAGGTACTAGAGGTAGTGTGTGCGATGTGCATGGGGCTACTGGTCCCCAATTGGAAGAAGATAACCAAGACACCGTCTTTTGAATGAGAGATATGGATGATGGTCTCCCCTCAAAAGCTGATAAAAGATTCAACTTAATTTAGGAGAAAATGTAAGCCTACAAGAACTAAAATTCTTTGGGACTTAGCATGCTAGATTTTGGACTTGTGCCAGGGGTCAGAACTCCCCTGAAGTTCAAGGTACCCAATTTCGACAAGTACAAAGGGACGACTTGTCCTAGAGAACATCTTCAGGCGTATTTCAGAAAGATGTCTGCATACTCCAACGATGAAAAGTTATTGATGCACTTTTTCCATGACAGTTTATCAGGACCATCTCAGGAATGGTACATAGGGTTAGAGAGAACCCATGTAAGAAGCTGGAGAGAGTTGGGGGAAGATTTTGTTTGCCACTATCAAGATAACATTGACTTGACACCAAATAGGGTGCAGCTACAAAACCTCTCGCAAAGAAACAATGAAGGACTTAAGGAGTACACCTAGAGGTGGTTGGAATTGGAAGCTAGAGTCCAACCTCCAATGATAAAGCGAGAGTTGGTTGATATGTTCGTGGCTACATTTCCAGGTACATACAATGAAAAATTAGTTTGGTGTATGTTAGGAAGTTTCTCAAATCTGGTTATGGTAGGGGAGAGAGTATAAAATGGTATAAAGACAGGAAAGATACAGAGTGAAGCAGGATCCTCATCCGGAGGAATGAAAAAGCCGTATAATGGAAATCCTAAGAAACGAGAGGGAGATGCCAGTTCATTATCTTCTTACAGAGGTAAAGGTCGTGCGCAACCTCATCATCACCAACAAGTTTCCAGTATAGCCATCACAGTTGCACCACAACAACAAGTTAACGTGCCTCGCCGTTACCAAGACAGAAGAAAAATGTCTAACAGACAGTTCGAGACACCACCAATGCCTTATTCTTAACTATTATAACATTTGTTGTAGTTACAACTTATTCAGAAGAGAATTTCCGTGCCTCTCACTGGTGTGCCTCCTCCGGGTTACGATGCAAAGTAAGGTGTGAGTTCCATTCAGGAGCTCCAGGTCATCATATTGACAACTGTAAAGCGTTCAAGAACAAAGTCCAAGATCTTCTTGATTCGAAGGCGATCAACTTCACTAATGGAGGCCCAAATATAATCAGAACCCAATGATGAATCATGGTGTTGTCTGGACTAATGGTGTGATAGAAGGAGAGAGGTTAAATTTGATCATGGATGTTGAAGAGCTGAAGACCCCTTTAAGATTTGTGAACGATAAGTTGTTAAATTTGAGGTATTTTTCCAGGATGTTCAATTAAATGTTCAAAGTGTGCTTTTCAGCTAGAGGGTTGTATTCTCTTGAAGAATGGTATTCAAAAGTTGATTGATGAAGGTTTCCTACAGTTGGATAGTGTTATGGAAGAAGATGTGCATGATAGAATCAGTAATGATGGAAATGAAGTCGCCACGATTTCAATTCCCTACTGGACAATTAATATTTCAGCGCTTGCAAGGCCAGTGCCGGTTATCATTACCACACATGGACCTGTACCATACGAGAGCACTAAGGCTATCCCATGGATTTATGGGGCATACCTTTTTTGTAATGGACATAAACACGAATTGACAGGGTTATCATGTGGTGGTTTTTTAGTTGAAAATATAGTCGGAGCAGGAGGAATTATTAGAAGTGGGAGGGTATTCTCCCTACCTGAATCCAGTGCTGGATAAAATGATAAAGGGAAGGGTAAAGCAGTGGGTGAGGAAGATGTCCAATAGCAGGTTGGTAATGATACTTTTTCAAAGGAAGACGAGGAGTTTATGAGACTCATTCGCAAAAGTGACTACAAAATTGTGGATCACTTACATCAGACTCCGTCGAATATTTCTATCCTGTCGTTGTTGTTGTCTTCTAAGGCACATCGAAATGCACTGTTGAAGATTTTGAATTCAGCTTTTGTACCGCAATAGATTTCAATAAACCAGTTGGAGGGGGTGGTAGCTCATGTCAATGCTGGGAATGGTTTAGGTTTTACAGAGCTAAATTTAACTCCCGCCCGAAGGAATCATAACCATGCCTTACACATTTCAATGGAGTGCAGAGGGTCCCTATTATCACACGTCCTGGTTGATATAGGATCATACCTCAATGTTCTACCTAATAAAGCATTGATGAAGCTAGACACCCAAGGGTTGATGTGCACGCCTAGTGATTTGGTGGTAAGAGTGTTTGATGTGCACGCCTAGTGATCTGGTCGGTGTTCAGAGAAATTACAATGCCGATATAGGTTGGCCCTGAGAATTTTGACGTAACATTCTACATTATGGACATCTATCCGACATACAATTGTTTGCTCGGTAGGCCATGGATGCATGTTGTGGGAGCAGTCACTTCAACGTTGCATCAAAAATTGAAGTATATGATAGAGAGTAAAGTTGTTACGATATGTGGTAAGAAGGATATTATGGTGAGCCAGCTGTCGGCGTTTAAATATGTGGAAGTGGATGGTGAAATCCACGAGACGCTCTGCCAGGCTTTTGAAAAAGTGTAAATTTAGAAGAAGTATCATGTTGAAGTTAAAAGTCCGGAGGTCTCAAAGTCATCATTTAATGAAGCCCGTGCTATCGTTGAATCTGGTTCTTCCCAGAGGTGGGGTCAGGTGGTTAATGTTTCTATTAAACAAGACAAGTATGGTCTAGGGTATAAGCCATATGTTCCTTTTGAAGACCTTCCAATATATAAAGGACATGTTCGATTCACCATTGGTGGAGTTATTTTTGATAGGACACATGCTATTGGGGATGAAAAAGGTGATAGTGACTGTTATATGGATGCGTAGAATGGTCCTTGTGTCCCTAGACAGAAGCTATGCAAGTCGACGGTGGAGGAAATCATCCAAGTCACTTCTAAAGAGTATTTTCCACTTGTTTGTTTATTATGTCTAGTCCTACGTTCTGCCCAAGACATAGTGACTCATTTTGTAGGGCCCTTTTTGGTATTTTCAAACATTATCATGAATAAAAAGACGTCCCTTTTGCATTCAAATATTTTGATCCCTATTTTTCCTTTTTGTTTTTACATTTTGATTAAACAAAAAAATGACAATGTATTTGTTTTTGTTTGTATATCATAATGAGCATAAAACATCATCACGCAGGTCTTTTTTATCAGATACCATCGATTCTGATTTGGTTATGGCTCAGTATGTGTCGTACCTCGAAAAATATAATCCTCGCGATGGACACATAAAAAACGTTCGAACAAAGTCGCCATCGAACTTTATTCATTCCAAGGAAGGAATAGGAAAATATCTATAAAACCTTTAAAGAGATAAGAACATGGTCATCGCAACCAAATTCTAGGTTCCGGAGTCGATTATGCAAAGGGAAGGTTTTAGCACCCTCTACGTTCGTTGTACGCAATAGGAACCTCTTGATTCGATTCGAGAGAAAATGTAGCTACACTTGTTTGTTATCTTCTAAAGATTCGCTTTTAAGGGGGAAATGGGCAGTTTTTTATATTAGGATGCTCATTAAGGATTAGAGCCCTTGTGCCTACGTAATCCCTCATGCAATGGGAAAGTCAGAGCATCATAGGTTGTGGGACTATGGTAGAAGGTTTGAGGTAAACAGAAGATGGAAGGAAGGTAACTCGCTAGGATCTCGCAATCCTATGCCTACGTATTCTCATTGACAAATGAGAAATCAGAGCGAGTGTTCAGAATATTATGGTTGGTTGGTTTGTATTTTAAGTGAACAAATGTTTAGGTCACATTCTAACTACTAAACATTGGCTAGGCTGCTCGCTAGGGGAGGCTGAAGCACTAGTTCACATGCGCGGAAGAAGGGACTAAACAATGTTCTTTGGGAAATATGTTTGAGTTGTAAATCGCACGAGGGCAAGGAATTTGTGTCTTAGGAAGGTTCAATTGCACGGGGCGAGAAAAGAATGTTTGTTGTATTAGATGCTTTATTTGAAGGTAACGATTACTTGAAGCTTAAGAAAGGCTCCTCGAGCCCAAGTAAATGGGAGAGTGGGTCAAATACTTGACTTTCTCTCTTTTCCATCTCAAAAAGAGGTTGTGTTTAGAGAGCATTTTGGATGATGGAAGATAGTTAAA
Organism: Lathyrus sativus; assembly: GCA_963859935.3. NCBI lineage: Eukaryota > Viridiplantae > Streptophyta > Magnoliopsida > Fabales > Fabaceae > Lathyrus > Lathyrus sativus. The sequence goes on from OZ012739.1 coordinate 273,617,174, forward strand.
GTATTTTAACCGGATGAGGATTACTTGAAGCTTAAGAAAGGCTCCCCGAGCCCAAGTAATCAGGAGAATGAGTCAAAGGTTTGACTCTCGCTCTTTTTCATCTTATATTATGAAAGATCTTTGATATAGTTAGAATGTTTTAAATGGATGACGATTACTCGAAGCTTAAGAAAGGCTCCTCGGGCCCAAGTAATCAGGAGAGTGAGTCAAACACTTCACTCTCTCTTTTGCATCTAAGTGTTCAGAGAATATGTTTGGTTTTGTGTATTGGATTAGAAATATTTTAGAGAAGACAATTGTTCAAGCTTAAGAAAGGCTCCTCGGGTCCAAACAATTGAAGAGAAGAATCGAACACTCCATTCTAACTACCTTTTCATATTTTATTGAAATTTTGTTTAAGTATAGTTAAGTTCATTTGGTTAAATTTGATAAAATGCTCGATGTTGATCGAGGTTTAAATTTGCGTTCGAAAATGATTAAAGGTTTGAACTAATGAAAAGGAGTTCCTAATGGTGTAGGGTAAGGTCGATGGTGAGGCAAAAGCGCTCGAATTACAAGAGGTTTATGGGATATGATATGGATTAATGACGCTCAAGGGTTTTAATCTGAATCGAGATATCAGACAAGATACAAATGAACAAGTAACTGAACTGAGTTTTAATCGTGCGCACTAGCAAAGTGGGCTAGTCTTCTAAAAGACGAACTAGGAGTAATTGGTCGAATAGGTATCACTGTAAAAAATCCCAGGAGTAAGCTTTGAATTTTGTGTATCGGGATTAAAAGGTTGATGGCGATGCTTAGGAAGCAGTCAACTTATAAGGTGGAAAGTGGCTCGATTTTGGATCGAGAGTTTATTTTGAAAATGGTTTAAAGCTCTAAAGCATAATCAAGAAAAAAGTGATAACATTATTACATTTTATGGGAACGGGTTACATTTATCGAATGGGGATGAAGAAATAACAAGTGCGTATAAACAAGATGTAGTTTTGGAATCCCTTGATTTTGTCCCGATTTATTTATCAAATTCAAATGATTTGTCCAAATCAATTAGCAAAATTATTTGATTAATGTAATTACATAATTAAGTTAATTAAGATTGATTAATAAAGTTAAATGATTGAAATTTTGATTATTTAACTAATCATGCTAATTAAAATTAATTATCAAAATTATTAGATTAAGTCAAATAATTAAGTTAATTAAAATTAGTTAACATAATTAAATTATCAAACCAAATCCTAGAACTTATTTAATTAACTCGATCGAAAGGTGAACACAAAAGAGAGTACATAAAATAAATCGAGTCGAATTTGTCACACTGTGCTCCAAATCCGGTTTGTGTGTAATGACAATATGAAGAACATCGTACACATGAGTCATAATGCGGCGAATTATTCAACTAATGTGTAAAAATTATTTTGTGGCATAACGACATGAAATTGTCGAGTCCGCAAATCAAAATCTGATCTTAAAATGTAATGAAATAATGCTACTACAAATCAACATTCTTTGAGTTATCATATCATTTCCAATGTTCTCAATAAAATCCAACTAATTATATAAACAAAAACATATAATATCTCACTTATTAAACTAAGAAGTTAATTAATCCATGTAAAACATAACTAACAAAGCAAAAATATATAAATAAAATGGAGGGATGCAATTAAAGGGAAAACGGGTAGCTAATGGGCCTCCTACTGGCCCGGTCACCATGAAAGGGGCTGTGTGGAAAGCCAGACTTGGAGTCAACTCGTGTCATGCCCAAATCAAAACACCACAATTTTTTCACAAATCACAACCCTAAAAAAACCTCACTGTGCCCCTAATTAACCTCTCCCTCCTCTTAATTTTGTTAACTTTCTCTCAAATTTCCTTCATCTCTCCAATTCACACAAACCCTAAATGTAAAAAATGGCTTTTTATTTGGTTAAATTGAAGGGAGACAAGCACGAAAATCATGTGGAAAAATATTCAAACACTATGCAAGAATGGGTACAAGGAAAATAATGAAAGAATGTACCAAGAAGAAATCCAGATTCTGGTGAACTCGATGAACTTTTCGGTGAATCTAACAACTTCCCAGCGAGCGGCAACAATTTTCCTGCGAGTTCGAGACACTCAGGTTGACATGATTTTGATGCGTTTCCAATTGGCTTTGTTTATATTCCATTATTTCTTCCTTATTTCCTCCTAATTCACTCCCATTTATTATTGTTTATGACGTTCGAATAGTGAAACTGAGAGCGAAGGATGGATCTCAAAGGTATCAAACAAACTCAACCATAACAGTAGTAGTCATGTCCGTAGTAATGGGGGTGATTGAGGTTTGAATTGGTGATTTTTCAACACGATGAATATTGAGGCTTGGGTATGCTCGGAACATGTTTGTTTGTTCTAATTTTTCTCTCTTATCCTCTCTTTATGATTCCCATCCTTGAGTGTTGGTTGGGTTTTACAGGTTGGTGTTATGTTAATGATGTGACTTGTAGTAGCTTTTGGAAGGAGAAGATTGAGGAAGCATCATATGAAGGCAATTTCGTGTGCTCTTGGTTCGTGGACGATTTGATTTATTGGTTGAAAGGTAATGGAAGAAGAGTTGTTGTTTGATTATTGCAAAGTATATTTAAGTGTGGCTGTCATGAAAAACAGGGTGACTGCTGAAGGTATTTGATGAAAATATCCCAAAAAGGGTGTATCCACTCCCCTCTTGTTTTTCCTTTTCTGAATCTTTATCCTCTCATCTCATCAATTGGTTCAGATCTCCTTTTTGTGGGATCTTTGGTTAGCGGAGGATCCTCCGAGATTTGTGGGCGATTATTTGGGATAAGAATGGGCAATTTTTGAATTCTCCATGAGGGTTGAGAGAGTGTTGATTTTCCGCGTGAGGAAAATCTTAGCATGTGAAGGTCTCAATGCAGATATTTTCTTTGTGTATTTTTGTCCTCTTGGGCATTGTAATTTCATTCATTCTATTGTCTGTAATCTTATCTAGAAGTGAATTCTCATATGTAAACTTATTAATTATGACCTTCGTTACTATACTAATATCAATTTTCTTGTAATTTCCACTTCATCTGTTTTACTGATATATGGTGTTTGGTGTAAGTGACTTGGTCATTTTTGTAATGATTTTTATTACAAAAGGATGGACAAGGTTTTTGTGTCGCAACTGCGAAAATACCCGATGGAAAAATAGAAGAGTCGCCATCGAACATTATTTATCCCAAAGAGAGGTAAAGGAAACGATCAAAGAAGACCAAAAGAACAGGAAAAGACAAGGTCATCACAACCAAATCTTGGGTTCGGGAGTCAGTTACACAAGGGGAAGGTATCAGTACCCCTTACGTCCGTTGTACTCAACAGATCCATGTTTGTTGTCTAATCAAGGGTGTGTTTATCTATAAGCTACTTCTAAGCGGAAACGAGAACAAAATAAAAAGAAAAAGACTCGATAGGACATCGCCGCCTTATGCCTATGTATTCCCTCATGCAATGGGAAAGTCAGAGTTAACGTAGTTTGGAAAACTACGGATGATGGGGGGAAGGTTGCTCGCCAAGACATCACCATTTTGTGCCTACATATCCTCATCTAGTATGAGAAATCATAGCAAACGTAGTTCAGGTAACGAAACCATAGGTTGATTAAGTGTTTTTTATGAGCGACATTAAACTCCCATTCCAGCATGTAGGGTCGATGTCTGCTTGCGGTAGAACGGAAAAGTAACGTACTCTTTTCTGAAAATGAGTCTGAAACACAAATCCTGAAGGATAAAAAGGTTTGAATTTGGTTTGTGAGTTTTAGTAAAGTGAATTAGTTTGTTTTGTGATTCACGTTCCACTAAAGACTATGACATAGGAGTAAATGCGTCGCATATCGCCCTAAGGGCATACACTAAACACTCTAGACAAGTGAGGAGAAACCCCTCACTCATCATTTCCCACGTCCTTAAGGCTCGTAGCGTACAACATTCTTCGTGTTTATTAGATGAGTTAGAATGTGTTTTGAGATGAGAAGAGAGATGCACGAAAAGTATAAGGGAAATCGGCCCTAACATTGTCATGCAAAGTAGTCCTAAAGTTGGGATGGAAAGGAGATTTTATCTTAATGTTAGCATGCAAAAGATGGACCTAAGGTTGAGGTTAAAAAGGACTAGCCTACTTGTTATCATGCATGGATTAAACTCCTAGTGTCTATCTTACTCCAAATTTAATCGAAAATTAAATTGGAATAAGAATCCTAAGGGAGCATGCAAAGGCAAAGAAAAAAGCAAAGAAACAAGGTAAAAACAGCAGCTACAACAGTGCCTTCTGGATAAAGTAGCAATAAAATCCATCACACAAGCAAGACAGCCTATAACAGCACATGTTTCAGCATAAAAGTAGGTGTAAAAAGTAGGCATCAAGCAAGCAAGGCAACAACAACATGCAAGTTCAAGATAACAACATCTATGGAAAGTAGGCAGCAAGCATGTGCCAATGCAATCAAACATAAGCAAACACCAATCATGGATAGATATCATGCAAGTATGAACATGCTTCAACAATCAAACATGATTGATCAACAACATTGCATCATTAAGAATCAATAAGATTGTTGCGGTGAGAATAGGATATCAAGCTATTGAATTAACTTGAATCTTTAACTCTTTGAATTCACAACCAGACTTTAATTTATCCAAAGGAAAGGTCTAAAGAGAGAAAGAACCTTTTGCGCAATGTAACAACAACGCTATGAGATTCGGGGATCGGGGGTTGGTTATGCCTAGGGTAGGTATTTCACATCCTAAACATCTGTAGTATTCTACAGGAACCTTTTGTTGTTTGTATGCTAAGTTTGCTAAGTGTTTGCCATGGATTGGGATTGGTATATGTCAAAAGCTAAAGATATATACACTAAGTTTGCTTGCAAAGACATTGCATCTTCTGCCTACGTATCCTAACTAGGATAGAATCAGAGCAATCGTAGTTCACCTCACTAGGTTTGAAGAACACTTGATTATGATCAAGGTTCCAAGGGGGACAAACATTACAATGCTTGTGTAGAGTTTAAGGAAACTCTCTAGATCTAAGTTGAACACTCAAGAAATGGAAGTAAGTAATCATGACAATGATTCTTACATAGAGTTAACGAACTTTATCCTAAGTTCTAATTGAAAGAGCACTCCTAAAAAGGGGTAGGCTTTTTTAGACTTAAGCAAAGTCTAGAGGGTAGGTTCTAACTTAACAAAGTGTAGATGAATGACTTAACGAAGTCAAGAGAGGGTGATGAGCTATCTATGACCCAAAGGTCAATAGAGAGACCTTTCCTTTGGAAGGATAGAAGGGGAGACAACTTGGATGAGAACTAAGTAGTTCCATCACTTAGGGAAAACTTAAACTTAACAAAGCATAAACATCAAACAGGACACGATGAGTACATGGTTACGACCAAAACGTGCAAGCATATTACGATAGGCAAGCAAGGATGAGAAAAAAAAACATGCAAGCGTATTACGATAGGCAAGCATAGACGAGTAAAGTATATGGTTACGACCACAAGGGAAACAATCACAAACAAATCTTACAAGATAATTCAAGCATGGCTTAAAAGAAATTTCGACAAGAAGCAAGGTAAACAACCTTAAGGATAAACAACTTACAAGTGGAAAAAAGTATCACAAACATGAACATCTTTGAAATATTTTCTCATTAAGTGAAACTAGAAAACATTAAGAGCATTTAGCAAAAATAATGGATCAAAAATAGTAAAATATGAGCAAGTTATGAATTTTGAACTTTGTTGAAGAAAACAAAAATAACAAGTGATAAAAACAATAGAAGGGCCATGGGAGGTGTTGAACCCACTCCCTCATGCTCATCATCACAAAACATAACCAACTGGCCTATACACACGCATGAATATTAAATGGAAATGGAGAAGAAAATGATGAAAACAAAGCAACCAAAAATAAAATAGCAAAAAGTTTCCCATTCAGGGATCGAACTGAGGACTAGCAAGACACAAGGTATAACGCACACATGATACAACCACTGGGGTGGCAATACATCCGTGTATTTAGCCACCCCAAATAACATATGACCCTTTCATATCCAAGAAATCTGGGCCAGGCCTCAAGCAAACACACATGGGGGCGGGTTGAATTCAAACTTCCTCAAAAGGGCATCATTTTTTATAAACTTAGAGTCTAGATTACTTAGAATTGAACAAGGGTATGGACCTAAACTGACTCAAGGTACGGCATCCGATGCGTTCATCAGCGTCACAGACTTTCAAGAGGGGTGATACGATACCCAGAAGGTGTGGCATCACCAGCTCATGAAGCGGCCTCACTTAGCTGAATCACAAATGATCGGTCCCTAGAGTCGACAATCCACCAAACTAGAAACCGTCTCAACCCAAGGGGTTGAAAGTGAAGCCAACCGGATGAACCTCGTCTGAGCGTGGATTTCATGAGACACTAGTGCCTGCAAAGCAAGCACGCGCCCACTAATTTCCACTCTAAGTCTATGGTGCACTCAAGCCTGGGTCTGGCTTCTCACTCATCAGAACTCCCATCCCACAACAGCACAATTAATCATATTATACTGAATATAAAATGCGGGAAATAAAGTGCGAGAAGTAAAATGCGATAAATAAACGCAACCCAACAAGTAAACATACAAGCGTTAGGATTGACTCTCGTAGGGAACCGTTGAGAGTCCCCAGCAGAGTCGCCAGCTGTCGCTTGTGCGAAAATAAGGTGCCGGCACAACAGAAGAGTCGCCACCTTTCGTTATTTATCCCTCGGAGCGGGAAAGGAAACGATCGGAAAAACCTGACGGAAAAGGGTAAGACAAGGTCGTCGTAACCGTTGTCTGGATTCGGGAGTCGGTTACGCAAGGGGAAGGTATTAGCACCCCTCACGTCCGTCGTACTCGACGGGATCCTCGCTTGTTGTGTTTACTTGGATGGGTTGGTTTTATTCTATCTACTTATCAAGGCTGGTTGAAATAGAAAATAAAAATGACTCGGCAAAGCGTCGCACTTTATGCCTACGTATTCTCATCAGAGAATGAGAAATCAGAGTCAACGTAGTTCGGCCTACGAAGGGTTATGGGGGAAGGTAGCTCGCCAAGACATCGCCATCTTGTGCCTACTTACTCTCAACAGGTATGAGAGATCAGAGCTCACGTAGTTCGGGAAACTACGGTTTATTTCCTGTCTTTTACGAAAGAAGTGTTTTTTATTGTGTTTGCGATTTCAACCGCACTAGAGACTATGACCTGAGAGTGAATGCGTCGCAAGTCACCCAAAGGGTACCATACTAAACATCTAGACTATGGAAAAGAAACTCTCCCACAATCCTTTCTCAGATAGCTTAAGGCTCGTAACGTACGAAAGAAATCATTCATGATTACTGTATCTTAAACTGTTTTGAGATGAGAAGAGAACAGGCCCAACTAGGAGGGAGACTATCAAGTCCTACCGTTATCATGCCATGGATTCATCCTATGGTCAAGGTTTGAACAGGGAACTCCTAGAAGTTGTCATGCATAGGTTTCAACCTAAGATTCTATCATCAAATCCTTATCAAAGGAAATGAGAGTCCTAAGGGATCATGTCAATGATACACCAAAATAGACAAAGCATCAGCTTAACAGTAAAATGCATGCAATGCAAGTGAGGGAGGAAATGTGTGTGGGGCTTCAGCCTCCACAAGCTCATCTCAACCTCAAGCCAGAATGGATAACAGTAATCATACTGAAAGATAAAACATCAGGCTATCAAGCAATAAACAGTAAACTGCAATCATACAGATAAAATGAAATGAAATGCCATCAGGCAAACAAACCACATAGGCAAGGGAGATAGGCTCTACCGAATACCCGCAAGCAAAGCCACACAGTAACATTACAAGCAGAGGGAGCAACTCAACCTCTAGTGCAATCATGCTCCTAGATTCTATCTATTCTAGTTATGAACTTATTCTAATTCATAAAACAAGTCAAGCAAAACACAACAATACAGAAAAGAAAAAGAAGAAAGCAGACCAACTTCTCTCTCAACTTCAAGCCTCAGCTTCTCCAACAGCAACTCAGTCTTCAGACTTCAATCACTCTTGACAAATACCAATTTGCTTTTCCAGGCTTCAACCCTACAACATAAGTTTCAACTTATCTTCTCCTTTAAGCTTCAGCTTCTTGATCAGCTCCACCTTCAGGCTTTACTGGATCTTTAGGGGTCTTCAAGTATCAACTTGCTCTTTCTTCTCTTCAAGCTTCAGCTGGAATGGCAATGCTCAAGGATTCATCCTCTTTTATACTCTTCATTGAAGTCTTCATCTTCAAACTCAGGCTCTGCATCTCTCAAGACAATCAAACGAGATGAAATCACTTACTGGATAAGCTGGGGGATGTTGAACTGCTTATTGACCACCAAAGGTGACCTTTAAGGGTTCAACATCAAAGGAATGGTTCCCTCAAAAGTTCTACTTCCTAGGTGCATCACTTATGCCTCCAAAGGAGAGAGGTGTATACCATGGAAGGACTTTGAATCATAGGGAGGAATGGAGGTGAAAGATATCATCCATGTTTAAGAAAGAAATTATCTAAGTCTAAACTCTTCCTAATCCCTAACCCTAAAACAACAAAAAAGAAAATAAGATCAAGCTCTCAATCTCCTCAATGCATCTTCAAGTCTTCTACGTAACCATGCCTAAATTAAGGTGTAGGAAAGAAATTGCAAACCTGGTTAAATTGAGTGAACAGAGGTAGTAATCCACCAGTTCATGCCTTGAATCCTTCCAAATTCCTTCACTGATCAATCTTTTAGCTTCTGTATGCAAAAAGAATGGCTGAAATTGCTTGATTCTTGAAATTCGATTTTGAAATGCAACCTTGAAATTCCAATCTCCAACTCTTCAATTCTCCATGGAAATGCTCTCAATTCAATCTGCACAACTTCAATGTGGTGTATGGAAGGTGTTTGTGAGAAAAAGATGAAAGGAAATGAAGAGGAATGAAGAAATTGGATTTGACTTGTAAGGGAAGAAATTGGATTTCACCCTCTCTTCTATGCAGCAATTCTCACCAACCTTGCATCTGAGCAAGTTAGACTCATCTTATAGATTGGTTTAGAATCATCTAGAACCCCCTAGAACAATCCAATGAGAAGTTGAACTTTTCATGTCATGGTATTTTGATTTCTCATTCTCCTTACATGGTATCTCATGCCAAGCATCTCATAACTACCAATTCTGACTTGAATTTATCCCCACATGAGATTTAGGGTAAGTTACAATGCATAACCACCTTGCACATTGAGTTCTTTTGAGTTTTGGTTTGGTACCTTAAGATGCAAGTAATCCAATTCCAAAGCAGCCCTATGATGCAAGCCTCAAATCAAAATTGTGGCTGAACCATTGTTCTTAGAATGTCATTTGGAGTCAAAATGACCTATTACATGACATGGTTTAGACTTATAACTTGTGACTTCCATTTTTCAAATTCACTTTAATTAACTTATGCCTCATTTTCAGGCGATTTTTATCACTTTTTGATATGAGCCTTTTCAACATCTCATAATCTCCCTACTAGCCTTAAAACATCATTCTAAGCAAGTTTGATGTTGAATATTTTTCCATTTGAAGCTTGGAAATAGGAGATATGGCCCTATGCTTAAAATGACCTATAACCTCCAAATAACCAAAATGCCCTTGGCTTGTCAAAGCCATAAGTTGAGTTCTACAAATCCTATCTAGGACTTTTAGTACTATCTAGAAAGCTAAGAAGATTCTGTTCAACATTCATGTTGACCAAGAATCCATAGGAATCATCCTACTATGGAAAAAGTTGTCTGCAAGTTGGGTGACTTTCAAGGACCCAGATTCATATACCTCAGATGACCTGTAATTTGTCAAAACCATAACTTAAGCTCTACAAATCCTATCAAGTACTTCTAGTACTCAAATTAAATCTAAGAACAAGCTCTACAACATTCATGTTGTGGGGAAGATGAGATGACAATCACATCTTAAGCTAAACTGCCTTGAAGATAGGGATCAAACTAGGGGATTTTACACTGTCGATCCTTAGAAACCCTAGCTTGAAACTTCTCAAACTCCTCAATCATGATGAGTTGGTCTAGGAATCACCCTTATAGCACTTCAATACATCATTCCATGATCACATGGCTCTTGGATTAGGTCTCAACCCTCTCCAAATCTTCAGTTGACCTAGGGTTGACCCAGTCAAACCCTAATTTCACCACTCATGGCTGAATCTTCTGAATTCTTGCACAATGACCTCTCTAGGCTTCATGATGGCTTTCAAGACATCTCATAAGCTTTCTCAAAGCTTCAAGTCCATCCTCATAGTCTCAGAATCATCTGAGGAGCTCCCACAACTCTCAAGTTATGAGACACACAACCTTGGTTTCAACCAATTCCTCTGAGGATCTCTTGAGTTCTCTGACAAAGATATCAAACTTTGAACACTTGAACAAACTTCTTGGATAGCTTCATAGTATCATATAACTCTTGATGGGTAAATAAATGTTGGTCAAGTTTTGGGGTGCAACAAAATGAAATACAAAAAACTATTGAATTGATGATGCATCATGAGAGTGAAAGACCAAACTAGGTAGAATTATGTCATGTAATCAACACACACACATTACAATCATGATAAAAGATAATTTTATGCTTAAAACTCAGTCACACCTTTTTCAAAACAGAATCTAGTATGGTATTGCAAACATATTTGGAAATGCAAGGTCGTTGAAAAAGAAATCAGTCGCTGATGCAACAGGGAAAGTCATGGCATATACAAGGCAGTTAAACATCACACACAAGTCTGAAACATGCTAACCACTGGTCCTAGACTCAAAGCTCATTAAGGAACACATTAAAACAAGAATTGGATATGTTGTTGCAAGCAACAACTGAAAATGCAATGCTTTTCGGAAAATGGAGAATGAGTTTAAATGCAACATGGTACATGGTATGAGCAAGTCAGTTTCAGATCACACACCAACCCTAAACCCGCTAACTAAATATTCTAGCTTCAAAGATCAATGAGAAACATATGAAAATAGGATTTGGTGTGCTGTTGCAAAATGATTGAAAGTGTAAAAAACTGTTTTGAAAAATGTAGGACAGGGTGTCTTATGCAAACACCACACACAAATTCCAATCATGTTGACTAAAGGCTTCATGCTCAGAGATCAAATTGGAACATCTTAAAACAAGAATTGACATGCTGATGGTAAGTGTGGTTGAACAAGATGCAGTAAATCCCAAAACAGTTTTTGATCATGGCACACACATACATGGAGCGTATATGACAGAATTTCATATCCAACATCAAAAACAAGGTTTGACAACATTCTAATGCAATGCATAACAAAATAAAAACACATTTCACAACTGTTACAACTTCTGCACATAAAAGTCATGCTGGCAGATTTGATATGAAATGCATAAAATGGAAGCTATTGTTCATGTCAACAAATCACAAGTCAAGCTTTCAGGTAGCAAACCGGTATGCACATTACAATGGCAGGCAGTTCATTTAAGGTATGCATCATAGTGACTCAAAAGCAAGCTTTCAAAACAGGACCTAGTCAGCTCTACTTCAAACGAAGCAGGTAGCAAAATCTTGACAAAGATTGGATATTTACAATGGTAACAACATTGTATAGCATGGTATGGCAACCAAACACGCACATCAGTTGTGGAATAATAATCCTCCTAAGTTTAAACATGACCTAGGTGCAGAGATACCTCATTAACAGACTACTTGGATATAACAATGATCAAAGTAAAACAAAGTAGGCAGATTTGTGTATATGCTACATACTTTACATTTCAAACACTGTTGCACCCCAAAATTTTCCCAACCTTTTCTAACCTAGGTTTATGTTTCAATTGCATGATCATCTGCATTGTCATCATGTACATAGTGTATTCATCTGTATTGCATAGCATAAGCAAGCTATCTTAATCAGGGGATCAAGTGTTATTCTTATCTCAAGAGGCATATTCAAGGGTTTCATTCATATTCAAGACTACTCAGGTCATCAGGGAAGAATTTGAGCTTTGAAGAGCTAACAGGTTAATCAGTGAGTTCTCTCCTATCTTGAGGTTGTTTGGGGATCATCAGAGGAAGTGTGAGTCATGAGCCAAGAGCATGAGGTGTGTATGGATGTTATGAAGAGCCTAGATGATCATTTGTAAGGAGTAACCAAGTCATTGGAATGATTGCAAGAGCCTCAGTTGAAGTCAGTCAACTAGGGTTTTATCTGGGTCAACACTAGGTCAATCCTATGTCAAAGACTTGTTTTGAAGGGCATCAAGGATCATTTGAAGAATGTGGGATTCATTATTTGCTACATGGATATGGATATGGTGTTGTGCTAAAGAAAAATCAGGAGGAATCAAGGAGAAGAGGAGTTACCAAATTAGGGTTTCAGTGTAGAATCCCCTGATTTAGGTCAAACTTCAAAGTAGTGTAACTCAAGATGCAAGCTTCATTGGAATTCTTGGTCCACATGAAACTTGTAGAGTATCTTCATAGATTTAATTTGAGTGGTGGAAGTCATCAAGATGATTTATAGAACTCAAGTTATAGCTCTTGCAAGTTACAGGTCATCTGAGGGCACTAAAATTTGTCTGTGAAAGTTGTCTGTCTTCCAAGCAACTTTTGACCTTCAAGGAGATTTCAAATGTATTCCTGGCCAACATGAGAGTTGTCCCTTATTGTCTTAGATTTATAGAAAGGTATGGTATGCCTTCATATAATTTGTAGAACTCTACTTATGGTCTTGGCAAGCAAAGGGTATTTTGGTCATCTAAGAATTACAGGTCATTCTTAGCCTATGCCTAAAACGCATACAAGGAAGCTTCAAATGAAAAACTTCACAACATCAAAGTTGCTCAAAATGTCATTTTAAGTCTAGAAAAGAGGTCATGGAAGTTTGGAAATGCATGGAGCAAGACTTGATAAAAGTTGGTGAAAAATGACTTAAAAAAGGCATATAACTTGAAAAAGTTCAAGTTGGAAAATGGTTTGAGAGATCTACAAATCCAAAATGGGTCATCCAATATACCAAATTGAATTCAAACATCATTTTAAAGACATTGGTTCAGCCACTTTTTTGAGTTAGGGTTTGAATTTTGGACTTGCTTTGTAAAGTTCTTTCTTGCATAATAAGGTAACCTTGCAAAACTCAACATAATGAAGGGATCAGCTTGTTTTTTCACACATACACTCTCAATATCTCATGAAAGGAGATTTTAACACAAATGTGAAAGGGATGCAAGCATGATATGAGATGTTTCAAAGTGTCATTACATGAGAATTTCCATAACTTTCCACCACATTCTAGAATCATCCTATAGGCATCCAAAAACTTCTAGATTTGTCCATCATCATCTATATAATGAGTGTGGATCATTAGTGCAAAAGGTTGGTGAAAAGAGGGAAAGAAGAGATAGAATTCCATTGTTGCTTCCATTGTAAGAAAGTGTGAAAATCTACAATCTACACCAATTCTGTTCATTCTTTCTCTTCATCCACAATATATTGAATCTAGTGAGTGCATACAAGCAAGTTCAGAGGTACATCCATGGAAGATTGAAGCTCTAGGGTTTGAAATTGCAAGATCCATAACAGGCTCGAATCTCCTTCTACAAGCACTCATCATCATAATTGTTGCAAACAGAAAGCTCCTCATCAAGCAAGGACCATTCTCAAAGGATTACAAGCATTGGATTGGACTGTAACCACCTCTGCCATAGCTACCTAGCAGGTTGGTGATTTCTCTTTTATCTCCCTAATTAGGTGTTGTTAGATTAGATTATTAGTGTAGGTTTGTTAGGTTATATTAGATGACTATTTGCAGAGAGATTGAGAAGGTTTTATGGAGTTTGGTAACATGGTAATGAATCTTTCAAGATCAAAAACTCATGGATTAGGGCAAGATAATGTTAGCTTTTTAGCTTAGAGTGATCAGCATAATCCCTAGATCATTCTAGTATAGTTTGAGCAAAGTTCATAACCATGCATATCAGGTGCAGTCCAATGGTACCCTGAACTTCCAGCTATCGAGCTTGATTATATAATGAGTTTTAGAAAAATCCAAGTGTAGGATCTTGTAGAGGGCTTTGAGTAGGCCATTTTTCGTTTTTGGATCGAGGGATTTGGTTGAGTGAGGAGAGAGAGCAGAGCTGTGGAAGTTCATGCATGGGAGAGGGGAATCCTGAAACCCTAATTCTCATTTGGGGACGATGACCATGCACCGTCAGATCACCCTGAATTTTTGACCTTTTCATCTCATCGTGTGGCCCATGTTTAAAGTTGAGAGACGGAGGGAAAGACCATAGTGAAACGATGCGTTTCACTTAATGTGAGCATCTGGGCCTTGGATCAGAACGCTATCCCCACCCCCAAATCAAAGCCCAATGGAAAATGAACTTGAGATTGTTACTAAATGCACCGTGGTTTTAATCTTTTTCTTCTAATTTTTCAATTTATTTTCTGATGCGTACTGGGCCCAGATATTTGATATACGCGCCTCCCCTTCCTGGCCCATCTGAGAATATAACTGGGCGTGGTTACTAGTAGCACCCCCTCCCCATTTAATTCATGTTTTTGATTTTTATCTTCTTTTATATTTTCTTTGATCTTTAAAAATCCATATAAAATTGAAAAAAGCTTGTTTTTCATTGACTCTTTTTGTGGTAGATTCATAATTTTGTTAAGAAAAATAATGAATAATAAAAATGGCATTTTATTTTGTTTTAATATTTTTATGCATTTTTCTTTTAAATGGCTTTTTAATGAGTTTAGTTTAGTGCATAATTTTGTTGATTTTAGTTCTAATAGTTCCCTTTAGATTTAGGACTCATTCTTTTTAGGGTGATTAGCTTAGGACTTCAATTTGTATATAGGGTTTAATCCATAATTTTTAGGATTAATTTTTAGGTGATTTGATTAGGTGGAATTAAAGTGGTTAAAATTAGGGCTTTTAAGTGAGCATAGGTGAGATAGATTAATTCTTTTAGGAATTTTGATTTGATTTTGGGGTATGGGAATATAGGGGTTATGGGTAGATGATAGATCCCTTAGAAAATATTAGGATTCCCCTACTGCTATTAGCATATTGCTTATATTTGATTAACTGTGTGGTGTGCCCTCTTTAGGGTTATTATTTGTCTGTGTGTGGGGTATTGGGTTTGTTTGGGGCCTGGGGTTTGAGCTGAAGACTGTGATAATGAAGCCCATTTGAAGATCAGAGACTGAAGACCAACTTCCAGGGTTGATGAGGAGAATCTCTTGCTGACAGCTGGCGACTCTACTGGGGACCCAACGTCCCCTGGCTGCTAAGGATTACGATAGTTCCTTATGCATTTGGGATCCAACGTCCCTTAATAGAGTCAATCCTAGCGCTTGTTTGCCCGTCGAGGATTTTGTATGGATTTACATTTCTGTATTTACATTTCAGCTTTTTATTATTATTATTGCTGTATTGTGGGTTTGACGGGTGTTCTATGATTGAGAGATAAGCCGGACCTGGGCTTGAGTGCACCTAGACTTAGAGTAGAGATTAGTGGGCGCGCACGTGCTTTGCATGTCCTAGTGTCCCGCGAAATCTACACTCAGACGAGGTTCTTCTGGTTAACCTCCTGTCCTTCCCTTTGGGTGGCTCGGGTTGCTGGTTAGTTGGATTGTCGACTCTAGGGACCGATCATTTGGAAGTTGGCTAAGTGAGGCCTCTTCAGGATTTGATGATGCCACTCCTTCTGGGAATCGTATCGTCAACCCTGAAAGTCTGTGACCCCGACGACCGCATAGGATGCCATACCTTTGTCAGTTGCTAGGACACCTACCTGTGAGAGGGTTTGGGGTTATGCAGGTAACTAGACCTTCAGATACCGGTTATTTCTTGATCAGAGATCCTGGGTATTTATGGATAGTTGTGAGGTCTATCAGAGACCAGTCAGAGTTATGGTCTGAGGTCTATCAGAGACCAGTCAGAGTTATGGTCTGAGGTCTATCAGAGACCAGTCCAGGTTATTGTTTGAGGTCTATCAGAGACCAGTTGGAGTTATGTTATGAGGTCTATCCAAGACCAGTGTTGGAGCTTTGTATTGGGTCTATCTGAGACCAAGGGTTTGAGGAATTCTGGAGGGTCTATCTGAGACTTTTGATATGGTTCAGGCTTCTCAGCTATAGCACTTGGTCCCTGTTGCATGTCGCCTGCATTGCATTGTTTGCATAATCATTATCATTGCATCCCATTAACGTGTGTCTGTGCTGCAGGTGCATTCGCATATTCCCTGGTTCTAGTGTCTGGACTTCTGAGTATCGATCATGGCTGGTTTGAGGATGACAGTTGCGTACAAGCTACCTATCCCCGATATTACTCCCCTCCTGGGCCTGATTTCGCTTGCTGATGAGGACGTCCGTAGAAGCTTCAGGCAGAATTACGGACGGTTGTTGAGTTTGGTTCGCAAATCGACTGATGATGATTTGAATGGGCTGTACACGCTGATGCAATTCTACGACCCGGGTTTGAGGTGTTTCACATTTGCTGACTTCATTTTGGGGCCTACCGGTACAGAATGCAGTTTACTGACTTCTTGGCGAGGGGTTCCAGTTTACTGACTTCATTTTGAGGAGTATGTGGAGTTTACTGAGCTACCGGTACAGAATGCAGTTCCTTTTATTCACTCTGCCACTGAGCCCAAGTTGGATGATTTAGCTAAGGCCTTGCACATGAATGCTTCCGAGCTGTTGATGACTTCTTGGCGAGGGGTTCCAGGTTTTTCTCTCCAGTTTCTGGTTGGTAAGGCTCAAGAGTACGCCAAGAATGGGTGTTGGGTGGTCTTTAACGCTATTTTGGCTCTATGCATTTATGGGATAGTGTTGTTTCCCAATTTCCCGAACTTCGTGGACATGGATGCATTTCATCTGTTTGCTGCTGGCAACCCCGTACCTATACTGATCGGGGTCTTTTACCATTCGATGCACTATAGAAATGAGAACAGGAGAGGCAAGAACGTCTCTTGTTGCATGCCTTTGTTGTATATGTGGTTCAAGAGCCATCTTCCCCTGAAGGGACCTTTTGTGGGTAGTGCAACTACAGCTGACTGGCCAGAGCGTATGATGAGGCTGTCTTCGGAAGACATTGAGTGGTTTGACCGAGACTTGTTGGGGTCCGAGCTTATTTTCAGTTGTTCTGGGTATCCTAATGTTCCTTTGATAGGGAGAAAAGGGTGCATCAATTACAACCCATCTCTGTTCGTCCGCCAGTTTGGATATGCGTTGAAGAACCCGCCCCAGGAGGAAGAAGTACAAGAATCTATGTACTTCATAGGTGATTTGAATGGAGAGTTACTAGCCAAGCTTCGGCATGCCTGGATGCGTATTAACAGAAAAGGGAAGCCACTGTTGGGGAAGAGTGATTTCCAGGCATATGCACCCTACAAAGTTTGGATCCAGGAGAGGGCAAGACAGTTACTGATGCCATTTCCAGCTGCACCGGTCCCTGTTCATATTCCGGCGGAAGAGCCAACCACTGTCACTATGGAGGTCTACGAGAAAGTTGTGAAAGAAAAGGAATCCTTGATGAAGATTAATGAAGAGCTAGAAAAGGAGCTAGCTCAGATGCGGAGTGAGAAGAATAAGGCCGTACGTTCTTTCCAACAGCAGATCGAACTAGTAAACAGGCTAGGTGTCGAGTTGACTGAGGAGAAGAAGAAGTGCGAACGTCTGGGTCAAGAGTTCAGAAGCTCTCACGACATGTTGGAGTCCAAAAAGAAAGCACTCGACGCCGCTCACCGAGAAATCTCTTCTTGTAATAAGACATGGAATGCTACGCTGACCAACAATAAAAAGAGGGAAGATAAATTGAAGCAGAAAATCTCTGACCTCGAAGAGCAGTTGAAGGCTAGCATTAAGAAGCATGAAGAAGAGGTGATGACCAGATATAGTCTCCAAAATGCATTGAACAAGGCCATCGAAGGCAGGAACGAAGCTGTGCCTCAGAAGCGGAAGCTAGAGGATCGCTTCGGAGAAGGGGCATGGGAGGAAACCGCTGGTGACGTGCGACGAGTTCTCAAGAGAAGAAACCAGCTTGTCGAGGGTCTGCTTACCCGACCAAGTCATCCAGAGACCAAGAAGTTAATAGAAGAGTACCGGGCTTATGGGAGTACTTGATCATTTCATGTATTAACTTGTATGCTTTATTTGCATTCGTGCTGACCATCACCAGGATTGTTGGTTGAGGTCATGCCTTCTTATTGTACACTCAGTGATATTGCATTCTTGGATTTCTCTGCAATATACGAGGTTTTCTATGATTCGGCTCCAATCACTGTCTTGCTAGCACTGTCACTGCACTGGCACACTCACACTAGAATCGGGGAATGATAATCCCTAATGCACAGACCCATATTGCATTTTGCATACATACTCATATTTGCATTGCAGGTTTGTGATCCATGTATCTTATCTCGTGCATCAATTTCCAGGTATTGTCAGGATTGCAGAAAAGCGGGTCCACCGTTACTCTACAAGGATCAACCAGAAGAAGATCATGGACAACGTGCAGAGTGAAATGCAAGAGATGTGTGACAGGATGGCCCTGCTCATGCAAACCATGGAGACCATCGCCAAGGGACAAGAGCAGCTGCAGAATCTGGTTCAACCGATAGTCGCATGGGATGA
Organism: Lathyrus sativus; assembly: GCA_963859935.3. Taxonomy (NCBI): domain Eukaryota; kingdom Viridiplantae; phylum Streptophyta; class Magnoliopsida; order Fabales; family Fabaceae; genus Lathyrus; species Lathyrus sativus. Next base: position 273,635,888 of record OZ012739.1, read on the forward strand.
AAACAACGGGACACCGCATGGCGAAAACATTGTTGTTTCTCCCCGAGTTGAGAATCGTCAAAGTGCTGATGCTGTTCCTGTAACCGGTTTGAATGCTGGAGAAACTGGTCCTGTAGGTGGAGGGGGGAACACCGGTAATATGAATGTCAATGCAGATACTGCTGGGGTATTTGTGGGTAATGTCAACCAGGGTTTCAATGGGGGCGGTGAGAATGTCGGAATGAATGGTATTAATGGTAACTAGGGCTTCAATGGTGTGAATATGGGGTATGGAAGCATGGCTGGGTTTGGTGGCTATGGTAATCTTGGATATGGAACTGGCGCATACAACACTCAAGAGATGGGTAATCAGAGGTATGACCCCAGGTACGTCCAAACGGGTCCAGGCCGCGATGCCGATTATGTTGGATATGATGCAGTACCTCGCTGGGAAGATCGTCAGGAGGATGTGTTCTCTGGTCAGAACGAGGGTTATGAAAGAGCCAGGGATGACAACCACCGAATGAGATTGCTGGAAGAGAAGGTAAACGGGTTGGCCAGCCAGAATGCTCTTGGGCTGGATATGTCAAATATGGGGTTAGTCCCAGGGTTGAGGGTCCCACTGAAATTCAAAGCACCGTCATTTGATAAGTACAAAGGGGATACGTGCCCTAGGGTGCACGTGCGCGCGTTTTACAGGCGCATCTCTGCGTATTCTGAGGATGAAAAGATGCTAATGCACTTCTTCCAGGATAGCCTGTCAGGGCCATCGCTGGAGTGGTACATGAGCTTGGAGCCTACTCAGATCAGGAGTTGGAAAGAACTGGCAGAGGCTTTTGTTCGACATTATCAATACAATAGTGATCTCGCCCCTAACCGAGTCCAGTTGCAAAGCATGTCTCAAAAGTCTAGCGAGAGCTTTAAAGAATACGCCCAGAGATGGCGAGATTTGGCTGCTAGGGTACACCCTTCGATGGTGGAGCGCGAAATGATGGATATCTTCATAGGGACTTTCTCTGGAATGTACTATGACCGTTTGCTCAATTTTTCGATGAGTACTTTCTCTGAATTAATCTTAATGGGGGAGCGCATTGAAAACGGGGTAAAGATTGGTAAAATTCAAGCGGGTGAGTCCAGTTCCGCAGGAGGTAATAAGAAGACGTTTGGTGGTAAAAGACAGGGTGACACCAATGTTGTATACGGTGCTCGACGAAAGAATAAAAGTCAGAACTGGCGTCAGCACTCGCAAGTTGCAAGTGTAACCATTCCAGGGCCTTCTCAGCAGCAGAGACAACAACCACAACAGCAGGCTCAGCAGCAGCCTAATAATAATCAGCGCAGACTTCAGAACCCACGACCGAGGAGAGTATTCGAGGTACCGCCGGTATCATATGCAGAACTCCTTCAAACTCTGTTGAAATTGCAGTTAGTCGAGAAGAGGACCTTAGCACCACCAACTGGCCAGCCACCAGTCGGATATGATGTTAATGAGCACTGTGACTTCCATTCGGGTGCGCCAGGGCACAATATTGAAAATTGCCTAGCTTTCAAGCATAAAGTACAGGATTTGCTTGATAGTACGGCTATTAACTTCGGGAAGGAAGGTCCCAATATCACGCAGCAGCCAATGCCCAAGCATGGTGGGGCTGGGGCCAATGCAATCATGGTAGATGATGAGTTGAACTTAGTTTCAGAAGTGAGCGAGCTGAAAACTCCTTTGAGTTACGTAAAGCAGCGTTTATTGAAAGGAGGAGTCTATCCCGGTTGCGGCGAAGAGTGTGTTGACTGTCCGATTCAACCTGAGGGCTGTGAGAAGTTGAAGAGGGGAGTTCAAAGTTTGATTGATGAAGGAACTTTGCAGTTTGACAGGGCTGCGGGGCGAGAGAAGTCTGTTGCGACAAAATCTGAGAAAGAGCGCAGGGAGATTGCTACGATCACCATTCCGTTCAAATCAGTAACGATTTCGGCATCATCGAAAAGGCCGACCATTACTATTACCAACGCTAAGCCAGTCCCTTTTGAAAGCACAAAGGCAGTCCCGTGGAGTTATGGTGCTGAGGTGTATTGCAATGGGGAAAAGATTGACTTGAATGATCCGCCGGCGGGATCTGTGGGCAACATAGTGGGAGCGGGTGGTATAACCCGGAGCGGGAGAATTTTCACTTCACCTGAGGTTGAAGCAGAGAGGCTTGCCAGGGGTAAGAACAAAGTTGTTGAGGGAGAATCTTCGGGGAGTAAAGAGAAAGAGCCGATAACCAAAGATGTGGAAGAATTCATGAGGTTAATCCGCAAAAGTGATTACAAGATTGTAGATCACCTGCAACAGACCCTGTCGAAGATCTCCATATTATCGCTGCTGTTGTGTTCTGAAGCGCATAGAAATACCCTGTTGAAAGTACTTGAGACATCTTTTGTGCCGCAAGAGATTTCAGTTAATCAACTGGAGGGAGTTATAGCACATGTTAACGCTGGGCATGGGCTGGGATTCACGGATTTCGATCTAACGCCTCGAGGGCGTGATCATAATAATGCTTTGCACATCTCTATCGAATGCCGGGGTACTGTTTTATCCCATGTGCTGGTAGACACTGGGTCCTCGTTGAATGTGTTACCAAAGAAAGCCCTGTTGAAATTAGATACTCGTGGGTTGTTGTGCACCCCTAGTGATTTGGTGGTGCGGGCCTTTGACAGAACCAGGAGGTCAGTATTCGGGTCAATAACGTTACCCATCCAGGTAGGTCCGGAGGTGTTTGATACAGTGTTTTACATCATGGACATCCAGCCTGCATATAGTTGTTTGATTGGGAGACCTTTGATTCATGCCGCTGGGGCAGTAACTTCTACGCTCCATCAGAAGCTGAAATATATGGTTGAGGGGAGTATTGTGACAGTATGCGGTGAAGAGGATATCCTAGTCAGTCATTTGTCTTCCTTCAAGTATGTGGAGGTAGATGGAGAGATTCATGAAATGCTGTGTCAGGCGTTCGAAGGGGTGAAGGTTAAAGAAGAAGCTCCAGTGACGAGTGAAGGGCTAGAAGTGGCAGTCTCCTCATATAAAGAAGCCAAGGTGTTGGTACAAGCAGGAGAGACTCAGAAGTGGGGACAGGTTCTGGACATCCCAGTGAAGCAAGACAAGTATGGCTTGGGGTACCGCCCATCTTCCTCGCAGAGTGCGCCTAAGTACAAGGGACCTGTCGTGTTCACGCCCGGAGGAGTTAGCTTCGAAAGGATTAATGCCGTGTCTGATACGGAAGAAGCAGATAGCGATTGCGACATGGACGCATGGATTCGACCCAGCACGCCGGGGCAAAGCCTATGCAACTGGTCCATCCAGGACGTCATCCAAGTCACCAAACAGTAATGCATTGTTTTTTCAATCATTGTATGATCACATGCCTTGCCCGGGGCATCGTTGATCTTGTCTTAGGGCCTAACTGTTTACCTGTATGTTGGCATGATTAATAAATGACGGCGTTTTTTACATTCAAATGTTGTGATCCTTTTCTTTCTGTTCTATTTTATTTTTTCAATAAAATGGCAGCGTGGTTATGCATTTTGCTTGTACATCATTTTGAAGCACTTAACCGTTTCCCTCGCAGGATTCATGAATTTTCAGATGAGACCGACCAAAAACTTCCTATGACTCGTTTAGACTTCGAGCATCCGATCTTCCAAGCCGAGGAGGAGGTTGGGGAGGATAGTGACTTACCAGAAGAGCTTAGTCGGTTATTGAAGCAAGAGGAGAGAGTCATTCTGCCTCACCAAGAAGAGATTGATATTGTCAACTTGGGGTCTGAAGAATGCGTCAGGAATATCCGTATAGGGGCCGTGTTGCAAGTAGACATCAAGCAAGAGCTTATTGAGATGCTGCGTGAATATAGTGATATATTTGCTTGGTCCTACGAGGACATGTCGGGTTTGGTTACTGATATGGTTGTTCATCGTCTGCCGTTGAAGGAAGATTGCCCGCCTGTGAAGCAGAAACTCAGAAGGACTCGTCCTGACATGGCTGTAAAGATAAAGGAAGAAGTGCATAAGCAATGGGATGCTGGATTCATGGCTGTTACCACCTATCCCACTTGGGTCGCTAATATCGTGCCTGTGCCGAAGAAAGATGGCAAGGTTCGAATGTGTGTTGATTATAGGGATCTAAACAAAGCGAGTCCGAAGGATGATTTCCCGCTACCGCATATTGACGTGCTAGTTGACAACACGGCTCAGTTTTCGGTATTCTCCTTCATGGATGGATTTTCGGGGTACAACCAGATCAAAATGGTTCTGGAGGATATGGAAAAAACAACCTTTATCACCCCGTGGGGAACCTTCTGTTACAAGGTGATGCCCTTTGGTTTGAAAAATGCTGGGGCAACGTACCAGCGGGCTATGACAACGCTTTTTCACGACATGATGCACAGAGAGATCGAGGTGTATGTCGATGATATGATTGCCAAGTCTCAAACAGAGGAAGAACATCTGGTTAATCTGCTGAAGTTGTTCAAGAGGCTGAGGAAGTTCAGGCTAAGGTTGAATCCTAATAAATGTACCTTCGGAGTGAGATCCGGTAAGCTACTGGGGTTCATTGTAAGCAAGAAAGGAATCGAGGTCGATCCTGCAAAAATAAAAGCAATACAAGAGATGCCAGCACCGAGAACAGAAAAAGAAGTCCGTGGATTCTTAGGGAGGTTGAACTACATTGCTAGGTTCATCTCTCACCTAACGACCACGTGTGAACCATTATTCAAGCTGTTAAAGAAAGATCAAACGGTGGTCTGGAACGATAATTGCCAAAGGGCATTTGAAAAGATAAAAGAATACTTGCAGGAACCTCCGGTGTTGATACCCCCAGTAGCGGGACGACCATTGATTATGTATCTGACGGTTCTTGAGAACAGTATGGGTTGTGTTCTCGGTCAACATGACGAGACAGGGCGGAAAGAGCATGCAATTTACTACTTGAGTAAGAAGTTCACAGATTGTGAATCTCGATACTCTATGCTCGAAAAGACGTGTTGTGCATTGGCGTGGGCTACCAAACGTCTAAGACAGTACATGCTGAACCATACAACCATGCTGATATCGAAGATGGATCCGATCAAATATGTGTTTGAGAAGCAAGCGCTCTCTGGAAGGATTGCTAGATGGAAGATGGTATTGACAGAATACGATATCCAGTATGTTTCCCAGAAGGCCATTAAGGGAAGTGTTCTGTCCGAATATCTCGCCGAACAGCCAATTGAGGATTATCAGCCTATGAAGTTTGAGTTTCCTGATGAGGACATAATGTACTTGAAGGCTAAAGATTGTGATGAGCCGTTGCCTGGTGAAGGTCCTGAGCAGAGTTCCCAGTGGCAATTGATTTTTGATGGGGCTGTCAATTCGTACGGTAACGGGATCGGGGAAATCATTACAACTCCCCACGGGTCGCACATCCCGTTCACAGCCAGATTGACCTTTTCAGTGACGAATAATGAAGCCGAGTATGAAGCTTGCATTATGGGGCTAGAGGAGGCTATCGATATGAGGATTAAGAATCTGGATGTATATGGGGATTCAGCCTTGGTTGTGAATCAGATTAAGGGAGAGTGGGAGACGCGTCAACCTAATCTAGTGTCGTATATGAACTATGCGAGAAGGTTGCTACCTTTCTTTGATAGGGTGGAGTTTCATCATGTACCCCGGGCGGAGAATCAAATGGCGGACGCCCTTGCAACGTTATCCTCGATGTATAAAGTCAACCGCTGGAATGAGGCTCCCAGCATTGTCATCTCTCGCCTTGATAGGCCGGCCTTTGTGTTTGCAATCGATGAAGCATCTGACGGTAAACCGTGGTATTTCGACATACAGAATTTCCTGAAGAATAAGGAATATCCGGCTGGGGCATCCAGTCGCGATCAGAAGACTCTAAGGAGATTAGCAGGCAACTTCTATCTGAATCCCGACGGCGTTTTGTATAGAAGGAACCACGATTCGGTACTCCTCCGGTGTGTAGACGAGAAGGAAGCCCACTTGCTCATGGAAGAGATCCATGAGGGAACTTTTGGTACACATGCTGGTGGGCATGCTATGACCCGAAAGTTGTTGCGGGTGGGGTATTACTGGTTAACGATGGAAACTGATTAATTCAGATTTGCCAAGCGGTGTCACAAGTGCCAGATCTATGCTGGTAAGATCCACGTGCCACCCAGTCCACTGAATGTTATGGCTTCACCGTGGCCTTTCTCCATGTGGGGAATCGATATGATTGGCAAGATTGAGCCTACTGCTTCTAATGGGCATCGCTTCATTCTGGTTGCGATCGATTACTTCACCAAGTGGGTGGAAGCAGCATCTTACGCCAATGTGACGAAGCCGGTGGTGGCTAGATTTATCAAGAAGGATATAATTTGCAGATACGGTATTCCTGAGCAAATCATTACTGATAATGGTTCGAACTTGAACAACAAGATGATGAAAGATCTGTGTCGGGATTTCAAGATCGAGCATCATAATTCGTCTCCCTACAGACCCAAGATGAATGGCGCTGTTGAAGCAGCCAATAAGAACATAAAGAAGATTGTTCAGAAGATGGTGGTAACGTATAAGGATTGGCATGAGATGTTGCCATTCGCTTTGCACGGTTATCGTACTACAGTGCGTTCATCAACCGGGGCAACACCATTCTCACTAGTATATGGCATGGAGGTTGTCCTGCCGTTGGAGGTTGAGATACCATCTTTGAGGGTTTTGCTTGATGTTAAGCTGGACGAGGCAGAATGGGTGAGAAGTAGATTGAATCAACTGAGCTTGATAGATGAGAAAAGACTGGCATCCATTGCACACGGTAGGCTATATCAGAGCCGGATGAAGAAAGCGTTCGACAAGAAGATTCGACCTCGAAGCTTTCAGACGGGTGATCTTGTGCTGAAGAAGATTCTCCCACCGCAATCGGATCACAGGGGCAAATGGACTCCCAATTACGAAGGTCCACACGTCGTGAGAAAGGTCTTCTCCGGAGGAGCCTTATTGTTATCCACCATGGATGGTGAAGACTTTTCATCCCCTGTGAACTCGGACGCAGTTAAAAAATACTTTGCTTAAAATTGACCCGCTGGACAGTAAAAAGAGAGTCCAGGCAAAAATGGGGCATCCTAGCGAACCAAAAACAAAATAAAAAGGTTCGGGCAAAAGTTAGGGATATAATTGAAAAAATGTACACCCGCGAAGTCGAAAACCTACATTGGGTGGCTTCGGCAAAAAAGGGTATCCCGGTGAATCGAAAACCCGCAAAGGGCGATTCACGCAAAAGTTAGGGATTTGAGAAGCAAATGACTGCGGTCCAAGTTTGATTGTTAACGGTTTGGGAGCATCTGGGGGTCAATTATTCAAAGCAATTTCTTCCGAAGACAGAGATCGGGAAAGTGTCAGAGTCCGACGAGTCATAGGAGGATCGGTTCATGGTGTTCGTCTGTAACACGTTGTCGACATGTGTACAAATTTTATTCTGTATATTTGTATACTTCTGCATTTTGTTTATGTGTGACTACCTCTTTTCAGGAGTTGCATCTGATGTACAAGTCTTGCCTATTCTCAGGCTGTTATCAATAAAGTGTTTTATTCAGTGTAATGTGTGACTTTGGTTTTAAAATTTTTACAGTTTTGTTTGTAAAAAGCGCCGATGTTTTCTGATAAACTTACATGCGTGTAAACCGGCGGGCCTCAGCCGATGATTGTTAAAACCGAAAATTACCTGAATGGTTGCCGTGGGTGACTACCAAGATGTTTCTTTTTTGCATAGCTTGCCTTGTGTTTTCTTGCTGACTTTTGCAGGTATTCAAAAGCTCGCAAAGTTCCCCGCCAGAGTCCATGGCAGGCTGGTACCCTCTCCAGAGGATGAATGTTGTGTCCTTCCCCAGTGAAGTCGCCCCAGGTAAATTTGAATGTTGTCTCCCCAGGAGAGCGGAGATTGCGTCAAAGTAAAAGATAATGTATCTCTAGTAGTTCAAAATTAGCTTGTCAAGCAGAGCAGATTCCTTCCCAGCGAAGGTCGAGACAAATGCGATTAACTTCCCAGAGAGTTCTTGTGCAGTGCAAATCAGAATGTGTAGTTCAATCCCCAGCTCAGTGATAGCGGGATGATTTCCCCATCTCAGTGAGGGCAGGAGAGGTTCCCCACAGAGTGTGATCAGGTGGTTGGTGCTGCTGAAAGGAGTTTCCCGAGCCCGATGGTCCTTTCTTTCCCCCAACAAGTCACTCTTCCTCGTCAGGAGGATCGTCCTCAACAGATTTTGGAGTTTTGAGTTCGTGAGATGCTTTCCCAGCAGGATGGTTATCCCCAGCGGAGTTAGTTCATCTTTCCAACAATTATTTTGTTGGAAGCATATCGGTAGTATTCCGGTCATCCCCAGCGGATCCAGTTTGTCTTCAGCATTTATTTTGCTGAAGTAACTCTTTGCATAAGCATGCATCATGAGCATTTGCACTCTACACGAGTACGTAGCATTTCCATGCAGTATGGAAGCATTATGTCAATATCAAACATGCATTTTTTGAAACATAAGCCAGGTGGTTACCTCTTCAGTTTCAGACATGTTATTCCTTGCCGATAAGAGAAATCGTGATTCAGGAAGATGTTGATTTGTGGCCCAAGTACGCAGTGATCGTATTTGTCCCAACCCTCGGGGTTCATATTGTAAGGCACGCAGTGATCGTGTGGATTTTGAGATGTTGATTTGTGGCCCAAGTATGCAGTGATCGTATTTATACCAGCTATGGGGTTCATGTTGTAGGACACGCAGCGATCGTGTTGATCTTGGTATGTGTATCTGTGGGTGAACGGCGTAGTAGTCGTATTCGTCCCGATCTAAGAAGGTTGTGGTGTAAGGCACGCAGTGGTCGTGTTGGTATCATATCGGGGTTTTATTGGGCAGGACGCGCAGTGATCGTGTTTACTCTATTGGTAGTGCAGGACACGCAGTGATCGTGTTTACCATATCATGTGATGTTGTTGGCCGATATGCGCAGTGATCGTTTTCGTCCGTTATACAGTGGATATAGATTGACACGCGGTGATCGTGTTCATCCAGTTTTCGTTGGTCGGTATACGCAGTGATCGTATTTGGCCGTTATACGGTTTGGTTATGGGGTGAGGCACGCAGTGAACGTGTTCATCTGGTTGTCGGTGGCCAAAGTACGCAATGATCGTATTCGTCCCATGTTTGAAGTTGTGTCACGGCACGCAGTGATCGTGTTTCCTCCAGTCAAGAGGGCCGTGACATGAAACGCGCAGAGATCGCATTTACCCTATGTATGGTTAGAGTATGCAGTGATCGTATTCGTCCAGTTAGGTGGGTTAGTTGAGGCACGCAGCACGCAGTGATCGTGTTTTCTCCATTCAAGAGGATCGTGGCTCAGAACACGCAGTGATCGTGTTCAAACACGCAGTGATCGTGTTCAAGATATGCAGTGATCGTATCCGTATAGCACGTAGTGATCGTGTTGATAGTACCCTGGGAACTTGTGACGCGGGGCACGCAGTGATCGTGGCTATCGTATCAGTGGGTTTGTTGGTCGATATGCGCAGTAATCGTATTCGTCCTATTACATGGGTTGGTGACATACGCGGTGATCGTGTTGACATCATTTTCAAGGGTTGGCTGGTCGAGAGGCGCAGTGATCATATTCGTCCTATTGTAGCACACGCAGTGATCGTGTTCGTCATATTGGTGGTTGAAGTACGCAGTGAACGTGTTCGCCTCTTCTATGTGGATTTATTCCGTCTGGCACGCAGTGATCGTGTTCGTCGTGTTTGTCCCATTATGTGATTTCGTTTGCAACGCCGAGACGCGTAGTGATCGTGTTTTCTCCTGTCCAGAGGGTGGTGGTGTATAATGTGCAGTGATCGTGTTCATTTTGTGCCAGACACGCAGTGATCGTGTTCGTCATATCATATTCCTCTAGCAGAGTTGCTTGGTCAAGCATTTATCTTTCTTCCCAGCCGGGTTCTTTCTCAGAGTGCTGTGGGAATGGCATGACACAGATTTTGGGTAGTTACCCACAGTTACCCCGGTAGAGACATAGTCCCCAGCGGGGTGGTCTTCAACGAGATACTTGGTTAAGTTCCTCGTGGTCCCCGGCAGGGTATTCTTTGACAAGTCGCTTGGTTAAGTTACTTGTATTCCCCAGCTGAGTTTTTCTCAGGATGCTGTGGATTCAGCATTATAAGACGGTAACGCAGTTTGTGGGTCGTCACCCGCAATTCCCCCAACAGAGTTATGTTCTCCAGCAGGGTGTTACGTTAATGAGTTAATTGTTTAAATCCTCATAGTCCCCAGCAGGGAGCTTGCTACAAGAGTTGTTTGGTTAAATTCCTCGTATTTTTCAACAAGGTTATTCTCGTCAGGGTATTTGGTTAAGTTCCCAATTTCCCCAGCAGGTGTGTGACGGCAGTCGTCAGAATTGACCTCAGAGTTACTTAGTTAAGTTTCTCATTTCCCTGCAGAGTCGGTTGTTCATGTCTTCGAACATTGTCTCGTTTGATTAAGCGTTTGCTCGTTTCTTTAGGATACGAAAGGTTGATCAGTGAAGTCAACATGACAAGTGAAGTCAATATGCTCCCGCTGGTTAGCGTGTGCTTGGTTGATAAGTGAGATCAACAGAGGTTGATAAGTGAGATCAACAGAGGTTGATAAGTGAGATCAACAGAGGTTGATAAGTGATGTCAACCATTTCTTGTTTGGTGTATGCTCATTTCTTCGGAATGGAGTGGTCTGCAGACAACATCAGATTACTTGACAGATGGATGGCTAGTTGTTGCTGTGACAACAGAAGCCAGTTCCCAGGGTTTTCCCAAGCAGTAGTCGTATTCACAATTTATTTTTGCGGTTGGAAAATTTCCGGGTTCTTTCATATTCAACCGTCTCGTACCTCGAATGTCTGAAGGCTGCGCGCTCTTCATCCAGTCAGGTCCAAGCCGCTTGAATAGGGGCAGCTGTTGCACCCCAAAATTTGCCCAACCTTTTCTAACCTAGGTTTATGTTTCAATTGCATGATCATCTGCATTGTCATCATGTACATAGTGTATTCATCTGTATTGCATAGCATAAGCAAGCTATCTTAATCAGGGGATCAAGTGCTATTCTTATCTCAAGAGGCATATTCAAGGGTTTCATTCATATTCAAGACTACTCAGGTCATCAGGGAAGAATTTGAGCTTTGAAGAGCTAACAGGTTAATCAGTGAGTTCTCTCCTATCTTGAGGTTGTTTGGGGATCATCAGAGGAAGTGTGAGTCATGAGCCAAGAGTATGAGGTGTGTATGGATGTTATGAAGAGCCTAGATGATCATTTGTGAGGAGTAACCAAGTCATTGGAATGATTGCAAGAGCCTCAGTTGAAGTCAGTCAACTAGGGTTTTATCTGGGTCAACACTAGGTCAATCCTAGGTCAAAGACTTGTTTTGAAGGGCATCAAGGATCATTTGAAGAATTTGGGATTCATTATTTGCTACATGGATATGGATATGGTGTTGTGCTAAAGAAAAATCAGGAGGAATCAAGGAGAAGAGGAGTTACCAAATTAGGGTTTCAGTGTAGAATCCCCTGATTTAGGTCAAACTTCAAAGCAGTGTAACTCAAGATGCAAGCTTCATATGAATTATTGGTCCACATTAAACTTGTAGAGTATATTCATAGCTTTAATTTTAGTGGTGGAAGTCATCAAGATGATTTATAGAACTCAAGTTATAGCTCTTGCAAGTTACAGGTCATCTGAGGGCACTGAAATTTGTCTGTGAAAGTTGTCTGTCTTCCAAGCAACTTTTGACCTTCAAGGAGATTTCAAATGGATTCCTGGCCAACATGAGAGTTGTCCCTTATTGTCTTAGATTTCTATAAAGGTATGGTATGCCTTCATATGATTTGTGGAACTCTACTTATGGTCTTGGCAAGCAAAGGGTATTTTGGTCATCTGAGAATTACAGGTCATTCTTAGCCTATGCCTAAAACTCATACAAGGAAGCTTCAAATGAAAAACTTCACAACATCAAAGTTGCTCAAAATGTCATTTTAAGTCTAGAAAAGAGGTCATGGAAGTTTGGAAATGCATGGAGCAAGACTTGATAAAAGTTGGTGAAAAATGACTTAAAAAAGGCATATAACTTGAAAAAGTTCAAGTTGGAAAATGGTTTGAGAGATCTACAAATCCAAAATGGGTCATCCAATATACCAAATTGAATCCAAACATCATTTTAAAGACATTGGTTCATCCACTTTTTTGAGTTAGGGTTTGAATTTTGGACTTGCTTTGTAAAGTTCTTTCTTGCATAATAAGGTAACCTTGCAAAACTCAACATAATGAAGGGATCAGCATGTTTTTTCACACATACACTCTCAATATCTCATGAAAGGAGATTTTAACACAAATGTGAAAGGGATGCAAGCATGATATGAGATGTTTCAAAGTGTCATTACATGAGAATTTCCATAACTTTCCACCACATTCTAGAATCATCCTAGAGGCATCCAGAAACTTCTAGATCTGTCCATCATCATCTATATAATGAGTGTGGATCATTAGTGCAAAAGGTTGGTGAAAAGAGGGAAAGAAGAGAGAGAATTCCATTGTTGCTTCCATTGTAAGAAAGTGTGAAAATCTACAATCTACACCAATTCTGTTCATTCTTTCTCTTCATCCACAATATATTGAAACTAGTGAGTGCATACAAGCAAGTTCAGAGGTACATCCATGGAAGATTGAAGCTCTAGGGTTTGAAATTGCAAGATCCATAACAGGCTCGAATCTCCTTCTACAAGCACTCATCATCATAATTGTTGCAAACAGAAAGCTCCTCATCAAGGAAGGACCATTCTCAAAGGATTACAAGCATTGGATTGGACTGTAACCACCTCTGCCATAGCTACCTAGCACGTTGGTGATTTCTCTTTTATCTCCCTAATTAGGTGTTGTTATATTAGATTATTAGTGTAGGTTTGTTAGGTTAGGTTAGATGACTATTTGCAGAGAGATTGAGAAGGTTTTATGGAGTTTGGTAACATGGTGATGAATCTTTCAAGATCAAAAACTCATGGATTAGGGCAAGATAATGTTAGCTTTTTAGCTTAGAGTGATCAGCATAATCCCTAGATCATTCTAGTATAGTTTGAGCAAAGTTCATAACCATGCATATCAGGTGCAGTCCAATGGTACCCTGAACTTCCAACTATCGAGCTTGATTATATAATGAGTTTTAGAAAAATCCAAGTGTAGGATCTTGTAGAGGGCTTTGAGTAGGCCATTTTTCATTTTTGGATCGAGGGATTTGGTTGAGTGAGGAGAGAGAGCAGAGTTGTGGAAGTTCATGCATGGGAGAGGGGAATCCTGAAACCCTAATTCTAATTTGGGGACGATGACCATGCACCGTCAGATCACCCTGAATTTTTGACCTTTTCATCTCATCGTGTGGCCCATGTTTAAAGTTGAGAGACGGAGGGAAAGACCATAGTGAAACGATGCGTTTCACTTAATGTGAGCATCTGGGCCTTGGATTAGAACGCTATCCCCACCCCCAAATCAAAGCCCAATGGAAAATGAACTTGAGATTGTTACTAAATGCACCGTGGTTTTAATCTTTTTCTTCTAATTTTTCAATTGATTTTCTGATGCGTACTGGGCCCAAATATTTGATATACGCGCCTCCCCTTCTTGGCCCATCTGAGAATATAACTGGGCGTGGTTACTAGTAGCACCCCCTCCCCATTTAATTCATGTTTTTGATTTTTATCTTCTTTTATATTTTCTTTGATCTTTAAAAATCCATATAAAATTGAAAAAAGCTTGTTTTTCATTGGCTTTTTTTGTGATAGATTCATAATTTTGTTAGGAAAAATAATGAATAATAAAAATGGCATTTTATTTTGTTTTAATATTTTTATGCATTTTTATTTTAAATGGCTTTTTAATGAGTTTAATTTAGTGCATAATTTTGTTGATTTTAGTTCTAATAGTTCCCTTTAGATTGAGGACTCATTCTTTTTAGGGTGATTAGCTTAGGACTTCAACTTGTATATAGGATTTAATCCATAATTTTTAGGATTAATTTTTAGGTTATTTGATTAGGTGGAATTAGAGTGGTTAAAATTAGGGTTTTTAAGTGAGCATAGGTGAGATAGATTAATTCTTTTAGGAATTTTGATTTGATTTTGGGGTATGGGAATATAGGGGTTATGGGTAGATGATAGATCCCTTAGAAAATATTAGGATTCCCCTACTGCTATTAGCATATTTCTTATATTTGATTAACTGTGTGGTGTGCCCTCTTTAGGGTTATTATTTGTCTGTGTGTGGGGTATTGGGTTTGTTTGGGGCCTGGGGTATGAGCTGAAGACTGTGATGATGAAGCCCATTTGAAGATCAGAGACTGAAGACCAACTTCCAGGGTTGATGAGGAGAATCTCTTGCTGACAAACACCAAACATGCCAAGTATGCTTATGACAAAAAATAAGAAGGAGGGTAACTACCAACCTCTTGTCGACCTCCTTGAGCAAGCTTAAAAGCAAAGAAACCCAGAGATCCTCTTCTTTGGCATAAGTTTGAAGTTTACTTCTTCTTGAAGCAATAAGTGACTTCTTGGGACAGTTTAAGTAAACAAACTTCCAGCTGGTCTTTGAGCTCTTAGACAGTTAAAATAAGATGGATATGACGTGTTGGGGGTGTTGAAGTGGTAGGAATGGACTTAGGTAGTGATTTGGCTTTCAAAATGCATAAAAGTCAAAATATGGAGGTATGAAGTTTGACGTTTAGATTGATTAATTTTTTGAGGGAAGTAATGATGGGAACAGCTTCAAATGGCCATTTTAAGGGTGTGTATGTGGTCTTTGAAGTGTTTTGGTGTTTGGAACAAGAAATGGTATGAAAAGTGCAAAATGATGAATTTTGGTGACTTTGAGAAATTCTGCACTTTCAAGCAAGGAAGGAAAGGGGAGAGCTATGAGTTTTCTGATATCCTTGATAGCTCTGGTGTCAAAATGACATAGGGGGAGCCTCTATTTATAGGAAAATGAAGGATGAAGACAGATTTGTAATCTTGGCAATTTTGGAGGGATTTTGAAAAAGGTAACCCTTGGCTTAAGGTTTGGTACAACAACATACATCGGATCCTTGGCTCAATGTGAGGAGAAAATCAAGTGGAATGAGATACATGAGATGACTGAATAGGGCATAGAGTGCAGATGTCAAAAAGTTTCTGTTTCCTCTCTTGAATTCTTGGATTATTTTAATGCCACTTGTTTGCAACTTGTTATTCCTTCAAATCCTTCATTTCTTCTGCATTTTCCTTCCCTATACTCTCTAAATATCAGATACCAACATGATCCAAGGGTTGAGAATAGCTCAAGTGGTCAAAGGATGAGTTTGTGAAAAATTGTCAATGTGGGACTCAAGTGTTAAAACACCATCTTGCTAAATTCATAACTCTCAGCTCATAAGGGATATGGAGGAGTTCTACCCCATTTTCGAAAGCCCTCATGTAGCTCTACAACTTTCATGTTTTCATGAGTTTCAGATTCCCAAAGGAACTTGGCCAAAGGACCTCTCATAGTTGCTGAAAAACAAGCCTAAAAGTGAAATTTTCTAAGTTACTTTTCCCTCTTGTAATGAATTTGGTCATAACTTCCAATCTATGCACTTTTTGATCATGGACCACTTTGGGACTTTTTTAAGACTTGTCAAGAGCTTTCCAATTAGCTTTGAACCAACTCGATTGGATGTGTGCTTAAGGAGTTATGGTCTTGCCCCTTTCAAAACCCTAATTCCCGACTTTTGCGATTACTCATCAATCCTTGATCCAATGGTCATGAAATTTTATGGGTAGGTGCAACATGTCATTAGGAACATTTTTGATTCACCTCGAGGCCAAATTCATTATGAGTGAAGAGTTGACTTTTCAGTCAACCGAACGATCGATCGGTGACTACCGAGTCGACTGTTGATGCTCTGGACCTTTTGAAGCCTTGAAACTCTTTGGATAGGCTTTACCAAGCCATATAAACACTATGGACCATGATTCCACCATTGTAAGACCTTTTAGATCAAAATTTAAACCACAATTGACTTTTCCTGCTCGAAAACCCTAATCGGGTACCTGAACTTCACTGTTTTTGATTCTTTGGTGACAACCTCAAATTGGATTCATGTTTGATCTAATGGAATACATTTGATGATGTGTAGACTCAATTCAAGGAGAACCAATCCAAAACATTGACTGATTAACTCTCGAAACCTCGATTTCGGCTATGTGGAACCCTGATTCCTGTATCTTAACAAAGAGAAACTTGAAACAGGTTAAGGTTAGATAATCAAATGAGTATGATCCTAAAATGATGATGAAGATCTAAGGGGTCAAATTTTGGGGTATGACAATTTCCCCTATTTAAATATCTTCACTAGATGACAATGAGGGATAACAATCCTCGCAGAATCAGAGTGAAAGTTATTTAAATACAGCAAACCGAAAATTTTGTCCCTTAGATCTGATGGTATGCAAAAGGACAAATGCGAGTATGCCATGAATGCAAGACAGATGTAGGCACGAGCAAAGATAAAAGAACGGCAATACAACGAGTAACTATTCATGGGGGACCCACACACTGGGAAAAGATCCAAGGCAAAACAAACAAAATAGTTCAAACGTGACTAAAGATGCTGCTCAGAGGAATATTTCACACAGGGGATGCAAACTCCAATAGGGGACACAAAACTTTATTGGGGAAATGTAGACAAAAC
Source organism: Lathyrus sativus (assembly GCA_963859935.3). Lineage (NCBI taxonomy): Eukaryota > Viridiplantae > Streptophyta > Magnoliopsida > Fabales > Fabaceae > Lathyrus > Lathyrus sativus. Next base: position 273,652,622 of record OZ012739.1, read on the forward strand.
TCCGCTGGGGAAGAAGGTAATTCTCCACCGGGGAAACGAAAGAAAAGAGACGCAAACCTCACTGGGATAATCAGATGAGGAATTTCCTATAACGAAGAGTTCGAACGGGATCTTCAAGAAAAGACCGAAACAAGACCAGACGCACCGGGGATGCTAGTATCCACTAGATCTCCGAGATTTGAATGGGAAAGCAACGCTTTACCGGGAATACTAGTGACGACCAGAACAATAACATTTTCAAAGGGTGCTAGTTTCTACTAGACTTACAGGGGGTGATGGTGACGACCAAACCAAATAATTGGGAACTCCGAATTGCATTGATACAATACAGGACCCCGGCTGGGGAAATTGGTAACAAACTAATAACGATTAGCTTTCAAGCAGAGCCAGTAACCACTGGACTTTTAAAAGATATGGTGACGACCAAAGCAATGATACCAATAACGATTGGATTTTAAACAGCGCCAGTTACCACTGGACTTTCAAAAGATATAGTGACGACCAAAGCAAAGATACCAATAACGATTGGATTTCAACAGTGCAAGTTACCACTGGACTTTCAAGAGATATGGTGATGACCCAACTGTTGCACCCCAAAATTTGACCAACATTTCTTTACCTAGTTTGTGTTGCATTTCATTCACATTAGCATTATCATTTGCATTTCATTGACATGTATGCAGGAGATTAAGAGGTATGACTACCAATTAAGAGCTATACAATAGTTTGAAGCTATCTAAGAAGGATGTTCAAGTGTTCAAGGGTTAATATCTTTGTCAGAGAAGTCAAAAGATCCTCAGAGATAATGGTTGAAACCAAAAGTGTGTAGGTCCCCTAACTTGAGAGTTGTGGGAGCTCCTCAGATGATTCTGAAGCTATGAAGAAAGACTTGAAGCCTTGAGAGAGCTTATGAGATGTATTGAAAGCCATCATGAAGCCTAGATAGGTCAGGGTACAAGTTTAAGAAGACTCAGCCATGAGTGGTATAATTAGGGTTTGGCTGGGTCAACCCTAGGTCAACTGATGATTTGGAGAGGGTTGAGACCTGATTCAAGGGCCATGTGATCATGGATTGATGCATTTAGATTCTAGAAGGATGATTCCCAGGTCAACTCATCATGATTAAAGAGTTTGAGAAGTTTCAAGTTAGGGTTTCTAAGGCTTGACAGTGTAAAATCCCCTTGTTTGATCCTTATCTTCAAGGCAGTTTAGCTCAAGATGTGATTGTCATTTCATCGTCCCACCAAAATGAATGTTGTAGAGCTTTTTCTTAGCTTTAATTTGAGTACTAGAAGTCCTTGATAGGATTTGTAGAACTCAAGTTATGACTTTGACAAGTTACAGGTCATCTGAGGTATGTGAATTTGGGGCCTTGAAAGTCACCCAACTTGCATCAAACTTTTTCCCAAGAAGGATGATTCCTATGAACTTTTGGTAAACATGAATGTTGTTCCTTATCTTCTTAGCTTTCTATAGAGTACTAGAAGTCCTTGATAGGATTTGTAGAACTCAGGTTATGGCTTTGACAAGTCAAGGGAATTTTGGTCATTTGGAGATTACAGGTCATTTCAACCATAAGGCCATAACTCCTATTTCCAAGCTTCAAATGGAAAAATCTTCAACATAAAACTTGTTCAAAATGATGTTTTAAGGCTAGTAAGGAGGTCATTAGATGTTGGAAAGGCTTGTAGCTCAAAGTTGCAAAAATGGCCTAAAATAAGGGCATAAGTTAAATAAACCAAAGTTGAAAATTGATATTTTCAACCTACACATCCAAACCATGGCGTGTAATATATCATTTTGACTCTAGAAGAAATTTTAAAAACAATGGTTTAGCCACATTTTTGAGTTGAGATTCAATTTATTGACTTGCTTTGAAAAGCACTTGCTTGCATATTAAGTAAAATGTGCATAACTCAAAATTAAGGCATGAGCAAGGAACTTAGCAAGCTAAACCCTTCCAAAATGTCACTAGGGGAGAAATTGAAAGAGATTGAGATGAATTTCAAGCTGCAAACAGAATTGAGCATGTCATGATACATGATTGGAAATCTCATGACATGAGAAGTGGAAAATCTCATTGGAAGGATCTAGAGGATTCTAGATCATCCAAACTTCATCTATATAAGGAGTAGAGTGGATCCATTGCAGAGGTTGGTGATCATTGAAGGATTGAGCATAGTTTGAGATTGAGTTTTCTTAGCTTGCAAGTGCAATCGGTTTCACAAAATCCCTCCATTTCCTTCCATTTTCTTGATTGATACCTCTTCCATGAATGTCAAGGAGTGATTCCAGATCATTTCCAAGAAGAATTGGTGGCTAGATCGTGGTTGAGCAAGTGAATTTCTCCACCTGCAACTCACCATCGGATTCCAAGATTCAAGCACTCTCCATTGGTTCTTTTGTATACAGAAGCAAGGAGGAGGTTCATTGAAGGTGTCTGCAAGATTGTAGAGCTTGAAGTGGTGGTTTTGTGCATCTGTTCATCCAAGGTTTTCAGGTTGGTACCTTTCTTCCTATAGCATGATTTAGGTAGAATTAGGTTGAATTAAGGTGTTAGATTGATTGTAGAATGGTGTAGGATGGATTCCATATAATTAATTGATGAATTAGAGACAAATTAAGTGAATCACCATTTTCGGTTGAGATTGGAATATGATGAATCTTGAGGTTTCAGAGGAAGTTAATGGTATGGTTGAACTCGTGGCAAGATTTGGAATAAGATTCATGTTTTGACCTCTTGGATTGGAGGCCTCTAGGCAGAACTAGGGTTGAAGGGATGACCGGAGCTCCACCGGTGGTGGCCGGAGCTGGGCGCGAAGCTCATAGGTTTGAAAGGTTGAAGACGACCTCAGGACCATTGGATGAGGGTTTGACCTTTGACTGGGAGTTGATCCAAGGGCCACGTTTTAAAGTTGGTTTGTGAAGGATTCTGATGAAGGAAACGTTGCGTTTCATTTATTTGTTGTTTTGGGCTTAGTGATCTGAGTGTTATTCACATCCCCTGATGGCCCAACCCAAACTTTTAACTGAATCTGATTGCTAATTGCACCGCGCGCTTATTTATTTTTGTTGAATTTTCATTTAATTTTCATTTTGTTCATGATTCTTGAAAAACTCATTATTAATTGAAAATTAATCCAATTAAACCCATTCCTTTTTCATTCTACTCATGATTGAGTCTATTATTTTTTAGAGAAAAAATATGTTCATTTCATGTATTTTCTGATTTAATTGAAATTTTATATTTTAATTGATATTAAAATGATTATGTTTGATGCATATTTTTGTGGAATTTTGTATGATCTCATGGTGATGATTCTTGGCCTAATTTTTTGTGTGTGATTAGGTTAGACATGTATGATCCCATAGAATTTTTCTCACATTTTTGTGATGAAAATAGGTGTGCTTTCTAGATTGATATTTAGATGCTTCCTTTTTAGGGTTTTAGGTTAATGCCTTAGAATGTAGGATTTAGTTCTAGGTCTAATCTGATGGTTTGATCTTTGAAACTAATGTGGTAGAGTCATGATTGACCTAGGTTCCCATAGTAATTTTTGTAGGATTTTACAATTGATTGTTGTATTTTAGTTAGGACTATCTTTAGTACTAGGTTTTAGGTGACCCTAATTTGCTAATTCAACTAGTTTAACTCATTTAGTTCCCTTAGATTAGGGTTTGTGCTTGGTTTGCCTTTGGTTGAGATTGAAGACAAGTTGAAGGCAAGGTGAGGATGCTTGAAGTTGCTTGAAGTTGCTTGGAGCTTTGGATTTGTTGGTTCCTGAAGGTGTCTGATGAAGATTAGGAGATAGGACATAGGGAGAGCATTGTAGTTAGAATGATTTCTTTCACAAACATGGAAAGCATCTTGTGCTTCCATTCCTCACAATGACTAAAAGTCCTTCTAAGATAATCACATCTCTCCTTTGGAGGGATGAGTGGCTTTATCTGGGAAGTAGAACTTTGAGGGAACCAGTCTCTCATAATGATGAACCCTTACAGGCTTCCCTTGGTTGTCAGTAAGCTGTGTATCATTTCCACTCATCATGTTCAATCAATTGTCTTCTGGTTTGAGTATCTTGAAAGATGTTGGACTTGAGTTTGAAGATGAGGACTTCATTGAAGAGTGTGGAAGAGGATGATTCCTTGAGCATTGCCATTGCAGCTGAAGCCTGAAGAGCAAGAAGAGCAAGTTGATACTTGAAGACCCCATGGAGATTGAATGAAGGGCTGAGGCTTAAAGAATTGAAGGATGAAGTTGACACTTCCAGATGATTGAAGACTACTCAGAGAAGCTGAGGCTTGTAGGAGGAGAAGACCAAGTTGATACTGGTAAAGCAGAGAGAGCTGAAGCTTGAGGACTAAGTTGATACTTATGAAGAGGATTCAATTGAGATTGAGTGTAGAGTTGAGACTTGAGGAATAAAAGATAAGTTGATACTTGGAGGGCCTGAAGGAAGCAAGTTGATAATTGTGGTTAAGGGTGAAGCCTGAGGGTGGAGTTGACTGGAGAGCTGAAGCTTGAAGAAAAAGATTAAGTTGAAGGGTTGAAACCTGGAGAAGCAAATTGATATTTGTCAGGAAAGCTGATATTCTTGAAGGGTGATTGAGGTCTGAAGACTGGATTGCTGTCAGAAGAGCTGAAGCTGGGAATTGAGAGAGTTGATGATCTTCCTTCTTGTCTGTTTTCTTTTCTGTGTTGCTGATGTGCCTTGTTTGATTTGCTTGATGCATTAGAATAAGTCCATGATTAGACTGACTATAATCTAGGAGCATGATTGCACTAGAGGTTGAGTTGCTCCCTCTGCTTGTATTGTTACTGTATGGCTTTGCTTGCGGGTATTCGGTATAGCCCAACTCCCTTGCCCATGTGGTTTATTTTGCTTGATAGCATGTTACTTCTTCTGTATGATTGCAGATACTGTATTCTGCTTGACAGCATGTTGTTTTACTTTTCAATATGATTACTGTTATTCATTATGGCTTGAGGTTGAGATGAGCTTGTGTAGGCTGCTGCCGCACACACATTTCCTCCCTCACTTGCATTGCATGCATTTTACTATATATCTGTTTATGTTTAAGCTGATGCTTTACCTGTTTCTGTTTATCATTGACATGATCCCTTAGGACTCTCATTTCCTTTGATAAGGAAGTGATGATAGAACTTTAGGTTGAAACCTATGCATGATAACTTCTAGGAGTTCCCTGTTTCAAACTTCAACTATAGGATGAATCCTTGGCATGGCAACAGTAGGACTTGATAGTCTCCCTTTAGTTGAGCCTGTTCTGTTTTCTCATCTCAAAACAGCTTAAGATACGGTAATCATGAATGATTTCTTTCGTACGTTACGAGCCTTAAGCTATCTGAGAAAGGATTGTTGAAGAGTTTCTTTTCAACAGTCTGGATGTTTAGTATGGTACCCTTTGGGTGACATGCGACACATTCACTCTCAAGTCATAGTCTTTAGTGCGATTGAAATTTCAAACACAATAAAAAACACTTCTTTCGTAAAAGACAAAAAACAAACTTCAAACCTTTTTGCCCCGTGGGCCTATAATTCAAAGGAAGCTTTTCTGAAGAAAAGAGTGTCGTTAAACTTCAGTTCTAAGGCAAACAGGCTTTGTCCCTAACTGCTGGAATTGCTGTTTAACCCTACTCGATAAAACAGATGAATCTGAATTCCCGTAATCTGTATTATCCCGAACTACATAAGCTCTGATCTCTCAAGCCTGTTGAGAGTACGTAGGCACAATACTGATGTATTGGCGAGCCACCTTCCCCGTAACCAGTAGTTAGTCGAACTATGTTGACTCTGATTTCTCATTCTCTGATGAGAATACGTAGGCATAAAGTGCGACGCTTTGCCGAGTCATTTTCTTTTCTGTTTAAGCCAGCCTTGATAGGTAGATAGATAAACCAACTCGTCCAGTAAACACAATAAGCGTGGATCCCGTCGAGTACGACGGACGTGAGGGGTGCTAATACCTTCCCCTTGCGTAACCGACTCCCGAACCCAGACAACGGTTGCGACGACCTTGTCTTATACCTTTTTCGTCAGGTTTTTCCGATCGTTCCCTTTCCCGCTCCGAGGGATAAATAACGAAAGGTGGCGACTCTTCTGTTTTGCCGGCACCTTATTTTCACGGAAGCGATAGCTGGAGACTATGCTGGGGACTTGATAGTTTCCTGGGATCCAACGTCCCGTATGCGAGTCAGTTTGGGGACCCAACATCCCCTGCGAGAGTCAATCCTAGCGCTTGTATGATTACTTGTTAGGTTGTGTTTATTTATCACATTTTTATTTCCCGCACTTTATTTTCAGTATGATATGATTATCTATGCTGTTGTGGGAGGGGCATTCTTATGAGTGAGAAGCCAGACCCAGGCTTGAGTGAACATAGCATTAGTTATGGAAATTAGTGGGCGCGTGATTGCTTGGCAGGCACTAGCGTCTCATGAAATCCACGCTCAGACGAGGTTTTCCCGGTTGGCTTCTTTTTCAACCATTTGGGTTGAGGGGGTTGCTGATTTGGAGGATTGTCGACTCTGGGGACCGATCATTTGTGATTCAGCCGAGTGAGGCCGCTTCATGAGTTGGGGATGCCACACCTTCTAGGTATCGTATCACCCCTCTTGAATGTCTATGACGCTGATGAACGCATAGGATGCCGAACTTGAGTCAGTTTAGGTCCATACCTGTGAGCAGGGTTGGGTTTATTGTAGGAAACTTTGACCTTCAGACTACCTGGTTTTCTTGACAGTGAATCAGTTTTGATTGGGATCAGAGGATCTCATTACCAGATGTTTGTTCTTGATAGAGCAGGTTTTGATTGGATCTGAAGATCTCATCAGCAGATGTGTATATTTGTTCTTGACAGAGCAGGTTTATGATTGGGATCAGAGGATCTCATTACCAGATGTTTGTTCTTGATAGAGCAGGTTTTGATGGGGTCTGAGGATCTCATCAGCAGGTGTATGGTTGTTCTTGACAGAGCAGAGTCTTGGTTATCAGAGATGTTTGTTCTTGATAGAGCAGAATTTTGGTCCTGCATCAGAGGTCCTTATTATCAGATGTCTGTTCTTGACAGAGCAGGTTTATGGTCTTGTATGTGTGTTCTTGATAGAGCAGATTTGTGGTCTGACACTAGGGTTTTATTCTTATCGGAGATAGTGGTTGTTCTTGACAGAGCAGTATCGTGGTTTTGCTGATACAAAATCTCCACAACACAGTTGCCTTGATCTCCTGTTGCATGATTGCATTTTACATTGCTTTGCATACTCATTTGCATTTCATTAATGTGTGTCTGTGTTGCAGGTACCGTTTTCCCCGATCCAGGATTTCTTGCCTCCTATTGTATTGTTATGGGTTCTCTGAGGAAGACCGTGGCTTACAAGTTCCCTGCCCCTGATGTGGTTCAGCTGACTGGTTTGATTGCTTTAGCAGATGATTCTGTGAGAGATGAGTTCAGAAAGTCCTATGGCAAATTGCTCAGTTTGGTTCGTAAACCTTCTGCGTTCGAGTTGAATGGGTTGCACGCTCTGCTGCAGTTCTACGATCCTCCGTTGAGATGCTTTACTTTCCAGGATTTTGTTCTCGCACCCACGCTGGAGGAATATGCTAATTTGTTAGGTGTGCCGATCAAGAGGCAGATGCCTTTTATTCATATGGATGCTGAGCCTGATATGGCTAGTCTAGCTCCTTCACTTCATCTGGATGCCTCAGAGTTGGTATTGTCTAGTTGGAACAAGGTTCCTGGTTTCTCCTTGGAGTTCTTAGTGGGAAAGGCTCAGCAGTGCGCCAGAGACGGATGTTGGGTCGTGTTCAATTCCATCCCCGCTCTGTGCATATATGGCATCATTCTGTTCCCCAATATGCCCGACTTTGTGGACTTCGATGCTTTTCGCATCTTTGCTTCAGGGAATCCAGCCCCTACCTTGATAGGAGATGTCTACCATTCCATCCACAACAAAAACGAGAACAGAAGGGGCAAGAATGTCTCATGTTGTGTGCCCTTGCTTTATAAATGGCTTGATAGTCATCTGCCCAAGAGGGGTCCCTTTGTTTTGTCTGCAGCCACAGCTGAGTGGTCCGAGCGTTTGATGAGTCTATCTGCAGAGGATATTGACTAGTTTGATAGAGATAGGTTGGGCACCGAGATTATCTTCAGCTGCAGCGGGTTTCCAGACGTGCCTTTGATAGGCAGGAAGGGTTGTATATACTATAATCCGTCTTTGTTGGTCCGGCAGTTTGCTTACTGTTGCACCCTAAAATTTGCCCAACCTTATTCAATTGGTTTATGTTTCAATATCATTAGCATTTGCATATAGAGTCATGTACATAGACTAACCATCTGCATAGCATAAGCATAGCAAGTCATTCAACAGGGGACCAATCATGATTTTTCATCTCTATAGGCCTATCAAGAGGTTATTGTCCCCATTCAATCTTATTCAAGTCATCAGGAAAGAATTTGAAAACAAAGAGCTCAGCAGATCAAGCCTTGAGTCCATCTCTTAGCTGAGGGTATCTGAGGATCAACAAGAGGGTTATGAGCTGTGAAATGAAAGCATGGGGAGCATCTAGACATCTTGAGAGACTTATAAAGTCATTTGGAGAAGAAAACAAGTCATTGATGAAGGCACAAGAGCTACAGTTGAAGACAGTCAACTAGGGTTTCATCTGGGTCAACCCTAGGTCAACCCTAGGTCAATTGACTGACTTAAGAGGGCATTCAAGTCTATTGGAGAGATGTGGGGATCAACATTTGACATATGAAGAAGGATATGGAGATATGACAAGAAGAATTCAAGAGAAATCAAGGAGAAGAGGAGTTACTAAATTAGGGTTTCTCTGTAAAATCCCCTAGTTTAGGTCAAATTTCCAAGCAAGATAAGTCAAAATGCTAGATTCAAATGGCTTCTTGGCCAACATGAAACTTGTAGAGGATCTCAAGACCTTTAATTTGAGTGGTGGAAGACCTCAAGGAGATTTATAGAACTCAAGTTATGGTCCTTGCAAGTTATAGGTCATCTGGGGTGTCTGAATTTTTGTCTGTGAAAGTGACTTGACTTCCAAGCTAGTTTTGCCCCTCAAGGAGATTTCAAATGAATTCTTGGTCAACATAAGAATTGTTCCTCATTGTCTTAGCTTTCTAAAAAGGTATGGTATGCCTCCATCTGATTCGTGAAGCTCTAGATATGATCTTGACAAGCTAGGGGTAGTTTGGGAAAGTGAGATTATAGGTCATTTTAAGCATGTGCCTATAACTCATACTTGCAAGCTTCAAATGGAAAAGTGTCCAACATCAAAATTGCTCAAAATGATGTTTTGAGTCCAAAAAGAGGTCATGAGATTTTGGAAATGCTTGTAGCTCAAAGTTGTGAAAAAGGCCTAAATAAAGAAGAAAATTAATACATTAAAAGTCCATTTTTGGGAATTTTATGTTACATGACCAAATGAGGGGAAATTATAGGTCATTTTGAGTGGAAATGGGATTCTAAAATCATTGGCATTATTAGAATTTTGAGTTGAGGTCAGATTCATGGAGTTATCATAGATTTCTTGTAATTGAAGTTACATGTGCCAAACATATGTGGGATCAAGGGCAAGGCTTCTAAAGCATTCTAGCACATCTAAAATCTCATGTGGGGAGATTTTCAAATCAGATCCAGCTGCTGCACAAAGGGAATCACAAAGTGGTATGTGTATGGCATGAAATGAGATCTCATGACATGAGATTTCCAACTTCTCATTAGAAGCTTCCAGCAAGTTCTAGAAGGCCCAAACTTCTTCTATATATTGAGTAGAGTGGATCAGAGAGAGGTTTTGGTGAGAATTGATGCAGAAAAGAGAGAGTGAGATCAAAAATTCTCCATTACAAGTCACATTCGGTTTCATCATTTCCTTCACATTCAATCCAGTTTTTTGATTCAGATCAATCCCATATGAGTTTCTGAGTGTGTACCAATCAAGATCAGAAGGAATTCATGCGGGAATCGTGTTCTTGAGTTTCAATTTTCACACCTGCAAGTGCAAATCGGTTTCAAAGATTCAGAGCATCTCAATCAAAATTATTGCATACAGAAGCAAGAACATGGCTTGGTGAATGATTCTGGAAAGATTGATGCATTGAATCGAAGATTTGATCCATCTGTTCACTCAATTTTTACAGGTTTGCAATTTTCTTCCTTCACCTTTAATTAAGCAAAATTGATTAGAATTATTAGTGTAGAATGGTTAGAGATCATTAGTAGATGAATTCTGGAGAGTTAGAGATGATTTAGTGATGATTTAGTTAGTGACACCATTTCTTTGTGGAGCAAGAACTCACTGAATCTTGAGAGATAATCCTAGCTTGATAGCAAGAAATGCTCAGGTAAACATGAGGAAGAGAATGAACCAATTAATTTTGAGAATTGTGAGAGTTGGTTCTTGAGTAGATTTCTGATTTTGATTCGTGTTTAGGGTTAGAGAATGTTTCAATTGATTCTAGGGCCATGGTGAGATTCAGTGGTGAATTTGGAGCATATTAGGGTCTTTAATTTCAAGATTTTATAAGGTTTTGAGGAGATACGAATTGATGGAAGTGTGTGTTCATAGCTCTGTTCTCTCATGGCTTCCCTCCAATTCTCAGAATTCAAAGGTAGGTGATGATGTTTCCACCCTAGGATCAGCATAAGACCATTGACCAAAGTGGTAATCGTGTGGCCCTGGTTTAATTTCAAAATGTGAAGAAATCTGAGACGGCCTGAAACGCAGCGTGTCATTTAGTTGGCTGTATTGGGCTTAAGTGAATTTGATGTCCACACCCCCCTATTTCCTGGCCCATCCAGAATTGAACTAGCGCGCCTACTGAATGCACCCCCCTTATTCATTTCATTCATTTTAATTTTCTTAATTTCATTTTATTTTTGCCAATTTCATAAAATCATAATAAATTCATAAAAAATGTTTTTTAATCCCTTCTTTTTACCATGTTTTCATTAAAATGTCTAGAATATTATAGGAGAATAAAATTTCATTTTTAGTTTTATTTCATATTTTTTCCATATTTTCTAAATAAATAGCATAATAAATAGATTCATTTCATGCATTATTTTTATGATTTTTGTTCTCTCACATGCTTTGATATTTTTTGATCACTCTTTTCATATTGTTTAGATGAGATGTTAAGCTTGTAGAAATATTTTAGTTCCCATTTTTAGAGGTTAATTTTAGGAGATTAATAAATGCTTGAATATAATGAACAAGACTAGGGTTTTTTAGGTGACAACTTAGGAAGTTCAATTTTCTCCCTTAGGACTTAGGGTTTGAATAGATTAGTTATGGGACTATATGGGCTATGGGTAGCTATTAGATCCCTTAGAGAACAGTTAGGATTCCCCTACTGATATTATTACTGTCTGTATATCTGCTGTCTGGTGTGGTGTGCCCTCTGGGGATTGTTGATTGTTTGATTGGGTATTGGGTTTGTCTGGGGCCCTGGGGAAGCTGAAGATTTGTGGAGATAAAGCTATTGGAGATTCAAATGCTGAAGATCAACTGTCAGAGTTGAGGATGAGTTTCTTGCTAGCAGATGCTGAGGAGATTAGGGTTTAGGAGCTAGGCAGAGCTCTAGATTAGAAAGATTGTTTCTCAAACATGGATTGCCTTGTCTGCATCCATTCTTCTCTGTGATTCAGAGTCTCTCTAAGGCACTCACCCCCTTCCTTTGGAAGGCTTGGTGATAGTATCTATGAGATAGAACTCTTGAGAGAAAATGTCTCTTGTGTTAGAAGCAGTCTGTTCACCACCTTTGGTAGTCAGCTGATTGCTTAACACCCAATTCACTCTTGTGACTGATTCCTCATCCTGGAGGTTTGAGCTTGAAGAAAAGCCATTGCAGATAGAAGACTGATGATCAAAACCCTTGCCTGAAGGTCATGAAGATGGAGATTGATGCTTGCGGAAGCCTGTAGTTGATTGGAGATTGCTTGAAGCCAGTTGTTGATTCAGAGCTGCTGATGCTGTTCTTTTGCTGTTGTATTTCATTGCTGATGTATTGATTGGTTTTCTGGACTGTATTGTTTGCTGTCTACCCTGCTGGGTTGAAAGTGAAGTCTGTTCACTTTTGCCTATTGTTTTCTAGGTTCGAGGTTGAGTGGGACTCCCTTGCCTCGCTTGTACTGTTGCATCCATGCATTTTACTGCTTTATTATATCTGTTATTGTTTCTGTTTCTGCCTATCCCGTAGGATCTCTGTTTCTCTCTGTGCAAGAGAGGAGCATGATAGACACTAGGTCTTAACCCATGCATGATAACATTAGGTTAGTTTGTTTCCCTTCGCAACCGTAGGTTAGAGTTCTGTCTCTTTCTTTCTCAGAACAAACAGAAAAACACAATAAAGATTTCAAACACAATAAAAGACACTTCTTCCGTAAAAGAATGTGAACTCATCAAGACGTCATTTTTGTCCTCTTGGACTGTTAATCAGAAAAACCTTTTTCAGAAGGAATAAAATCAACCAAGACAAGCTTGTGTCGTACGTGGCCCGAACTACGTTTGCTCTGATCTTTCATGCTGTATGAAAGTACGTAGGTATAGGATGCGATATCCTAGCGAGCAACCTTTCCCTCCTTTCCCGTAGGTAGGCGAACTACGTTGACTCTGATTTCTCGTTCCAGACGGGAATACGTAGGCATAAAGTGCGACACTTTGCCGAGTCATTTTATTTTCATTCTCTTTTCTTCTTAACCCTTGACCTATAGTTTAGATAGAATAACAATCCATACCCGAAAACAAGCGTGGATCCCGTCGAGTACGACGGACGTGAGGGGTGCTAATACCTTCCCCTTGCGTAACCGACTCCCGAACCCAGGTTTTGGTTGCGATGACCATACCTTTCCCGTGTTGTGCGAGGTTTACTCTGAGCGTTTCCTTTCCCTCCCGTGGGATAAATAACGCACGGTGGCGACTCTTCTGTTCAGCCGGCGCCGATTTTCGCAGTAGCGACAGCTGGCGACTCTGCTGGGGATCCAATGTCCCCTGGCTGCTAAGGACTGCGATGGTTCTTATGCATTTGGGATCCAACGTCCCTTGAGAGAGTCAATCCTAACGCTTGTTTTCCCGTCGAGGATTTTGTATGGAGTTATTGTATATTTCTAACCCTGTGTTTTTCAGCTTTATATATATTGTTTATTATTGCTGTATCTGGGGTGTGACGGGTGTTCTGATATTGAGAGATAAGCCGGACCTGGGCTTGAGTGCACCTAGAATTAGAGTAGAAATTAGTGGGCGCCCGCTTGCTTTGCTTGCTTTGGTGTCCCATGAAATCTACACTCAGACGAGGTTCCTCTGGTTGGCCTCCTGCCCCTTCCTTTGGTTGGCGTGGGTTGCTGGTTAGTTGGATTGTCGACTCTGAGGACCGATCATTTGGAAATTGGCTGAGTGAGGCCTCTTCAGGAATTGATGATGCCACTCCTTCTGGGAATCGTATCATCAACCCTGAAAGTCTGTGACGCCGACGACCGCATAGGATGCCGTACCTTGTGCCAGTTATAGGGCCACCTACCTGTGAGGGGATTCAGGGTTATGCAGGTAACTAGACCTCCAGACTACCGGTTGTTTCTTGATCAGAGATCCTGGTTATTTATGGAGAGTTATGAGGTCTGTCAGAGACCATGTGGAGATTTATTCTGAGGTCTGTCAGAGACCATGTGGAGATTTATTCTGAGGTCTGTCAGAGACCATGTGGAGACTTATTCTGAGGTCTGTCAGAGACCATTTGGAGATGTATTCTGAGGTCTGTCAGAGACCATTTGAGAGGTGTTTTGAGGTCTGTCAGAGACCAATTATGGATGTGATTTGAGGTCTATCAGAGACCAGTTGGAGTTGTGGTTTGAGGTCTGTCAGAGACCAGTGTTGGAGTTTTATTTTAGGTCTATCTGAGACCAGGGTTGATGATTTCTGGATGGTCTGTCTGAGACCTTTCTTGATTGGGTTTAGGCTATTCAGCTGCAGCTTTGGTCCCTGTTGAATGTTACTTGCATTGCATCCTTGCATATCCATTATCATTTGCATTTCACTAACGTGTGTCTGTGCTGCAGGTGCATTTGCATTTCCCTAGTTCTAGTGCCCAGACTTCTGAGTGTTTGATCATGACTAGCTTAAGGAGAACGGTTGCCTACAAACTGCCTACGCCTGATATTGTTCCTCTACTTGGGTTGATCTCTCTTGCTGATGAGGGTGTTCGTAGGAGTTTCCGGATGAGTTATGGTAGATTACTGAGATTGGTGTGCAAACCTACAGAGGTAGAGTTAGATGGGCTGTATGCTTTGTTGCAATTCTACGACCCTGCTTTGAGGTGCTTCACGTTCTCTGACTTTATTATGGGACCAACTCTGGAGGAATACGCTGAGTATGTTGAGCTGCCTGTGCAGAACCAGGTTCCATTCATTCATTATGATGCCAAACCTAAGCCGGAGGAATTGGCCAAAGCCTTGCATGTGGATGCTTCTGAACTTGTGACTACTGTTTCCCGTGGAGTTCCAGGCTTCTCATTTCAGTTCTTAGTTGGTAAAGCCCAAGAGTACGCCAAGAATGGGTGCTGGGTTGCTTTCAACGCTGTGTTGGCTTTGTGCATTTATGGCATAGTTTTATTCCCCAATATACCGGATTTTGTGGACTTCGATGCTTTCTACTTGTTCGCCGCTGGTAATCCCGTACCTACCTTACTCGGAGATCTCTACCACTCGCTGCATTACAAGAATGAGAAGGGAAGAGGGAAGAATGTTCATCTGTGTGTGCCCTTATTGAGTATGTGGTTTGAGAGTCACCTTCCTAAGAGAGGATCTGCTGCAGAGACTACAGTTCCAGTTGGTTGGACGGAGCGTTTGATGAGGTTATCGTCGGAAGATATGGAGTGGTTTGATAGAGACCTGCTGGGATCGGAGCTCATCTTCAGTTGTTCTGGTTACCCTAATGTGCCATCGATAGGAAGAAAAGGGTGTATCAATTACAACCCTTCTCTATTCATTCGCCAGTTCGGATATGCGCTGAAGGATCCACCTCAGAAGGAGGAAGTGCAGGAATCTCTGTACTTCACCGGTGACGTGAAGGGGGAGTTATTAGCCAAGTTGCGACATGCTTGGACGCGTATTAACCGCAAAGGGAAGCCGTTGTTAGGAAAGAATGACTGTCAGGCCTATGCACCTTATAGAGTTTGGATTCAGGGGAGGGCTAGTCAGTTGAAGATGCCATTTCCAAATGCACCAATTCTTGATCCTATTCCGGTAGCGGAGCCAACTACTGTTTCTAGGGAAGTCTATGAGCAAATTGTGAGAGAAAAAGAAGCCTGGATGAAGATCAACGAAGGGTTAGAGCAAGAGCTAGCTCAAGTACGCAGTGAGAAAAAACAAGGCCGTATATGCTTTCCAACAACAGATCGAGCTGTTAAACAGGTTAGGGGCTGAGTTGACTGAGGAAAAGAAAAAGCGTGAACGTCTGGGGCAAGAGTTCAGAAGCTCCCATGACATGCTGGAAGCCAAAAAGAAGGCGCTCGACGCAGCACACCGAGAAATCTCCTCTTGCAATAAGACTTGGAATGCTACACTCACCAACAATAAGAAGAGGGAAGATAAGCTGAAGCAGCAAATTTCCGACCTCGAAGAGAAGTTGAAGTCTAGCATCAAGAAGTGTGAGGAGGAAGTGATGACCCGGTATAGTGTCCAGCATGCACTGAACAAGGCAATCAAATCCAGAGATGAAGCGGTATCTCAGAAGCGAAAGCTAGAAGATTGCTTCGGAGAAGCAACATGGGAAGAAACTGCTGAAGACGTACGCCGTGTCCTTAAGAAGAGAAACCAGCTTGTTGAAGGGCTGCTTGATCGACCAAGCCATCCGGAGACCAAGAAGTTGATAGAGGAGTACCAGACTTTCGGGAGGATTTGATCGTTCCATTATTTGTATGCTTTATTTGCATAGTGCTGACCATCACCAGGATTGTTGGTTGAGGTCATGCCATCTTTGTACTCTCAGTGATATTGTACCCTGGGCTTATTGATTCTCTCTGTTATATATGAGGCTTTCTATGATTCAGCTCCGGTATTCTTATTGTCAACACTGTCACTGCACCGGCACCTTCGCACTAGAACTGGGGGAATGAACTTCCCTAATGCACAGACACATTGCATTGCATTCATATTCATATTGCATAACAGGTAATCTTTGAATGGTGTCTTATCTCTTGCTCTGTATCAGGTACTTAACAGGATTCCAGATCAACATCCGCACCGCTATCCTACACGATCCAACTGTCGGAAAGTCATGGACCAGATTCAGAACGAGATGCAGGATGTACGCGAGAAGCTCGCCCTCTTCATGCAGACCATGGAGGCTATAGCAAAAGGGCAAGAGAATTTGCAGGCCATGGTCCAGCCTCTGTTGGCTCGCAACGCTGGTCATGGTAACGAAGATCATCAGTCTGTCCGGGTTGATACTGCTCATGGAGATGGCACTCCAACGCCAGTGGCTCCGCCTGTCGTCAATGTGAATGCTGCTAACGTCAACAACGCTACCGCTGCTGTGAATGGTAACGTCGGAGCTGGAAATGAAACTGCTGTCCACAACGCTGGGCTGGGTGATGTCAATGTGGGAGATAATCTCGGAGGCAATGGCTTTGTCAACGCTGGGTTCGGATTCAACGATCAGGGATTCGACAACACTGGCAAGTATGGCTTTAATGCTCAAGGCTTTGGGCAAGATGGTTATGGTATGGTCAATCAGGGCTACGGAGGTTTTGGAAACGGAAACGGTGCTGGTTTTGTGGCTGGTGGTCCTGCTGGAGGTGTTCAAGGGTATGGCAACAGAGGCCGAGTTCCGGGGATGAATCAGGTCAGAGCTGGACGTAATAATGCGTATGATGGATACGGGGCTGGAAACGGTATGTGGCAAGAGGATCAGCAAGAAGACGCCTTCTCTGGAGGGGGTTTTGACGGGCCGATGGATGATTCTCAAAAGATTAGAATGCTGGAAGAGCAAATGAAAGGAGTTCTAAACCAGAGTGCTGTGGGTCTGGACATGGCAACTATGGGCTTGGTACCTGGGCTGAGGGTGCCGATCAAGTTCAAAGCGCCTGCGTTCGATAAGTACAAAGGAGATACATGCCCGAAAGTGCATGTACGAGCTTATTACAGAAAGATGTCAGCATACTCCACTGACGAAAGAATGCTCATGCATTTCTTTCAGGATAGCCTGTCGGGTCCTTCCTTAGAGTGGTACATGGGGTTGGAGCCCACTGATATTAAGACTTGGAAGCAATTGGCGGAGGCGTTCGTAGCCCATTACAAATATAACAGTGACCTGGCACCCAATCGGGTCCAGTTGGCCGGGCTTTCGCAGAAGAAGGGGGAGAGTTTTAAAGAATACGCGCAAAGGTGGCGCGATATGGCTGCCAGGGTCCGTCCTCCTGTGGAAGATAAAGAAATGAACGATATGTTTGTTGGTACATTCACCGGGCTGTTTCATGATATGTTGTTCCATACGTCTCTGGCTAGTTTTTCAGACCTGATTTTAATGGGTGAAAAGATTGAGCGGAACATTAAGCAAGGAAAGTTCCAAGTTGACGAGTCAGCTGCATCTGGCAGTAATAGGAAAGCTTATGGTGGGCGCCGTCAGGGCGAAGCTAGTGCTGTATTTGGAGGCCGAGGCCGAGGCCGAGGCAGGGGAAGAAATCAATATCGTCAGCAGCAGCAAGTGTCGAGTGTCACCATCCCGTATCAACAGCAGCCAATCCAGCAACAACAACAGGTTCAGCAGCAACCAATGCCACAGCAGCAGCAGCCTCAGCAGGGGGCACAGCAAACTCAGAGAAAATTCCAGGGTGGTAAGCCGAGAAGGGTGTTCGAGAAACCTCCCTCTAACTATGCTGATTTATTGCAGACCTTGTTGGGATTGAATCTGGTGGAGAAAAGAACCTTGGCACCGATAACGGGAACTCCCCCGTTCGGCTATGATGCAAATAGGCGCTGCGAGTTTCATTCTGGGGCCCCGGGCCATGATATAGAAGGTTGTCATGCTTTTAAGCACGTTGTGCAGGATCTCTTGGACAACAAGTCTATCAACTTCGGAACGACCGGTGCGAATATAGTCCAGAAACCCATGCCTAATCATGGGGCAAATGCCGTGCTGACTGAGGAAGGTCTGAATCTGATCATGAATGTTGAGGATTTAAAGACGCCGCTGAGCGAAATAAAAAGCCGACTGTTGCAAGGAGGTGTTTACCCGGGTTGTAATGAGTACTGCTTAGATTGTTGGGCCCTGTCTGGGGGGTGTGAGGATCTGAAGAAAGGCATTCAGGCCTTGATTGATGAAGGTGTATTGCAGTTTGATAGAACAGCAACTGATGAGCCGGCAGGGGCAGTAGTGGATAATCGGAGTGATGTTGCCACAGTGACAATTCCTAGGAAGACGATCACTATTTCAGCACCAGCTCAGCGACCACCGATTACTATAACTAAAGCCGGGCCAATCCCGTATGAGAACACGAAAGCAGTCCCATGGTCATATGGGCTGGAGGTGTATTGTGACGGGATTAAAATCGATGTTAACAAGCAGTCAGCGGAGGTTGTGGATAATGTTGTGGGCTCAGGAGGCATGACAAGAAGCGGCAGGATCTTTATATCTCCTGAAGTAGAAGCCGAAAGGATAGCGAAAGGAAAAGGGAAAGCGGTTGAGAATGTTCCGGTTCAAGCAAATGAAAAAGAAGCAGCATCTAAGGATGTCGAAGAATTCATGCGCTTAATTCGGAAGAGCGACTATAAAATCGTGGAGCATCTGCAGCAAACGCCATCCAAAATATCTATCTTGTCATTGCTGTTGTGTTCGGAGGCTCACCGAAACGCTTTGCTGAAAGTCCTGGACACTTCTTTTGTACCACAGGATGTCTCCGTGAACCAGCTAGAAGGAGTATTGGCACATGTAAATGCAGGCCACAGTCTGGGCTTTACTGATTTCGACTTGACTCCGAAAGGAAGGGATCATAATATGGCATTACATGTATCTGTTGAGTGCAGAGGGTCGACAATGTCGCACGTATTGGTTGACACCGGGTCGTCTTTGAATGTGCTGCCTAAGAAGGCTATGATGAAGCTGGATGTTCGAGGGATTTTGTGTACACCCAGCGATTTGGTAGTCAGAGCGTTTGACGGCACGCGGAGAACAGTCTTCGGATCGATCACCTTGCCTCTGCAAGTGGGGCCGGAAGTGTTTGCAACGGAGTTTTATATCATGGATATACAGCCTGCGTACAGCTGCTTGCTGGGAAGACCTTGGATTCACGGGGCAGGGGCAGTCACGTCTACCCTGCATCAGAAGCTAAAGTATATGGTCGGAGACAGTGTAGTCACCGTGTGCGGAGAAGAAGACATCCTGGTCAGTCATCTATCTTCGTTTAAATATGTGGAAGTCGACGGGGAGATCCACGAGACGCCATGCCAGGCGTTCGAAGGTTTGCGCATTAAGGACAAGAGTCCCGGGCCAAGCAAAGCGCCAGAGATAGCTGTTTCTTCGTATAAAGAGGCTCAAGCGCTAGTGAAAGCAGGAGAAGCCACGGGCTGGGGCAAAGTATTGGACATCCCTGTGAAAATGGACCGGTTCGGACTGGGGTACAGACCGTCGTCATCAACTCCTTCCGTGGGGGCCCCTCATTTCAGAAAGTCAATCACCATCTCTGCCAGTGGAGTATGCCATGAATCTGTCAATGCTGCTTCGGAATCCGATGAAGGGGACAGCGACTGTGATATGGATGCCTGGATTCAGCCAAGCACGCCAGGACAAGGACTGTGCAACTGGTCCATTCAGGAGCTTGTTCCTGTGACTTTTAAACAGTAATGCTTTGCTTTATTAATTGTTGAATAATCTGATGTCTTGCCCGGGGCATCAGGATTTGCTTAGGGCTGTGTTGTTATAAACATTGCTTCGTTAATCATTAAATAAATGGCGTTTTTTTCATGTGTAAATACTGTAATCCCTGTCTTTCTTGTTTTGTATTTTTCAATAAAATGGCAACGTGGTTATCCGCTTTATACGCATTTTGAAGCACTTAACCCTTTCTTTTGCAGGATAACATTTTCAGATGACATCCTTGAACCACCTATGACTCGTCCCGACTTCGAGCACCCGGTATTCCAGACCGAAGAAGAGGTTGTCGAAGATAGCGACGTTCCTGAAGAACTGTCTTGGTTGGTGAAGCAAGAGGAAAGAGCCATTCTGCCTCACGACGAGGTTATCGAAATTATCAATTTGGGGTCGGAAGGGGTTGAGAAAAATATTCGTATCGGAGCCGCACTGCAGAGTGATATCAAGCGAAAACTGGTTGAAATGCTCCGAGAGTATAATGATGTATTCGCTTGGTCGTATCAAGATATGCCAGGGCTCGATACAGATATGGTTGTGCATCGTCTGCCACTGAAAGAAGACTGCCCGCCGGTCAAACAAAAACTTCGCAGAACTCGACCAGATATGGCAATGAAGATCAAAGAGGAGGTTCAGAAACAGTGGGACGCTGGTTTCCTGGCTGTGACGAAGTATCCCTCATGGGTTGCTAACATCGTACCAGTGCCAAAGAAAGATGGCAAGGTTCGAATGTGCGTGGATTATAGAGATTTGAATAAAGCAAGCCCAAAAGACGATTTTCCACTTCCTCATATTGACGTATTAGTCGATAATACCGCTCAATACTCCGTATTCTCCTTCATGGATGGCTTTTCAGGCTATAATCAGATTAAAATGGCGCCAGAGGATATGGAGAAGACTACTTTCATAACGCCTTGGGGAACATTTTGCTATAAAGTGATGCCCTTTGGTTTGAAAAATGCTGGGGCAACATATCAGCGTGCGATGACAACTCTCTTTCATGACATGATGCATAAAGAGATTGAAGTTTATGTTGATGATATGATTGCCAAATCCCAGACGGAGGGAGAGCATCTGGTGAATCTGTTGAAGTTGTTTAAAAGGCTTAGGAAGTTCAGGCTGAGGCTGAACCCTAACAAATGCACCTTCGGGGTGAGATCGGGTAAGCTCCTGGGGTTCATAGTAAGCGAAAGAGGAATAGAGGTCGATCCTGCTAAAATAAAAGCGATTCAAGAAATGCCGACGCCTAAAACAGAGAAAGAGGTGCGCGGGTTTTTGGGGAGATTGAACTACATTGCCCGGTTCATATCTCACCTAACGGCCACGTGTGAACCATTATTCAAGCTGTTAAAGAAAGATCAAGCTGTAACGTGGAACGAAAATTGTCAAAAGGCGTTCGACAAAATAAAGAAGTATCTGCAGGAGCCTCCTATTTTGATACCCCCAGTGGCAGGGAGACCCTTGATAATGTATTTGACGGTTCTTGAGAACAGTATGGGTTGTGTTCTCGGTCAACACGACGAGACAGGGAGAAAAGAGCATGCAATTTATTATCTGAGTAAGAAATTTACAGACTGTGAATCTCGATACTCAATGCTGGAGAAAACTTGTTGCGCGCTAGCCTGGGCCGCCAAGCGTTTGAGGCAGTACATGCTGAATCATACAACCATGCTCATCTCGAAGATGGATCCGATCAAATATATATTCGAAAAGCAGGCGTTGTCAGGTAGAATTGCCAGGTGGCAGATGATCTTGACCGAATATGATATTCAATATGTCTCGCAAAAGGCGATAAAGGGGAGTGTGTTGTCTGAGTATCTGGCGGAGCAGCCTATTGAAGAGTATCAATCGATGAGATTTGACTTTCCTGACGAGGATATCATGTATCTCAAGATGAAGGATTGTGAAGAGCCGTTACCAGACGAAGGACCAGAGCCGGGGTCCAAATGGCAGATGATATTTGACGGAGCTGTGAATGCTTACGGTAGCGGAATAGGGGCAATTATCACTACGCCACACGGGTCGCACATCCCGTTTACTGCCCGATTGACCTTTGCTGTTACCAACAATGAGGCCGAATACGAAGCTTGTATAATGGGGCTTGAAGAAGCCATTGATTTGCGAATCAAACATTTAGACGTATACGGAGACTCAGCTCTGGTGGTGAATCAGATCAAAGGGGAATGGGAGACACGTCAGCCCAATTTGATACATTACATGAATTATGCAAGGAGATTGTTGCCTTTCTTCGACAAAGTTGAATTGCATCACGTGCCACGGGCAGAAAATCAAATGGCTGACGCCCTTGCCACTTTGTCTTCCATGTACAAGGTCAATTTCTGGAACGAAGCTCCCCAGATCACTATCTCTCGGTTGGACAGGCCAGCTTATGTATTTGCTATTGATGAAGCATCTGATGACAAACCGTGGTATTTTGATATCCTTAATTTCCTGAAGAATAAAGAGTATCCGGCTGGGGCATCCAGTCAAGATCAGAAGACTCTCAGGAGATTAGCGGGTAATTTCTATTTGAACCCGGATGGCGTCTTGTACAGAAGAAACCACGACTTGGTGTTGTTGCGTTGTGTAGACGAGAAAGAGGCAAAGCTTCTCATGGAGGAAATTCACGAAGGTGCATTCGGTACGCATGCTGGCGGGCATGCTATGACGAGAAAACTGCTGCGGGCAGGTTATTTTTGGCTGACGATGGAAACTGATTGTTTCAAATTTGCAAGAAAGTGCCATAAGTGCCAAATTTATGCTGACAAAATACATGTGCCTCCGAGTCCTTTGAATGTGATGTCATCTCCATGGCCATTCTCGATGTGGGGAATCGATATGATCGGAAAGATTGAGCCGACAGCTTCTAACGGGCATCGGTTCATCCTCGTAGCAATCGATTATTTCACCAAGTGGGTGGAAGCGGCGTCTTACGCAAATGTAACGAAGCAAGTGGTGGCTAGATTCATCAAAAGAGATATCATTTGCCGATACGGAATTCCCGAGCGGATAATCACGGATAATGGTTCTAATCTGAACAACAAAATGATGAAGGAGCTCTGTCAGAATTTCAAGATCGAACATCACAACTCCTCCCCTTACCGACCCAAGATGAATGGCGCTGTCGAAGCGGCCAATAAGAATATCAAGAAAATCGTCCAGAAAATGGTGGTGACTTATAAGGATTGGCACGAGATGCTACCTTTCGCTCTGCACGGTTATCGTACGACGGTACGCACATCAACCGGGGCAACTCCGTTCTCGTTGGTATACGGAATGGAAGCGGTATTACCATTGGAAGTTGAGATCCCTTCTCTGAGGGTATTGCGAGACGTTCAGCTGGACGAGGCAGAATGGGTAACGAACAGATTGAACCAACTGAGTTTGATGGATGAGAAGAGGCTAGCTTCTCTAGCATACGGTCGTTTGTATCAAAGACGAATGAAGAAAGCGTACGACAAGAAGATACTTCCGCGAAGCTTTCAGACGGGCGACCTTGTGCTGAAAAGGATTCTCCCGCCGCAAGCAGATCACAGGGGCAAGTGGACCCCCAATTACGAAGGGCCATACGTTGTCAAGAAGGTCTTTTCAGGAGGAGCTTTATTGTTGTCCACCATGGACGGGGAAGACTTTGCATCACCTGTGAATTCAGACGCAGTTAAAAAATACTTTGCTTAAAATAGACCCGCTGGACAGAAAAAAGAGAGTCCAGGCAAAAATGGGGCATCCTGGCGAACCAAAAACAGAATGAAAGGTTCGGGCAAAAATTAGGGATAAAATTGAAAAAATGTACACCCGCGAAGTTGAAAACCTACACTGGGCGGCTTCGGCAAAAAGGGGTATCCCGGTGAACTGAAAACCCGTAAAGGGCGGTTCACGCAAAAGTTAGGGATGTGAAAAGCAAATGACTGCGGTCCGAATTTGGTATTCAACGAGCATCAGTGCGGGAGAATATGTTTGAGGAGTCAGTTATCGGATACAACCTCTTCAGAAGTGGGGATACCGGGAAAGTATTAGAGTCGGACGGGTCATGGGAGGATCAGTTCGTGGTGTTCATCTCCATCCAGTTGCCGACATGTGTACAAAATTTAATTTGTCAATATTTATGCTTCTTGTGAATACTTGCATACTTGTATATTTGCTTTGTGTAGCTTCCTCTTTTCAGGAGTTACATCCCGTGTACAAAAATTCCGCCCATTCAGGGGCCCAATCAATGAAAATGTGTTATTCAGTACTTGATGCCTGTTCTTTACTGTTTTGCGCATGATAAAACGCCTAAGTTTGATGAAACTAGCATGAGTATAACATCACTGGCCCTTGCCAACAATTGTTAAAGCTCTGAATTAACTGAGTGTAACGTCACCAACCTGAATTGATTTGATTGCATAGGCTTGTCGTGTCTTGTTTGTGTTGTCGCAGGTTTCATAACCGTACGAGGAAGATGATCAAAAGATTGCAATAGTGAAAAGCTTGATCCCCACGCAGGTCATGCATGTTTTTCCTGAAGAAGGATAGAATTCCCCAGCTAGCCATAGCTTATCCAAAGGACGTGCTCCAGAGAAGTTACTCGTCTTCAGCAGAGTTTGGCGATTCCGAGATCGTCAGGCTGTATTCAGACAGGTTCATTTCCCCCCGCAGGGTCATGCACTCTTCCCCAGTGGAGTCAGTTAGTTTTCCCCAAGAGAATCCAGTCATCCCCAGCGGAGTTCTCTTTTCAGTAAATGTTCTTTCCTTCCAGTGGAATTCGAAGGTCAAGGCTCTCTAACGCAGAGTCGATGGTGGGTCCTGTCATTTATTTTGTCAGAGATACTGGTGATATCAGTTCATGTTCCAGCAGAAAGATCAATCATACCAGGTGCATCTGCTATTCCCCAGCAGAGTTATTATTCCCCGGCAGGGGGTTACTTCAACAAGACGTGTGGTTTGAGTTCCCAACTTCCCTACAGGGTCGACTTCATCCTACCAGCATTTATTTTGTAGCGTCAGGCTATCCCCGGCGAGTCGTCGTTATCCTTCCAGCATTTATTTTGCTGAAGCAGTTTCTGTACTCTAGTAGTTCAGGTGGAGAGAGCTCTTGCTCAAATAAATTACCAAACAGTCAAGATCTCGGCAGGAGATATTCAATAACAATGTCAGTTTCGGCGATATTCCCCCACAGAGTTATCGTGATAAAACTCTCTTTGCCTCTAGCAGAATCATTTATGCAAATGTATCTGATTTTCCCCAGCCAGAGTGGCCAGGATAAGAATCTCCTTATTCCCAAGCAGAGTTCGTTTGTCATCAACGAGTCGCATGAATCAGAATTTCGAAGCAGGTGTCCGATAGTTGGTTTTCAGACATCCCCAGTAGAGTTCATCTCGAAGTCGCTGTCACGTCAGTGCTAAGAAGTTTATGGGTGAGGATCATTGAAGAACTAAGGCCTGACGTGGACCATTTACTCCTAGAATGACGGGGTTTCTTCAGAAGTGGGCGTCCTAACGTGGACAGGTTTGTTTTACCGGATTGGTAAGGTGTGTTAATCCTGACGGGGATAGATTCGGTCTCTCGAAATTTGGAGAAAGGGAGGTCATGACGTTGACAAAAGATTGGTTACTCTTCGTGTTGGTATTCTGGCGAGGATCATTTTGTGTTCAGCAGATATCTTTATTCGTAATGGAAATGCGCGTCCTGACGTGGACAAGTTTGTAGTTCTTTGTGATGACAAGATACAAGAATCCTGACGTGGACAAATTTATCCTTCTTCGTGTTGTCGGCAAAGTGTAAGTCCTAACGCGGATATTTCCCCAGTGAGTCGAAGGTGTGAGTCCTTACGTGGACAAGTCTTATTTCCTCAGTGAGTCGAAGACGCCTGAGTCCTAACGTGGACAAATCAAGACGAGATCAGTGTCCTAACGCGGACAGATCAAAGAGATTATTATTCCTAACGTGGAAAGATGTAGTCCTTACGCGGACATATCAACAGAGGTGATTCCTAACGTGGAAAGACGGAGATTCCTAACGCGGAAAAGATGGAGTCCATACACGGACGTATCAGAAGTGATTCCTAACGTGGAAATGACAGTATTCCTAACGTGGAAAGAAGAGAGTCCTTACGTGGACAGGTTAAGATGTATTCCTTACGTGGAAAAGTTTAGTCCTTACGCGGACAAATCAGAAAGAAGTTGGTATTCCTTACGTGGAAAGATCAGAGTCCTTACGGGGACATATCAAGGGCATTCCTTACGTGGAAGAAAAATGGTTTCCTTACGTGGAAAGACGAGTTTATTCCTTACGTGGAAAGATTGAGTCCTCACGCGGACATATCAAGATTGATTCCTGACGGGGAAAGAAATGGATTATTCCTGACGTGGAAAGAGAGTTTAGTCCTGACGCGGACAGATCGAAGAAGATATTCCTAACGTGGAAGAAGGAAATTAGTCCTAACGTGGACAGGTGCAAGAAAAGTTGAGTCCTGACGTGGACAAGTTCAGAAATAGTTGTGTTCCTTACGTGGAAAGATCGGAGTCCTGACGCGGACATGTCAAGTGGTATTGGAGTCCTTACGTGGATAGATTGATGTAGTTTTCCTAACGCGGAAAGAAGATTGTTTCCTGACGTGGAAAGATGAAAGGGTTAGTCCTGACGTGGACAGACGCAGAAAAAAATGATTCCTAATGTGGACAGGTGTTACTCCTAACGTGGAAGAGTTTTATTCCTAACGTGGACGATGCGGTTTATGGAAATGCAGACGAATTATCCCCCAGCGGAGTTGCCGAGATTTTTCTGGGATAACAGCAAGTGGAGTCCTAACGTGGACAGGTTTTAGTTGAGATTTCTTTGTATTGACGACAGACAGAGTCCTAGCGTGGACAAGCAAGCAATCTGTTATGACAGAATCCTCTTCAGGACGATGAAGACAACCCCCAGCACGGTCGCGCGAGATCAGTGGGTTACTCTAACAGTCAGATTCAGCTGACGAATGTTATTCCTCAAGCAGGAGCGCAGTTTATTTCTGCGGTTGGCAAATTTCTGGTTTCACTAGTATTCAACCGTCTCGTACCGCGAATGTCTGAAGGCTCCGGGCTCTTCATCCAATCGGGTCCAAGTCGCTTGAATAGGGGCAGCTGTTGCACCCTAAAATTTGCCCAACCTTATTCAATTGGTTTATGTTTCAATATCATTAGCATTTGCATATAGAGTCATGTACATAGACTAACCATCTGCATAGCATAAGCATAGCAAGTCATTCAACAGGGGACCAATCATGATTTTTCATCTCTATAGGCCTATCAAGAGGTTATTGTCCCCATTCAATCTTATTCAAGTCATCAGGAAAGAATTTGAAAACAAAGAGCTCAGCAGATCAAGCCTTGAGTCCATCTCTTAGCTGAGGGTATCTGAGGATCAACAAGAGGGTTATGAGCTGTGAAATGAAAGCATGGGGAGCATCTAGACATCTTGAGAGACTTATAAAGTCATTTGGAGAAGAAAACAAGTCATTGATGAAGGCACAAGAGCTACAGTTGAAGACAGTCAACTAGGGTTTCATCTGGGTCAACCCTAGGTCAACCCTAGGTCAATTGACTGACTTAAGAGGGCATTCAAGTCTATTGGAGAGATGTGGGGATCAACATTTGACATATGAAGAAGGATATGGAGATATGACAAGAAGAATTCAAGAGAAATCAAGGAGAAGAGGAGTTACTAAATTAGGGTTTCTCTGTAAAATCCCCTAGTTTAGGTCAAATTTCCAAGCAAGATAAGTCAAAATGCTAGATTCAAATGGCTTCTTGGCCAACATGAAACTTGTAGAGGATCTCAAGACCTTTAATTTTAGTGGTGGAAGACCTCAAGGAGATTTATAGAACTCAAGTTATGGTCCTTGCAAGTTATAGGTCATCTGGGGTGTCTGAATTTTTGTCTGTGAAAGTGACTTGACTTCCAAGCTAGTTTTGCCCCTCAAGGAGATTTCAAATGAATTCTTGGTCAACATAAGAATTGTTCCTCATTGTCTTAGCTTTCTAAAAAGGTATGGTATGCCTCCATCTGATTCGTGAAGCTCTAGATATGATCTTGACAAGCTAGGGGTAGTTTGGGAAAGTGAGATTATAGGTCATTTTAAGCATGTGCCTATAACTCATACTTGCAAGCTTCAAATGGAAAAGTGTCCAACATCAAAATTGCTCAAAATGATGTTTTGAGTCCAAAAAGAGGTCATGAGATTTTGGAAATGCTTGTAGCTCAAAGTTGTGAAAAAGGCCTAAATAAAGAAGAAAATTAATACATTAAAAGTCCATTTTTGGGAATTTTATGTTACATGACCAAATGAGGGGAAATTATAGGTCATTTTGAGTGGAAATGGGATTCTAAAATCATTGGCATTATTAGAATTTTGAGTTGAGGTCAGATTCATGGAGTTATCATAGATTTCTTGTAATTGAAGTTACATGTGCCAAACATATGTGGGATCAAGGGCAAGGCTTCTAAAGCATTCTAGCACATCTAAAATCTCATGTGGGGAGATTTTCAAATCAGATCCAGCTGCTGCACAAAGGGAATCACAAAGTGGTATGTGTATGGCATGAAATGAGATCTCATGACATGAGATTTCCAACTTCTCATTAGAAGCTTCCAGCAAGTTCTAGAAGGCCCAAACTTCTTCTATATATTGAGTAGAGTGGATCAGAGAGAGGTTTTGGTGAGAATTGATGCAGAAAAGAGAGAGTGAGATCAAAAATTCTCCATTACAAGTCACATTCGGTTTCATCATTTCCTTCACATTCAATCCAGTTTTTTGATTCAGATCAATCCCATATGAGTTTCTGAGTGTGTACCAATCAAGATCAGAAGGAATTCATGCGGGAATCGTGTTCTTGAGTTTCAATTTTCACACCTGCAAGTGCAAATCGGTTTCAAAGATTCAGAGCATCTCAATCAAAATTATTGCATACAGAAGCAAGAACATGGCTTGGTGAATGATTCTGGAAAGATTGATGCATTGAATCGAAGATTTGATCCATCTGTTCACTCAATTTTTACAGGTTTGCAATTTTCTTCCTTCACCTTTAATTAAGCAAAATTGATTAGAATTATTAGTGTAGAATGGTTAGAGATCATTAGTAGATGAATTCTGGAGAGTTAGAGATGATTTAGTGATGATTTAGTTAGTGACACCATTTCTTTGTGGAGCAAGAACTCACTGAATCTTGAGAGATAATCCTAGCTTGATAGCAAGAAATGCTCAGGTAAACATGAGGAAGAGAATGAACCAATTAATTTTGAGAATTGTGAGAGTTGGTTCTTGAGTAGATTTCTGATTTTGATTCGTGTTTAGGGTTAGAGAATGTTTCAATTGATTCTAGGGCCATGGTGAGATTCAGTGGTGAATTTGGAGCATATTAGGGTCTTTAATTTCAAGATTTTATAAGGTTTTGAGGAGATACGAATTGATGGAAGTGTGTGTTCATAGCTCTGTTCTCTCATGGCTTCCCTCCAATTCTCAGAATTCAAAGGTAGGTGATGATGTTTCCACCCTAGGATCAGCATAAGACCATTGACCAAAGTGGTAATCGTGTGGCCCTGGTTTAATTTCAAAATGTGAAGAAATCTGAGACGGCCTGAAACGCAGCGTGTCATTTAGTTGGCTGTATTGGGCTTAAGTGAATTTGATGTCCACACCCCCCTATTTCCTGGCCCATCCAGAATTGAACTAGCGCGCCTACTGAATGCACCCCCCTTATTCATTTCATTCATTTTAATTTTCTTAATTTCATTTTATTTTTGCCAATTTCATAAAATCATAATAAATTCATAAAAAATGTTTTTTAATCCCTTCTTTTTACCATGTTTTCATTAAAATGTCTAGAATATTATAGGAGAATAAAATTTCATTTTTAGTTTTATTTCATATTTTTTCCATATTTTCTAAATAAATAGCATAATAAATAGATTCATTTCATGCATTATTTTTATGATTTTTGTTCTCTCACATGCTTTGATATTTTTTGATCACTCTTTTCATATTGTTTAGATGAGATGTTAAGCTTGTAGAAATATTTTAGTTCCCATTTTTAGAGGTTAATTTTAGGAGATTAATAAATGCTTGAATATAATGAACAAGACTAGGGTTTTTTAGGTGACAACTTAGGAAGTTCAATTTTCTCCCTTAGGACTTAGGGTTTGAATAGATTAGTTATGGGACTATATGGGCTATGGGTAGCTATTAGATCCCTTAGAGAACAGTTAGGATTCCCCTACTGATATTATTACTGTCTGTATATCTGCTGTCTGGTGTGGTGTGCCCTCTGGGGATTGTTGATTGTTTGATTGGGTATTGGGTTTGTCTGGGGCCCTGGGGAAGCTGAAGATTTGTGGAGATAAAGCTATTGGAGATTCAAATGCTGAAGATCAACTGTCAGAGTTGAGGATGAGTTTCTTGCTAGCAGATGCTGAGGAGATTAGGGTTTAGGAGCTAGGCAGAGCTCTAGATTAGAAAGATTGTTTCTCAAACATGGATTGCCTTGTCTGCATCCATTCTTCTCTGTGATTCAGAGTCTCTCTAAGGCACTCACCCCCTTCCTTTGGAAGGCTTGGTGATAGTATCTATGAGATAGAACTCTTGAGAGAAAATGTCTCTTGTGTTAGAAGCAGTCTGTTCACCACCTTTGGTAGTCAGCTGATTGCTTAACACCCAATTCACTCTTGTGACTGATTCCTCATCCTGGAGGTTTGAGCTTGAAGAAAAGCCATTGCAGATAGAAGACTGATGATCAAAACCCTTGCCTGAAGGTCATGAAGATGGAGATTGATGCTTGCGGAAGCCTGTAGTTGATTGGAGATTGCTTGAAGCCAGTTGTTGATTCAGAGCTGCTGATGCTGTTCTTTTGCTGTTGTATTTCATTGCTGATGTATTGATTGGTTTTCTGGACTGTATTGTTTGCTGTCTACCCTGCTGG
Organism: Lathyrus sativus; assembly: GCA_963859935.3. Classification (NCBI taxonomy): domain Eukaryota; kingdom Viridiplantae; phylum Streptophyta; class Magnoliopsida; order Fabales; family Fabaceae; genus Lathyrus; species Lathyrus sativus. The sequence goes on from OZ012739.1 coordinate 273,683,448, forward strand.
GTTGAAAGTGAAGTCTGTTCACTTTTGCCTATTGTTTTCTAGGTTCGAGGTTGAGTGGGACTCCCTTGCCTCGCTTGTACTGTTGCATCCATGCATTTTACTGCTTTATTATATCTGTTATTGTTTCTGTTTCTGCCTATCCCGTAGGATCTCTGTTTCTCTCTGTGCAAGAGAGGAGCATGATAGACACTAGGTCTTAACCCATGCATGATAACATTAGGTTAGTTTGTTTCCCTTCGCAACCGTAGGTTAGAGTTCTGTCTCTTTCTTTCTCAGAACAAACAGAAAAACACAATAAAGATTTCAAACACAATAAAAGACACTTCTTCCGTAAAAGAATGTGAACTCATCAAGACGTCATTTTTGTCCTCTTGGACTGTTAATCAGAAAAACCTTTTTCAGAAGGAATAAAATCAACCAAGACAAGCTTGTGTCGTACGTGGCCCGAACTACGTTTGCTCTGATCTTTCATGCTGTATGAAAGTACGTAGGTATAGGATGCGATATCCTAGCGAGCAACCTTTCCCTCCTTTCCCGTAGGTAGGTGAACTACGTTGACTCTGATTTCTCGTTCCAGACGGGAATACGTAGGCATAAAGTGCGACACTTTGCCGAGTCATTTTATTTTCATTCTCTTTTCTTCTTAACCCTTGACCTATAGTTTAGATAGAATAACAATCCATACCCGAAAACAAGCGTGGATCCCGTCGAGTACGACGGACGTGAGGGGTGCTAATACCTTCCCCTTGCGTAACCGACTCCCGAACCCAGGTTTTGGTTGCGATGACCATACCTTTCCCGTGTTGTGCGAGGTTTACTCTGAGCGTTTCCTTTCCCTCCCGTGGGATAAATAACGCACGGTGGCGACTCTTCTGTTCAGCCGGCGCCGATTTTCGCAGTAGCGACACTTACGCTTTGAGAACTCCGCCGAAGGATGAAGAGGTGCAGGAATCTCTGTACCTCACTGGTCTTCTAGAAGGGGATATGTTATCTAAGCTTCAGCGCGCTTGGAATGGTATCAGTAAGAGGGGAAAATCATTGCTAGGAAGAAGCAATAGCCAAGCCTACCCTCCATACGTGACGTGGATCAGAGCCAGAGGAGACGCTATAGGGATGTCGTTTCTTCCTGCCAAGCCAGAAAGCCCTCCAATGATTGAAGAGCCTACCACCGTGCCCATTCAGCAGCATAATCAGGTGTTAGCTGAGCGAGATGAATTGAAGAGGGCAAATGAAGAACTGGAGAAAGAATTGACTCAGCTCCGAAGCGAGAGAAACGAAGCTGTTCATTCCTTCAAAAGGCAGATAGAGCTGGTGAATCAGTTGGGGACAAATTTGACTAAGCAGATAGCCGAGCGTGAACGCATGGGTCGAGACTTCAAAGTTGTCAACGACGTACTGGCCACGAAGAAGCAACACTTGGACGAAGCGTATCGGAGGATATCCAAGTTCAACCAGCACTGGAAGGCCTCCCTAGCCACCAGGAAAGAGCGGGAGGATAAGCTGATGGAACAAATCTCCAAGCTGAAAGCCCAGGTGAGGGTGTTGCACCCTAATTTTTGACCGTAGGATCCTACCTCTTTTTGCACTTTTTATTATTTGACTTTATTTTAATATTTTATATCTATGTGACTAACCAATTCGTGTAGAAGCAGTAATACCAAGTGGAGATAACATTCATTCTCATAGTCAATCATTATGCAGAGCTAACCGTTTTAACCAATTTGCCTGTTTTGTCTTGTGAAGTTAGGTTTACTGCTAAAAGTTCGGGAAGTCATAAAAGTTTTACGTGTACCTCTTGTCCACCACAGGTCATACTGAATTATTATGGAAAATCTCACCCTCCCTCTTATGGTCTCATATGTCAACACGAGGATTGCATTCCAAGAGCTCTTAGAGGTCTCTCACCTGTGGGTTGTGAGTTTGAGCTTCGAAAAAACAAAGGGGAGTATGTTCATGACAAGCTTGCTTTAGGAAGAGGATTTATCTAAAAAAATGTTGAGGAGTCCATCTAACGAGACGTATTCATGAATTTGTTAAAAGGATTACAAGTGACACTTGATAATAAGTTTTTGAATACAAAGTCTTTGAAGTAATTTTATGTGGGGTCAAAGGGTTATTGTGTGATTATTCCAAAATGTTATTACAATATGTGTTTGAAATACTCAGTTGGATAAATACTCAGTTGGATAATGTACACCAAAAGTACGTTTTGAAATGAACTGAAGGATAAATGGACATAGTTACATTTTTCAACAAATTCAAAAAGTACACAGGATCCTTCATTTTCTGGCATAATACAGTTATTACAGCAAACCAAAGTGAAGTTCACTTTTCCCCACATTAGCATTGGTTTCAACTTTTGTTACATGACCCTACAAGCTACCTTATCAGTTCTACACAGCTCAGAACCACCATAACATGCCATCAATTTGTAAAATGCAAGCAATCGGGGATTTCGCAGCATCGCACGTTTTGTCATCTAAATGCATTAAGACCCCAACCTTGTCGGCACGTGCATAAGAAGTTGCAATTGTCACCTACAATGCAATTCCTGTTAAAACACAACATTTGATCATTAGAAAGGGGAAGATCAAAAGAGACAGTAAGGCATCGAGAGAACTCGTCATGAGTGGCACAGGGTGTATTGTAACAGGAACACATTTCTTCGGTGATGCCGAGACTAGCATGTCACCGCCGGTGTCAAATGGCTCCAAGAGACCATGGTCACATGTTGCGTGATTTCAACAAGAGTGGTGCGTGCTTACTTCATGGAGAGGAATCACTCCTGCATACTTCGAACGCTCGACGAGAACGCAAGTCATTTGTTCGGTGTACTCTCCTCACCCTGTCAAATACAACCATTTATGTTTCTCAGAAAATAAAATGATAATGTGTCAGCAACCTTATCCCGGTGGAGGTCACAACATCACCAATGAGCACGACAACGATATGAAAACGGAATAGTGAAAGAGAAGCGGTCTAACATACCCAAGCAAGAGCAATTCATTCACCGTGAGCAAGTAAGAGGCTTCGATAAATCCCTGCAAGGTGCAAGAACCTGTGTTGCAAGCGAGATCACAAGACTGCTACTGAGCAACTACCAGCGGAACGTCGCCGAAGTCGACAATTTTGAGGTGCTGTCAGAAGTAAAGTTCTGTTTTGAACGCCACAACTCGTACACTCTCCTGCACAGAATGTAGTTTCATCACAAGCAACTATTAGGAAAAGGAACAAATCAGAACCTGCATACCGAAAGCGAGCTGCCGAATGAAAATAAGATTCATCTCATTACATTGTCTTCTCTAATAATACTCTGGCATGTGGAATAGTGACTAACCCAACTGTGTCTAAATTCCAAGAAGAATTTGGTACAACAATTATGAACAATCAGAATATGCGACTCCCTTTTCAATGAAGAAAGTTGAGAACTTTATTAAATTACAGAAGAGAATCTGGTTTGATAGTAAGCCAACATCACTATATTTCACACCATCGGACAATTTTGGAGATTAAAGGTCAAATTAGCAGAGTCAATAAACATTCCTCATGGCAGATGTTTTTACAACGTCACTTACGAGTAGCTTTAGCAATGGAATCCAAACCTCTGAGTTCACTCCACCTTGCAGCAACAACATAATTGCGTTTAGCGTATGCGGACTTTGAACTAAGCCTGCAGCAACAAAGAGGCCGAATTAGAAAGCATGAGAGTGATTAAAAATGCAACTCAACAGATAATACAACTTTCTAAAAAAAGCAGATAGAAGTCAGAACCATAATAAGAACCATCGTCAAGGTTATTCGCTCACCGTAATCAGGATCCATTCTCCGCCATATACTTCAGACTTTAATCTTGACATGAAGGAGTTTACTACAAATCCCAGGTGATGGACATGTTTCTATCTAGGAGAGTAAGTTATGCATCCCGGTTTGGAAGCTGTCATAAGACGTTATCTAGGCCGTCCTATAAGCAATACCAATCGATCTGCAAAACAACAATACAGCCAATATCCATGTTTCTCTCGATGAACAAACAGATAGTAGCATTCTTGGTTAAACAACAAGGATAGGGATTACAGCAAAGTACACTTCTGGCGCATGTGGTTTCAGAGGCAACTGTGAAATTCTTTGATGACATTAATATGCCCGCTTCAGACTCGAATTGAGAAGTCTCACCAGATGACTAATTTTGGGAAGAAACTCAAGAAAACCTGTATCAGCTTAGGCTAAAAATTGCGAAGCGAAGATTGGCGTGAAGGTAGCATTGCTATCAAAGCTCTTTGCTCAACCATGAAGTTGCTCAAGGTTGAATCCAAAAGTATCCTAACGGAGCCCTCAAACCGCCTGGCTTCGATGTTTCTTTCCTGTCCAAACCTGTCCAAAGAGAAACGAGTAACAACCTTTTGAACACAGTGAAGCACATGAAGTTAAATGTGAAGAGACTCATGAAAGCTTACTATATTCCTTTTCCTTCCTAGCTGATTCCAACTCAACAGCACCAGCTCCATCCACCTCTCGCTCAACCTCAACCTGCGTTCAATAAAGAATCTATTTGTCAGTCAGATTTAGAGCAACAAACAATGACATGAATTGAAGACCAGAACTCAGGCACAAATTCATTACCATCCCGCAAACGTAGGAAATAATCCATTGATTCGAAGCTTTTCCATAGCCATGACCAAGACAGGAGCATTCAAGAGCCCATACAATGAATTATGACAGTCTCAAATGGCAGCCAGCATAGAAAAGCAGATCGAAACCGAAAATAGAAACCCAACCTCACAGCAGTAACTTTGAAGGAGAAAGCCTATCACGATTCTTGCCAGGCGCATCAAGCGAAATTCTCCATCTGGGCCTCTAACCCTTCCTTGGCCCAAAACAAGTCACTATCCACACCTGTCAAGATACCAAATCAAATTAGTAAATCAATTGAAGGATATTCCTACCATGAGATTCGGATACCCCAATCCACCGCCCAAAACACTGAATGCAGATATATTTGATTTACGTATCAGATTGAGGTTCATTAACGGCATTTAACAAGATTAGAAAAAAGGAGAAAGTTTTCGAATTTGGTCTGTACCAAAATAGAAATCCAATCAACTCTAAATCAAATTCAATCAACAATCAATTGGTAATCAAAACCACATTCAAGAGGCGTTATATTTCAAAAGCCTATATAAGGAGAAGAATAAGAAGAGAAGAGGGGGACGAAAAATCTCAGAGTCACAATCACAAACAATCACAAAAATTCCAAAATCCCAAACTCAGCGGAAATTCCCCAATTTTGAAACCCTATAAACTAACGAGGGAAAGAGAACTTATCAAGCTCGGAAATTGTCGCCGCCGAAGCGTTCGTCGCCGGGAATCTACACCGGAGAAACCCATTCGCACCTCCACCTTCAAAGCGCCGTCAACCTTCGGAGAACTTCCTTGCCAAGTCGACGCCTCTGAATCGCCGCTCATTACCGCACGCGTCACCAACCCTTGGGTAAAGCTCCACATTTCGTAATAACCCTCGAACCCATTGATTGCTTTCTTCTGTGTTTCATGTTTTATAGGAATTGAAGGCATAATGGGTTAAGGCGAGGAAAGAGAGACGTTCGAAAACGAGAGTGAGAACGGCGAGCTCGAGGGAGAAGAGGAACCGATTTAGGGTTTCTCTTGTTTTCATTTCATTATTGTTTTGTGTTATTGTAATTCACTAACACCACCGCACTAACCACTAAACCACACCGTTATCATCCTTAATCACCATTATTTTTCTAATTAAATCTCTATCATCACTTAATCAGTTTCCTTTAAAATAAACCAAATTTTTATAAAACTAAACTAATACTTTTTAACTAATTAATCCACTTTCTTTTCAAATCACCTTTTATAAATTAATAAGTATTTTTAGATAAATAATAATAATCTATTTTATACTTAAAACGAAAGAAAACTATAATAACCTTTTTATCTTAATAAAACTCCTCTTAAAAATCCTATTAATTCACGTTTAAGACCTTTTTCCAATTAAAACCAAATTAACCTTCTAATAATATTTTAATTGACAACATTATCTATCCACTAAAGAAAACCTTTTACAAATAAAATCAACTTTTCATCCAAAATCAAATCAATTTTTTTTCAAACCGAAATCAATTAAGTCGACTTAATCGACATCGTAAAACCAACTTAATCAATCGTGCACTTCACGACACCTTTCACTCTCACACACATCTTAGCGCTTTCATGCGTATATTATTTATCTTTAGCTGCTTTTATTTTATTCACAACGCACACACTCACTCAGCGCTTTCATGCGTTCGTGTATGGTTTATCTTTCTGCAATTTACTCTTATGCAATTTATTCTATTGTATTCACATTATCATATTTATCTATTTATACATCGTATTTCGTCCAAAGGAAAAACCTACACATGAGTCAATACTTTTGTGTAGTGCATGTCATTTACATCATTTCCCCACGATCCTTGATTCCATTAAAGTTGATCGCTTAAGATAGATCCTACCCCATAGGAAGGACCATTATCTCTACAACTTAGACAAACAAACAACACTATACAACTTTTCCAAACACAATAGAGAATAGATGTTAATCATCTTAACTGAGATATAATCTCCACCCCACAACAATACAATCAAACACGTAGGGACTTTGCCTTAAGAGCGACAAAGGCATGCTTGGCGACCATCCGAGTATGTAAGACCTTTTCTTAAGACGATGCAAAGACCATTTCCTACAACCTCCTTTACATTTGTGGTGGTTATCTCTCCCTTAACATGAAGACTCATCTCTTCTCCTAAACCCAATCAAAACAACTACCCTAAACCCGTAGGAACTTTGACCACAGTCAAAGAACTCCTTTAACCCTTTAGGGTGAACTACAACATACTCTGATTCCATTCCCGTAAGGATATGTAGGCATAAGATGCGACATCTTATCGAGTATACTTAGAAATAAAACACTAGGGTCTTTAAACCATTAAGCAGATAAACCATAGCAGTAAACAAACATAAAACAAGAGGTTCCTGTAGAGTACTATAGAAACTTAGGATGCTAGTACCTTCCCTAAGTTTAACCAACCCCCGAACCTAAACAATCTAGCTTGCATTTGCATTGCATTGTGGGAATTTCGATCTTTATCCCTTCCTTTGGACAAATCAAAGTTCGGTTGCAAAATGAATAAAGATTTAAGCTAATTAATAGTTTGGTATCCAAATTTCACCGCGACAGAAATGGCGACTTCACTGGGGAACTCTCTAGTGGGTTTCCCTATCTTATTTTATTTGTTTACTGCTTTATATATCTGCCTACTTGATTAATTGTTTACATGCTTTCTCTTGTATTTCTTTTGGGATTATTGTTCTTAAGTGGTGAGATAAAGTTCTACACCCGGACTTGAGAGAAATTAAGATAGGATGGTGATATGTTCGATGAGGCTTATAGGGAGTGAGTCCCGACTAAGTTGATTCGAGAATCCCGCTTAGTTGAGACCCTTTTGAAAATGGTTCGGTTGAACGAGTTTAGTCGTGAAAACTTTTACTATTCTCAATTGGAGTCCATGAGACTAAGGACCTTAGTTACCTTTAACCCCACTTTGGCCTTATTAGGATGTAGTGCGAGGCTATGAGGGAGTAAGTCCCGAAATAGTGCTACGCGATGCTACACTCAAAAGAAGTTCTATTGAGAATATTATTAATCTCAAGTTAGTTAGGAGATTGATAATATCCAATAGATGGACTAATGACTTTGGGACCCTTTTTAGTACCCAGTTCTGCAGGTACCAATCAATCTTTAGTCCACAACCTTTGGGAAGGGGTATACCTTTGCTCCATGCTCGTTGCAAACCTAGGGCCCTTGTTTGTTTATCTTTATGTCCTTATGTGAATACTTGTGTTTGCTGCATTCATATAGCATCATTCTGCATTGGACTTCATGGGATTTACTTTCGTTTATGGACATTGTAGGTCACTATGGCTTCAGATAAAAGACATACTGTGAAATATACTTTTAAGAGTCCCAAATTGGATGACCTAAAGAAGTTGTGGGGTTTCATCGAAGATCAAGAAGAATTCAAGAACAAGTATGGGAAGCTGATATCCTTGTTGGGTTGCTCAGTGAATGAAGGACTTCTTGCCACTCTGCTGCAGTTCTATGATCCTCTCTACCATTGTTTCACCTTCCCAGATTTTCAGTTGTTACCTACATTAGAAGAGTACTCCTTTTTGGCTGGTCTACCTATCTTGGAAGAATCTCCTTTTCCCTTCTTGGAAAAGGACCCTGATGAGAAAGATATTGCTAAGGCCCTCCGTTTAAAGGCAGCTGACGTCAAGGCCAACATGGTCACTAAGGATGGAATTCTTGGTTTAAAGACAGGTTTCCTAATCGAGAAGGCTCCATTCTATGCTGATTATTCTAATAAGGCTCCGTTCGAAGCAATTTTTGCTTTGCTTGTTTATGGGTTGTTTCTATTCCCAAGTTTTGAAGGTTTCATCGATCTCAAAGCCTTCAAGATCTTTATGAAGAACAACCCAGTGCCAACTCTGTTGGGAAATGCATATCATTCTATACATCTCCGAAACCTCCGTGGTGGAGGGATGATTACTTGTTGTGTACCTTTACTTTACAAGTGGTTTATTTCGCACTTGCCGAAGTCTAGCTCTTTTACAAATATTGGCAAAGAGCTTTGGTCTCCTAAAGTGATGGCATTAACCCATTCTGACATTGATTGGTACGATCGGGTATATGATGAAATATTAATCATTGATAGTTGTGGTAACTTTGGTAACGTACCATTGCTTAGTTTTGACGGAGGAATCAGCTACAATCCCGTTCTAGCTCGCCGACAGTTGGGATATCCGTTGAAGAAACCTTCCAAGAGTGACCATATAAAGAGTATTTTCTTCCACAAATATGTAGAGCTTCTAGGAAGAGTTCTGGACGCATGGCGTAGGGTATACAAGAAAGGGAAGAGGAGTCTAGGGAGGCCTAATTGTGTATCTTTAGAACCATACCTCCAGTGGGTAGGGGACAGGGCAATCAAGCTGGGATGCCTTATTCTCGTCAAGATCCCATAGCGCCAAAGAGAGAGCCCACTTATGTCTTTATGTCTGAAGCCGAGGTTTCCTTAAGGAAGTATCAACATGAGTTGGAATCTTGGAAGAACAAGTACCACGTAGCAGTGGCAGAAAATGATGAGTGTCAAAAGCAGAATGCTGAACTTCAAAAGCAGAATGCTGAGCTTCAGAAGGAGAAGGATGAACTTCAGAAACAGCTACAATTGAAGGATGAAGAGCTACTCCCCTGCAAGAAGAGGAAAGTCATGGAGGATTTATTTTTCTCCGACCCACAATGCACTATTTGGAAAATAATTATGGACAACCTTATCCGTGAGAAGGCGCAACTAGAAGAGCAACTCAAGCAGCAGCATTCAAAGCTTCTTTAGTGTCTTTACTAGCTTTTATTTAGCTTTTATTTGGGACTCTTTAAAAGAATATTTATGTAGTCCGTTTCAAATTTAATAAAACGTTTCCTTTTACCGCAACGCCCATAAATAAGAGGAATCCCATGAAGTCCTAATCATCTTGCATTGCATTCTTTTCCATTCAAGAAACTCAAATTCGTTCTGTAGGTGTTGTAATCATGGATTTCAGAAGAGAAACCTTGAAGTACACTTTTCAGAGTCCAAACCTCGAAAGCTTGAGAGAACTAGCCGAACTCGTCGAGGATCGCTTTGCCTTCGCAGCAGAATATGGAGGAATCTTTCGTTTCCTCGAGCTGAGGATGAAAGAAGGATTGTTGGAAACATTGGTTCAATTTTATGACCCGATGTATCACTGCTTCACCTTTCCGGACTACCAGTTGATGCCGACCTTAGAAGAGTACTCAGAACTCTTAAGGATGCCTGTGACTGTTCGACCTCTATTCACCGGAAGAGAAGACACGCCTAGTAACCAAGAGATTGCAAATGCCACTCATCTTAGCCTTGAAGATGTTCAAGCGCACCTGATCACCAAGGAAGGAGTCCTTGGGTTCCCCGCCGACTTTTTGATCGAAAAAGTCCGTTACCATGCTGAAAGAAAGGAGGCTCTCATCTTGGAAGCCAATTTTGCTTTGTTGGTCTATGGGACCTTCTGGTTCCCTAAAATCGACAATTTTGTTGATATGGATGCAATCAAGCTGTTCATACTCAAGAATCCAGTACCCACCTTGCTTGCCGATACATACTTTTCGATTCACTCGAAGAATGCCGAAGGAGGAGGACACATTGTATGTTGTACCGCTTTGCTGTACTCATGGTTCATCGCTCGTTTGACTTGGTATCCGTCCCTTTGGGATGAAGTAGCAACACCTCGATGGTCCGATATACTTATGGCCCTTACCCATTCGGACATTGTTTGGTATGATCCCGCCTATGGAGGCGTGCCTATGATTCCTAGCATCGGAGGTTTCCCCAACGTACCGCTTATTGGAAGAGAAGGATGTATAAGTTAAAATCCTGCTTTGGCCCGTAGACAGTTTGGACACCCTATGATCCAAATACCTGACCCAGTTTCGTTGGAAGAGATCTACTTCAAAGGAGAAGAGGACCTAGATCTCAGGACTGTCATCATTTATGCATGGAAATATATTGATATGGAAGGAACAGCTGCTTCTGGATACCCCAACTGTGCTGTTTCCGAGGATTATCTGCATTGGGTGCGAGAAAGGGCTCTCGATCTCAAGATGCCTTTTCCTTTTCATGAACCTATGGTATTGTCCCCTCATGACCCCGACTGGTTCGAGGAAGAGGAAATAGAACAAGTAAGGATTGCTTTAGATGAAGCCCAGAAATTGAGGACTGCCTGGAAGAATAAGTTCCTCACCCTCAAAGTAGAAAAGGAAAGACTTCAAAAGACTCCAGAATTAGAAGTTGCCAGAAAGAAAAAGGCGCAAGGAGATTTATTTTCTCCTTATGCCCCTTCAAGTGCTGTCACCAGTGATGATCTCCCCTCAACTACCATGGCTTGGAAAGAGTGTGTGGAACGACTCATCATCGAGAAAGCGGCGTTGCAGGATCGTATTGACCAGTTGACCGAGGAGCTCCGTACAAAAGAGAAGACTGTGGGATAGAGTTCTAAGTTTTCTTTTGCTTTCGTTGTAATAAACTCGTGAAAGAGTACTTTGTTTTCATTGTTTCTCAAAAATAAAAAGTTTTTCAATTATCCTACATTATAATACTGAAAAACACTTTGAGTTTCTTGAAGTCTCCTCCTGCATCTGCATTTTTGCATTAGCATCCTGCATTTAGCATGGCATTTTACATTTATGCATGTGTCTTTCCTTTGTTGTGGCTCATTTCGGTTTTCCATCTTTTGCTGTCAGTCGCCGTCTTGACCATCTGACCAAGCCGGAAGTATCATTAAAGGATAGTGAGGAGAACAAAGACATGGATCGCATAACTAGCTTCAGAGTAAGGACTAAGCCGACACTTCGCCGTCCCTCCGACAACTTTGTTCCTGCACTAGTACCTATGCAAGAAAACCCGTTTACTGACTTGCGGAATATTCATGCTGAGAAAGAAGTGGACGACCCTGGGCTTATAGCATTCGAGAATGAGTTTCGTGACTTCAAGGAACGATGGAAAATGATGAAGAGGAACCGTGCGCCTGATTTTCGTGCTCGTGACCTGCGCCTAGTTCCAAACCTAGTTGTCCCCCCAGGATTCCGGATGCCCGCCTTCAAAGTGTACGAAGGTACAATTTGTCCAAGGTATCATTTGATGATGTTTTGTCAGAAGATGATCGCTTACCTTGGGAACGACCAACTATTGATTCACTGCTTTCAAGAAAGTTTGGGTGGAGCACCGTTAACATGGTATATGAAGCTACAAGTGAATCACATCCAGTCTTGGGAAGACTTAGCTGTTGCTTTTGTAAAGCAGTACGATTACAGTTTGGGAATAGCTCTCGATAAAACAGGTGATAAAGGATCTCCCAGAGAATCCACAGCTTCAGTATCCCGTCCTCAACATGAGTATGCAATGCCCGCTCAACGCGAGCAGCAATTGCCTCCTAAGCGAAGGATGCCATCTCCAGATCAGCATCAACATGTTCGAAAACAGTTTCTGAATCAGAAAATGCCTCTGAACACTCTGAAAGAAGAGACCCATTGGTTTGATCTTATCCCATTGACCTACCGTCAATTATGGTTTTATTTCATCCGAAACTCGGTAATGACAACTAGAAAGACTAGAACCATGAACTCTCACCCACCATGGTTCAACCCGAACACCAGCTGTGAATTTCATGATGGAGTGTTGGGGCATTCAATCGAAGATTGCAAAGTTTTTCAAGAGAAAGTTCAAGAAATGATCGATAATGAAGTGCTAACCTTCAAAGGAGAAAGACCGATCATGAATGGAATACCATTACGCTGATATAAGCGAAAACTCCAGAAGAACTTTCTATTTCTTTTGTTTGTTTGTGTGTTTATTTCTTTGGTTAAAAGCATTTTTGGCATGTAAGAACTCTCTGTTTTGAATAAGTAATGCAATAACTGTTTGTCTTGAAGAAATCCATTCGTTTTCACACAACTAGTTTTCAAAATTATTTATAATGCCGACTTTTACCCGATCTCTCGCTTTGACAGAGAATTGGAAGGAGGATGATGAAGTAAAACACATGATCTCTTGTTGTATGCTTCGAATAAAAACCCTACTGATGATGTAAGGCATTATTTTAAACCTCCTGAAAGCCAACATAGTCAACCCTTTCTTTTAAACCTTGATTGAGGATCCATTCTCTTTCTCCCAAACCGAAACATCATTTTCTTAACCTGGGGCAGTGTAATATCAAAAAATGATGAACATCTTTCAAAATTGGGTGGGCACAAATATACTAACCCTTTCTACCTCCACTCTACAAGTCATAAATTAAACCCATATACAAACTTCAAAGTCCTAATTGAGGTAAGGTTTAATTCGAAAGCATACTCGATGAGATATTGTTTCCTGACTCCTTGAGCTATGCTCAAATTTAAATCGGCTTTATAAATAATGTTCAATTTGTATCCTGACTAGTGGTTTCGATCACAAGTTATTGCGATACCCCTTTTCAAAACTTCAAGACAAACGCGTGTTGCATTAACCATTTCAAAAGGGATATTTCAAATGTGCTAAATACGTTTGACATCTTAGAAAGACCACATACAGACATTGATGATGATATTTGAAAACTATGTGACTTGCGACAAGTCATTCTTCCCAAGAAAATTCCATCCGCGCAAGTCATGGGCTCAACTAGAAGAAATTCAAGGACTCACTTACCGCCAATCAGGGGCAGTTACGTCGAGATTCGGCGAATCTCTAGAGAGTTTGAAAACAGTGGGGCATTGGGACATCATGTTTTCTGTAAAATCCTCTCTAGATGTTGTTTTAAACCATATGACTTGGGGAATTTGAAGATTGGAGCAAAAAGATGTATATTTCATCCTCAGGAAGCTCAACCCCAACATATTCAGCAACTACGAAGACCAAGGATATTTATTTTATCCCCTATGAAACTTCGGTTTGGGTACCTCCGTCTACAATTTCATACGACATGTCAAACTTATCAAGATGTTACATCCCCAAATGGATTGATCACCTTTTCTCAAGAGAAATTTTGAAGTTTTGAAGCAGGATTGGGATCCTATATTTAGTTCTTCATCTACCCCAGTGGTACTTCTATCTTTGAAGATTGGTCGGATGTTCGTTTCGAGATGTTTATCCCATCTCCGGTCGTTGCTTTCGTCTGTCTTGTCAGCATAAGCATACTCATATCATATAAGTAGATAGCATAACATTTGCATTTTGTGCATCCTTTGTTTGTTTTACTCTATCTCTTCGATCGCGTTTACCCTTGGGTATTTGGGCGTGTCTTATTCCTTCCAAATAGAGTTGTCAGCCCTAAGCAAAAAAAACTCAATATTTCTATTTCCCCACGAAGTTCGATCCTCGTGGAAGACAGTTGTTTCAGTACTTTCCCATTGGAGTTTATGCCTCTATGGTTGAGTCGTGTTTGACAGTTTCTCTTTGGTTATTTCCCGAATTGAACTTCGGTCTTTGACAATCACGCTATGAACATCTCCAGCTTTTGAGCATGGATCAAGAGTGCATTTATTTTTGCACTTTGACCTCATAAGGATCACCATTGAAGATGTGGTACTTCTCCGGCAATATTACAAGATCCACTCGATAACTTACAGCTGAATAACAGAAGATCTCTTTATTTGAGCAACTCGTCTTGAGCTGACTTATATTTAAAACGACAAACAACAATTTCATCAAGGCAATCTGTCCATCCCCAGTGGATTATCTCAAGATTATCAAGTCAAAATAGAAGAAATTACAGACACTTCCCCATTTGCGGACTTCTGCTACAGCAAATTCATATCTTACAATTACAACAAAGATACTCCTCAAAAATGATCTTCCCCAGAGGGTTCATTACGAGTACAAACAACGATATATCTCCTTACAAGAGGACACTCCACGTATCAACCGGTTTACAACTCTTTTGAAGATCCCCGGTGCACATTCTACAAATTGCCAATACAATACAAACTGCATCTACAAGTTACAATTAAAAGTACAAGATCACATCTACAAAATTCTACAATTACAGATTACATCTACAACATTTACATCAACAATTCTACAGTTCTACAATTTACAACATACAATCTACAATGACATTATGGCTCACAGCCGAACATCTACATCAACATTACAATTTACAACTACAGTTACATCTACAATCTACAAATCACAACCCCCTATGAAGGTGCTCTCACGAGTTCTCATCATTTCGGGAAGGAACCGAGACCAGCTCATGGTTCCCATACCATGGTGCAAGGGGAAGTTCGACTTCAGGAACCGAGACCAGCTCATGGTTCCCATACCATGGTGCAAGGGGAAGTTCGACTTCAGGAGCCGAGACCAGCTCATGGTTCCCATACCATGATGAAAGGGGAAGTTCGACATCAGAGACCGAGACCGGCGCATGACTCCCATATCATGATGCTCGGGGAAGCTCAACAACTACAACAACATCTACAACTACAATGACATCAAAGACTGAGACCAGCCCATGGTCCCCGTACCATGGTGCAAGGGGAAGTTACACATTTTACCGTTTCAGCTGAGTTACAAAATAAAAAGATGGCGAAGAATGCATTGCGCCCCAATCAGAAAGATCCATTTTGAGTTACTATTGACCACCACCTTGGTAGTAAAAGTATCTTTCGATCCCAAATCGGAAAAATCACCGCATCCTTGATGCATGAGTTACCGTTACACGTTTGGAGATTTCCCACGGGTGATTATTCCTGTCTTCGCAGGGTCCCGCCTTGTTGGATCTGTTGCTCTTCTGTCTGGCATGTCGTGTCCAGTTCATCCCCTGTTACCTCTTTCTCACAGATATGTTCGTCTTGCATCCTCATGTCATTGCATATCACCTTCATCCGGTGGCATCTTAGGGCCAAAAATTCGTGCAATGTTTGTATTTAAGTCCCTCCTATCTCGTCGAGACGGAGATTTCAATCTACTTATCTCCGGATAGGAGTAACTTAAATAGGGGCATCTGTTGCACCCTAATTTTTGACCGTAGGATCCTACCTCTTTTTGCGCTTTTTATTATTTGACTTTATTTTAATATTTTATATCTATGTGACTAACCAATTCGTGCAGAAGCAGTAATACCAAGTGGAGATAACATTCATTCTCATAGTCAATCATTATGCAGAGCTAACCGTTTTAACCAATTTGCCTGTTTTGTCTTGTGAAGTTAGGTTTACTGCTAAAAGTTCGGGAATTCATAAAAGTTTTACGTGTACCTCTTGTCCACCACAGGTCATACTGAATTATTATGGAAAATCTCACCCTCACTCTTATGGTCTCATATGTCAACACGAGGATTGCATTCCAAGAGCTCTTAGAGGTCTCTCACCTGTGGGTTGTGAGTTTGAGCTTCGAAAAAACAAAGGGGAGTATGTTCATGACAAGCTTGCTTTAGGAAGAGGATTTATCTAAAAAAATGTTGAGGAGTCCATCTAACGAGACGTATTCATGAATTTGTTAAAAGGATTACAAGTGACACTTGATAATAAGTTTTTGAATACAAAGTCTTTGAAGTAACTTTATGCGGGGTCAAAGGGTTATTGTGTGACTATTCCGAAATGTTATTACAATATGTGTTTGAAATACTCAGTTGGATAAATACTCAGTTGGATAATGTACACCAAAAGTACGTTTTGAAATGAACTGAAGGATAAATGGACATAGTTACATTTTTCAACAAATTCAAAAAGTACACAGGATCCTTCATTTTCTGGCCTAATACAGTTATTACAGCAAACCAAAGTGAAGTTCACTTTTCCCCACATTAGCATTGGTTTCAACTTTTGTTACATGACCCTACAAGCTACCTTATCAGTTCTACACAGCTCAGAACCACCATAACATGCCATCAATTTGTAAAATGCAAGCAATCAGGGATTTCGCAGCATCGCACGTTTTGCATCTAAATGCATTAAGACCCCAACCTTGTCGGCCCGTGCATAAGAAGTTGCAATTGTCACCTACAATGCAATTCCTGTTAAAACACAACATTTCATCATTAGAAAGGGGAAGATCAAAAGAGACAGTAAGGCATCGAGAGAACTCGTCATGAGTCGCACATGGTGTATTGTAACAGGAACACATTTCTTCGGTGATGCCGAGACTAGCATGTCACCGCCGGTGTCAAATGGCTCCAAGAGACCATGGTCACATGTTGCGTGATTTCAACAAGAGTGGTGCGTGCTTACTTCATGGAGAGGAATCACTCCTGCATACTTCGAACGCTCGACGAGAACGCAAGTCATTTGTTCGGTGTACTCTCCTCACCCTTTCAAATACAACCAGTTATGTTTCTCAGAAAATAAAATGATAATGTGTCAGCAAGCTTATCCCGGTGTAGGTCACAACATCACCAATGAGCACGACAACGATACGAAAACGGAATAGTGAAAGAGAAGCGGTCTAACATACCCAAGCAAGAGCAATTCATTCACCGTGAGCAAGTAAGAGGCTTCGATAAATCCCTGCAAGGTGCAAGAACCTGTGTTGCAAGCGAGATCACAAGACTGCTACTGAGCAACTACCAGCGGAACGTCGCCGAAGTCGACAATTTTGAGGTGCTGTCAGAAGTACAGTTCTGTCTTGAACGCCACAACTCGTACACTCTCCTGCACAGAATGTAGTTTCATCACAAGCAACTATTAGGAAAAGGAACAAATCAGAACCTGCATACCGAAAGCGAGCTGCCGAATGAAAATAAGATTCATATCATTACATTGTCTTCTCTAATAATACTCTGGCATGTGGAATAGTGACTAACCCAACTGTGTCTAAATTCCAAGAAGAATTTGGTACAACAATTATGAACAATCAGAATATGCGACTCCCTTTTCAATGAAGAAAGTTGAGAACTTTATTAAATTACAGAAGAGAATCTGGTTTGATAGTAAGCCAACATCACTATATTTCACACCATCGGACAATTTTGGAGATTAAAGGTCAAATTAGCAGAGTTAATAAACATTCCTCATGGCAGATGTTTTTACAACGTCACTTACGAGTAGCTTTAGCAATGGAATCCAAACCTCTGAGTTCACACCACCTTGCAGCAACAACATAATTGCGTTTAGCGTATGCGGACTTTGAACTAAGCCTGCAGCAACAAAGAGGCCGAATTAGAAAGCATGAGAGTGATTAAAAATGCAACTCAACAGATAATACAACTTTTTTAAAAAAAGCAGATAGAAGTCAGAACCATAATAAGAACCATCGTCAAGGTTATTCGCTCACCGTAATCAGGATCCATTCTCCGCCATATACTTCAGACTTTAATCTTGACATGAAGGAGTTTACTACAAATCCCAGGTGATGGACATGTTTCTAGCTAGGAGAGTAAGTTATGCATCCCGGTTTGGAAGCTGTCATAAGACGTTATCTAGGCCGTCCTATAAGCAATACCAATCGATCTGCAAAACAACAATACAGCCAGTATCCATGTTTCTCTCGATGAACAAACAGATAGTAGCATTCTTGGTTAAACAACAAGGATATGGATTACAGCAAAGTACACTTCTGGCGCATGTGGTTTCAGAGGCAACTGTGAAATTCTTTGATGACATTAATATGCCCGCTTCAGACTCGAATTGAGAAGTCTCACCAGATGACTAATTTTGGGAAGAAACTCAAGAAAATCTGTATTAGCTTAGGCTAAAAATTGCGAAGCGAAGATTGGCGTGAAGGTAGCATTGCTATCAAAGCTCTTTGCTCAACCATGAAGTTGCTCAAGGTTGAATCCAAAAGTATCCTAACGGAGCCCTCAAACCGCCTGGCTTCGATGTTTCTTTCCTGTCCAAACCTGTCCAAAGAGAAACGAGTAACAACCTTTTGAACACAGTGAAGCACATGAAGTTAAATGTGAAGAGACTCATGAAAGCTTACTATATTCCTTTTCCTTCCCAGCTGAATCCAACTCAACAGCACCAGCTCCATCCACCTCTCGCTCAACCTCAACCTGCGTTCAATAAAGAATCTATTTGTCAGTCAGATTTAGAGCAACAAACAATGACATGAATTGAAGACCAGAACTCAGGCACAAATTCATTACCATCCCGCAAACGTAGGAAATAATCCATTGATTCGAAGCTTTTCCATAGCCATGACCAAGACAGGAGCATTCAAGAGCCCATACAATGAATTATGACAGTCTCAAATGGCAGCCAGCATAGAAAAGCAGATCGAAACCGAAAATAGAAACCCAACCTCACAGCAGTAACTTTGAAGGAGAAAGCCTATCACGATTCTTGCCAGGCGCATCAAGCGAAATTCTCCATCTGGGCCTCTAACCCTTCCTTGGCCCAAAACAAGTCACTATCCACACCTGTCAAGATACCAAATCAAATTAGTAAATCAATTGAAGGATATTCCTACCATGAGATTCGGATACCCCAATCCACCGCCCAAAACACTGAATGCAGATATATTTGATTTACGTATCAGATTGAGGTTCATTAACGGCATTTAACAAGATTAGACAAAAGGAGAAAGTTTTCGAATTTGGTCTGTACCAAAATAGAAATCCAATCAACTCTAAATCAAATTCAATCAACAATCAATCGGTAATCAAAACCACATTCAAGAGGCGTTATATTTCAAAAGCCTATATAAGGAGAAGAATAAGAAGAGAAGAGGGGGACGAAAAATCTCAAAGTCACAATCACAAACAATCACAGAAATTCCAAAATCCCAAACTCAGCGGAAATTCCCCAATTTTGAAACCCTATAAACTAACGAGGGAAGGAGAACTTATCAAGCTCGGAAATTGTCGCCGCCGAAGCGTTCGTCGCCGGGAATCTACACCGGAGAAACCCATTCGCACCTCCACCTTCAAAGCGCCGTCAACCTTCGGAGAACTTCCTTGCCAAGTCGACGCCTCTGAATCGCCGCTCATTACCGCACGCGTCACCAACCCTTGGGTAAAGCTCCACATTTCGTAATAACCCTAGAACCCATTGATTGCTTTCTTCTGTGTTTCAGGTTTTACAGGAATTGAAGGCATAATGGGTTAAGGCGAGGAAAGAGAGACGTTCGAAAACGAGAGTGAGAACGGCGAGCTCGAGGGAGAAGAGGAACCGATTTAGGGTTTCTCTTATTTTCATTTCATTATTGTTTTGTGTTATTGTAATTCACTAACACCACCGCACTAACCACTAAACCACACCGTTATCATCCTTAATCACCATTATTTTTCTAATTAAATCTCTATCATCACTTAATCAGTTTCCTTTAAAATAAACCAAATTTTTATAAAACTAAACTAATACTTTTTAACTAATTAATCCACCTTCTTTTCAAATCACCTTTTATAAATTAATAAGTATTTTTAGATAAATAATAATAATCTATTTTATACTTAAAACGAAAGAAAACTATAATAACCTTTTTATCTTAATAAAACTCCTCTTAAAAATCCTATTAATTCACGTTTAAGACCTTTTGCCAATTAAAACCAAATTAACCTTCTAATAATATTTTAATTGACAACATTATCTATCCACTAAAGAAAACCTTTTACAAATAAAATCAACTTTTCATCCAAAATCAAATCAATTTTTTTTTCAAACCGAAATCAATTAAGTCGACTTAATCGACATCGTAAAACCAACTTAATCAATCGTGCACTTCACGACACCTTTCACTCTCACACACATCTTAGCGCTTTCATGCGTATATTATTTATCTTTAGCTGCTTTTATTTTATTCACAACGCACACACTCACTCAGCGCTTTCATGCGTTCGTGTATGGTTTATCTTTCTGCAATTTACTCTTATGCAATTTATTCTATTGTATTCACATTATCATATTTATCTATTCATACATCGCATTTCGTCCAAAGGAAAAACCTACACATGAGTCAATACTTTTGTGTAGTGCATGTCATTTGCATCATTTCCCCACGATCCTTGATTCCATTCAAGTTGATCGCTTAAGATAGATCCTACCCCATAGGAAGGACCATTATCTCTACAACTTAGACAAACAAACAACACTATACAACTTTTCCAAACACAATAGAGAATAGATGTTAATCATCTTAACTGAGATATAATCTCCACCCCACAACAATACAATCAAACACGTAGGGACTTTGCCTTAAGAGCGACAAAGGCATGCTTGGCGACCATCCGAGTATGTAAGACCTTTTCTTAAGACGATGCAAAGACCATTTCCTACAACCTCCTTTACATTTGTGGTGGTTATCTCTCCCTTAACATGAAGACTCATCTCTTCTCCTAAACCCAATCAAAACAACTACCCTAAACCCGTAGGAACTTTGACCACAGTCAAAGAACTCCTTTAACCCTTTAGGGTGAACTACAACATACTCTGATTCCACTCCCGTAAGGATATGTAGGCATAAGATGCGACATCTTATCGAGTATACTTAGAAATAAACCACTAGGGTCTTTAAACCATTAAGCAGATAAACCATAGCAGTAAACAAACATAAAACAAGAGGTTCCTGTAGAGTACTACAGAAACTTAGGATGCTAGTACCTTCCCTAAGTTTAACCAACCCCCGAACCTAAACAATCTAGCTTGCATTTGCATTGCATTGTGGGAATTTCGATCTTTATCCCTTCCTTTGGACAAATCAAAGTTCGGTTGCAAAATGAATAAAGATTTAAGCTAATTAATAGTTTGGTATCCAAATTTCACCGTGATAGAGGGCTAGTGAGAAGAGGTTTGATGAAGAAACCGCTCGCCGATACGCCGCCGAAGGCCAGCTCAACAGAGCTCTCGCTAACCTGAAGGAGCGCAGACTGACGTTTGAGGCCCAGAAGCGGAAGTTAGAAGATTGTTTCGGCGAAGGAGCATGGGAAGATTTGGTCGAAGGTCTTCAATACACCATTATGCAGAGGGAGTTACTCGTCGAAGGGTTGCTCACTCGGCTTGATCATCCAGAAACGAAGGGGTTGTTAGAAGAGTTTCGCGCCTGTGGCCGTGCTTGACTATTTGTATTCCTTTTGTTTTGATCGTCGTTGTAGGCTGATCATCACCAGGCTTGTTGGCTGGGATCATGCTATTGATTCTCCTTGTACTCACTTATGTTGTGTACTGCCTTGATGGGCTTTCTATATATATGAGATTGTTGTTTCCATGACTGGACTCGGACTTCTTATTATCAGCACTGGCACTCAGGCACTAGGATCGGGGGAGATCTCCCTAACGCACAGCCACACGTTTGCATTTGCATGAAGCATTTGCATAACGAGCACTTTGTCGTTTTTTCCTAACCCTTTTGTGTTTTTAGGTTGTTTCAGGTTGTACCAGAGCAAATCAAACCAGAATCATGGAGCAAGTGCAAAATGATGTTCAGGAACTCCGCGAAAGAATGGACCGTTTCATGGAGCTTATGCAAGCGGTCGCCAATGGCCAGGATCAGCTCAGAACCTTGGTCCAGCCTCTGATTTCAAGGGTCGATAGCAATGGCGTACTCCATGGTGGGGCTGTGCCTACCCCTCCGCCAGTTGAAACTCCGCAGAATGGCGTCCCCGTGACCGGGGGGAATGGCAGTGCCAACGACAATGTGATAGCTAATATGGGACTCAACGGTAATACGAAGGGCGTCGATAATGGGAGTCTTGAAGCTAACGTCAATGTTGGGCTGGGCAACGGCAATGCAGGTGTCGGGAATCTGTTTGGGCTGCAGCCATGGTTAGAAGACCGTCAGGACGATGTATTCTCTCAGAGAGGTGCTGAAGGGGAGCTGACTGCTGAAGCACGGCTAAGGTTCAAGGCACTCGAGGATAAGATGAGAAATATCGAGAACCAGAACACCCTGGGCGTTGATATGTCCAAGTTGGGACTGATTGCTGATTTCAAGGTGCCTCCCAAGTTCAAGGTACCTGACTTTGAAAAGTACAAGGGTACCACTTGCCCTCGCGTCCACCTGAGATTGTATTACAGGAAAATGTCGGCTCATTCTGAGGACGAGAAGTTGCTGATGCACTTCTTTCAAGACAGTCTGTTCGGGCCCTCCCTCGAATGGTACATGAGTCTGGAACCTACCAGTGTACGCACGTGGAAGGACCTTGCTGAAGCATTTGTGCACCACTACCAATACAATAGCGACTTGGCCCCGAACCGAGTCCAACTACAGAATCTGTCGCAAAGGAACAATGAAGGTTTCAAGGAATACGCCCAGCGGTGGCGTGAATTGGCAGCCAGGGTTCAGCCGCCGATGGTTGAACGTGAGCTTGTGCAGATGTTCGTAGCTACCCTCCCAGGGGTTTATTATGAGAAGTTGGTTAGCGGTATGTCCGGAACCTTCTCGGATCTCATTATCACGGGTGAGCACATCGAAAATGGGATCAAACTCGGGAAAATTCAAGGTGAGTCATCCTCAGCTGGAGGAGGCGGAAACAAACCTTATAGTGGCAAAAGACGGGAAGGAGAAGTGAACGCTGTGACCAACGCTCAAAGGAAGGGCAAAGGCCCTCACCAGCAGGTGGCCAGTATAACTACCCCGACAGTTCAACAGCCACAACAACAACAACAGTAGCAACCGAATCAACAAGGGTACAGAAAGTATCAGAATAGGGCACCTCTGTCGAGCCGTCACCTCGAGACACCGCCCATGTCGTACGCGCAACTATTGCAGACTTTGCTTCAGCTACAGTTGATCCAGAAGAGAACCTTGGCTCCCTTGACAGGGGCACCTCCGCCAGGTTATGACGCGAATGCAACTTGTGAGTTTCACTCTGGGGCACCAGGCTACACAATAGAGAATTGCAAAGCCTTCAAGCACAAGGTGCAGGACATGGTGGATGCTAAGATCATCAACTTCTCGGATAATGTGCCAAATGTCACGAAAAACCCTATGCCGAATCATAGTGTGGGTGGAGTAAACGGCATTATCGAGGACGAGAGTTTGGATTTGTTGACTGACGTCAGAGATCTGAAGACGCCGCTTAGCTTCGTTAAAGCTAAGTTGATGAAAAGAGGTTTCTCTCCAGGTTGCGGAGAGCTATGTATGGGCTGTGCTACTAGTCCTGATGGATGTGAACAGTTGGTAGAAGGAATTCAAAGTCTGATGACTGAAGGGATTTTACAGTTCAGCCGGAGGGCCGAAAGCGGATCGGGAGAGGTAGTGCTGAAGCAAGATGATAAGGTTGCCACCATCACCATCCCTCGCCAGACGATAACTATTTCTGCACCCAGGCCGCCTACGATTACTATCACCAAAGCTGGGCCAATACCGTTCGAAAGCACCAATGCTGTCCCATGGCATTATGGGGCTGAAGTCTACTGCAACGGACAGAGGTTGGAGCTAGAACCGTTTGGGTCGTCTGTGGAGAATCTTGCGGGAATCAGTGGTATTACTCGCAGCGGGAGAGTGTTTGCACCACCAGAGGTCGTGGCGGACAAGGCGGACAGAGCTGATGCAACTGATAAAGGTAAGAGTAAAGTCGTTGAAGAGATCCCGCGTGGGGCAGAAAAAGACTTACTTGTTAAAGACGCCGAGGAGTTTATGCGGTTGATGAAAAAGAGTGACTACAAGATTGTGGATCATCTCCATCAGACACCCTCAAAGATTTCCATCCTGAACTTGTTGTTGTGTTCTGAAGCACACCGCAACGCGCTACTGAAGGTGTTGAATGCTGCATATGTACCGCACGAAATATCGGTAAACCAGCTAGAAGAGGTCGTAGCCCACGTGAATGCTGGAAATGGGTTAGGGTTCACTGACCTAGAGCTGACGCCGAAAGGGAGGAACCACAATAACGCTCTGCACATCTCGATAGAGTGTAGGGGAACGATTATGTCTCACGTGTTGGTGGACACGGGGTCGTCGCTCAATGTTCTTCGGAAGAAGGCATTGATGAAGTTGGATACTCGTGGAGTGATTTGCACACCCAGTGATCTGGTGGTGAAGGCGTTCGATGGGACCAAACGCCATGTTTTCGGGGAGGTGACCCTGCCAATCCAAGTCGGGCCGGAAACGTTCGACGCAATCTTTTACATTATGTACATCATGCCTGCCTACAGCTGTCTCTTGGGCCGGCCGTGGATCCATGCTGCTAGATTCGTGACCTCCACGTTGCACCAGAAACTCAAGTATGCTGTCAGAGGTAGCATCGTGACCGTATGTGGCGAGGAAGACATAATGGTGAGCCATTTGTCGTCCTTCAAGTATGTTGAGATGGATGGGGAAATCCACGAAACTCTATGCCAAGCGTTCGAAGCTGTTACAGTCAAGGACGTAGCTCCTGTAGTCACTGAGAAGCCAGAGATGACTCTCTCTTCGTTCAAGGAAGCTCGGGCCGTTGTCCAGGCGGGATCTACCCCAGGCTGGGGGCGAATTTTGGAGATACCTAACAAGCAAGACAAGTTTGGGTTGGGATATTCTCCTAGGGCTGAAGCTTCCTCTTCTAGCAGTGCGTCGCGAGGTAAAGGGCCGATCCAGTTTACCAGTGGCGGGGTGATATTTGAAAGCGTCAATGCGGTGTCTAAAGACAGCGGAGATAGCGATTGTGACCTAGACTCTTGGATCCAGCCAAGCAAGCCAGGCGAGGGCCTTACCAACTGGTCCGTCAAGGATATCATCCAGATGACAAGCGAAGAGTAATGATTTACTTTTTCCAATCATTGTACAACCCTATGTCCTACCCAGGGCATAGTGGTTTTATTGTCAGGGCCTTGTTGGATTATGTACATGCATTTTATCAATAAATCAAAAGGCGTTTTTCTTCGTATTCAAATATTGTGATCTCTGTTATTCCTGTTTTATATTTATTTTGAAAAACAATAAAATGGCAATGGGGTTTGTGCTAACCTGCATATCCTTGTTTTAAGCTTAACCCTTGTTATTGCAGGATCCACATAACAGATGGCATCGACTCTGGACCTTCTACGACTCACTTCGACTTCGATTGCCCGATCTATCAAGCCGAAGAAGAGATTGATGAAGACGAAGACCTTCCTGAAGAGTTGGCCCGCTTGTTGAAACAAGAAGAGAAAGTTATTCTGCCTCATGAAGAGGAGATTGAGATCGTGAATCTGGGTTCTGAAGAACTCGTCAGAAACATCAGGATAGGGGCTGCACTACAGAGCGATGTCAAGAAGAGGTTGGTCGAGATGCTAAGAGAGTATAGTGACGTCTTTGCTTGGTCATACGAGGATATGCCCGGACTTGATACTGACATCGTGGTCCACCACTTTCCGCTGCGAGAAGATTGTCCTCCTGTCGCTACTGCGAAAATCGGCGCCGGCTGGACAGAAGAGTCGCCACCGTGCGTTATTTATCCCACGGGAGGGAAAGGAAACGCTCAGAGTAAACCTCGCACAACACGGGAAAGGTATGGTCGTTGCAACCAAAACCTGGATTCGGGAGTCGGTTACGCAAGGGGAAGGTATTAGCACCCCTCACGTCCGTCGTACTCGACGGGATCCACGCTTGTTTTCGGGTATGGATTGTTATTCTATCTACGCTAAAGGTCAGGGGTTAAAAGAAAATAAAATGAAAAATAAAAAATGAAAATGACTCGGCAAAGTATCGCACTTTATGCCTACGTATTCCCGCCTGGAACGAGAAATCAGAGTCAACGTAGTTCGCCTACCTACGGGAAAGGAGAGGAAGGTTGCTCGCTAGGATATCGCATCCTATGCCTACGTACTTTCACACAGCATGAAAAATCAGAGCAAACGTAGTTCGGGCCACGTACGACACAAGCTTGTCTTGGTTGATTTTATTCCTTCTGAAAAGGTTTTTCTGATTAACAGTCCCGGCGGACAAAAATGACGTTTTGATGAGTTCACATTCTTTTACGGAAGAAGTGTCTTTTATTGTGTTTGAAATCTTTATGTGTTTTTCTGTTTGTTTTGAGAAAGGAGAAACAGAACTCTAACCTACGGTTGCAAAGGGAAACAAACTAACCTAATGTTATCATGCATGGGTTAAGACCTAGTGTCTATCATGCTCCTCTCTTGCACAGAGAGAAACAGAGATCCTACGGGATAGGCAGAAACAGAAACAATATCAGATATATACAGTAAAGCAGTAAAAATGCATGGATGCAACAGTACAAGCGAGGCAAGGGAGTCCCACTCAACCTCGAACCTAGAAAACAATAGGCAAAAGTGAACAGACTTCACTTTCAACCCAGCAGGGTAAACAGCAAACAATACAGTCTAGAAAACCAATCAATACATCAGCAAATGAAATACAGCAGAAGAAGCAGCATCAGCAGCTCTGAATCAACATCTAGCTTCAAGCAATCTCCAATCAGCTACAGGCTTCAACAAGCATCAATATCCATCTTCATGACCTTCAGGCAAGGGCTTTGATCATCAATCTTCTATCTGCAATGGCTTTTCTTCAAGCTCAAACCTCCAGGATGAGGGATCAATCACAAGAGTGAAGTGAATGAATGTTAGACAGTTGATTACCTACCAAGGGTGGTTCATCAACTGTTAACATTAAACAGAAAGTTTCCTCTCAAAAGTTCTATCTTTCAAATATATTCACTGATCCTTCCAAAGGAAGGAGGTGGATATTTGAAAGAGACTTTGAATCATAGAGAAAGGATGGATGCAGACAAGGCATTCCATGTTTGAGAAACAAGCTTTCTAATCTAGAGCTCTGCCTAGCTCCTAAACCCTAGTCTCCTCAGCAGCTGCTAGCAAGAACCTCCTCTCCAACTCTGGCAGTTGATCTTCAATCTCTGGATCTCCAATGGTCTTCATCTCTTCAAGTCTTCAGCTCTCCCAAGTCCCCAGATAATCCCAATACCCAAACAAGCAAGCAATAATCCCCAGAGGGCACACCACACCAAACAATCAGATATACAGACAATATTAATAGCAGTAGGGGAATCCTGACTTTTTCTAAGGGATCTAATAACTACCCATAGCCCTTATAGTCCCATAACTAATATATTCAAACCCTAAGTCCTAAGGGAAATGAAATCAAACTTCCTAAGTCATCACCTAAAAAACCCTAATTTGTTCATGTTGCTCAAGCCTATATTAAGCACCTAAAATTAATTCCTAAAAATGGGAACTAAATTGAATCTACAAGTTCAACATCTAATCTAAACAACATAAAAAGAATGAACAAAAAATATGAAAGCATTTAATAGAACAAAAATTACTAAAATCATGCATGAAATGAAGCTATCTAAAATGACATTTATTTAGAAAATATGGAAAAAATATGAAATGAAAATAAAAATGCAATTTTATTTAATAACAATTTTCTACACATTCTAATGAAAATGATGTAAAAAGAATGGATTAAAATGAATTTTTTATGGATTTATTATGAATTTATGAAAATGCATAAAAACAATTAAAGAATATAAAAGAATTAATAATGAAATAAAGGGAGGGGGGTAAGAATAGCAGGCGCGTTCAATTGATATTCCATTGGGCCAGGCAGACAGGGGTGCGCATAGCAATTGGTTAAGGCCCAGAACTAGTTCAGAATTATTGAAAATAAAAAAACCACGCAGGGGGGTGAAAATAGAAGGGAAATCACGTTCAAAATGAAGTTGGGCTTAAAACTGGGGGCGGGGATAGCACAACTACTCAGGCCCGCCCGTTTCAATTAATGAAACGGTGCGTTTAGGGCACCTGCTTCCCTCCAAAATCAGAATTGAATCTCAGCCCTAGGATTACTCTCTGAGGTCAAAAGTCCACATGAAACGAACGCACAAGATTTCGTCTTCCTCATTGGATCTGAGAATTAGGGTTTATACTCCATGAAACCTCATGCACGAGCAAGCTTCTACCAATCTGTTCTCACTCTACAATCCATGAAACGCCACGCTATAAACACGAAAACTACTCAGAATTCTTCCCTCTACAATCCTATGGTCTTAGATTACTCTGAAATTCAACAAATCATTCAACCCGAGCACAACAAGTTCTGGCTACCATGAATATACTCTGCAACTCACCAACACAATTCTCCATCAAACTTATCCTAATCTAATCTATGACTAATGGTGATTATCCTGCGCTAACAACCTAAGATTCTAATGCACTAATCCACGAATTCTAGGTCCTAACAGTTTTTACAACCTGCTAATCATCATCACCAAACCACTCCAAATTCATCCTAATTGTTCTACTAACATCCTACATCATATCTAAACTAACAAATCTATGCTAAACTAACTGAATTAAGCTGTTTGAATGAAAACGCACCTGGTGCAAAAACTTGAAAACAGCTATGGAAACTCGTGGATCCACCAACACCAATGCTCAGATCTTGATCAGTGAGTGAAGCTCTTGCTTCTGTATGCAACACTTGAATGAAACTTGGCTTGAATCTTGATCTACAACTGAATTTGCAGCTTGTATGTTCTTGAAAAAAGTGCACGAAACTGAGCTCTAACCACCAAATCCTTGATTCAATTCTGATCTAGGATGATGATTGAATGTAGGAGAATCAATGTGGATGAAAATTGATGAAGATTTTGTGAGATTGAAGTGAAATTGCAATGAGAAAAGAATGAGAGAGTTTGTGAGATTTTTGGTGAAAATGAAGCCAACCCTTGATCAATCTTCATTTCATGAATATATAGAGCTCACATGAACATTCTAGATCCATCTTACACATTCCCTTGCCTTCCAACTTTGATTCATTTTGGTTATGTTTCTTAAAATGCAAGTAACCAAGGATATCTTTCTTTTTTTCTTCTAAACTCAAAAAAGTGTTTGAACCATTGTCTTTAGAATGTCTTTTCCATTCAAAATCATATATTGGAAGTCTCCATTTGGACTTATAAATCTCCCAAACCATTTTTCATTTTGACTTTATTCAAATTATAAGCCATTTTAGTTCAAATTTGGACCAATCATGCAACTTCATGCTAGGAGCTTTTCCAACAATTTGTGACCTTCTTTCTAGACTTAAAATCACATTTGGAGCAAGTTTTATGTTGTAAGTTTTTCCATTTGAGGCCTCCTTGTATGAGTTTTGGACATGAGTTAAAATGACCTGTAATTCACAAATGCCCAAAATACCCTTTGCTTGCCAAGACCATAAGTTGAGTTCTCCACATCACATGAAGGCATGCTATACCATTATAGAAAGCTAAGACAATGAGGAACAATTCTTATGTTGACCAAGAATTCATTTGAAATCTCCTTGAGGGGTAAAAATTGCTTGGAAGTCAAGTCACTTTCACAGACAAAATTTCAGATACCTCAGATGACCTGTAACTTGCAAGGACCATAACTTGAGTTCTATAAATCTCCTTGATGTCTTCCACCACTCAAATTAAAGGTCTTGAGATCCTCTACAAGTTTCATGTTGGCCAAGGATCCATTTGAAGCTAGCATTTTGACTTATCTTGCTTGGAAATTTGACCTAAACTAGGGGATTTTACACAGAAACCCTAATTTAGAAACTCCTCTTCTCCTTGATTTCTCTTGAATTCTCCTTGGCATATCTCCATATCTTTCTTTATATGTCCAATGGTGAACCCCAAATCTCTCCAATAGACTTGAATACCCCTTAAATCAGTCAATTGACCTAGGGTTGACCTAGGGTTGACCCAGATGAAACCCTAGTTGACTGCCTTCAGCTATAGCTCTTGTGCTCTCATCAATGACTTGTCTCCTTCTCCAAATGACTTTCTAAGTATCTCATAATGTCTAGATACTCTCCATGCCTTCACTTCACAGCTCACAACCCTCTTGTTGATCCTCAGATACCCTCAGCTAGGAGATGGACTAAAGGCTTGATCTGCTGAACTCTTTGCTTTCAAATTCTTTCCTGATGACTTGAATGAGATTGAATTGGGATAATAACCTCTTGATAGGCTTCTAGAGATGAGAACAATGATTGGTCCCCTGTTGAATGACTTGCTATGCTTATGCTATGCGGATGGTTAGTCTATGTACATGACTCTATATGCAAATGCTAATGACAATGAAACATAAACCAAGGAATAAGGTTGGGCAAATTTTAGGGTGCAACAGCTGCCCCTATTCAAGCGACTTGGACCCGATTGGGTGAAGAGCCCGGAGCCTTCAGACATTCGCGGTACGAGACGGTTGAATACTAGTGAAACCAGAAATTTGCCAACCGCAAAACTAAATTGCGCTTCTGCTTGAGGGACGACATTCATCAGCTGAATCTGACTGTCACAACAACCCACTGATCTCGTGCGACTGTGCTGGGGATTGTCTTCATCATTCTGAAGAGGATTCGGTCATAACAGATTGCTTGCTTGTTAAGACTCTGTCTGTCATCAATACGAAGGAATCTCAACTAGAACCTGTCCACGTTAGGACTCCACTTACTGTTAACCCAGAAAAAACTCCGCTGGGGATAATTCGTCTGCATTTCCATAAACTGAATCGTCCACGTTAGGAATCAAACTCTTCCACGTTAGGAGTAACACCTGTCCACGTTAGGAATCATTTCTTCTGTATCTGTCCACGCCAGGACTAACCCTTTCATCTTTCCACGTCAGGAAGCAATCTTCTTTCCGCGTAAGGAGAACTATATCAATCTGTCCACGTAAGTACTCCAGTACCACGTGACATGCCCGCGTCAGGACTCCGATCTTTCCACGTACGGAATTCAATTCTGGTTCTAAACCTGTCCACGTCAGGACCCAACTTTCCACGTAAGGAGTACATCAATCTTCCACGTCAGGAATCAACCTTTCTTGAATCTGTCCACGTCAGGACCCCAATTTTTCCACGTAAGGAGTAAATCTTCTTTTTCCACATTAGGAATAACTTCTTTGATCTGTCCGCGTCAGGACTAAACTCTTCCACGTCAGGAATAACAATTTCTTTCCACGTCAGGAATCAATCTTGATACGTCCGCGTGAGGACTCAATCTTTCCACGTAAGGAATAAACTCGTCTTTCCACGTAAGGAAACCATCTTCTTTCCACGTGAGGGATGCTCTTGATATGTCCACGTGAGGACTCTGATCTTTCCACGTAAGGAATCACCTCTTTCCGATATGTCCGCGTAAGGAATACCAACTTCTTTTCGATTTGTCCGCGTCAGGACTCCTTTTTCCACGTAAGGAATGCCATCTTAATCTGTCCACATAAGGAATCCCCTCTTTCCACGTCAGGAATGCTGTCATTTCCACGTAAGGAAACTATCTTTTTCCACGTAAGGAATCCTCTTCTGATATGTCCGCGTATGGACTCAATCTTTTCCGCGTAAGGAATCTCCATCTTTCCACGTCAGGAACACAATCTTAATCTGTCCACGTAAGGACTCTCCTCTTTCCACGTTAGGGATCACTTTTTCTTTTGATATGCCCGCGTAAGGACTACATCGTCCACGTTAGGACCCACTTCTCCACGTTAAGAATAATAATTTCTTTGATTTGTCCACGTCAGGACACTGATCTCGTCTCGATTTGTCCACGTTAGGACTCAGGCGTCTTCGACCCGCTGAGGAAATAAGACTTGTCCACGTAAGGACTCACACTGGTCTGATCTGTCCACGTCAGGACACCGACACAAAGAGTAATCAGCTTTTGTCAACGTCATGACCTCACATTCCACTAATTTCGAGAAACCGAATCTGCCCACTTTAGGACTAATACACCTTACCAATCCGGGGAAATAAACCTGTCCACGTTAGGACGCCCACTTCTGAAGAAATCCCGTCAATCTAGGAATAAATTGTCCACACCAGGACTTAGTTCTCCACTGATCCTCACCCACAAACTTCTTAGCACTGACGTGACAGCGACTTTGAGGCGGACTCTACTGAGGATGTCTGGAAACCAAACTATCTAACGCCTGCTCTGATAACCGGCGGTGGCCTCTGAAATTCTGCTTCACGGAACCCTTGATGACAACTGATTCTGCCTGGGAACAAAGAGAAACTTATCCTGGAAACTCTGGCGGGGAAAATAAGAGACATTTGCATAAATGACCCTGCTAGAGACAAAGAGAATCTCATCATACTAACTCTGTGGGGGAATACCGCCGAAACTGACATTATCATTGGATGTCTCATGCCGAGATCTTGAACGTTTGGTAATTCATTTGAGCAAGAGCTCTCTCCACCTGAACTGCTAGAATACAGGAACTGCTTCAGCGAAATAAATGCTGAAGATAATGCCGACTCCGCCGGGGATAGCCAGATGCTACAGAATTATTCCCACAAAATAAATGCTGGAAGGGTGAAGTCAACCATGCTGGGAAATTGGGAACTCAAACCAAACACCTTGTGGAGGTAACCCCCTGCTGGGGAATAGCAGATGTGCATAGTACGATCAGACTTTTTGCTGGAACGTGAACTGATATTACACAGTATCCCTGACAAAATAAATGACAGGACCCACCATCAACTCTTCTTGGGAGAGTCTCAATCTTCGAGTTCCACTGGAAGGAATGAAAATACTTGCAAAGAGAATTCCGCTGGGGACGGGATGATTCTCTTGGGGAAAAATTACCTGATTCCGCTGGGGGAGAGTGCATGACCCTGCGGGGAAGTATGAACCTGTCTGAATACAGCCTTATGATCTTAGAATCGCCAAACTCTGCTGAGGACGAATAACTCTTCTGGAGCACGTCCTTTGGATAAGCTACGGCTAGCTGGGAAATTCTATCCTTCTTCAGGAAGAACATGCATGACCTGCGTGGGGACTGAGTCTTTCGTTATCGCAATCTTTTGATCACCTTCCTCGTATGGTTACGAAAACCTGCAACAACACAAACAAGACACGACAAGCCTATGCAATCACATCAATTCAGGTTAGTGACGTTACACTCAGTTAATTCAAAGCTTTAACAATTGTTGGCAAGGGCCAGTGATGTTATACTCATGCTAGTTTCATCAAACTTAGGCGTTAATCATGCACAAAACAGTAAAGAACAGTGTCAAATACTGAATAACATATTTTCATTGATCGGGCCCCTGAATGGGCGGAGTTTTTGTACACGGGATGTAACTCCTGAAATGAGGAAGCTACGCAAAGCAAGTACATAAGTATGCAAGTATGCACAAGAAGCATAAATATTGGCAAATTAAATTTTGTACACATGTCGGCAACGGGATGCAGATGAACACCACGAACTGATCCTCCTATGACTCATCCGACTCTAATACTTTCCCGGTATCCCCACTTCTGAAGAGATGGTATCCGATAACTGGCTCCTCAAATATATTCTCCCGCATTGATGCTCATTGAATTCGGACCGCAGTCATTTGCTTTTCAAATCCCTAACTTTTGCGTGAACCGCCCTTTACGGGTTTTCAGTTCACCGGGATACCCCTTTTTGCCGAAGCCGCCCAGTGTAGGTTTTCAACTTCGCGGGTGTACATTTTTTCAATTTTATCCCTAATTTTTGCCCGAACCTTTCATTCTGTTTTTGGTTCGCCAGGATGCCCCATTTTTGCCTGGACTCTCTTTTTTTTGTCCAGCGGGTCTATTTTAAGCAAAGTATTTTTTAACTGCGTCCGAATTCACAGGCGACATGAAGTCTTCTCCGTCCATGGTGGACAACAACAACGCTCCTCCCGAAAAGACTTTACTAACAACGTATGGCCCTTCGTAGTTGGGGGTCCATTTGCCCCTGTGATCTGCTTGCGGCGGGAGAATCCTTTTCAGCACAAGGTCGCCCGTCTGAAAGCTTCGCGGAAGTATCTTCTTGTCGTACGCTTTCTTCATTCGTCTTTGGTACAAACGACCGTATGCCAGAGAAGCTAGCCTCTTCTCATCCATCAAACTCAGTTGATTCAATATATTTGTTACCCATTCTGCCTCGTCCAGCTGAACGTCTCGCAATACCCTCAGAGAAGGGATCTCAACTTCCAATGGTAATACCGCTTCCATTCCGTATACTAACGAGAACGGGGTTGCCCCGGTTGATGTGCGTACCGTCGTACGATAACCGTGCAAAGCGAAAGGTAGCATTTCATGCCAATCTTTGTAAGTCACCACCATTTTCTGGACGATTTTCTTGATATTTTTATTGGCCGCCTCGACAGCGCCATTCATCTTGGGTCGGTAAGGGGAGGAGTTGTGATGTTCGATCTTGAAATTCTGACAGAGCTCCTTCATCATTTTGTTGTTCAGGTTAGAACCGTTATCCGTGATTATCCGCTCGGGAATCCCATACCGGCAAATGATATCTCTCTTGATGAATCTAGCCACCACTTGCTTCGTTACATTTGCGTAAGACGCCGCTTCCACCCACTTGGTGAAATAATCGATTGCTACTAGGATGAACCGATGCCCGTTAGAAGCCGTCGGCTCGATCTTCCCAATCATATCGATTCCCCACATCGAGAATGGCCATGGAGATGACATCACATTTAGAGGAATCGGAGGCACGTGTATCTTGTCAGCATAGATTTGGCACTTGTGGCACTTCCTCGCGAACTTGAAACAATCAGTTTCCATCGTCAGCCAAAAGTAACCTGCCCTCAGCAGCTTTCTCGTCATAGCATGTCCACCAGTGTGCGTACCAAAGGCACCTTCGTGAATTTCCTCCATGAGAAGCTTTGCCTCTTTCTCGTCTACACAACGCAACAACACCAAATCGTGGTTTCTTCTGTACAAGACGCCATCCGGATTCAAGTAGAAATTACCCGCTAATCTCCTGAGAGTCTTCTGATCCTGACTGGATGCCCCAGCCGGATACTCTTTATTCATCAGGAAATTAAGGATATCAAAATACCATGGCTTGTCGTCAGATGCTTCATCAATAGCAAATACATAAGCTGGCCTGTCCAACCGAGAGATAGTGATTTGGGGAGCTTCGTTCCAGAAGTTGACCTTGTACATGGAAGACAAAGTAGCAAGGGCGTCAGCCATTTGATTTTCTGCCCGCGGCACGTGATGCAATTCAACTTTGTCGAAGAAAGGCAACAATCTCCTTGCATAATTCATGTAATGTATCAAATTGGGCTGACGTGTCTCCCATTCCCCTTTGATCTGATTCACTACCAGAGCTGAGTCTCCGTATACGTCTAGATGTTTGATTCGCAAATCAATGGCTTCTTCAAGCCCCATTATACAAGCTTCGTATTCGGCCTCATTGTTGGTAACGGCAAAGGTCAATCGGGCAGTAAACGGGATGTGCGACCCGTGCGGCGTAGTGATAATTGCCCCTATTCCGCTACCGTAAGCATTCACAGCTCCGTCAAATATCATCTTCCACTGGGACCCCAACTCTGGTCCTTCGTCTGGCAACGGCTCTTCGCAATCCTTCATCTTTAAGTACATGATATCCTCGTCAGGAAAATCAAACCTCATCGATTGGTATTCTTCAATAGGCTGCTCCGCCAGATACTCAGACAGCACACTCCCCTTTATAGCCTTTTGCGAGACGTATTGAATATCATATTCAGTCAAGACCATCTGCCAACGGGCAATTCTACCTGACAACGCCTGCTTTTCGAATACATATTTGATAGGATCCATCTTCGAGATGAGCATGGTTGTATGATTCAGCATGTACTGCCTCAAACGCTTGGCGGCCCAGGCTAGCGCGCAACAAGTTTTCTCCAGCATTGAGTATCGAGATTCACAGTCTGTAAATTTCTTACTCAGGTAATAGATCACATGCTCTTTTCTCCCTGTCTCGTCGTGTTGACCGAGAACACAACCCATGCTTCCCTCAAGAACCGTCAAATACATTATCAAGGGTCTCCCTGCCACCGGGGGTATCAAAATAGGAGGCTCCTGCAAATACTTCTTTATTTTATCGAACGCCTTTTGACAATTTTCGTTCCACGTTACAGCTTGATCTTTCTTTAGCAACTTGAATAATGGTTCACACGTGGCCGTTAGGTGAGATATGAACCGGGAAATGTAGTTCAATCTCCCTAAAAACCCGCGCACCTCTTTCTCTGTTTTAGGCGTCGGCATTTCTTGAATCGCTTTTATTTTAGCTGGATCGACCTCTATTCCTCTTTCGCTTACGATAAACCCCAGCAGTTTACCCGATCTCACCCCGAAGGTGCATTTATTAGGGTTCAGCCTCAGCCTGAACTTCCTAAGTCTTTTAAACAACTTCAACAGATTCACCAGATGCTCTTCCTCCGTCTGGGATTTGGCAATCATATCGTCAACATAAACTTCGATCTCTTTATGCATCATGTCATGAAAAAGAGTCGTCATCGCACGCTGATATGTTGCCCCAGCATTTTTCAAACCGAAGGGCATCACTTTGTAGCAAAATGTTCCCTAAGGCGTTATGAAAGTAGTCTTCTCCATATCCTCTGGCGCCATTTTAATTTGATTATAGCCTGAAAAGCCATCCATGAAGGAAAATACGGAGTATTGAGCGGTATTATCAACCAACACGTCAATGTGAGGAAGTGGAAAATCGTCTTTTGGGCTTGCTTTATTCAAATCTCTATAATCCACGCACATTCGAACCTTGCCATCTTTCTTTGGCACTGGTACGATGTTGGCAACCCATGAAGGATACTTCGTCACAGCCAGGAAACCAGCGTCCCACTGTTTCTGCACCTCCTCTTTGATCTTCATTGCCATATCTGGTCGAGTTCTGCGAAGCTTTTGTTTGACCGGTGGGCAATCTTCTTTCAGTGGCAGGCGATGCACAACCATATCTGTATCGAGCCCCGGCATATCTTCATATGACCAAGCGAATACATCACTATACTCTTGGAGCATTTCAACCAGTCTTCGCTTGATATCACTCTGCAATGCGGCTCCAATACGAATATTCTTCTCAACCCCTTCCGACCCCAAATTGATAATTTCGATGACCTCGTCGTGAGGCAGAATGGCTCTTTCCTCTTGCTTCACCAACCAAGACAGTTCTTCAGGAACGTCGCTATCTTCGACAACCTCTTCTTCGGTCTGGAATACTGGGTGATCGAAGTCGGGACGAGTCATAGGTGGTTCAAGGATGTCATCTGAAAATGTTATCCTGCAAAAGGAATGGTTAAGTGCTTCAAAATGCGTATAAAGCGAATAACCACGTTGCCATTTTATTGAAAAATATAAAACAAGAAGGACAGAGATTACAGTATTTGCACATGAAAAAAACGCCGTTTATTTAATGATTAACACGCAATGTTTATAACAACACAGCCCTAAGCAAATCCTAATGCCCCGGGCAAGACATCAGATTATTCAACAATTAATAAAGCAAAGCATTACTGTTTAAAAGTCACAGGAACAAGCTCCTGAATAGACCAGTTGCACAGTCCTTGTCCTGGCGTGCTTGGCTGAATCCAGGCATCCATATCACAGTCGCTGTCTCCTTCATCAGACTCTGAAGCAGCATTGACATTTTCATGACATACTCCACTGGTAGAGATGGTGATTGACTTTCTGAAATGGGGGGCCCCCACGGAAGGAGTTGATGACGACGGTCGGTACCCCAGCCCGAACCGGTCCATCTTCACAGGAATGTCCAGCACTTTGCCCCAGCCCTTTGCTTCTCCTGCTTCTACTAGAGCTTGAGCTTCTTTATATGATGAGACAGCTATCTCTGGCACTTTGCTCGGCCCGGGACCTTTGTCCTTGATGCACAGACCTTCGAATGCCTGGCATGGCGTCTCGTGGATCTCTCCGTCGACTTCCACATATTTAAATGAAGATAGATGGCTGACCAGGATGTCTTCTTCTCCGCACACGGTGACTACGCTGTCTCCGACCATATATTTTAACTTCTGATGTAGGGTGGAAGTGACGGCCCCTGCCCCATGAATCCAGGGTCTTCCAAGCAAGCAGCTGTACGCAGGCTGTATATCCATGATATAAAACTCAGTTGCAAACACTTCCGGCCCCACTTGCAGAGGCAAGGTAATCGATCCGAAGACTGTTCTCCGCGTGCCGTCAAATGCTCTGACTACCAAATCACTGGGTGTACACAA
This sequence comes from Lathyrus sativus, assembly GCA_963859935.3. NCBI lineage: Eukaryota > Viridiplantae > Streptophyta > Magnoliopsida > Fabales > Fabaceae > Lathyrus > Lathyrus sativus. The sequence goes on from OZ012739.1 coordinate 273,721,892, forward strand.
AATTCCTCGAACATCCAGCTTCATCATCGCCTTCTTGGGCAGCACATTCAAAGATGATCCGGTGTCAACCAATACGTGCGACATTACCGATCCTCTACACTCCACAGACACGTGTAATGCCATATTATGATCTCTCCCTTTCGGAGTCAAGTCAAAATCGGTAAAGCCCAGACTGTGGCCTGCATTCACATGCGCCAATACTCCTTCTAGCTGATTTACGGAGACGTCCTGGGGTACAAAAGAAGTGTCCAGGACTTTCAGCAAAGCGTTCCTGTGAGCTTCCGAACACAACAGCAATGACAGGATAGATATTTTGGAAGGGGTCTGCTGCAGATGCTCCACAATCTTATAATCACTTTTTCGAATTAAGCGCATGAATTCTTCTACATCCTTCGATGCTGCTTCTTTTTCACTTGCTCGTACCGGAACATTTTCAACCGCTTTCCCTTTTCCTTTCGCTAGTCTTTCGGCCTCCACTTCAGGAGATATAAAGATCCTGCCACTCCTCGTCATGCCTCCTGAGCCGACAACATTATCCACAATTTCCACTGGCTGCTTGTTAACATCAATCTTTATCCCATCACAATACACATCTAGCCCATAGGACCATGGGACTGCTTTCGTGTTCTCATACGGGATTGGCCCGGCCTTAGTTATGGTGATCGGTGGTCGCTGAGCTGGTGCTGCAATAGTGATCGTCTTCCGAGGAATCGTCACTGTGGCCACATCACTCCGATTACCCCCTACTGCCCCTGCAGGCTCGTCAGTTGCCGCTCGATCAAACTGCAATATACCTTCATCAATTAAAGCCTGAATGCCTTTCCTTAAATCCTCACACCCCCCAGATAGGGTCCAACAGTCTAGGCAATACTCGTTACATCCTGGGTAAACACCTCCTTGTAACAGTCGGCTCTTTATCTCGCTCAGCGGCGTCTCTAAATCCTCAACATTCATGATAAGATTCAGACCCTCCTCAGTCAGCACGGCGTTTGCCCCATGATTGGGCATGGGTTTCTGGACTATATTCGGACCTGCCGTTCCGAAGTTGATAGTCTTGTTGTCCAAAAGATCCTGCACAACGTGCTTAAAAGCATGGCAACCTTCTATATCGTGGCCCGGGGCCCCAGAATGAAACTCACAGTGCCTATTCGCATCGTAGCCGAACGGGGGAGCTCCTGTTATCGGTGCCAGAGTTCTTTTCTCTACCAGATTCAATCCCAACAATGTCTGCAATAAATCAGCATAGGTTGAGGGAGGCTTCTCGAACACTCTTCTCGGTTTATTACCCTGGAATCTTCGTTGAGCTTGCTGTGCCCCCTGCTGGGGCTGCTGCTGCTGTGGCATTGGCTGCTGCTGAACCGGTTGTTGTTGCTGTTGTTGATATGGGATAGTAACACTCGACACCTGCTGTGGCTGACGATATTGACCTCGTCCCCTGCCTCGGCCTCGGCCTCGGCCTCCAAATACCGCGCTTGCCTCGCCCTGACGGCGCCCACCATAAGCTTTCCTATTACTGCCAGATGCAGTTGATTCCTCGACTTGGAACTTTCCTTGCTTAATATTACGTTCAATCTTTTCCCCCATCAGAATCAGGTCTGAAAAACTGGCCAGAGACGTATGAAACAGCATATCATGAAACAGCCCTGTGAATGTGCCGACAAACATATCATTCATTTCCTTATCTTCTACAGGAGGACGTACCCTGGCAGCCATATCGCGCCACCTTTGCGCGTATTCCTTAAAACTCTCCCCCTTCTTCTGCGACAGCCCGGCCAACTGGACCCGATTGGGCGCCAGGTCGCTGTTATACTTGTAATGGGCTACAAATGCCTCTGCCAATTGCTTCCATGTCTTGATATCAGTTGGCTCCAACCCCATGTACCACTCTAGGGAAGGGCCCGACAGACTATCCTGAAAGAAATGCATTAGCATTCTTTCATCAGTGGAGTATGCAGACATCTTTCGGTAATAAGCTCGTACATGCACTTTCGGACATGTGTCTCCTTTGTACTTGTCGAACGCAGGAGCTTTGAATTTAATTGGCACCCTCAAGCCAGGTACCAAGCCCATTGTTGCCATGTCCAAACCCACAGCACTCTGGTTTAGGACTCCCTTCATCTGCTCTTCCAGCATTCTAATCTTTTGGGAATCATCCATCGGCCCTTCAAAACCTCCTCCGGAGAAGGCGTCATCCTGCTGATCCTCTTGCCACAGACCGTTTCCAGCCCCGTACCCATCGTACGCATTATTACGTCCAGCTCTGATCTGATTCATCCCCGAACCTCGGCCTCTGTTGCCGTACCCTTGAACACCTCCAGCAGGACCAAAACCCATAAATCCAGTACCATTTCCGTTTCCAAAGCCTCCGTAACCCTGATTGACCATACCATAACCATCTTGCCCAAAGCCTTGAGCATTAAAGCCATACTTGCCAGTGTTATCGAATCCCTGATCGTTGAATCCGAACCCAGTATTGACAAAGCCGTTGCCTCCTAGATTATCTCCCAAATTGACATCACCCAGCCCAGCATTATGGACAGCAGTTTCATTCCCCCCTCCGACGTTACCATTCACAGCAGCGGTAGCGTGGTTGACGTTAGCAGCAGGTATATTGACTACGGGCGGAGCCACTGGCGTGGGAGTGCCGTCTCCATGAGCAGTATCAATCCGGACAGACTGATGATCTTCATCACCATGACCAGCGTTGCGAGCCAACAGAGGCTGGACCATGGCCTGCAAATTCTCCTGCCCTTTTGCTATAGCTTCCATGGTTTGCATGAAGAGAGCGAGCTTCTCGCGCACATCTTGCATCTCGTTCTGAATTTGGTCCATGACTTTTCGACAGTTGGAGCGTGTAGAATAGCGGTGCGGATGTTGATCTGCAATCCTGGTAAGTACCTGATACAAGCGGGAAGTAAGACACTATTCAAAGATTACCTGTAATGCAATATGAATATGAATGCAATGCAATGTGTCTGTGCATTAGGGAAGTTCATTCCCCCAGTTCTAGTGCGAAGGTGCCGGTGCGGTGACAATGTTGACAATAGGAATATCGGAGCTGAATCATAGAAAGTCTCATATATTGCATAGAGAATGAATACGCCCAGGGTACAATATCGCTGAGAGTACAAAGAAGGCATGACCTCAACCAACAATCCTGGTGATGGTCAGCACTATGCAAATAAAGCATACAAATAACTACATGAAATGATCAAATCCTCCCAAAAGTCTGGTACTCCTCTATCAACTTCTTGGTCTCCGGATGGCTTGGTCGATCAAGCAGCCCTTCGACAAGCTGGTTTCTCCTCTTAAGGACACGGCGTACGTCTTCAGCAGTTTCTTCCCATGTTGCTTCTCCGAAGCAATCTTCTAACTTTCGCTTCTGAGACACTGCTTCATCTCTGGATTTGATTGCCTTGTTCAGTGCATGCTGGACACTATACCGGGTCGTCACTTCCTCCTCACACTTCTTGATGCTAGACTTCAACTTCTCTTCGAGGTCAGAAATTTGCTGCTTCAACTTATCTTCCCTCTTCTTATTGTTGGTGAGTGTAGCATTCCAAGTCTTATTGCAAGAAGATATCTCTCGGTGTGCTGCGTCGAGCGCTTTCTTTTTGGCTTCCAGCATGTCATGGGAGCTTCTGAACTCTTGCCCCAGACGTTCGCGCTTCTTCTTTTCTTCAGTCAACTCAGCCCCTAGTCTGTTTACTAGCTCGATCTGTTGTTGGAAAGCATATACGGCCTTGTTTTTCTCGCTGCGTACTTGAGCTAGCTCTTGCTCTAACCCTTCGTTGATCTTCATCAAGGCTTCTTTTTCCTTCACAACTTGCTCGTAGACTTCCCTAGAAACAGTAGTTGGCTCTGCTACCGGAATAGGATCAAGAATTGGTGCATCTGGAAACGGCATCCTCAACTGACTAGCCCTCTCCTGAATCCAAACTCTATAAGGTGCATAGGCCTGACAGTCATTCTTTCCTAACAAAGGCTTCCCTCTGCGGTTAATGCGTGTCCAGGCATGTTGCAACTTGGCTAATAACTCCCCCTTCACGTCACCGGTGAAGTACAGGGATTCCTGTACTTCTTCCTCCTGAGGTGGATTCTTCAGCGCATATCCGAACTGGCGAATGAATAGAGAAGGGTTGTAATTGATACACCCTTTTCTTCCTATCAACGGCACATTAGGGTACCCCGAACAACTGAAGATGAGCTCAGATCCCAACAGGTCTCGATCAAACCATACGACGTCTTCGGAAGATAGCCTCATCAGGCGTTCTGACCAACTGGCTGAGGTTGCACTGTCTACAAATGGTCCTTTTGTGGGAAGGTGACTCTTGAACCACATATTCAACAGAGGAGTACAGCAGTACACAGCCTTTCCTCTTCGGTTCTCATTCTTATAGTGCAATGAATGATAGAAATCTCCAATCAAAGTCGGCACTGGGTTGCCTGCAGCAAACAGATAGAAAGCATCCAAATCCACAAAGTTGGGCAAGTTAGGAAACAACACGATTCCATAAATGCATAAAGCCAAAATAGCATTGAAAACCACCCAACAACCGTTCTTGGCGTACTCTCGAGCTTTGGCGACTAAGAAATCCAGAGAGAAACCTGACACCCCAAGCCAAGAAGTCAATAATAGATCTGCAGCGTTCATATGCAAGGCTTTGGCTAAGTCCTCCAACTTGGGCTCAGCAGCAGAGTGAATAAAGGGAACCTTGTTCTGCACGGGAAGCTCAGTAAACTCCGCATACTCCTCAATGGTAGGTCCTAGAATGAAGTCAGCAAAAGTAAAGCATCTCAATGCGGGATCATAGAACTGCATCAAGGTGTATAACCCGTTCATCTCATCAGCAGTGGGCTTGCAGACCAATCTCAGTAATCTCCCGTGACTCATTCTGAAGCTTCTCCTAACCTCCTCATCGGCAAGAGATATCAGACCAAGCAAAGAAGTAATATCAGGTGAAGGCAGCTTATACGCAACTGTTTTCCTCAAACCAGCCATAATCAATACTCAGAAATCCGGGCACTAGAACTAGGGAAATGCAAATGCACCTGCAGCACGGACACACGTTAGTGAAATGCAAATGGTAATGGATATGCAGGCAATGCAATGCAAGTATCATGCAACAGGGACCAAAGCTGCAGCTGAATAGTCTAAACCCAATCAAGAAAGGTCTCAGATAGACCATCCAGAAATCCTCAAACCCTGGTCTCAGATAGACCTAACACAAAGCTCCAATACTGGTCTCTGACAGACCTCAAACCATAACTCCAACTGGTCTCTGGTAGACCTCAAATCACATCTCTAATTGGTCTCTGACAGACCTCAGAACACATCTCCAAATGGTCTCTGACAGACCTCAGAACACATCTCCAAATGGTCTCTGACAGACCTCATAACTCTCCATAAATACCCAGGATCTCTGATCAAGAAATAACCGGTATCTGAAGGTCTGGTTACCTGCATAACCCCAAACCCCCTCACAGGTGGGTGGCCCTATAACTGGCACAAGGTATGGCATCCTATGCGGTCGTCGGCGTCACAGACTTTCAGGGTTGATGATACGATTCCCAGAAGGAGTGGCATCATCAAATCCTGAAGAGGCCTCACTCAGCCAACTTCCAAATGATCGGTTCCCGGAGTCGACAATTCAGCTGACCAACAACCCCTTCGACCCAAAGGGTAGAAAAAGAAGCCAACCAGAAGAACCTCGTCCGAGTGTAGATTTCATGAGACACTAATGCAAGCAAAGTCGGCACGCGCCCACTACTTTCTACGCTAATTCTAGGTGCACTCAAGCCCAGGTCCGGCTTATCTCTCAATATCAGAACACCCGTCACACCCCAAATACAGCAATAATAATCAATATACAAAGCTGAAAATACAAGGTTAGAATAACTCCATACAAAATCCTCGACGGGAAAACAAGCGCTAGGATTGACTCTCTTAAGGGACGTTGGATCCCAAATGCATAAGAACCATCGCAGTCCTTAGCAGCCAGGGGACGTTGGATCCCCAGCAGAGTTGCCAGCTGTCGCTACTGCGAAAATCGGCGCCGGCTGGACAGAAGAGTCGCCACCGTGCGTTATTTATCCCACGGGAGGGAAAGGAAACGCTCAGAGTAAACCTCGCACAACACGGGAAAGGTATGGTCGTTGCAACCAAAACCTGGATTCGGGAGTCGGTTACGCAAGGGGAAGGTATTAGCACCCCTCACGTCCGTCGTACTCGACGGGATCCACGCTTGTTTTCGGGTATGGATTGTTATTCTATCTACGCTAAAGGTCAGGGGTTAAAAGAAAATAAAATGAAAAATAAAAAATGAAAATGACTCGGCAAAGTATCGCACTTTATGCCTACGTATTCCCGCCTGGAACGAGAAATCAGAGTCAACGTAGTTCGCCTACCTACGGGAAAGGAGGGGAAGGTTGCTCGCTAGGATATCGCATCCTATGCCTACGTACTTTCACACAGCATGAAAAATCAGAGCAAACGTAGTTCGGGCCACGTACGACACAAGCTTGTCTTGGTTGATTTTATTCCTTCTGAAAAGGTTTTTCTGATTAACAGTCCCGGCGGACAAAAATGACGTTTTGATGAGTTCACATTCTTTTACGGAAGAAGTGTCTTTTATTGTGTTTGAAATCTTTATGTGTTTTTCTGTTTGTTTTGAGAAAGGAGAAACAGAACTCTAACCTACGGTTGCGAAGGGAAACAAACTAACCTAATGTTATCATGCATGGGTTAAGACCTAGTGTCTATCATGCTCCTCTCTTGCACAGAGAGAAACAGAGATCCTACGGGATAGGCAGAAACAGAAACAATATCAGATATATACAGTAAAGCAGTAAAAATGCATGGATGCAACAGTACAAGCGAGGCAAGGGAGTCCCACTCAACCTCGAACCTAGAAAACAATAGGCAAAAGTGAACAGACTTCACTTTCAACCCAGCAGGGTAAACAGCAAACAATACAGTCTAGAAAACCAATCAATACATCAGCAAATGAAATACAGCAGAAGAAGCAGCATCAGCAGCTCTGAATCAACATCTAGCTTCAAGCAATCTCCAATCAGCTACAGGCTTCAACAAGCATCAATATCCATCTTCATGACCTTCAGGCAAGGGCTTTGATCATCAATCTTCTATCTGCAATGGCTTTTCTTCAAGCTCAAACCTCCAGGATGAGGGATCAATCACAAGAGTGAAGTGAATGAATGTTAGACAGTTGATTACCTACCAAGGGTGGTTCATCAACTGTTAACATTAAACAGAAAGTTTCCTCTCAAAAGTTCTATCTTTCAAATATATTCACTGATCCTTCCAAAGGAAGGAGGTGGATATTTGAAAGAGACTTTGAATCATAGAGAAAGGATGGATGCAGACAAGGCATTCCATGTTTGAGAAACAAGCTTTCTAATCTAGAGCTCTGCCTAGCTCCTAAACCCTAGTCTCCTCAGCAGCTGCTAGCAAGAACCTCCTCTCCAACTCTGGCAGTTGATCTTCAATCTCTGGATCTCCAATGGTCTTCATCTCTTCAAGTCTTCAGCTCTCCCAAGTCCCCAGACAATCCCAATACCCAAACAAGCAAGCAATAATCCCCAGAGGGCACACCACACCAAACAATCAGATATACAGACAGTATTAATAGCAGTAGGGGAATCCTGACTTTTTCTAAGGGATCTAATAACTACCCATAGCCCTTATAGTCCCATAACTAATCTATTCAAACCCTAAGTCCTAAGGGAAATGAAATCAAACTTCCTAAGTCATCACCTAAAAAACCCTAATTTGTTCATGTTGCTCAAGCCTATATTAAGCACCTAAAATTAATTCCTAAAAATGGGAACTAAATTGAATCTACAAGTTCAACATCTAATCTAAACAACATAAAAAGAATGAACAAAAAATATGAAAGCATTTAATAGAACAAAAATTACTAAAATCATGCATGAAATGAAGCTATCTAAAATGACATTTATTTAGAAAATATGGAAAAAATATGAAATGAAAATAAAAATGCAATTTTATTTAATAACAATTTTCTACACATTCTAATGAAAATGATGTAAAAAGAATGGATTAAAATGAATTTTTTATGGATTTATTATGAATTTATGAAAATGCATAAAAACAATTAAAGAATATAAAAGAATTAATAATGAAATAAAGGGAGGGGGGTAAGAATAGCAGGCGCGTTCAATTGATATTCCATTGGGCCAGGCAGACAGGGGTGCGCATAGCAATTGGTTAAGGCCCAGAACTAGTTCAGAATTATTGAAAATAAAAAAACCACGCAGGGGGGTGAAAATAGAAGGGAAATCACGTTCAAAATGAAGTTGGGCTTAAAACTGGGGGCGGGGATAGCACAACTACTCAGGCCCGCCCGTTTCAATTAATGAAACGGTGCGTTTAGGGCACCTGCTTCCCTCCAAAATCAGAATTGAATCTCAGCCCTAGGATTACTCTCTGAGGTCAAAAGTCCACATGAAACGAACGCACAAGATTTCGTCTTCCTCATTGGATCTGAGAATTAGGGTTTATACTCCATGAAACCTCATGCACGAGCAAGCTTCTACCAATCTGTTCTCACTCTACAATCCATGAAACGCCACGCTATAAACACGAAAACTACTCAGAATTCTTCCCTCTACAATCCTATGGTCTTAGATTACTCTGAAATTCAACAAATCATTCAACCCGAGCACAACAAGTTCTGGCTACCATGAATATACTCTGCAACTCACCAACACAATTCTCCATCAAACTTATCCTAATCTAATCTATGACTAATGGTGATTATCCTGCGCTAACAACCTAAGATTCTAATGCACTAATCCACGAATTCTAGGTCCTAACAGTTTTTACAACCTGCTAATCATCATCACCAAACCACTCCAAATTCATCCTAATTGTTCTACTAACATCCTACATCATATCTAAACTAACAAATCTATGCTAAACTAACTGAATTAAGCTGTTTGAATGAAAACGCACCTGGTGCAAAAACTTGAAAACAGCTATGGAAACTCGTGGATCCACCAACACCAATGCTCAGATCTTGATCAGTGAGTGAAGCTCTTGCTTCTGTATGCAACACTTGAATGAAACTTGGCTTGAATCTTGATCTACAACTGAATTTGCAGCTTGTATGTTCTTGAAAAAAGTGCACGAAACTGAGCTCTAACCACCAAATCCTTGATTCAATTCTGATCTAGGATGATGATTGAATGTAGGAGAATCAATGTGGATGAAAATTGATGAAGATTTTGTGAGATTGCAGTGAAATTGCAATGAGAAAAGAATGAGAGAGTTTGTGAGATTTTTGGTGAAAATGAAGCCAACCCTTGATCAATCTTCATTTCATGAATATATAGAGCTCACATGAACATTCTAGATCCATCTTACACATTCCCTTGCCTTCCAACTTTGATTCATTTTGGTTATGTTTCTTAAAATGCAAGTAACCAAGGATATCTTTCTTTTTTTCTTCTAAACTCAAAAAAAGTGTTTGAACCATTGTCTTTAGAATGTCTTTTCCATTCAAAATCATATATTGGAAGTCTCCATTTGGACTTATAAATCTCCCAAACCATTTTTCATTTTGACTTTATTCAAATTATAAGCCATTTTAGTTCAAATTTGGACCAATCATGCAACTTCATGCTAGGAGCTTTTCCAACAATTTGTGACCTTCTTTCTAGACTTAAAATCCCATTTGGAGCAAGTTTGATGTTGTAAGTTTTTCCATTTGAGGCCTCCTTGTATGAGTTTTGGACATGAGTTAAAATGACCTGTAATTCACAAATGCCCAAAATACCCTTTGCTTGCCAAGACCATAAGTTGAGTTCTCCACATCATATGAAGGCATGCTATACCATTCTAGAAAGCTAAGACAATGAGGAACAATTCTTATGTTGACCAAGAATTCATTTGAAATCTCCTTGAGGGGTAAAAATTGCTTGGAAGTCAAGTCACTTTCACAGACAAAATTTCAGATACCTCAGATGACCTGTAACTTGCAAGGACCATAACTTGAGTTCTATAAATCTCCTTGATGTATTCCACCAATCAAATTAAAGGTCTTGAGATACTCTACAAGTTTCATGTTGGCCAAGGATCCATTTGAAGCTAGCATTTTGACTTATCTTGCTTGGAAATTTGACCTAAACTAGGGGATTTTACACAGAAACCCTAATTTAGAAACTCCTCTTCTCCTTGATTTCTCTTGAATTCTCCTTGGCATATCTCCATATCTTTCTTTATATGTCCAATGGTGAACCCCACATCTCTCCAATAGACTTGAATACCCCTTAAATCAGTCAATTGACCTAGGGTTGACCTAGGGTTGACCCAGATGAAACCCTAGTTGACTGCCTTCAGCTATAGCTCTTGTGCTCTCATCAATGACTTGTCTCCTTCTCCAAATGACTTTCTAAGTCTCTCATAATGTCTAGATACTCTCCATGCCTTCACTTCACAGCTCACAACCCTCTTGTTGATCCTCAGATACCCTCAGCTAGGAGATGGACTAAAGGCTTGATCTGCTGAACTCTTTGCTTTCAAATTCTTTCCTGATGACTTGAATGAGATTGAATTGGGATAATAACCTCTTGATAGGCTTCTAGAGATGAGAACAATGATTGGTCCCCTGTTGAATGACTTGCTATGCTTATGCTATGCGGATGGTTAGTCTATGTACATGACTCTATATGCAAATGCTAATGACAATGAAACATAAACCAAGGAATAAGGTTGGGCAAATTTTAGGGTGCAACACCTCCCGTTAAGCAGAAGCTTAGGAGGACGCGACCAGATATGGCCATTAAGATCAAAGAAGAAGTGCAAAAGCAGCTTGATGCTGGCTTCTTAGCGGTCACCACTTACCCTCCGTGGGTCGCCAACATTGTGCCTGTACCGAAGAAGGACAGTAAGGTACGAATATGCGTCGATTATCGGGATTTGAATAGGGCGAGCCCTAAAGATGATTTCCCGCTCCCTCATATTGATGTGTTGGTCGACAATACAACTTAGTTCTCCGTGTTTTCGTTCATGGATGGCTTCTCCGGTTACAATCAGATCAAGATGGCGCCGGAGGACATGGAGAAAACTACGTTTATCACTCCTTGGGGAACATTCTGCTACAAGGTAATGCCTTTCGGTCTGAAGAACGCAGGGGCCACATACCAATGAGCAATGGTAATTTTGTTTCGTGACATGATTCATCATGAGATTGAAGTCTATGTTGATGACATGATTGCGAAGTCCCAAACGGAGGAGGGACATCTGGTCAATTTGCTGAAGCTTTTTGAGAGGCTTAGGAAGTTCAGGTTGAGGCTGAATCCTAACAAGTGTACTTTCGGAGTACGGTCCGGAAGGTTACTGGGGTTTATCGTGAGTGAAAGAGGCATCGAGGTTGATCTTGCGAAAATTAAAGCGATACAAGAAATGCCAGTGCATAAAACAGAAAAAGAAGTTTGTGGTTTCCTGGGCCGAATAAACTACATCGCAAGGTTTATTTCTCAGCTCACAGCCACGTGTGAACCGATGTTCAAACTGCTAAAGAAAGATCAGGCGATCATCTGGAACGAGGATTGCAAGAAGGCATTCGCCAAGATAAAACAGTATCTGCAGGAACCTCCGATCTTGATACCCCTAGTGGCTGGACGGCCATTAATCATGTACTTGACAGTTCTTGAGAATAGTATGGGGTGTGTTCTCGGTCAGCACGACGAGACGGGCAGAAAGGAGCATGCCATTTACTACTTGAGTAAAAAGTTCACTGACTGTGAATCTCGTTACTCAATGCTGGAGAAAACGTGTTGTGCACTAGCCTGGGCTGCCAAACGTTTACGACAGTACATGCTCAATCACACCATCATGCTAATTTCGAAGATGGATCCGATCAAGTACGTCTTCGAGAAGCAAGCTCTTTCGGGCAGGATTGCCAGATGGAAAATGGTGTTGAAAGAATATGACATTCAGTATGTTTCCCAAAAGGCCATCAAGGGAAACGTATTGTCTGAATACCTTGCAGAACAGCCGATCGAGGATTACCAACCGATGAAATTTGAATTCCCTGATGAGGATATCATGTTTCTTAAAGTGAAGGATTGCGATGAACCGTTGCCCGACGAGGGGCCAGATAGGAAATCCCGGTGGAAATTGATATTTGACGGGGCGGTTAATTCTTACGGAAGTGGCATTGGGGTGATCATCACGACTCCCCAAGGATCCCACATCCCGTTCACTGCGAGACTGACGTTTCCAGTCACCAATAATGAAGCAGAGTACGAAGCATGCATCATGGGTCTGGAAGAGGCAATTGATTTGAGATTCAAGAACCTAGACGTATATGGTGACTCGGCGCTTGTGATTAACCAGATTAAAGGGGAGTGGGAGACTCGTCAATCGAATTTGGTGCCGTACATGAATTATGCCAGAAGGCTGTTGCCGTTCTTTGATCGAGTGGAACTCCATCATGTGCCCAGAGCAGAAAATCAGATGGCTGATGCCTTAGCCACGTTGGCTTCGATGTATAAAGTCAATTATTGGAATGAAGCTCCAAGAATTGGCCTTTCTCATCTTGATAGACCTGCATTCGTCTTTGCGATCGAGGAAGCCGCCGACGGCAAGCCATGGTTCCATGACATCCAGACTTTCCTTATGACTAAGGAGTATCCTGCGGGTGCGTCAAACCAGGATAAGAAGACTCTGAGGAGGCTGTCTGGAAATTTTTATCTCAATCCTAATGGAGTTTTGTATAAAAGAAACCACGATCTCGTGCTACTCAGATGTGTAGATGAGAAAGAAGCGAGTATGCTCATGGAAGAAGTCCATGAAGGCACATTTGGTACGCACGCCGGCGGGCATGCTATGACGAGAAAGATCCTGAGAGCAGGATATTACTGGCTGACGATGGAATCGGATTGCTTTAAATTCGCGAAGAGATGTCATAAATTCCAGATTTATGCTGATAAGATTCACGTGTCGCCGCGCCCGTTAAATGTCATGTCCTCCCCGTGGCCGTTCTCCATGTGGGGCATCGACATGATAGGCAAGATCGACCCCACTGCATCTAACGGTCATCGCTTCATTCTAGTAGCTATCGACTACTTCACCAAGTGGGTGGAGGCAGCCTCATATGCTAATGTGACCAAGCAGGTGGTGGCTAAATTCATAAAGAGGGATATCATCTGTTGTTACGGAATTCCCAAGCGGATCATTACCGATAATGGTTCGAATCTGGATAACAAGATGATGAAGGAGCTGTGCCAGAGTTTCAAGATTGAACACCACAACTCATCTCCTTACCGGCCGAAGATGAATGGCGTCGTTGAAGCGGCTAATAAGAACATCAAGAAGATTGTTTAGAAGATGGTTGTGACCTACAAAGATTGGCACGAGATGATGCCATTTGCACTGCACGGTTATCGTACAACGGTACGTACATCAACCGAGGCAACTCCTTTCTCCTTAGTGTATGGTATGGAAGCTGTCCTACCATTAGAAGTGGAGATCCCTTCTTTGCGAGTTTTGGTTGATGTGAAACTCGACGAGGCAGAATGGATTAAGAACCGACTGAACCAACTCAGCCGCATGGACGAGAAGATTCTTCCTCCACACTTCGATCACCGGGGCAAGTGGACTCCCAATTACAAAGGTCCGTACGTCGTCAGCAAGGTCTTTTCGGGAGGAGCCTTGTTGTTATCCACGATGGATGGTGAAGATTTTGCATCCCCGGTGAACGCGAACGCAGTTAAAAAATACTTTGCTTAAAAATGACCCGCTGGAAAGAAAAAGAGCATCCAGGAAAAAATGGGGCATCCCGACCAACCATAAAAAAGGGAAAAGGTTCGGGCAAAAATTAGGGATATAAATTGAAAAAATGTACACCCGCAAAGTCGAAAACCCGGATGGGCGACTTTGGCAAAAAAGGGTATCCCGGTGAACTGAAAACCCGCAAAGGGCGGTTCACGCAAAAGTTAGGGATTTGAAAAAGCAAATGACTGCGTTCCGCGTGTGGACTTTCATTGTTTAGTGGTTTGGAAGACCTGAGGGTCGTTTATCTGAATCAATCTCTTCTGAAGCTGAAGCGTCGGAGAAGTATTGAAGTCGAGTGGGTCATAGAGGGATCAACTCATGGTGTTCTTCTACGCCTCGTTGCCGACATTTGTATATACTAATGTATATTTATTTTTGCGCGGCTTCCTCATTCAGGAGCTTGCCTCTGTTGTAAAACATTTTTTTACCCATTCAGGGGTTCGTTATCAATAAAATGTATACTATTCAGCAATTCTGTTTGTTTGTTTAGCATTTATCTGTTTTGTTTGCGAAAAAGAACGCCGATGTTTTTGACAAAATGCGCATACATAAACTTACTGGCCTAGGCCACTGATTGTTGAAACAATGAATTACTTGAACATTTTCACAAGATGATAACCTTGATGGGTCCCTTTTGAGAAAGGTATCTTGTCTGTTTGTTTGTGTTGTTGCAGGTGCAGCATGTTCCAGGCAGTACGCCGTATGCGTCCCCCGAGCAGGATGATTCCTCCTTCTCTAGAAAAGTTCAGCAGTCTCTCCCCGCAGAGTCTGAGCGTGAGATCGTAAGCATTGATATGTCTCCCCAGGAAGAGAAGATTCTCTCCCCAATTAGATGTATCCTGAAGGAACGACATCTCCCCAGCTGAGTCAAGCGCCGAAGCGTGTGTTCATCCCCTAGCACCGGGTCACAAGTGCAAGTCTCGTAGGAGGCTATTCACTGGAGTGTGTAGCAATTGATAGTTCCAGACTAAAGTCTTCAGCAGAATTGAAATTCCCCGCAGAGTTGTACTCTCCCCTGTAAGCAGGATGATTCCTTCTTCCCCAACCGAGTTTGCAGATCCCCAAGAGAGCCGAGTCCTTGGAAGCCGTTCGGGCCATTAGTGGTTTTCCCCAGCAGAATGTTGAATAGCTGATGCTGTATTTCCCCGCCGGAGTCGTTATCTCCAAGAAGGTTAGCTGTGAAGGCCGTGCAGTTTATTTCCGCGATTGATATCGCTTTCCTCAGCAGGTTCAGGTTCTCGTAGAGCTTCGTTCCCCTGCAGCAGTCAACTGAAGTTTGCTTCCCCATGCGGAGTCCGATTGAGATTGGCGTGACCTTTTCTTCGTGGCAGGATGATTCCTTCCCCCACCAGAGTGGTTCTTTCTCCTTGACAGGAAGGTTCTCTCGTCGGCATTTATTTTGCTGACGGGGTCGCAGCATTTTGCATGATTGCATAGCATTTATAAAAAAAAACGCGTAGCATTTCCACCGTGTGGAGCATTGCGTCGATGCCGAAGCATATGCATACTAAACATGAGCTAGGTCGTTACCGTTCTTGTTTTGTAGGTGTTCCTCCGCAGAGTCGTTTGCTCAAGATGATTCTTGAATTCTCCCCAGCAAAGTCAGTTGCCCAAGATGATTCCTGAATTTTTCCCCAGCAAGGTCGTTTTCCCAAGATGATTCTTGAAATCCCCAGTGAATTCGCCAGAGTTGGTTGCTCAAGTGGACGTTTAGAGTCCCCGGCAGAGTGTTTGCCCAGGATGATTCCTGAAATCTCCAGCAGAGCTATTGGTTCAGGATGATTCTCGAAGTCCCCGCGGAGTTGTTTGTCCAAGATGATTCACCCAGAATGATTTCTAGATTCCCGAAGCAGAGTTACTGGATAGTTCTCCAGAATCCCCAGCGGAGGTGCGTCATCCCCAGCAGGTTTCTGAACAGAGAAGTTGAAACTCCCTTCGAAGACTCGATGATTGAAGTCCAACCATATTGACGAAGCAGTTCCCTCAGCTGAAGCAGAGTGCCTGATGGTAGGGGTTGGATATCCCCAACTGGTTCATGATTGACTGAGAATTCTATACCCGACTTACTTATGAAGTCCGGCTGATGCCCGAAAGTTTTCTTTGAACGCCCGATGGCATGGTTAACATGATTGTTGACCTGATGAGTCCCGAGGAATCTTGATGCCTGACGGCATGATCGACCATGTATCACCGGTTACCGCGTGACCAATTCTCCAGCTGGTTGCCGTGCAGCTAGTATTTCAGTTCGAAGATTTATTCCCATCTGAGTACCGTGTACTTGTGCAGTTGGCAAATTTCCGGGTTTGTCGGTATTCAACTGTCTCGCACCTTGATTGGTTGAGATTCGTTCGCTTCTCACCCAGTCAGGTTCAAGCCGTTTGAATAGGGGCAGCTGTTGCACCCCAAAATTTGACCAACATTTCTTTACCTAGTTTGTGTTGCATTTCATTCACATTAGCATTATCATTTGCATTTCATTGGCATGTATGCAGGAGATTAAGAGGTATGACTACCAATCAAGAGCTATACAAGAGTTTGAAGCTAGCTAAGAAGGATGTTCAAGTGTTCAAGGGTTGATATCTTTGTCAGAGAAGTCAAAAGATCCTCAGAGATAGTGGTTGAAACCAAAAGTGTGTAGGTCCCCTAACTTGAGATTTATGGGAGCTCCTCAGATGATTTTGAAGCTATGAAGAAAGAATTGAAGCCTTGAGAGGGCTTATGAGATGTCTTGAAAGCCATTATGAAGCCTAGATAGGTCAGGATACAAGTTTAAGAAGACTCAGCCATGAGTGGTATAATTAGGGTTTGACTGGGTCAACCCTAGGTCAACTGATGATTTGGAGAGGGTTGAGACCTGATTCAAGGGCCATGTGATCATGGATTGATGCATTGAGATGCTATAAGGATGACTCCCAGGTCTACTCATCATGATTGAAGAGTTTGAGAAGTTTCAAGTTAGGGTTTCTAAGGCTTGACAGTGTAAAATCCCCTGGTTTGATCCCTAGCTTCAAGGAAGCTTAGCTTAAGATGTGATTGTAATTTCATCTTCCCCCCAACATGAATGTTGTAGAGCTTGTTCTTAACTTTAATTTGAGTACTAGAAGTCCTTGATAGGATTTGTAGAACTCAAGTTATGACTTTGACAAGTTACAGGTCATCTGAGGTATGTGAATCTGGGGCCTTGAAAGTCACCCAACTTGCATCAAACCTTTGCCCTAGAAGGATGATTCCTATGAACTTTTAGTCAACATGAATGTTGTTCCTTATCTTATTAGCTTTCTAGAGAGTACTAGAAGTCCTTGATAGGATTTGTAGAACTGAAGTTATGGCTTTGACAAGTCAAGGGCATTTTGGTCATTTGGAGATTACAGGTCATTTCAACCATAAGGCCATAACTCCTATTTCCAAGCTTCAAATGGAAACATATTCAACATCAAACTTGTTCAAAATGATGTTTTAAGGGTAGTAAGGAGGTCATGAGATGTTGGAAAGGCTTGTAGCTCAAAGTTGAAAAAATGGGCTAAAATAAGGGCATAAGTTAAATAAACCAAAGTTGGAAATTGATATTTTCAACCTACACATCCAAACCATGGCGTGTAATATATCATTTTGACTCTAGAAGACATTTTAAAAACAATGGTTTAGCCACATTTTTGAGTTGAGATTCAATTTATGGACTTGCTTTGAAAAGCACTTGCTTGCATATTAAGTAACATGTGCATAACTCAAAATTAAGGCATGAGCAAGGAACTTGGCAAGCTAAACCCTTCCAAAATGTCACTAGGGAAGAAATTGAAAGAGATTGAGATGAATTTCAAGCTGCAAACAGAATTGAGCATGTCATGATACATGATTGGAAATCTCATGACATGAGAAGTGGAAAATCTCATTAGAAGGATCTAGAGGATTCTAATTCATCCAAACTTCATCTATATAAGGAGTAGAGTGGATCCATTTCAGAGGTTGGTGATCATTGAAGGATTGAGCATAGTTTGAGATTGATTTTTCTTAGCTTGCAAGTGCAATCGGTTTCACAAAATCCCTCTATTTCCTTCCATTTTCTTGATTGATACCTCTTCCATGAATGTCAAGGAGTGATTCCAGATCATTTCCAAGAAGAATTGGTGGCTAGATCGTGGCTGAGCAAGTGAATTTATCCACCTGCAACTCACCATCGGATTCCAAGATTCAAGCACTTTACATTGGTTCTTTTGCATACAGAAGCAAGGAGGAGGTTCATTGAAGGTGTCTGCAAGATTGTAGAGCTTGAAGTGGTGGTTTCGTGCATCTGTTCAACCAATGTTTTTAGGTTGGTACCTTTCTTCCTATAGCATGATTTAGGTAGAATTAGGTTGAATTAAGGTGTTAGATTGATTGTAGAATGGTGTAGGATGGATTCCAGATAATTAATTGATGAATTAGAGACAAATTAAGTGAATCACCATTTTCGGTTGAGATTGGAATATGATGAATCTTGAGGTTTCAGAGGAAGTTAATGGTATGGTTGAACTCGTGGCAAGATTTGGAATAAGATTCATGTTTTGACCTCTTGGATTGGAGGCCTCTAGGCAGAACTAGGGTTGAAGGGATGACCGGAGCTCCACCGGTGGTGGCCGGAGCTGAGCGCGAAGCTCAGAGGTTTGAAAGGTTGAAGACGACCTCAGGACCATTGGATGAGGGTTTGACCTTTGACTGGGAGCTGATCCAAGGGCCACGTTTTAAAGTTGGTTTATGAAGGATTCTGATGAAGGAAACACTGTGTTTCATTTATTTGTTATTTTGGGCTTAGTGATCTGAGTGTTATTTACACCCCCCTGATGGCCCAACCCAAACTTTTAACTGAATCTGATTGCTAATTGCACCGTGCGCTTATTTATTTTTGTTGGATTTTCATTTAATTTTCATTTTGTTCATGATTCTTGAAAAAATCATAATTAATTGAAAATTAATCCAATTAAACCCATTCCTTTTTCATTCTACTCATGATTGAGTCTAAGTTTATTTTAATTGAAAATATGTTCATTTCATGTATTTTCTGATTTAATTGGAATTTTATATTTTAATTGATATTAAAATGATTATGTTTGATGCATATTTTTGTGGAATTTTATATGATCTCATGGTGATGATTCTTGGCCTAATTTTTTGTGTGTGATTAGGTTAGACATGTATGATCCCATAAAATTTTTCTCACATTTTTGTGATGAAAATAGGTGTGCTTTCTAGATTGATATTTAGATGCTTCCTTTTTAGGGTTTTAGGTTGATGCCTTAGAATGTAGGATTTAGTTCTAGGTCTAATCTGATGGTTTGATCTTTGAAACTAATATGGTAGAGTCATGATTGACTAGGTTCCCATAGTAATTTTTGTAGGATTTTACAATTGATTGTTGTATTTTAGTTAGGACTAACTTTAGTACTAGGTTTTAGGTGACCCTAATTTGCTAATTCAACTAGTTTAACTCATTTAGTTCCCTTAGATTAGGGTTTGTGCTTGGTTTGCCTTTGGTTGAGATTGAAGACAAGTTGAAGACAAGGTGAGGATGCTTGAAGTTGCTTGAAGTTGCTTGGAGCTTTGGATTTGTTGGTGCCTGAAGGTGTCTGATGAAGATTAGGAGATAGGACATAGGGAGAGCATTTTAGTTAGAATGATTTCTTTCACAAACATGGAAAGCATCTTGTGCTTCTATTCCTCACAATGACTAAAAGTCCTTCTAAGATAATCACATCTCTCCTTTGGAGGGTTGAGTGGCTTTATCTGGGAAGTAGAACTTTGAGGGAACCAGTCTCTCATAATGATGAACCCTTACAGGCTTCCCTTGGTTGTCAGTAAGCTGTTTATCATTTCCACTCATCATGTTCAATCAATTGTCTTCTGGTTTGAGTATCTTGAAAGTTGTTGGACTTGAGTTTGAAGATGAGGACTTCATTGAAGAGTGTGGAAGAGGATGATTCCTTGAGCATTGCCATTGCAGCTGAAGCCTGAAGAGCAAGAAGAGCAAGTTGATACTTGAAGACCCCATGGAGATTGAATGAAGAGCTGAAGCTTAAAGAATTGAAGGATGAAGTTGACACTTCCAGATGATTGAAGACTACTAAGAGAAGCTGAGGCTTGTAGGAGGAGAAGACCAAGTTGATACTGGTAAAGCAGAGAGAGCTGAAGCTTGAGGACTAAGTTGATACTTATGAAGAGGATTCAATTGAGATTGAGTGTAGAGTTGAGACTTGAGGAATAAAAGATAAGTTGATACTTGGAGGGCCTGAAGGAAGCAAGTTGATTCTTGTGGTTAAGGGTGAAGCCTGAGGGTGGAGTTGACTGAAGAGCTGAAGCTTGAAGAAAATGATTAAGTTGAAGGGTTGAAACCTGGAGAAGCAAATTGATATTTGTCAGGAAAGCTGATATCCTTGAAGGGTGATTGAGGTCTGAAGACTGGATTGCTGTCAGAAGAGCTGAAGCTGGGAATTGAGAGAGTTGATGATCTGCCTTCTTGTCTGTTTTCTTTTCTGTGTTGCTGATGTGCCTTGTTTGATTTGCTTGATGCATTAGAATAAGTCCATGATTAGACTGACTTTAATCCAGGAGCATGATTGCACTATAGGTTGAGTTGCTCCCTCTGCTTGTATTGTTACTATATGGCTTTGCTTGCGGGTATTCGGTAGAGCCCAGCTCCCTTGCCCATGTGGTTTATTTTGCTTGATAGCATGTTACTTCTTCTATATGATTGCAGTTTACTGTATTCTTCTTGAGAGCATGTTGTTTTACTTTTCAGTATGATTACTGTTATTCATTCTGGCTTGAGGTTGAGATGAGCTTGTGGAGGCTGCTTCCCCACACACATTTCCTCCCTCACTTGCATTGCATGCATTTTACTGTATATCTGTTTACTGTTTAAGCTGATGCTTTACCTGTTTCTGTTTATCATTGACATGATCCCTTAGGACTATCATTTCCTTTGATAAGGAAGTGATGATAGAACTTTAGGTTGAAACCTATGCATGATAACTTCTAGGAGTTCCCTGTTTCAAACTTCAACTATAGGATGAATCCTTGGCATGACAACAGTAGGACTTGATAGTCTCCCTTTAGTTGAGCATGTTCTCTTTTCTCATCTCAAAACAGCTTAATATACAGTAATCATGAATGATTTCTTTCGTACGTTACGAGCCTTAAGCTATCTGAGAAAGGATTGTTGAAGAGTTTCTTTTCAACAGTCTGGATGTTTAGTATGGTACCCTTTGGGTGACATGCGACGCATTCACTCTCAGGTCATAGTCTTTAGTGCGATTGAAATTGCAAACACAATAAAAAAACACTTCTTTCGTAAAAGACAGAAAACAAACTTCAAACCTTTTTGCCCCGTGGGCCTGTAATTCAAAGGAAGTTTTTCTGAAGAAAAGAGTGTCGTTAAACTTCAGTTCTACCGCAAACAGGCTTTGTTCCCAACTGCTGGAATTGTTGTTTAACCCTACTCGATAAAAAAGATGAATTTGAATTCCCGTAATCCGTATTATCCCGAACTACGTAAGCTCTGATATCTCAAGCCTGTTGGGAGTACGTAGGCACAATACTGATGTATTGGCGAGCCACCTTCCCCGTAACCAGTAGTTAGTCGAACTACGTTGACTCTGATTTCTCATTCTTTGATGACAATACGTAGGAATAAAGTGCGACGCTTTGCCGAGTCATTTTCTTTTTCTGTTTAAGCCAGCCTTGATAGGTAGATAGATAAACCAACTCGTCCAGTAAACACAACAAGTGTGGATCCCATCGAGTACGACGGACGTGAGGGGTGCTAATATCTTCCCCTTGCGTAACCGACTCCCGAACCCAGACAACGGTTGCGACGACCTCTCCTTATACCTTTTTCGTCAGGTTTTTCCGATCGTTCCCTTTCCCGCTCTGAGGGATAAATAACGAAAGGTGGCGACTCTTCTGTTTTGCCGGCACCTTATTTTCGCGGAAGCGACACCAACCAAAGATACCAATAACAATTGGATTTTAAACAGTTCCAGTTACCACTGGACTTTCAAAAGAGCTTCCAATTACCATTGGACTTTCAACAATGCCAGTTACTACTGGACTTTCAAAAGATACGGTGACGACCAGAATAACAATACCAATAACGATTGGATTTTAAACAGCGTCAGTTACTACTGGACTTTCAAAAGAACTGCCAATTACCACTGGGCTTTAAACAATGTGGATCGCTAGTAACGACTAGACTTCAAGGAGAGAAATTGGTGACAACCAAGAAAGCGATATCAGTAACGACAGGACATCCAAAGGTACTAGTAAAAACTAGGAACAAGCGGGGTACAGGTGACGACCTATATCAACAAACAAACTTAGTAACAATTGAAGTAGAGAAATTGGTGACGACCTAACGCCGTAAAAGGACAGAGGATGCCCAAAGAAATAACAAGCAAGACCACTGATAACAACTAGGAAGCAATCAAGACGAAAGGTAACATCCAAAGACAACAGAGTCAAAGCAAATGCACATGATATGCCATGATGCTAATGATTAATGATATGCAGGAGCTGACTCTGACGAGAGACAGAAAAATCTAGAGACTCAAGGGGACAGATAGATAAGCACATCTATCTCACTAGGGACACAATGAATCACACTAAATTCACAAAACAAAGGTGTCTGTAGATTTTCCGGGAAATAAACCCACTTCGCTTGGGAAACAACGCTTCAAGGAAGCTCGCCAGGATTGACAATGTAACTCTAAATAGACGCTCTGAATCCTTCTACTGGGGATGAGTCCACCATCACAAGAACGTATCTCATAAAGAAATCTAGGGAGAGGGTCTTCAATCTTGGTAACTACACACGACCGAAGGAGCAACCTAACAAAATCAAGTTAACTGACGTTTCAATGGGAAATGTATCGAGATTGCACATCAAAGCTTCTGCCACGTTAAGACTTTCGAGAGATATGATTTCCATCGAATCTTTCTGTGAGCCAAAGTATTTTATGTTTTGTTAATCTTTAAAAGTTATTTTAAAGTTCAAACCTGGTGCTTTCAAAATTATCATTGATCAATAAACGATGTTTTGCATAACAAAAGAAATAAATAAAAATGGTAAATTGCAAAAGAATGGTCCAACAATTGATTTCATTTAAGAATGGAAGTTTGTCAATGACAGAACTCCATGGAATTTTACAATTGAACATGGCAATCACGGAAAAGGTTACATTGAATCCATTGACAATCTACCCCTAATGACTAAAACTTTCCAAAACCTTGCTTCTGACAAGAGCGGTTGAAATGGACTTCCTGTAAAATCTTCTGCAGAGGTGACAACCCATCTGATGCAGTGAAACGCCTTTGTCCCTTACTTTTTCCTGGATTGCCCTTTCAGGTTTTCAATCCACGGGGACGCTCTTTTTTGCCTAAGCCGCCCTTTCGGGTTTTCAACTTAGCGAGCTCATCATCATTTTTTCTCTTATCCCTAACTTTTTCCTCGACCTCCTTCATAGGTTATAATCTAGCGGGATACCCATTATTGCATAAGCCGCCCTTGCGGGTTTTCGACCTATCAGGTTTTTTAGGCGTAGTATTTTCGTACTACATCAGAATTCACCGGGGTGTGTAAGTTGTTCCCCATCCATTGCTGTGAGAACTAACGAGCCTCTTGAGAAGACTGTTTTTACAACAAATGGGCCATCAAAATTGGGCATCCATTTCCCTCGTGCATCTTTGTGCACTGGCAAAATCTTTTTGAGTACAAGCTCCCCTTCTCGAAATTCTCGGATACGAACCTTCTTGTCAAAATCTCTCTTGATCCTTTTCTGATATAACTGACCGTGACATACCGCATACATGTGCTTTTCATCAATAAAGTTCAACTGATCAAATCTTTCCCTCACCCATTCTGCTTCTTCAAGTTTGGCTTTCATTATGACTCTTAAGGAAGGTATCTCAACCTCAATAGGGAGCACTGCATCCATCCCATACACCAAGGAAAAACGGGTTGCCCGTGTTGAAGTGTGAACGGACGTTTTATATCCATGCAAGGAAAATGGCAGCATCTCATGCCAATCCTTATACGTTTTCACCATCTTTTGCAAAATCTTCTTGATGTTCTTATTCACAGCTTCGACCGCTCCATTCATCTTGGGACGATAAGGAGAAGAATTGTGATGTTCAATTTTGAAGTCACCACACAACTCTGTTAGAACACAGATTGGTTCTTAATAATATCTCTATGTTTTGATGATAACTATTATGAAATTTTGTAATTAAGAATTATATACTCTAAAATTTGCTTAAGAGTGTTTGCTGCAGATATTAAAGTAATTGTCACTCCAGAAGCAAATCAGAACTGAACATAAGAAATATGCTAGACTCTGAAGCGTCAGATGCATCCATTAGAAGATTTTGAATGCTGCCAACAGAAGATCCTGAGCGCTGTCTCCAGAAGGATCTGAAGCAGAAGCTCCAGAAAAATCTGAAGCAAGTCAGAAGCATCTGAACCAAAGAAGAATTATGTATGAAGAGTTTTTCAAGCATAGCCACTACAGAAGATTCTGAAAGTACTAATGCTGCCAGTACTGAGGATCTGACTCAAATATGCTCTGAACTTATACACGCTAAAAGCACACCTGCTGCAAAGACTCTGATTCAGCAAAACTCTGATCAACATCAGAAGGCTCTGATCAAATTAGACTCTGATGATTCTTGCTTAAAATTGATGAAGAAGAATTCAAAGATTATGTCCGTTGGAATAATCCAAACGACTATTTCCTTATTTATGCTAGACACAAGAACACAGACAAAAAGGATTTCTCTGTGCTTTCTTCTTCTAGGAAAGGTCACTTGATGTGAAGACAAAAAGGCTCAGACCTTTTGGTACACTCTTCTCAACATGAAGTTCTCTTGGATCAAGCTGCCTATAAAAGCAAGTCTTCACCCATCTTCTTTAGTTGACATTTTACCCAAGAAGAAATCAATATCCAAAGCTCTCATACAATTCACATTCTTTCTAAGAATTAATTTCTTTGTTCTTAATATTAAGTGTAAAATCACAGTTGTGATAAAGCTTTATTAGAAGCAATTTAAACACTTGTATTTGTTATTACATTTGATTGTAAGAAAACCTTAAGAAGATCCAGTTAAGATCAGTAGTTCTTGAGAAGACTTTGAACAATTGTTCTTAGTGCTTACTATTGTAATCAATTGATTAAATAGTGGATTAAGTCCTTGATTAAGAAAGGCAAATCACTCTAGGAAGGGTGGACTGGAGTAGTTAAGTTCAACGAACCAGGATAAAAATACTTGAGTTTTTATTTCTAAGTTTTTATCTTCATACTTATTCAACCCCCCTTCTAAGTATTTTCTCACCTTCAGTTGGTATCAGAGCTCCGGTTCTGTGTGTGATACCACTTCACAGTGACAATAAGATCCAGTGAGAAAAGCTTTGATATATATTTGGTTGTTAATATGGATGATAATACAATGTCTAACATTAACAATAAATATGAAGAAAGGGACAAAATCAGCACTAAACCCCATATGTTTGATGGGGAGAAATTTGATTATTGGAAAGACAGGATTGAAAGTGTTTTCCTTGGTTATGATGCTGATTTATGGGATTCGGTCATAAATGGATATGTTCATCCCATTGATGGGAATGGCAAGAAAGTAGACAGAAAATCTATGACAGAAGCCCAGAAGAAGGAATTTAGAAATCACCACAAGGCCAGATGGAGACCTATGGTGACTGCGCTGAAAATGGCTAAAGATCTGAACAAGATCTCCTTGGAGGAACTAATCAGTTCACTAAGAAGTCATGAAATTGAGCTTGAGGAAGATGAACCTCAAAAGAAAGGTAAATCAATTGCTTTAAAATCTAATAAATCTGCTAAAGCATTGCAGGTAATAGAGGAAAGCTCTGGAGAATCCTCATCTGAAGATGAAGATGAACTATCCATGTTGTCTAGAAGAATAAACAAACTCTGGAAGCATAAAGGAAAGAAGTTCAAAAACTTCAGGAAGCCTGACCAAAGAAAAGAATCTTCTGGACACAGAAGATCTGGCAAAAAGGAGGTTGTCTGTTATGAATGTAAAGAACCTGGACATTACAAAAATGAATGTCCAAAGGTGCTGAAAGACAAGCCTAAAAGAAAATCTGATAAGAAGAAAAAGGTTCTAATGGCCACCTGGGATGATTCAGATACATCTGAATCTGAATCTGAGTCAGAAGAAGAATGTGCCAATGTAGCTTTGATGGGAGACATCGAAGATCAAGAGGAAGGAACTTCATGTTTTGAAGCTGACTCTGAATCTGACTCTGACGCTGAAGAGGTAATGGCTAAACTCACTAAAGAAGAACTTATCAAAGTGTTATCAGAAGTTCTGAAGAGCTATAATAATATTAAGCTCAAATACAAGAAGCGTCAAAGCAATCTTGTATCTGAGAATAATATTCTCAAATCAGAAGTGGCTGAGCTAAATCAAAAGAACTTAAAATTGAAAAATGATTCTGAATTAGCTCAACAAAACTCTGATTCTGAAACTGAATCTGAATGCAAAAATAATTTGGAAAAATATGATTACAACTTTAAGAAGTTTCTTGCTAAAAGCATAGACAGAAGCAAAATGGCTTCTATGATCTATGGAGTTAGCAGAAATAACAGAAAAGGAATTGGATATAAATCTTCCTTTGGAAAGGATTTAAATCCAAAACCTGTTGATAAAATTATCATCAAGAAAACTCTATATTCCCACTTTAAATTTGGTCACTTGAATGATATTGAACAAACACGTTCTGAAAAGAATATTCATGTGTTTAAATCTAAGGCTAGTCAGAATAAACCTTATGTTGAAAAACAGAAGTTTAGATAAACCTTCAGAACAACTAACCCTAAAGGACCCAAGAAGATCTGGGTACCTAAAAGTAAAATAATTCCTGTTGCAGATGTTCTTAGCAGCAAGGTCAGGACGCCAATCATGGTACCTAGACTCTGGATGCTCGCGACACATGACAGGAGAAAGGTCTATGTTCCAAAGTCTGGAGCTTAGATCTGGAGATGATGTGAAATTTGGAGGGAATCAGAAAGGCAAGATCATTGGATCTGGCACCATTGGAAATGGTAAACTTCCCTCTATTACTAATGTTTTACTTGTAGAAGGATTAAAGCATAACTTATTGTCCATAAGTCAATTAAGTGATAATGGTTATGATATAACCTTTAATCAAAAATGTTGTAAAGCTATTAGTCAAAAAGATGGCTCTATTCTATTTAGTGGAAAGAGGAAAAACAACATTTATAAAATAAATCTTTCAGAACTTAAGGTTCAGAATGTTAAATGCCTCTTGTTTGTTAATGAAGAGCAATGGGTCTGGCACAGAAGATTGGGGCATATTAATATGAGACGTATATCTCAGATTAATAAACTTAATCTTGTCAGAGGACTTCCTAATCTGAAGTTCACCTCAGATGCTCTTTGTGAAGCATGCCAAAAGGGGAAGTTTTCAAAATCATCCTTTAAATCAAAAAATGTTGTTTCTACTTCCAGACCACTAGAATTACTTCATATTGATCTGTTTGGACCAGTGAAAACTGCATCCATCAGAGGCAAGAAGTATGGATTAGTCATTGTTGATGACTATAGTAGATGGACATGGGTAAAGTTCTTAAAACACAAGGATGAGTCACATTTTGTGTTCTTTGACTTCTGTAAACAAGTCCAGAATGAAAAAGATTTCAAAATTATAAAAGTCAGAAGTGATCATGGTGGTGAATTTGAAAATAAATTTTTTGAAAAATATTTTAATGAAAATGGCATTGCTCATGATTTTTCCTGTCCTAGAACTCCACAACAAAATGGAGTTGTAGAGAGGAAAAACAGAACTCTGCAAGAAATGGCCAGAACCATGATCAATGAGACTAATCTGGCAAAACACTTTTGGGCAGAAGCAATCAACACAGCTTGTTACATTCAGAATAGAGTGTCTGTAAGACCTCTTCTGGAGAAGACTCCATATGAACTGTGGAAGAACAGAAAGCCCAACATTTCATATTTTCATCCTTTTGGATGTATTTGCTATATGTTAAATACTAAAGAAAATCTGAATAAGTTTGATTCCAAAGCACATAAGTGTTTCATGCTTGGATATTCTGAATGCTCTAAAGGCTACAGAGTATACAACATTGAGACACAGATTGTGGAAGAATCTATTCATGTTAGATTTGATGATAAGCTTGGCAGTAAAAAGCCAAAGCAGTCTGAAAACTCTGCAGATAGAGAAGTAGTCTTCACAGACTCTAAAGGCTCAGAGACAGACAAAGCTCAAGTGAAGGAACTAGAAGCAACGCCAGATGCAATTCCTTTAACTTCTCAGATGAACAATTTAAACATTTCTGAAGAATCAACTGTTAGAGGATCATCTTCCAGAATCAAAGCTTCTCATCCAGAGAATGTTATAATTGCAAAGAAGGATAATCCTATCAGAACAAGATCCTTTCTAAGATCATCTGAAGCATCATTATTTGGACTGGTGTCAGAAATTGAACCAACTTTTGTAGATGAAGCTCTGCAAGACAATGATTGGATTATTGCCATGCAAGAAGAGTTAAATCAATTCACCAGAAATGATGTGTGGGATTTAGTTCAAAGACCACAAGGATTCAATATAATTGGAATAAATGGGTCTTCAGAAATAAGCTTAATGAGAAAGGAGAAGTTGAAAGAAATAAGGCAAGGCTTGTTGCTCAAGGGTACAGTCAACAAGAAGGTATTGATTATACTGAAACTTATGCTCCAGTGGCAAGGTTAGAATCTATACGCCTTCTTATTTCATTTGTTGCACAAAATAACATCACTCTGTATCAGATGGATGTTAAAAGTGTCTTTCTTAATGGAATTATAGAAGAAGAAGTGTATGTCAACCAGCCTCCTGGTTTTGAGAATGAAAAATTTCCAGATCATGTTTTCAAACTAAAGAAATCTCTGTATGGTTTAAAACAAGCTCCCAGAGCTTGGTATGAGAGATTGAGCAGTTTTCTTCTGGAGAAAATTTTCATCAGAGGCAAAGTGGACACAACACTCTTTTGTAAATCATTTAAGAAAGATCTTCTAATTTGTTAAATATATGTGGATGATATTATTTTTGGATCTACCAATACTATGTCGGGAAAGGAGTTTGCTCAATGTATGCAGGCAGAATTTGAAATGAGCATGATGGGAGAACTGAGATTCTTTTTGGGAATTCAAGTCAACCAAAATCCAAAGTGCACTTACATACATCAGACCAAATATGTTAAAGAACTTCTGAAGAAATTTAACATGACTGATAGTAAGTTGGCAAAGACTCCCATGCATCCAACTAGTTCACTAGGCAAGGACGAGATAAGTAAGAAAGTAGATCAGAAACTCTACAGAGGTATGATAGGATCTCTTCTTTACTTAACTGCTTCTAGACGTGACATATTGTTCAGTGTATGCTTGTGTGCTAGATTCCAATCAGATCCTAGAGAATCACACTTGACAGCTGTTAAGAGGATTCTAATATCTGAAAGGTACTTCTAATGTGGGTTTGTGTTACAGAAAATCTGATGATTTCAAATTAGTTGGATTCTGTGATGCTGACTACGTTGGAGACAGAGAAGAAAGAAAAAGTACTTCTGGAAGTTGTCAATTTCTAGGAAGAAATCTAATTTCTTGGTACAGCAAGAAGCAACCCACAATTGCACTATCAACCACAGAGGCAGAGTATATTGTTGCTGTTGGATGTAGCACACAGATGCTCTGGATGAAAAGTCAACTAGAAGATTATCAGATATTTGAAAGTAACATTTCTATATTCTGTGATAATACTTCTACTATATGTTTGTCTAAAAACCCCATTTTACACTCTAAGGCAAAACATATAGAAATTAAGCATCATTTCATCAGAGACTATGTTCAGAAGGGAATTACAAATTTAGCCTTTGTTGATACAGATTATCAATGGGCATATATTTTCACAAAACCCCTTGTTGAAGATAGATTCAAATTTATTCTGAAAAATATTGGTATGGATTTGTGTCCAGAATAATATTTGTCAGAAGAAAATTTTACAGATGCAAAAATGTTTAATGTTCTGAAGTATTTCATCTGATCATTTATTCATTTCCTTAAATTACTTTATTTGTGAAACTCTGAACTAACAATCCTCAAAGGATCTGAACGTTGGTTAACGTTTCATTTCTCAAGAGACTTCAGAAGCACATGCAAGCAAACACGTGTCACTGAATCTGCAAAGGTGGCGTGTACACTACTGAAGAGACGTTTGAGGTGAAGTTTGAATAGTGAAAATCTTGATTTTCCCCCCCAATTTGTCAGAATCAATAAATGCTTGAAATGATTTTTATTCTTTTTCATTAAATGCTATGTGTGAACGTGCAATTATCTGACTGTTTGCATGCCTAAGTGTCTACTATAAATATCACACTTCTCACCACTTTCACACTTTTCACATCTCAATTGTTTATGCATTTCTGTCTCCTTTTCTCTCTTCACAAAAACCCTAAGCGTTTGACAAACTCATCTTCAATGGCAACTTCATCATCCACTACTGCTCAGTTTCAATCAACCATGGTTGCAGTTACTTCTACAAATATGGGTGTGACTCCATATACGACACCAAAGAGAACTTTGTTAACACCTGTTGACAAACTGGAGGTTCTTTGTGAATCCATGGTGGAATTTGATTCACTGGCTGAAAATGGATTTGAGTTTTGCTCCATAATTGATGCTCAAGGATGGGTAAAATACTTTGATAGACTTTTTGGATCAATTTACCCCTTTCTAGTGAAAGAATTCTGGATCCATGCTGCTTGTCATACCCTAAATTTGTCCTACCCACTTTTAATATTTTACATTTTTGCATTATTTGTTTAATTTCTAGTTATTTAGACACGTGTCCGCTTGCCATTGGGCATTTTTTTAAAAATTTATCTTTTTGACCAATTAAAGTGTGACACATGGCTTAATACTTTTTGTGAATATTTGTTTCTTAATTTCTTAAACTTTTTCTTTTTAAAAAAAATGTTACTAATAATTTTGTTAATAATTATTTTTCATTTATAAATTTTAGTTTATTTTTATTAAATTTTAATATTTATTTAACTAATGATTATTTGTTAATATTTTGATATTAATTAGTTGTTAATATTATTCTTTGCAATTTTTACATTGGTTTATATTTAGTCCTAGTGTTCATGAAATAACAGAAGATTTTAAAAAAAAAAGAGAAAGGGAGAATCAGAATTTAAAGAAAAAATGGCAGTAGGAGTGAGGATTGACCCATCAAGAAGGCCCATTGGAGAGTTTTCACGGTTTAAAAGAGAGAACTGATTGAGAAAAAGAAAGGAGGAAATCACTGTTCACCATCAAAGAAAGAGAGAAAAACAGCCGCCCCAATTCACTCAAAACCCTAGATTGAAAAATACTGTTCATTTTTTCTCTTCTTCCGCAAACGAATCCTTCCGCCGTTTCCAGCCTTACTCCCATCATCTCCCTCGTCCGTTTTCGCTGACTTTTTTCCATAATCGTCTTCTCTCCTCTCAATAAAACCTTAATCTCCACCTTCTCCTCTCAATCATCACCGTTCTCCCTTCCCAGATAACTCAAAATGGCGCCGCCCCTTTACAACCATCAATCCCACCATTAAACCCTCAGACGTCAATCTTGGAGTTGTGGTCTTCAACAAATAATGACACCAAACAAATTTCCCTTCATCATAACCATTATCATCAATCAATCTTTCATAAAAAAACGCTCCATATCTGCAATCACAGCGTCATCATCAGAAAGTGAGAAGTCAAGAGCGACATCGTCCCCAGCTGAACTCGTGAGTTAGCGGTGACAATCCTTTCTCTTGACTCGCGCACGGCTACGCTAGAGGTAACGATGTATCAGGATCTTCTTCGCGGTTTCAACTATAGCAAGTCAGTCCTCAGCCGCAGCGTTTTCGGTTGGTTTTCGTTTCTGACTTTGATGTTAGATTCGATATTGCTTTTGTATTTTCTATTTGATTACTGCTGTTGTTTAAATGTTTATGCGTTTAACTAGTAGCTTGGATTCATGGCTGTTTCGATAACGCTAGGCTAAATGTGATACATTCTCAACTTGGTTTTTGTGTGTTGCTACAATTTCAGTTTAATTTTGTTTTGGTTGTGAAGATTTTGATAGTATTTCAAACTTTGTTTCCATTTGTTTTGCCGAATTAGTTGTCTGAAAATTCTTGCTGTTAGATTGGGTTCAAGTCAGTTGTTTCGATTTTTGACGTTTAGCAATGTATGCAGTTGGGATATTGTTACAGAATATGGTGTTTGCGCCTTTGTTTATCATAATTATGGCCATGTGTTGGTTTTGGCAAGTGGTTCTTATCTGGAAACGTACTAATGCAGATAGAATTATCTTGTTTCCTGTTAAAATATTCCATGTTCATTAGCCTTTATTTTGTAATATTTGCTATCGTGTTGGAAATAATTTGACTGGGCTGTTTGAGTTTCAACAATAATTTGTGAATATAGATGGCAGTTGTTGATACATATTGTTAGTAAAAATAAATCTTCATTATCATGTTGCAGCAATTGGTTTTCGGTTGGTGTGCGTCCTCATTGTTGTTGGGCTGTAATTAAAATAAATATGTTTAATTATGATTAGCTTGCTTTAGGAAAAATAAAGTGATATTTATACTGATCAGATGTTCCAGGATGTTATTTGATAGTCATCATATGGCATGGATATCCTTTTATGACTTTAACTTGTATTGCAACTCATGGTTCCTACAAAACTCATGGGACGTACTCCTATTTTGGTTTACAATTTGATTTCTTTCTTAACTCAATAATTATTATCAAGTAAAACCATTGTTTAAATTTTAATGAATTAGTTTTTTTTAAGACATTTCAAAATATTTTCTAAGCAAAATCATGGATTATTTTCAAACATATTTTCAAAATATGGGTAGATATTTTTTTAGGCCAATCTTTTTTTAACATTATGATCTTTTTATACAACTACTTAAACTAGTCCATTTTCAAGATAATTTTATAAACAAAGGTCTAAAGCCTTTTAAATCTTCTTTTTTTCAAATTTAAGTAGTTAAATATTTTTTTAACCTTTATCCAACTTATTTCTTTTAATACTAAAATTAGTTTTCAATCAAATGACGAAAAAACTAAATCCTTGAAGTCTAGCACTTCTTGGATTTTTGGACGATTATTATTGAGGTGTACACCTTAAATAATATATTGTTCGACTTTTCATTTTTTTTATATACTCTTTCGGACAAAGAAATATCATAGGAATCTAGAATTCTATGTGATATTTCCGTTGTTCATCCAAACATTTTTCTAATGAAAAAGGTGTCGTCGAGATCTAGCATCTCGATAATACCCCGATTAATTGATTGTGAGGCCAACGTCTCATTTACCAAATAATCGTCATTTCTCCTATACTTTTCAAATCCAATCTCGTATTCTCGCCTCTCGTATCGCAAACTCTTTTCATACTCCTCGATTCGATTCAAATCGTTATTTTCAAAACATTTTCTCAATTAAAACTCCGAAAGAAGGAGGTTCTTGGAATCTAGCATTCTTTGGATCATCAAGTGAATAGTTCTCGAGGCACGCTCTTGAGTTATTATTCATTCAATCTTTTGATTTTTTTTCCAAAAAAACATTTTCACGATTAAAACTCCGAAAGAAAGAGGTTCTTGGAATCTAGCATTCCTTGGATCTTCAAGTGAATAATTCTTGAGGCAAGCTCTTGAGTTATTATTCACTCAATCTTTCAACTTTTTTTCAAACATTCTCAAACATTCCCCTAAGTCGAGTGCTCGTTCGCATTCGCAACCGTCGACATTTCGCACACACTTCACAATTCCTCTTGGTCTCGATATTAGAGGCACCCTTAGGGACTAATATCGTTTCTCATCATCCTAGCCCTTGACACGTCGTCAAGTCGGCTCTATCTTCTAATCAATTCCTCGACTTGTCGTCGAACCCCTTTTTTCAAACCAACTTCCTTTTGCCTCGCATTCCACTTTCGACTCAATCTTCTCACAAATGTTTTTATTAAACTTACGAAAGAAGGATATTCTTAGAATCTAGCATTTTTTTGAATATTCAAATGAGTAACTATTGAGGCATGCCCTTGAGTTGTTATTAGTTCATTCTTTCGATTTCAAAATATCCAACCCTTTATCATTTAATCTATTCATCCCGACTTCCGAAAGAATTGAGTTCTTGGAATCTCGTATTCCTTAAATTCTTGAGTGACAAGTTCTTGAAGCACACCCTTGGGTTGCTTGTCAGTCACTCTTTCGTCTCTCAACTCAAAGTCCAAACCAATTCAAACCTTCTCCATTTCGTGGTTGTTACCACGAACTACGGACGCTCTGATTCTTTATTCATTCTTGAATATAAGATACGTAGGCACAAGATTGCGATGATCTTGGCGAGCACACTTCTATCTCCCTCCATTATTCCGTCCACACTTTCCCCATCCTTTTCCGTAGTTGAACTACGACGCTCTGATTTCTAATTCTCGTCCGAATGAGCATACGTAGCCACAAGGGCCCCAATCCTTGGCGAGCACCCTATCCTCTAACCACCCCTTTCCCCCTTAGTGTCTTTTACCCATTAACCTACCAATTCACCTTTATCAACGAGAAGAAAACAAGTAAACCTAAACAACACTCTCCACAAAATACCTTAAGAGGTTCCCGTTGAGTACAACGGACGTGAGGGGTGCTAATACCTTCCCCTTGCATAACCAACTCCCGAACCCGGAACTTGGTTGCGACAACCCTGTTCCTATCCTTTCGTTTTAAGAGGTTTTCTTGATATTTCCCTCTCCCGTTTGATCGGGAAAAATAAAGTTCAGTGGCGACTCTGTCGAACCGCATTTCCGCGCCTTTCGCGCGAGGGTCGTTTCTCCGAAATGTCTCCGTGATTTTTCGAGGTGCGACAGGTGGCGACTCTGCTGGGGACTTGCTCCATGCAAAGAGAAAGTCGAGCCTATCTTTTGGTTTGTGAGGAGTGTTTATTTTTATTTTATTTTTCTTCTTGTTTATGTTCTAATATCGCTTGTATATTTTGTGCTTGTTATCTTGGTTGCCTGTTGGTTCTCGGGATGACCTCATGAGTAAAGCTCTACGCCCGAGCTTTGGTAAAAGCAGAGAGAAAACATAGTTTAGAATTGGTAGTCGAGTAGTGTTAGTCTCCAAGGATTCGCTCCTTGTGGGCCTAGCATGAAAGCTCCTCCAGAGGAGACCTATTCGTGGATCTTGTTGTAACATAGCTAGCCTGTTGCACGACTTGATTAATGAAGGGTCCATGATTCTGGGAACCTTTTTTAGCACCAGTTCCAATATTGGTGGTCGTGTAGTCTCCGAGGACTCGCTCCTTTTGGGCCTAGCATGAGGACTCCGCTCAGGAGAGACCTTATCGTCATTATCGTCGTAATACGACTAGTGTCCGTGATCCTGAGAACCAAACATAGAAACTATCATGTGAGTGGGTTTATGGGTAGAGTGTCTAGATCTTCCCATATAGGGCTTACCAGTCAATTTCTTTGAGCAGGAATTATGGTTACCTACATGTTACAAGTATCAGCTTGAGAGGTGTTTGAATTATGATATTGTGATCCTGGATCTTATATCTTGCATTGCATCTCGCATATCATTTGCATTGCATCTCATATGTTGTGCATTTTGCATTCTCCTTCCTTCAACAGTTCCTCATCTTTCTCTTTCCTTCATATCCAGTAAATCAAACTGATTCCTTAACACCAGTACGCAACTAGAGCCAATACAAGACGAATGATGGAGCAGATTCAACAGGAGCAAGCCGCCTTCAGGGAAGAGTTGGATTCTATGAAAGGAAAGATTGACCAGATCCTCGAAGCCATCCTCGTAGCCAGAAGAGAGGAAGAACAACGTGAAGCCGCTACTATCGTCAACAACAATGGTCAAGGACAAGGGTCTACTGCCATCCCTTTGGTTCCAATTCCAAATCCTCATGGGATGCCGTTGAACTTCAATAACGCAGCTGAAGGAAACACTTCTCAGCCAATCCCAACGCCTGGAATTACTGTTGGAGCTATCCCGCAGGCTCAGCCTACTGTCGTGCAGATCCCAGCTCCCCATACTGAAGATACTCTGATGGATCATTATGACGACGTTCAGAACTATCATGCTGCTATCCCCATTTCCAGTCTTGTTGCCGCTCAGGATTCAGAAGCCATGAAGATGTGCCGAGATCTAGCCGAGAAACTCCGAGCCATGGAGGGGCACAATTCAAATTCTTTCAGTGCTTTGGAATTGTGCTTGGTCCCTGATGTTGTCATTCCTCCCAAGTTTAAAGTGCCCAAATTTTCAAAGTACAACGGTCTTAGTTGCCCAAATATTCATCTGAAGATGTACTGTCGCAAGATGGCTGCCTATGCCAGAGATGAAAAGCTCATGATTCATTGCTTCCAAGACAGTTTGTCTGGGGCATCACTCGAATGGTATATGCAGCTGGAACATAACAGTGTGTGCACTTGGGCCGAGCTAGCCGATGCATTTGTCAAACAGTATAAGTACAACACCGATCTTGCTCCGAATCGTACTCAACTTCAGAGTATGACTCAGAAGGATGGCGAATCTTTCAAGGAGTACACGTAACGATGGAGAGAGTTAGCCGCAAGGGTGCTTCCACCTCTGGTTGACCGTGAACTAATTGACATCTTCATGGGTACTTTACAAGGCCAGTACTACGAAAAGCTGATTGGTAGTGTCTCAGCTGGATTTTCTGACTTGGTGATCGTTGGTGAGAGAATTGAAGAAGGGCTGAAGAGTGGAAAGATCCCAGGAGGTTCTAACAACCAAGCCAATGCCAAAAAGCCTTTCAACGGATACAAGAAGAAAGAGGGCGAAACAAATGCCATCTCTTTGTAGAAAGAGCAAGCTCCTCAACAAGCTCCAACTCTTATGCCTTATCAAATCCCTTACTACCAGTATCTGTATGTCGCTGCTGCGCAATATGCTCTAAACTGTTTAATTAAACTTCACTAGAATGAAACTTCAGACATATCAACTTTATCTAACAAAAATTCTAAGTATTTCAGAACATTTGATAAGTACACTCTGTAAAAGAAACTCTGAGACTCTCAGATCAATTTGACAATTATCAGACTCTGACTTTGAAATATGCAAGACACTCTGACTCTCAAATGCTAAAGAACAATCAAGCTCTAACTCTGAAAAATACTCAAGACAAAAGGGAAGTTTCTATTCCTTAGTTATATTTAATTCAGGGGGAGATTCATCATCTCAGGGGGAGTTATAATTTTTCTATTCTCAATTAAACAAAATTTCTGATGTTTTTGTCATCATCAAAAAGGGGGAGATTGTTAGAACACATATTGGTTCTTAATAATATCTCTATGTTTTGATGATAACTATTATGAAATTTTGTAATTAAGAATTATATACTCTAAAATTTGCTTAAGAGTCTTTGCTGCAGATATTAAAGTAATTGTCACTCCTGAAGCAAATCAGAACTGAACATAAGAAATATGCTAGACTCTGAAGCGTCAGATGCATCCATTAGAAGATTCTGAATGCTGCCAACAGAAGATCCTGAGCGCTGTCTCCAGAAGGATCTGAAGCAAAAGCTCCAGAAAAATCTGAAGCAAGTCAGAAGCATCTGAACCAAAGAAGAATTTTGTATGAAGAGTTTTTCAAGCATAGCCACTATATAAGATTCTGAAAGTACTAAAGCTGCCAGTACTGAGGATCTGACTCAAATATGCTCTAAACTTATACACGCTAAAAGCATACCTGCTGCAAAGACACTGATTCAGCAAAACCCTGATCAACATCAGAAGGCTCTGATCAAATTAGACTCTGATGATTTTTGCTGAAAATTGATGAAGAAGAATTCAAAGATTATGTCCGTTGGAATAATCCAAACGATTATTTCCTTATTTATGCTAGACACAAGAACACGAACAAAAAGGATTTCTCTGTGCTTTCTTCTTCTAAGAAAGGTCACTTGATGTGAAGACAAAAAGGCTCAGACCTTTTGGTACACTCTTCTCAACGTGAAGTTCTCTTGGATCAAGCTGCCTATAAAAGCAAGTCTTCACCCATCTTCTTTAGTTGACGTTTTACCCAAAAAGAAATCAATATCCAAAGCTCTCATACAATGCACATTCTTTCTAAGAATTAATTTCTTTGTTCTTAATATTAAGTGTAAAATCACAGTTGTGATAAAGCTTTATTAGAAGCAATTTAAACACTTGTATTTGTTATTACATTTGATTGTAAGAAAACCTTAAGAAGATCCAGTTAGGATCAGTAGTTCTTGAGAAGACTTTGAACAGTTGTTCTTAGTGCTTACTATTGTAATCAGTTGATTAAATAATGGATTAAGTCCTTGATTGAGAAAGGAAAATCACTCTAGGAAGGGTGGACTGGAGTAGTTGAGTTCAACGAACCAGGATAAAAATACTTGAGTTTTTATTTTTAAGTTTTTATCTTCATACTTATTCAACCCCCCTTCTAAGTATTTTCTCACCCTCAACTTCTTTCATGGTTTTGTTATTCATATTAGTACCGTTATCTGTTATAATTCGGCTTGGGATTCCGTATCGACAGATAATCTCCTTTTTTATGAAACGGACGACCACTTGCCGAGTAACATTGGTGTAGGATGCAGCTTAAACCCACTTTGTGAAGTAATAAATAGCGACCAGAATGAATCGGTGTTTGTTAGAAGCCTTTGGCTCGATTGCCCTAATCATGTCAATGCCCCACATAGAGAACGACCAAGGTAATGTCAACACATTTAACAACCTTGGAGGCACATGCATCTTATCCGCATAAATTTGGCATTTGTGACATTTCTTGGCATAAAGTCAACCAATAATACCCAGCCCTCAAAATCTTCCTGAACATGGTGTATCCTTTGGCGTGAGTGCCAAATGTTCCTTCATGAATATCTTGCATTAACAAATCTGCCTCTCGTCTGTCGACACATCTAAGCAGGACCATATCATGATTCCTTTTATAGAGCACATCAT
Source organism: Lathyrus sativus (assembly GCA_963859935.3). NCBI lineage: Eukaryota > Viridiplantae > Streptophyta > Magnoliopsida > Fabales > Fabaceae > Lathyrus > Lathyrus sativus. The sequence goes on from OZ012739.1 coordinate 273,760,797, forward strand.
TACTGAGAAAGAACTTAGACGCCAATCTTCTCAAGGTTTTCTGATCAAGTGATGTAGCATCAACCGGATACTCTTGCTTTAACAGATAATTCTTTATGTCGTGGAACCATGGCTTGTTATCAATTTCTTCTTCAACCATCTGACAGTAGGCAGGCTCAGTCTTGCGTTCAATTCGAATGAGAGTAGCATCATTGAGATACCTGACTTTCCACATTGAGGCTAACATGGCTAGAGCATCGGCAATATGATTTTCAGATCTCGGAACATGCCTGAAGGTGATCTCATCAAAATATTCAATCATTTCAATGATGTAGGCTCTGGTCTCCTATTCACTTGTAACTTGATAAATAACCAAAGCTGAATCTCCACTTACTTCGAGAAGTTTGATTCTTACGTCAATAGCCGCTTCGAGGCCAAGAATGCATGCTTCATACTCAGCAATATTGTTTGTACATTAAAAGTCTAACCTTGCTGTAAATGGGGTATAACCACCTTCTGGATCCCTATAATCCACACACATTCTGACCTTCCCATCTTTCTTCGGCACAGGTACAATATTAGCCACCCATTCGGGGTATTTGGACACTGCCAAGAAACCTGCATCGATCTGCTTTTTCACTTCGTCTCGAATCTTAAGAGCCATATCCGGTCTAGTTCTTCAGAGCTTCTGCTTGACTGGCGGGCATTATGGTCGAAGCGGTAACTTGTGGACCACTATGTCTGTGTCCAAACCTGGCATATCCTGATATGACCAAGCAAATACATCCACATACTCTTTCAAAAGCTTTACCAATTGTTGCTTGACTTCTGCCCCCAGTGTTGCCCCAATCTTGACCTCTTTCTTGTCTTCTTCGGTGCCAAGATTAATAACATCTACCCGTTCCTTGTGAGGTTGAAGCTCTGGGTGCTCGTAACATGCCATTTTTGCCAGTTCATTAGGGATCTCAAAATATTCGTCCTCATCTTCGGCTTGGTATATTGGCGAGTCAAAGTCAGGAAGGAAAGCAAAGTCAATTGATTCAACATGTTTTGGGGTATCACTGCATGTTGGAATGGCTTAATTTATTAAAACACACAAGGACAAATGCAATAATCAAGAAAAATGTTTTGATGATTTTTTAGAAAAAATTCCATCTTCTTTTTAACACAGAAACAAAAACAATTAAGGAAACAAACAACAAAGGATTTAACAAAATAGTTCATTAATCATAATATTCTTGAAAGCACGGGGCCCTTACCAAATGCATCCTATAGCCTTGGGCATGGCCATGGATGTTTAAAGATAAAAACAACAACAAGTAAAGAAAAAACAAACAAATTACTTCGACACAGGAAAGATCACAGGAATCTCAACAGCCTCCCAATTGCCTAAAGCAGCTTCACAATGATATACCAAATGTTCAATGTCTTCGTCTTCAAAATCTTCTCCCACGACATTGACTTGGAATCCCCCACTGATGAACACCTCTTGGATAGTCTTCGGGTGTCCTTCGGCGTGTCTTGATTCTTCGACATGAGTTGGTTTGTAACCCAACCCTTGGCGACCCAGTCTTGCTTTCACTTCAATAACCTCTCCCCAACCTGCATGAGTACCCTCTTCTAATGTAGACTTGATGCTCTGAGTGGATGCAAAAGATGGACCACTCTTTGTCACTATGTTTTCTATCATCACCGCATTAGCTATTTCAAGCGCTTTGAAAGAAGTTTCCAACGCACCCTCATCTTCCTCAATATACCTGAATGACGATAAATTACTCACCATCAAGTCCTCTTCGCCATGCATAAATTACCAGTTTGTTGTTTACAATAAATTTCATCCTCTGATACAAAGTGGAAGTCACTGCCCCTGCTGCGTGAATCCAAGTTCGTCCCAACAAGCAGCTATAAGCCGGATTAATGTCCATTACCTGAAACGTGATATCGAACACATGAGGGCCTATCATGATTGGAAACTCCACTTCCCCAACAACTGTTCTTCTTGAACCATCAAAAGCTTTCACAATTAACGACGTCAGCTTCATCTCTGCCCCTGCATATGCTAACTTGGCGAGCGACCTTTTAGGCAACACATTCAATAAAGATCCAATATCAACTAAAACTCGTGCCAACGTGTCCTCTTGACATCTGATAGATACGTGCAAAGCACAATTATGATTACGTCCTCCCCTTGGCAGCTCTTCATCACTGAAACTCAGAGTATTGCAGGCTGTAATATTGGCTATCACCGAATCAAATTGGCCAGGGGTTATATCCTTCGTCACATGTGCTTGCATTAACACCTTTTGTAGGGCCTCTCTATGGGCCGGGGAATTCATCAAGAGAGACAAAATTGATATTTTTGAGGGGGTTTGATGGAGTTGATCAACAACCTTGTAATCACTTTTTCGGATAATCCTTAAGAACTCTTCAGCATCTCCTTTTGTGATGGGCAGTTCTTTGTCTTTGGTCGTCACGATAGGGGTAACCTCTTTTGGAGCAACCACTGTTATCTTGGGTTGATATATTCGACCACTACGGGTCATCTTTCTCGTTCCTGCAATATTTGTCACATCAACCTGGTTATCCTTTACCTTCTCATTTTGAATAATCTTCCCAGATCTTTGGTCCATCACAACCATATCATACTTCCACGGGGCTGCCTTTGTATTCTCAAAAGGAAACAATCTCAACTTCTGAATAACAACTGGTCGAGGCTGATCAACAACAGATTTTTTGAAAACAGACTTCACATTTTTGCTGATCATTTTGAACACAGGTGTCGCTACTGCGAAAATCGGCGCCGGCATGACAGAAGAGTCGCCACCGTGCGTTATTTATCCCAACGGAGGGAAAGGAAACGCTCGAAGTAAACCTCACAAAAAACGGGAAAGGTATGGTCATCGCAACCAAAACCTGGGTTCGGGAGTCGGTTACGCAAGGGGAAGGTATTAACACCCCTCACGTCCGTCGTACTCGACGGGATCCACGCTTGGTGTTTATAAGGAAAAGGGTGTGTTTATCTATCTACGCTAGTGGTCGGTCTGAAAAGAAAAGAAAAGGACAGGACTCGACAGAACATACGTTGTTTTGGGCCTACGTACTCCCTTGTGCAATGGGAAAGTCAGAGTCAACGTAGTTCGACTACCTACGTCTAGACGGGGGGAAAGGTTGCTCGCCAGGACATCGAGTCCTGTGCCTACGTACTTCCACACGGCATGGAAGATCAGAGCAAACGTAGTTCGACTACGCACGGCACAAGCTGTTCAAGTGTTTTTTATGGGAAAATGCACCTTAACCAAGGGTTTTCACAGTCCAGGAGGACAAAATGTTTTGATGTTTGTTCAAATCTTTTGACGGAAGAAATGAATTCACTTTTGTTTTATCCTTTATTAAGTGTTTTTCTGTTGTTTTGAGAAAGGAAAGAGACACCCTAAAACTATGGTTGAAGAGGGGAATCTACCTAGTGTTATCATGCCTGGTTAACCAACCTAATGTCTATCATAACTCCTCCACAGCAGAGAAGTTAGAGCTCCTAAGGGATTATGGCAAAAGAACTAAACAGCAAACATGAATCACTGCAAAGTAAAGAAATACTGGAAATATGCATGAATGCAACAACCAAACAAGCAAGGCACAAAGGCCACACACCACAGAGGCAAGGGAGCTCAGCTCTACCAAATACCAGCAAGCAAAGCCACTCAATAACAATCAAGCAGAAGGAGGACCACCTCAACTTCTCATGCACACAAGCAGGCTTATTTCTAAGATGCACCTATCTCAGAAATATCTATATGAACCCCTAAGTCTAATGCAACACAGCACCACACAAGTCAACCAACACAAGTAGAAGGCTAACCAGCCTGGCAAACTCCTATCCAAAAGTAAGAAACTAACCCTGAGCAAAACCCCTAGACGAAACCATAATCAAACCCCTGAATAAAGCCCATAACAAACCCCTGAGCAAAACCCTAAGCACATCTCTAAGCAAAGCCCTACACAAGAGAAATCAATCCCCATCTTCAAGCTTCAAGACAAGCTTACCAGAGAAAGGGAGCTAAGTGAACAGACCCATAGTGCCTTCCTCAGGAAAGTACTAGGAGGCTTCCACTCAGGAATCATATCCCATGTGGCTCAACAACTGTGATCGGTTTACATTCCTCCTCAGGAGAAACTAAACTCACATGAAGGCTCCAACATCATTGGATACTTAAGAAATCCTACCTGAACTAAGGGAACTAAGTGAACAGACCCATAGTGCCTTCCTCTGGAAAATACTAGGGGGCTTCCACTTAGGAATCATATCCCATGTGGCTCAACCACTGTGATCGGTTTACATTCCTCCTCAGGAGAAACTAAACTCACATGAAGGCTCCAACATCATTGGATACTTAAGAAAGACTAGATGAACTAAGGGAACTAAGTGAACAGACCCATAGTGCCTTCCTCTGGAAAATACTAGGGGGCTTCCACTTAGGAATCATATCCCATGTGGCTCAACAACTGTGAATGGTTTACATCCCTCCTCAAGAGAAACTAAACTCACATGAAGGCTCCAACATCATTGGATACTTAAGAAAGAGGCGAGAAGAAAGAATGGAAGACATCCATAGTGCCTTCCTCAGGAAAGTACCATAAATTTCCCTCAAACTTCAGGATCTCAAACCTCACAGAAAGAGAGCAAGCTCCTAGACCAGGTCTTCAATCTATACATGCTTGCAAGCTCCATCAAGACTTCAGCCAGCCTCCATCTCCCAGAAGAAACCACAGGCCCTCAAACCAAAGGAAACTATCTCTAAAGTTCAACCACAGTTGAACTTCAAAGTCAGAAGCCCTCAAGACTTCTCCTATTCTCAAACTCAAGCAAAAATAGCAAAACAACTTCTAAAAACCCACCAAAAATCTAGGGGAAACCTACATGGCTCTATGATCCCAAGATCAAATCTCAAAGCCTAAGTCAACTTCTAAGGCTACTAAACAATCCCTAACATGTGAATGGTCAAGGGTTAACCAGCAAGTGGAAGGTCCCTAATCATCTACCCTGAAACAGAAGTAAATACCATCCAAAAATTCTATGAAAAATCTAAGGGGAGCATGCGTACAACATACTAAAAAAGAAAAGCAAGATTCATCACCAAATGAGAGAACTAAAATCAACAAGGCAGACACATCACAAACCAATTACTCAATACCAATTAAAATATAAAAATGCAAATAAAAATGAAAATGCATGATCAATTCAATATTCTTGCACCATAAAGTTCTAAATTGAACTATGAATCTATAGAAAAAAGAAGGGAATTAATTGGATAATCCTACTATTTTTTATGACATATTTTCTAACATGAATGAAACAAAGAAAATTAAAAAGAAAATAAAACAAGGGGGTGGCGAATAGCAAAACGCCTCAGTTATTTCCAGCATTGGGCCCAAATACGGGGGGTGTGCATAGCAATCATGCAAAGGCCCAAACCAAATATACATCAGAGAAAAAAAAGAAACGGAGGGTGCACTGGGAATTTGGAGGGTGCGAATCCAAAAGATACTTGGGGCCTTCAGGCCCAACCCAATACTCGGGCCAAACCCCTCCTCCTCTCCAATCTCTCATCCTTCATGAAACCCTAAGTTCAATCCACCTTCTCTCCCACGCGGCCACTGTTCACATTCTCCCCAACCTCTCAGCCAAACCCTAACTCTGAACCTCACCATCCCTCCATACTCCAACAACAAAACCTAAACCTAAATTCTACTCAGAGTAAAACAAACTAATACATTCCCAAAATCAAAACCACAAACAACGAATCAACAATCAACGCACCTGGTGAATGTGGAATACGAGTAGTTCTTGAAGCTTATGGAACTTTAATGAGAAGATCTTGAGTCGTGTTGAAGAGATCTCAAAATCTGGAGATTTGCTGATGAACGCCCTTGAAGGATTCTGACGACGGATGAACCTCTTTGAAGATTTGGTGAACTCATCTGCGATGAACTTCGGAAGAAATGGGCGAAGATTTCTGGAGAGATTGATGAACGCTGAAGATCCTTGAGAAGAATCGCGCAAGAAAAACTGGAATCGGTTGATGAAGTTGAAGATCCTTGAATCTGGAACTGTCCTGATGAAAACTATGGAGATTCGGTGAATCTTGATGAAGGGATTATTGCTGGAAAACTGAAAGATCTCTGAAGATCTTGAAGGATATCGACGAAGATGAAGATTCTGATGAATCTATGCTTTCCGGCGAGATGCGAACGGAGGAGATCGGAGGAGATTGGAGGGGAAAACGATGAAGCTCTTGAGAATCTGCAAATTTTGCAGATCCCGGCGAGATGAGCGGTGACCGGAGGTCGTTAGGGTGGCCGGCGGTGGGAGGTTAGGACTGAAAGAATGGGCCTCAAAAAAACCCTGGGCCCACGAAATTATATTAAAAATCTGAATTGAAAAATGATTGGATTAATGGACAATTAGTGATGAATTAACACTGAACTCTGGATTAAGACCCTAATTAAAAGATGATTAAGACCAAACAAATAAACCTAATTAAGACTAACAATTAGTCCTAATTAATCTAAACAATAAACCTAACCGATAATACTCTAACAATTATCATTCTAATTAACTCTAAACAACTAATTAACATCTAACAATTAACATTCTAAAAAAAGAAACTATTAATGTCTATTTAACCTATTTAATATCTAAATCAAAATGAAACAAATTAATATCTAGAAACCTATTAAAAAATATATTAAACTCTAAAAAACCATTTAAAACTATTAAAATCCAATAAAAGAAAATTCTATCAAACTATTATCTAAAACTTAATATCTAAAAAAGGAAGTTTATTCTAAAATCTACTTAAAACAATTTATAAAATTCTAAAAAGATTTAAAACTATTAAAAATATAAAAAAAAACTATTTAAATTCTATATTAACACTATGCTAATAAAACCCAATTAAAACCTAGACAAATCTATAAAAATCTAAAAGAACAATAAAAGCGAATAACTCCCATAAAAGGAACGCGAAACCCGACTGGAGTAAATGATAAACCCCGGACACCAGAGAAATCCTGAAAAACACCGTATATACTGAAAATACCGAGAAGCGCACAATTTCCCAAAAATGAAACTCTGATTATCTAGACTGGATCTGAAATATCAGGTAGATGAAAACCAAGCTGTAACCCTGACATCTTCTGTGTGTGTACAAATGTCATGCATCTGATATGCGAATACGAATTAAACCACGAACCAGGTAGGAGAACCGGTTGGTCAAATTTTAGGGTGCAACAACAGGGACTTTCTCGCTTTTCTTTGGTAGATTGAAAACAGGCTCAACCACTGAAACTTCCTCCTTCTTTACCTTGACACCTACTTGCAATAATCCATTGTTAATCAAACTTTGCACATCTTTTTGTACCACACCACACCCTTTGGGATTAACATAACACTCTTCACAGTCACTATGGGTACCTTCAATCAGTCTTGCATTCGACAGTTTCTCATGAAGTGATCTCAACGGAGTCTTGATTTATGACACGTCACAAACTAAACTTTCATCTAAAGCTTCTTCTATAACATTAACTCCTCCATGATTTGGCAATGGGTTACTTTTAACATTAGGTGGTACATCATCTAAAGACAAAATCTTCTTCTCTATGAGCTCCCTGACAATATGTTTCAAGGCAAGACACCCCTCTAAGTCATGGTCGGCAGCACCTTCAAGAAAGGAACAATGAGCATTTGGATTGTAATGAGGTGATGAAGTGTCTGAAGGTGTATTCAATGGTCGCGTTGTTACTAACCCTTGTTGCACTAAAGTCGGGTACAACTCTGTATAAGTCATTGGTATCTGAGGGAACGGAGGTCTCGTTGCTGGTCTTCGATTTTGGTAATTTTGCCTTGGTGCCTGAGCCCTGGGCTGCTGATATTGCTGATAGGGTGGAGTGTTGGACGCTCGTTGATACCCTTGTTGTTGAACTGGTTGATACATGGGTGCTGGTTGCACTGTCTGATAACTCGGAACAGGGTGATTGAAAGCGGGCGTTATAGCTGCCACATACGGTTATTGAGCATATTGTACTGGATACATCGGTTGTTGTGTCAAATTCTGCTGAGGTTGCTGAACAGAGCCTTGTGGAGGCGGCTAAACAAAACCTTGTGGAGGTCGCTGATATCGCTGGTAAGGCTGCTTCCAAGTCTGATTCCTTTTCCCCACTGTTTTGGCGTTTGTTTCTCCCTCCTTCTTTTTATAAAAATTACCAATGAATTTCTTAACATTGTTGTTGTTGGAACCACTAGAACTACTAGTCATTTTTACATTCTTCAATCCCAATTCTACTCTCACCCCCACAGCCACTATATCGGAGAAACTCGACGTTACACTGCTAATCATCTTCTTATAAAATTCGGGTCTTACCGTATCCACAAACCAATCTGTCAATTCTTTATCATTTAAAGGAGGTTCCACTTGGGAGGCATTCTCCCTCCAACATTGTGCATACTCCTTGAATGATTCAGAACTCTTTTGTGTCATATTCAACAACTGTCTCCTGTTAGGGGCCAAATCCATATTGTATTTGTAATGTTTCATGAAAGCATCAGCCAAGTCTTGGAAACTGTGAATGCGAGATTGATCTAAACTCAAATACCACTTAGCAGGGGCTCCTTTCAAGCTATCCTGAAAACAATGGATCATCAGCTTATCATCTTCTACATGTGCAGCCATTCTTCGGTAATACATGATCAAATGCGTCCGAGGACAAGTAGCACCGATGTACTGATCAAAGTTTGGGATTTTGAATTTTGGCGGAATTACCAATCTAGACACTAAACACATATCTCTGGCATCAGTACCAAAGATATCATTCCCCTCCATTGCTCTAACCTTCCTCCCTTATAGTTTCTTCACTCTCCTTCAATTTATCATGTCGTCCACTTCCCTCTTCAGACCCATCAGGAACTTCAAACACTGGTGGATGGCTGTGAAAAACAGGGCGTACTTGAGTTTGTATAGAGGCTGAAGTATAAGTCGGAACATCTCGGGGAATCTCTGCCCCTAAAGGAACTGATTATTGACTGACTGGTGGCAGAGGTACTAAACCTGGTATGAACCCATATGGTGGAATACTTGCAACAGTGGCTGCCATTGGGATCGGCTCCACAACTACATTAGTGATTTCAGAAACTATAGTGGCCTGAGTGTCCATTTTTGCATTGATGACTTGTAAGACTTCCATGATTCGTCCTACGCTTCCTCGTAAATCTTCAAGTTCGTTGTCAACCCTATCCAGAGCCAAATTGTGTTTTTCCATTCTTTGACGAGCTTGGGCTCGTGTGTTGTATTGATGGCGAGGATTCAGTATGATTCTGGAGATAAGACAGCGAGATGAGACATTGTTGTACCCCAAAATTTGCTCAACCTTTTCTTACTTGGTTTATGTTTCATTTGCATTAACATTTGCATAATTATATCATTTGCATATCATGATATCATTCATATAGAAGGGGATCAAATGTGATTCTTATCAAGAGGAGCCTAGCCAGAGGTCTTACTCAAGATTGAGAAGTTGTCAAAGTCATCGGCAGATAATTTGAGGGCCTAAGAGTTCATATGCTTGTATTTGGATATTCTCCTAACTGGAGGATCAATTGAGGATCATCAGAGGATGTGAAGTGTTGGATATGAGAAGAGGATGTGTATGGAGCTCATAGAATTCCTAGAAGGCCATGGAAGAGTATAATCAAGTCATTGTGTCATATGCAAGAGCCACAGTTGAGGTGCAAACAATTAGGGTTTCATTTGGATCAATCCTAGGTCAACTGAGCAATTGAAGAGTATCAAAGCCTACTTTTAGGTCATGGAGTTCATTAAATGGTATGATAAGACACTTGTGGTGTTGTGCCAAAATCAAGTCAAGAAAAGTCAAGAGTGTGGGAAGTTGCTAAATTAGGGTTTTAGTGTAAAATCCCCTATTTAGTGCCTAAATTCAAGACCATATAAGTCAATATGTAAGTTTCAAATGGATCTTTGGCCAACATTAAACTTTTATATCATCTCAATACCTTTAATTTGAGTACTAGAAGTCCTCAAGGGGATTTACAAAACTCAAGTTATGGTACAGACAAGTTACAAGTCCTCACATGCCTCTGAAATTTGTCTGTGAAAATCATCTAACTTCAAAGCTGTTTTTGACCTAGAAGGAAGTTTCACCTGAGCTTTTGGACAACATGAAAGTTGTTAATCATGATATTAGATTTCTAAATTATACTAGAAGTCTTCCATCTGATTTGTATAACTCAAGTTATGAGGTTTACAAGTCAGGGGTATTTTGGGAAAGTGAGACTATAGGCCATTTTCAATCATAGGTCAAACTCTCCAACTTGCACTTGTCAAATGGATTTTTGTTCCACATGAAAGTTGTTCAAAATGTGGTTTTTAGGCTAACCAAGAAGTCATGATGGATTGATTGGTCTCATAGCAAGACTTGGTTTGAAATGGTTTGAATAAGGATGATTTTCAAAGGATTAAAAGGGGTAAAATTCAAATAATTGGTTAAGTGACCAAAACATGTCAAATAAGTGCTCATTTTGATTGTAAAATTCATTTTAGACACAATGACATTGGTGGATTTTTGGGCATAGGCCAAGTTTTACAAGTTGCCATATGGTTGCTTCAAATGCAAGTTACATAACCAAACACATCAACAATGCAATTCAGGCCATTCTATTGTTTCAATTTCGCTCACAAGGTAATTTGTAGTTGATTGGGACCTTCTAGATCAAGTTATACAGCCTGAACTCGTGACTGCTACATTCCATTTTAAGAGAAAACCAGAATTTGCAAACTACTGAATTGGGCTTCATTCAGGTCCAAAAAGCCCATGAAAACATTCTATATATTCATTGGATTGATTTCAGATCAAGTTTGGAGTCATTTTCGTGCCAGAAGCTGAAGTTGCAGTTGAACATTCAAGAGGAGCAAGTGAAATTGAATTTCCAGTTTGAAGCAAAATCAAAGCAAATTGAAGGTTGAAACATCATCCTCTTGCATCATTGAACGTATCTGGGGAGTTTTGAAGGGAGAATCAAGCTCCAAGTGCATCTGTTACTAGATCTACAACAGGTTAGTAACCTTCAAAATTCCATATGAATTAGCATGATGTAGTTAGATTTGAACTTGTGGTTAGGATCTAGGCAAGATGTAGGTCGTTTTAGGATCAGTTTGGAAACATTTGGTGATAGTTGATCATGACATATCAATTCTGTTTGGATTTGAATCTCTTGATTCATGAGTAGTTTGAGTAAGATGATTAGATCTTAGTGATGTAGGAAGTGTGAGGATGATTTTTGTGCACTTAGATTTGCAATTGGTGTTGATTGATCTGAATGTTCTTTCTGAACATTGCTTCGTGTTTTAAAATCCATTGAGAGTTGGAACATTTGGACTGAAGATTTGAATTCCTGATGAAAAACTGAGTAGAAATGATATGGAGTTTGCTTGTTTTGGCTGAATGTAAGTTGCACCTCACCGGAGAAGACAACCGGAGTCTTCTCCGGCCACCATGATCCACCTCCCCTGATCTCCACTCAGGCCAGGCTGATTAGTGAGGAAGATGAGTGCTGAGCCATTAGATCTTGAGTTTGACCAAGACTTTCTCCTTCATCCAACGGCCATGTTATAATCAGAGATTTGAAATTTTGAGACCAAAACGCTGTAGTTTCACTAAATGCGCTGGCAACTTGTGGAGCTTTGGATTACTTGACCGGTCATCAGATCCCATGGCTGTGGTTTTAGTTAATCAATTGTTTTTCTTTTATTTCATTTTGATTATTTTTAATGCATTATTGATTCTAAAAATCACAATAATTTCAATTTTGATCCAAAAATTATTTTAAAAATACCTCCATGATCTTGAGAGAATTTATGATTTTCTGAAATCAATAAAATGCATTTTCATGCATTTTTCAATTTAATTTGATTTTTCTTATTTTGTTTAATTCTTTAATATTTGTATATTTGTTCATCTGTTTTGTTGAATTTTTTTCTCTCAATTGGTGTTGATTCTGGCTGAGATTTTTGAGTATGTTTTAGGGTAGATATTCATGTTCCCTTAGAATTTTTGTTAGAATTTTAGAACAACATTAGGTTCGGTTTTAGGTGTTTAGATTAGAGCCTTCCCAAACTTGTGGATCACCTTGATACCCTTTAACTTAGAAATTATTCAGATGACTTAGAAGTTTAATTAGGCTTTAATATTTTAACCCTAGATTGTTCAAACATGTATGTTCCCCTATGAAATTTATTAGAATTTTAAAACTTTGTTTTCTATTTTAGTTGTATTTTGCAAGTTGCTTGTGCTTGTGGTGTTCTATCTTTAGCGATCTTGTTTGTTTGGCCTTGTTGGTGACTTTGGAGCTGGATTTGCTTTGATTCCTTCTTGGGAGGTCTTCTGGATTTAGTGTAGCTGTTGTGGCTTGAAGATTGGAGCTTGGAGTTGAAGCTTTCTTCTCTTTTAGAAGCTTTTTAGGAGCTTAGGAAATTAGGGTTTTAGGAAGAGCCATTAGGATTAGTTTTGATTCTTTCATCAAACATAGAATGCATTGTGTGCTTCTATTCTATCCAATTATGTAAAGTCCTCCTAGGGAAACTCCATCTCTCCTTTGGAGGGATGTGTGGTATGCCCATAGTTGAGTAGAACTTTGAGGATGCCTTTCCATTTCAATGTTGGTACTTGATGATTTCCTTTGGTTTTCATTTGGTTCTCAACATTGCAACCTTGATCTTAGTGATTAATCCTCTACTTGGAGTGTGCTTGATAGAGCTTGAAGATGAAGTTTGATGAAGTTTGAAGATAGAAGCTAGCTTGAAGATGAAGCCATTTTGCTGTCAACTTTCCTGTCAAGAGGATTTGCTGTTTAGAGCTGCTGTTGAGTATTGAAGTTGCTGAAGACTGTTGCTGCTGCTTGGGCTGCTTCCTCTGCCTCTTTTCTTTTGTTGTTTTGTCTGTTTGCTTGTGTTTCTTACCTTTAGGTTTGAGGTGGAGCTTGTCTCCCCTTGCCTGTTGTTTTCTTAGGTTTGAGGTTGATCCGGACTCCCTTGCCTCGCTTGTACTGTTGCATAGCATGCATTTTACTGTTTACTGTTTACTGCTTGCTTTCTTTTGCTGTTTTCCCCTAGGATCTCTAATTTCCTCTGTGCAAGAGGAAATTATGACAGACATTAGGTTTTGACCCATGCATGATAATTGTAGGTAGATTCCCTTTCACCCTAGTTTTAGGGTGTCTTTCTCTTCTCATCTCAAAACAATTCAAAAATACAGTAATAAGGTTAATTGAATTCGTACGTTACGAGCCTTAAGCTATCTGGGAAAAGGTTGGTGGAGGGTCTCTCTCCAGTAATCTGGATGTTAGTGTGGTATCCTTTGGGTGACATACGAAGCATTCACTCCTGGGTCATAGTCTCTAGTGCGACTGAGATTGCAAACATCCTAAAAAACATTTCTTTCGTAAAAGACTAAAAACAAACAATCAAACTCTGTTTGTCCACTTGAACCCTTAATCAGAAAACCCTTTTTTAAAGAGATATAAAAAACTGTCAGACAAACTTGTGTCTTCCGTAACCCGAACTATGTTTGCTCTGATCTTTCATGCCGTATGAAAGTACGTAGGCACAAGATGCGATATCTTGGCGAGAAACCTTCCCCCATAACCCGTAGTTAGGCGAACTACATTGACTCTGATTTATCGTTCCAGACGGGAATACGTAGGCATAAAGTGCGATACTTTGCCGAGTCATTTTCTTTTCTTTTTAGACCAGACCTTTAGAGTAGATAGATAAACATACCCTAGATAGAAAACAAGCATGGATCCCGTCGAGTACGACGGACGTGAGGGGTGCTAATACCTTCCCCTTGCGTAACCGACTCTCAAATCCAGGATTTGGTTGTGAGACCATTCCTTTCCCTCTTTGAGTTAGGTTTACTCTGAGCGTTTCCTTTCCCTCTTTTGGGATAAATAACGCACGGTGGTGACTCTTCTGTCATAACCGGCGCTGATTTTCGCAGTAGCGACAGACATAACACAGGAAATGCACATGAAATGCTATGGGTGCAGATGCAAAACTGCAAAATTAATCATTCAAGGAATCCAAAGAAATATTTGCAAAAATTATAACAATGGGGAAATAAAGCAAATGCAAAGTCTTAATTGATTAATAACTGAGAGCTTTTACAACAACAATTGAAACACAAATCTCCAATACAGATACATGATAAAACAACAGAAAACAAAAAGATCCTAGATCTTCTGGTTGGAGGGTCTTTCGTCTTCTGGCTGACTCTTCTTTCCACCTTGATGGAACAATTCTTGAAGCTCTTCCATCTCTTGCATAACCTTGAAATACTTGTGTCTCCAGTCTTTTCCTTCTTTTTCAGCTCTTGCCAAAGTAGCTTTCAATTCTTCCACAAGAGTAAGTTTTGTTGAGTCAGGCTCAAAACGGGTATAGAACATCTTCAATGCTGCTTCTTTCACCCATGATAAGCAAGATTCTGAAACGACGGTGTCGTGGTAATCCAAAGCAGTCACCCCCCTTGTGTGGATGTGGCGCCAAGCATACACAATCCGAGCCTTGTAGGCTGGGTCCTTCCCTTCTTCAATGTAGAAACTTCTCAAAAGAACTGGGTCTGGTTCACTTTCCATTGGGTGTCCCAACTGGCGACGAGATAAAATTGGATTATAACTGATGTAACCATCAACGCTGACAAGTGGTATATTCGGGAAACCCCCAAAGTTCTGAATCATAGCAATCCCTCCATACATAGGGTCATACCACTTAATATCTGAATGTTTGAGTAACAACAACTTCTCTATCCATGAGAGTCCATTCTTCATATCCCAGAGTGCTGGAAGCCTTGGCAAGTGCAAAATAAACCACTTGTATAGAAGAACGGTGCAACACACAATCTGTCTAACTCCATGACGGTTTCTGCGGTGGATGGAAAAATACACATCAGCCAACAAGGTGGGTACGAGATTTTTGATTAAGAAGAGGTTGATTGCATTCGTGTCCACAAAATCATTAGCAGTTGGAAACAAGAAAAGTCCGTAAATTAGCAAAACCATAATGACCTCAAATGCTTCAGAATTCTTCGACTCGGCATAACATTGAGCTTTTTCATATAGGAACATAGCCGGAAATCTATATAGCCCTCCCTTAGCAGTCATATGAGATCGTACTTCATTCACCTCCAAATGTGCGGCCTCTGCAATTTCTCTTTCGTTAGGAGTCCCTTCTCTTCCAGAAAATGGTCTAGGAGTGACGCCTACTCCCATCAGGGCAGAATATTCTTCCAATGTTGGCAGTAACTGGTAATCTAGAAACGTGAAACAATGATAGGTCGAGTCGTAAAACTGCACGAGTGCTGCCAACATCTCTTCGTCCACTTGGATTTCTAGCAAAGACAGCATATTCCCATACTTCTCTTTGAACGCCTCAGGGTCTTCTACTAAACTTCACAGTTTCTTCAAGTTCTCCAAATTTGGGCTTCGGAACACAATCTCTGCTTTCTTTCCAGAATCCATCCTATAATATCAGCAAAACAATCTTTAGTTCCTTGAATGATTAATAAATGTGAATGCAAATGCACAAAGTATCATGGAACTCAGATTCTGTAAACATCAAAAATGTCATAGACTTAATTTCATTGAATTACAAAAAATTTTAGTACATCTTACAAAAGTTTTAAACAGAAAGCTAAATAAAAGCTAACAAAAGTCCTAAGAAGTTTCTCATAACAGCCTCAAGTTGAGCTTCTCAATCTCCTTCTCCATCTGTGCCTTCTCAAGAATGAGCTTATCCATGATTAACTTCCATGGAGTCGACTGAGGGCTAGAAGAAAATAAATCTTCTTGTGCCTTTCTCTTCTTGCAGGAGAGTACTTCTTCATTCTTCAACTCTAATTGCTTCTGGAGCTCTACGTTCTCTTCAACAACCACTTGGTACTTGTGCTTCCAAGCGTCTTCGGTTTGTCGTGCCTTGCTCAAGGTGATCCTTGGCTTCTCCTCCTCAGACATGAAGATCAAGGCATGCTCCTCCTTTAAGGCCATGGGTTCTTGTCAAGAATAGGGCATCTTCAACTCAATAGCTCTCTTTCGAACCCATTGGAGATATGGTTCCAAAGAGACACAATTAGGTTTTCCCAAGTCTTTCTTTCCCTTTTTGTGCAAATGCCTCCAGGATTTTAGAATCTTTTCTTTCTGCTCCTGACTATTACCCTCTTCTTTGAAGAAAATATTTTCCACATGAACACTATTGAGCTTGTCTTTTAAGGGATATCCCAACTGTTGACGAGCAAGGACTGGGCTATAACTGATTCCTCCATTGGCACCAAGAAGAGGTACATTACCAAAATATCCACAGCTGTCAATGATCATTATCCCATCATATTCACGATTATACCAATCAATATCAGAGTGTGGGAGAGACATAATCTTCTGTGACCACCACCCCTTCTTCGGATCCCAAAAGGCGTGAGCTTTGGGCAAGTGTGAAATAAACCACTTGTACAATAAAGGAGCACAACAAGTGATCATCCCTCCCTTGTGGAAATTCCTGAGATGAACAGAATGATACGCGTCTGCTAACAGAGTAGGTACAGGGTTTTTCTTCAAGAAAATCTTAACGGCGTTGAGGTCTACAAAGTGTTCAAAGCTGGGGAACAGAAAGATGCCATAAATGAGCAAGGCAAGGATAGCCTCGAATGCATCCATGCTCAAATGATCTGTGTAGTACTGAGCCTTTTCAACCAAGAATTCTGCGCTCAACCCAAAAACTCCTCCTTTTACGGTCATGTTCTTTTGAATATCAACCAATCCCAAACGCGTAGCTTTGGTGATATCTTGTTCCTTAGGGTCCTTCTTCATGATTGGAAAAGGAGACTCTTCAAGAATGGGCAAACCAACCAACTGAGAGTATTCTTCTAGTGTGGGCACTAGATGATAATCAGGGAAAGTGAAACAGTGGTAGAGCGGATCATAAAACTAGAGAAGCGTAGAAAGAAGTCCACTATCCACTTTTATCTTCAGTAGTAGCAACAGCTTCACATACCTACTCTGGAAACCCTCTGGATCTATCACCAAGGTACCCAACTTCCTTAGGCCATCTAGTTTAAAACCTTTGTAAGTGTACTTCAATGTTTTCTTTCTTTCACTATCCATAGCGATCTCTGATGTTTACAAACAAAAGAATCTGAGTTCCATGAAACTTTATGATATGATGTTTACGAATGCAAGAATGCACAAACACAGGTAGATGCAAAGATCACACATATGCACAAACACAAGCCTAGGTTTAAAGGACGAGCGTGGATCCAAGGTCTACCCATCCCCAAAAGATGTGTACTAGGGATTTCAAACCTGTAGAGTAGGGTGCTAAACGGTTCTAAGAGTCATCAACCCATCTTTCGGATATTATCAACCTCCCAAATTACTTGGTAATCGATAATATTCTCAAGAGAGTCTCGTCTAAGTTTAGTATCGCGTATCAACTATTTCAGAAATACTTCCTTATAACCATCGCACTACGTCCTAGTAAGGCCAAAGCGACGTAGAATGTAATCTAAAAGTCCACAGTGTCATGGGCTCCTTCGTCAAAAGTAGCATTGTTTTCACGAATACTCGATCAATAATACTAAACTCTCAAGAGGGCCTACACTGAGCGGTGGTTTCTCAAGTTAGCTTGTGTTGCACCCCAAAATTTGCCCAACATTTCTTCACCTAGCTTGTGTTTCATTTCATTCACATTAGCATTATCATTTGCATTTCATTGACATGTATGCAGGAGATCAAGAGGTATGATTACCAATTAAGAGCTATACAAGACTATGAAGCTAGCTAATAAGGTTATTCAAGTGTTCAAGGGTTGATATCCTTGTCAGAGAAGTTAAAGGATTCTCATAGTGAGTGGTTGAAACCAAGGTTGTGTGCCTCCTAACTTGAGAGTTGTGGGAAGTGCTCAGATGATTCTGAAGCCATGGAGTTAGACTTGAGGTCTTGAGAGAGCTCATGAGAATTGTTGAAGATCACTTTGTGGCCTAGACAGGTCATTGTGCAAGATTGAGAAGACTCAGCCATGATTGGTGCAATTAGGGTTTGACTGGGTCAACCCTAAGTCAACTGATGATTTGAAGAAGGTTGAGACCTAATTAAAAGGCCATGTGATCCTGGATTGATGCATTGAGGTGTTATAAGGATGATTCCAAGGCCAACTCATCATGATTGAAGAGTTTGAGAAGCTTCAAGCTAGGGTTTCTAAGGCTTGACAGTGTAAAATCCCCTAGTTTGACCCCTATCTTCAAGGCAATTTAGCTCAAGATGTGATTGTCATCTCATCTTTCCCCCAACATGATTGTTGTAGAGTATGGTCTTAGATTTAATTTGAGTGCTAGAACTCCTTGATAGGATTTGTAGAACTCAAGTTATGACTTTGACAAGTTACAGGTCATCTGAGGTATGTGAATTTGGAGCTTGAAAGTTGTCCAACTTGCATGAAACGTTTGCCCTAGAAGGATGATTCCTATGAACTTTTGGTCAACATGAATGTTGTTCCTTATCCTCTTAGATTTATAGATAGTACTAGAAGTCCTTGATAGGATTTGTAGAACTCAAGTTATGGCTTAGACAAGTCAAGGGCATTTTGGTCATTTGGAGATTATAGGTCATCTCAACCATAAGGCCATAACTCCTATTTCCAAGCTTCAAATGGGAAAATGTTCAACATAAAACTTGTTCAAAATGATGTTTTAAGGCTAACCAAGATGTCATGAGAGGTTGGAGTTGCTTGTACCTCAAAGTTGCAAAAATGACCTAAAATAAGGATGATTTTAAAATGAACCAAAGTTTGAAATTGATATTTTTGATCTACATGTCCAAACCAAGGCATGTAATATGTCATTTTGACTCTAAAACACATTTAAAGAACATTGGTTTTACCACAATTTTGAATTGAAGTTTAATTTGTGGACTTGCTTTGAAAAGTAGTTACTTACATCTTAAGTAACATTTGCCAAACCAAAAGTCAAGGCATGATCAAGGTCCCTTTCAATCCAAACACATCCAAAATGTCATTAGGGGAGAAATTGGAAGGGAATAAGGGTGATTACAAGCTGCTAGCAGAATTGTGGATACCATGGCATGAGATTGAAATCTTCATGACATGAGAAATTGAATTTCTCATTAGAAGGATCTAGAGCTTTCTAGATCATCCATACATGGTCTATATATTGAGTAGAGGTGATCCAAGGCCAAGGTTGGTGATGATTGAAGGAGAGAGTAGAGATTGAGATTGAAAACTCATTGCTTGTAACTGAATTTGGTTACACCATTTCACTCACTTTCCATCCATTTTCTTGATTGCAATCTCTTCCATGGATGCTAGTGAATGATTCCAGATCATAATCAAGGAAAATTCGTGGCTGACTGGTGTTCTTGATCTCAGTTTTTTCCACCTGCAACTCAGAATCGAATCCAAGAATTGAAGCCATTTTAATCAAGTTTATTGCATACAGAAGCTTGGAATTGATTCACTGAAAGAGTCTGGAGCATTTGAGAGCTTGATTTGAAGGATTACTACATCTGTGCACACGAAATTTTCAGGTTAGTAACTTTCAATCTCCAGCTTGAATTAGTTAGAATTAAGAGGAATTAGGACGTTAGATGCACTGTGGATTGATGTAGGAAGGTTTTCAGATCATTAATTTGAGAGTTAGTGACCAATTAGGGATGTTACCATTTTCGGGTGAGAGGTGGTTCTTGCGAATCTTGAGGTTTTAGAGAGAATTAGTGGTATGACTGAGTTCCTTGTGAAATTTGGGACAAGTTTGATCAAGGAATCGTGGCCAATGGTGGATTCTATGGCAAGTTAGGGTTGTGAGATGACGACCGAAGAATGTCACCGGCGGTGACTTTGGGCGCGCAGGTGGCCTGAGTTTCAGAAGTTTGAATTGGGGAAGATGATCCCAGAGCCCTTGGATCATGGTTTGACTTGGACCAAAGACCTCATCCAACGGCCACGCGTGCTTCTAATTTGTGAAGAGTTTTAAACCTAATGAAACGATGTGTTTCATTAATCAGTGGTTTTGGGCTTTGTGTAATAATTGCTACCCACACCCCCTTTGTGGCCCAGTCTGGAAAATAAACTGAATTGCCTTGATATCTGCACCACGCGTTTGGTTATTTTATTTTGATTTTCATTATTATTTTTCCTTTTATGCATGGTTAGTGATTAATTCATAAAAAATGGAAAAATAACTCAATTAATCCCATTCTTTTTGAATTGGATTCATGATAGGATCTAGTATTTTTTAGATAAAAAATATTATTATTTCATGCATTTTATGATTTTATTGGAATTTTTACATTTTAATTGATATTAAAATAATCATGTTTGATGCTTGATATTGGTGAATTTGGTTTGATCATGTGATGATGATTTTGTCCTTGATTTTTTGTGAGTAGTAAGCATAGATATGCATGCTCCCAATAGATTTTTCACACATTTTTGTGATGAATTTAAGTGGTAGTTTAGCTTGACACCTTTAGAAGCTCCATTTTTAGGGTTTATGGTTGATACCTTTAGGTTTAGATTTTATTTTTAGAACTTGGTGGATGATTCAACCTCTTATTTTTGTATGGTAGATTCATGATTGAATTAGGATCCCTTAGGAATTTTTGTAGGAATTTTCAATGAAGTTTACTATTTTTGGTTGATTTTAGTTTAGGTGCTAACTTTAGATGATTCTGAGGCACTAACTCAACTAGATTGACTTCTTTAGTTCCCTTAGATTAGGGTTTTGTTTCTCTTGCTCTTGGATGATGTTTAAGACAAGTTGAAGATGCATTGGATTGCTTGAAGAGGCTTGGATGTGAGGATCTTCCCTTCTTTTGGTGTAGTTTTGTTTAGGTGTTAAGATTAGGGTTTTGTAGGCAGAGCTTCTAGATAGTTCTCTTCCTTCATAAACATGGAAGATGTTGATCACTTCCATTCTTCCCTATGATGTAAGGTCCCTTTGTAAAGGCCTCATCCCTCCTTTTGTAGGATTTGTGGCTCTTTTCAAGTTGGTAGAACCTTTGAGGGTCCCTTTCTCTGATGATAGGATGCATAGTGGTGACCTTTGGTCTTCACTCTGCTACCAATCATCCCAACTTTGCTCTTGATGGATGCATCTTTCTCCCTTGTTAGAGGATGGAGTTACTTGCTTGAAGAAGATTGAAGGATGAAGTTGATACTTATTTGTGTTTGGAGATTACCTTTTGAAGCTGAAGCTTATAGATGAAGAGGAACAAGTTGATACTTGTAAGGAAGAGAGAGCTGAAGCTTGAAGACCAAGTTGACACTTGTGAAGAGGATCCAATTGAGATTGAGTGAAGAGCTTAGGCTTGAGGAATAAAGGATAAGTTGATACTTATGTTGAGACACTGAGAGCCTGAGGGAGCCAAGTTGATACTTGATATTAGGGTTGAAGCCTGAAGGTGGAATTGACTGAAGAGCTGAGGCTTGGAGAAGAGAGAATAAGTTGATACTTATGTGTGATGTGTTAGAAGCTCAGGGAAGCAAGTTGATACTTGCTATTGAAGATGATAGCCTTGAAGGGTGGTTGAAGTCTGATGACTGAGATGCTGTCAGAAGATTGCTTTGCTGTGAAGCTGTGGAAGCTGTTGATCTGATTTCTTTCTTGTATTGCTGTGCCTTGTTTGATTTGCTTGATGCATTAGAATAAGTTCATATCTAGACTGACTTGATCTAGGGGCATGATTGCACTAGAGGTTGAGTTGCTCCCTCTGCTTGTATTTTTACTGTATGGCTTTGCTTGCGGGTATTCGGTAGAGCCCTGCTCCCTTGCCTATGTGGTTTGTGTTTTGCTTGATAGCATGTTCTTTCTTCTGTATGATTGCAGTTATTGTTATTTGCTTGATAGCATGTTATTTTATTTCCTCTGTATGATTGCAGTTATTCATATCTGGCTTGAGGTTGAGATGAGCTTGTGGAGGCTGATGCCCCACACACATTTCCTCCCTCACTTGCATTGCATGCATTTTACAGTCGTTTACTGTTTACTATTTAAGCTGATGCTTTATCTGTTTCTGTTTATCATTGACATGATCCCCTAGGAATCTCACTTCCTTTGATAAGGAAATGATGATTAGAACTTTAGGTTGAAACCTATGCATGATAACTTCTAGGAGATCCCTGTTTCAAACCTCGACCATAGGATGAATCCTTGGCATGACAACTGTTAGGACTTGATAGTCTCCCCTTAGTTGAGCTTGTTCTCTCTTCTCATCTCAAAACAAATTAAGAATACAGTAATAAAGGTTAACTGACGTCGTACGTTATGAGCCTTAAGCCACCTGAGAGAGAGTTGTTGGAGAGTTCTTTTCAATAGCTTGGACGTTTAGTATGGAACCCTTTGGTGACATGCGACACATTCAATCTCAGGTCATAGTCTCTAGTGCGATATTGGTTGCAAACATCCCTAAAAAACAGTTCTTCCGTAAAAGACAGAAAACAAACTTCAAACCTTTTTGCCCCGTGGGCCCATAATTCAAAGGAAGCTTTTCTGAAGAAAAGAGTTTCGTTAACTCCCAGTTCTACCGCAAACGGTAACACCTAAATCTCCAAGGGGCGAGCTGCGTACATCCAACTGCTGGAACTGTTTGTTAACCCTACTCGATAAAACAGATGAATCTGAATTCCCCGTAATCCGTATTATCCCGAACTACGTAAGCTCTGATCTCTCATACCTGTTGAGAGTGCGTAGGCACAATACTGATGTATTGGCGAGCCACCTTCCCTCGTAACCCGTAGTTAGTCGAACTACGTTGACTCTGATCTCTCATTCTCTGATGAGAATACGTAGGCATAAAGTGCGACGCTTTGCCGAGTCATTTTCTTTTCTTTTTTAAGCCAGCCTTGATAGGTAGATAAATAAAACCAACTCGTCCAGTAAACACAACAAGCGTGGATCCCATCGAGTACGATGGACGTGAGGAGTGCTAATACCTTTCCCTTGCGTAACCGACTCCCGAACCTAGACAATGGTTGCGATGACCTTGTCTTATACCTTTTCGTCAGGTTTTTCCGATCGTTTCCTTTCCCGCTCTGAGGGATAAATAACGAAAGGTGGCGAATCTTCTGTTTTGCCGGCACCCTATTTTCGCGGAAGCGACAGCTGGCGACTCTGCTTGGGACTTGATAGTTTCCTGGGGATCCAACGTCCCTTATGCGAGTCTGTTCAGGGATCCAACGTCCCCTGCGAGAGTCAATCCTAGTGCTTGTATGATTACTTGTTGGGTTGGGTTTATTTATCGCACTTTATTTCCCGCACTTTACTTTCAGTATGATATGATTATCTGTGCTGTTGTGGGAGGGGTATTCTGATGAGTGAGAAGCCAGACCCAGGCTTGAGCATGCCTAGCATTAGTTGTGGAAATTAGTGGGCACGTGCTTGCTTTGCAGGCACTAGTGTCTCATGAAATCCACGCTCAGACGAGGTTCTCCTGGTTGACTTCTTTTTCAACCCTTTGGGTTGAGGGGGTTGTTGGTTTGGAGGATTGTCGACTCTGGGGACCGATCATTTGGGATTCAGCCGAGTGAGGCCGCTTCACGAGCTGGTGATGCCACACCTTCTGGGTATCGTATCACCCCTCTTGAATGTCTGTGACGCTAATGACCGCATAGGATGCCGAACTTGTGTCAGTATAGGTCCATACCTGTGAGCAGGGTTGGGATTATTGGAGGAGACCTTAACCTTCAGACTACCTGGTTTTCTTGACAGTGAATCAGTTTTGTTGGTACCAGAGGTTCTCATCATCGGATATATGATTGTTCTTGACAGAGCAGATTTATGGTCCTGTATCAGAGGTCCTTATTTTCAGAGATGTTTGTTCTTGACAGAGAAGATTTATGGTCCTGTATCAGAGGTCCTTATTACCAGATGTGTGTTTGTTCTTGACAGAGCAGATTTATGGTCCGATACCAGGGTTTCCTCATCATCAGAGATATGGTTGTTCTTGACAGAGCAGTATTATGGTTTTGTTGACACAGAACCTTCATATCTTCAACAGCACAGTCGTCTTGATCTCCTGCTGCATGATTGCATTGTGCATTGTTTTTGCATACTCATTCGCATTTCATTAACGTGTGTCTGTGTTTCAGGTATCGTCTCCCCCCGATTCAGGATTTCTTGCCTTCTATTGTGCTACTATGGGTTCTCTGAGGAAGACCGTGGCCTACAAACTCCCCACTCCTGATGTTGTTCAGCTGACTGGTTTGATTGCTTTAGCAGATGATTCTGTGAAAGATGAATTCATAAAGTCTTACGGTAAACTGCTCAGATTGGTTCGTAAACCCTCTGCGTTTGAGTTGAATGGGTTGCACGCCCTGCTGCAGTTCTACGATCCTCCGTTGAGATGTTTTACTTTCCAGGATTTAATTCTCGCACCCACACTAGAGAAGTATGTTGATTTGTTAGGTGTGCCTATCAAGAGTCAGATGCCGTTTATTCATATGGATGCTGAGCCCAATCTGGCTAGTTTAGCTCCCTCACTTCATCTGGATGCCTCCGAGTTGGTCTTGTCTAGTTGGAACAAGGTTCCCGGTTTCTCCTTGCAGTTCTTAGTGGGAAAGGCTCAGCAGTGCGCCAAAAACGGATGCTGGGTCGTGTTCAACGCCATTCTCGCTCTGTGCATATACGACATCATTCTGTTCCCCAATATGCCCGACTTTGTAGACTTCGACGCCTTCCACATCTTTGCATCAGGGAATCCGTTCCCTACCTTGATAGGAGATGTCTACCATTCCGTCCACTACAAAAACGAGAACAGAAGGGGAAAGAATGTCTCGTGCTGTGTGCCCCTGCTTTATATATGGTTTGATAGTCACCTACCCAAGAAGGGTCCCTTTGCTTCGTCTGCAGCCACAACTGAGTGGCCCGAACGTCTAATGAGCTTGTTAGCGGAGGATATTACCTGGTTTGATAGAGATAGATTGGGTACCGAGATCATCTTTAGCTGCAGTGGGTTTCCGAACGCGCCTCTGATAGGCAGGAAAGGTTGTATAAACTATAATCCATCTCTGCTGGTCCGACAGTTTGCTTATGCTTTGAGAGCTCCGCTGAAGGATGAAGAGGTGCAGGAATCTCTATACCTCACTGGTCTTCTAGAGGGGGATATGTTATCTAAGCTTCAGCACGCTTGGAATAGTATCAGTAAGAGGGGAAAGTCGTCGCTGGGAAAAAGCAATAATCAAGCCTACGCTCCGTATGTGACTTGGATCAGAGCCAGAGCAGATGCTATAGGGATGCCGTTTCCTCCTGCCAAGCCAGAAAGACCTCCAGCGATTGAAGGTCCTACCACTGTGCCTATTCAGCAGCACAATCAGGTGTTAGCAGAGAGAGATGAGCTGAAGAAGGCAAATGAAGAACTGGAGAAAGAATTGGCTCAGCTCAAAAGCGAGAGAAGCGAGGTCGTTCATTCCTTCAGGAGGCAGACCGAGCTGGTGAACCAGTTGGGGGCGGATCTGACTAAGCAGATAGCTGAGCGTGAGCGCATGGGTCAAGACTTCAAAGCCGGCAACGATGTACTGGCCACTAAGAAGCAGCACTTGGATGAAGCGTACCGAAGAATATCCAAGTTTAATCAGCACTGGAAGGCCACCCTAGCCAACGACAAAGAACAGGAGGATAAGCTGAAGCAACAGATCTCCAAGCTGAAAGCCCAGGTGAAGGCTAGTGAGAAGAGGTTTGATGAAGAAACCGCTCGCAGATATGCCGCTGAAGGACAGCTCAACAATGCTCTTGCTAACTTGAAGGAGCGCAAACTGACGTTTGAGTCCAAGAAGCGGAAGTTAGAAGATTGTTTCGGCAAAGGAGCATGGGAAGATTCGGTCGAAGGTCTTCAATACACCATTATGCAGAGGGAGTTACTCGTCGAAGGGTTGCTCACTCGGCCTAATCATCTAGAAACGAAGGGGTTGTTAGAAGAGTTTCGCGCCCGTGGCCGTGCTTGACTATTTGTAATCCTTTTGTTTTGATCATTGTTGTATGCTGACCATCACCAGGCTTGTTGGTCGAGGTCATGCTATTGATTCTGCTTGTACTCAGTGACGTTGTGTACTGCCTTGAGGGGCTTTCTTTATATATGAGATGTTATTTCCATGATTGGACTCGGACTTCTTATTATCAGCACTGGCACTCAGGCACTAGGATCGGGGGAAATCTCCCTAACGCACAGACACACGTTTGCATTTGCATGAAGCATTCACATAACGAGCACTTTGTCGTTTTTCCTAACCCTTTTGTGTATTCAGGTTGTTTCAGGTTGTTCCAGGATTGATCAGAGACCTATCCACTGCTATCCGACTAGAGCAAATCAAGCCAGAGTTATGGAGCAAATGTAAACTGATGTTCAGGAGCTCCGAGAAAGGATGGACCGCTTCATGGACCTCATGCAAGCGGTCGCCAACGGCCAGGATCAGCTCAGAACCTTGGTTCAGCCTCTGATTTCAAGGGTCGACAGCAATGGTGTACTCCATGGTGGGACTGTGCCAACCCCTCCACCTATTGAAACTTCTCAGAATGGCATCCCCGTGACCGGGGGGAATGGCAGTGCCAACGGCAATGTGATAGATAACATGGGACTCAATGGTAATACGACTGGCGTCGGTAATGGGAATTTTGAAGCTAATGTCAATGTTGGATTGGGCAACGGCAATGCGGGTGTCGGAAATCTGTTTGGGCCTCAGTCGTGGTTAGAAGACCGTCAGGACGATGTGTTTTCACAAAGAGGTGCTGAAGGGGAGCTGACTGCTGAAGCACGGCTAAGGTTTAAGGCACTCGAGGACAAGATGAGGAATTTTGAGAACCCGAACACCCTGGGTGTTGATATGTCCAAGTTGGGACTGATTGCTGATTTCAAGATGCCTCTCAAGTTCAAGGTATATGACTTTGAAAAGTACAAGGGCACCACATGCCCCCGCGTCCATTTGAGATCATATTACAGGAAAATGTCCGCTCATTTTGAGGACGAGAAGTTGCTGATGCACTTCTTTCAGGACAGTCTGTCCGGGCCCTCCCTGGAATGGTACATGAGTCTGGAACCTACCAGTGTGCGCACGTGGAAGGAACTTGCTGAAGCATTTGTGCACCACTACCAGTATAACAACGACTTGGCTCCGAACTGAGTCCAACTGCAGAATTTGTTGCAAAGGAACAACGAAGGGTTCAAGGAATACGCCCAACGGTGGCGTGAATTCGCAGCCAGGGTTCAGTCGCCGATGGTTGAACGCGAGCTTGTGGAAATGTTTGTAGCCACCCTCCCAGGGGTTTATTATGAGAAATTGGTCAGCAGTATGTCTGGAAGCTTCTCAGATCTTATTATCACAGGTGAGCACGTGGAAAACGGGATCAAACTGGGGAAAATTCAAGGTGATCTATCCTCAGCTGGAGGAGGAAAGAAACCCTATGGTGGCAAAAGGCGGGAAGGAGAAACGAGCGTCGTGTCCAACGCTCGAAGGAAAGGTAAAGGCCCTCACCAGCAGGTGGCCAATATAACTATCCCCGCTGTCCAACAACCCCAGCCACAACACCAACAGCCGCAGCAGTAGCAGCCGAACCAACAAGGGTACAGAAAGTATCAGAATAGGGCACCTCTGTCGAGCCGTCACCTCGAGACACCACCCATGTCCTATGCTCAGCTGTTACAGACTCTGCTCCAGTTACAGCTGATTCAGAAGAGAACCTTGGCTCCCTTGACAGGGGCACCTCCGCCAGGTTATGATGCGAATGCGACTTGCGAATTTCACTCAAGGGCACCAAGCCACACGATAGAAAATTGCAAAGCCTTCAAGCACAAGGTGCAAGACATGGTGGACGCCAAGATCATCAATTTCTCAGATAATGTGCCAAACATCACGAAGAACCCTATGCCGAATCATAGGGGAGGTGGAGTAAATGCCATTATTGAAGACGAGAATTTGGATTTGTTGACTGACGTCAAGGATCTGAAGACACCGCTTAGTTTTGTTAAAGCTAAGCTGATGAAAAGGGGTTTCTTTCCAGGTTGTGGTGAGCTGTGTATGGGCTGTGCGACAAGTCCTGATGGATGTGAACAGTTGATAGAGGGGATCCAAAGTCTGATGACCGAAGGAATCCTGCAGTTTAGCCGAAGGACCAAAGGCAGATCGAGAGAGGTAATGCTGAAGCAAGATGATGAGGTCGCCACCATCACCATCCCCCGCTGGACGATCACTATTTCTACACCCAGGCCGCCCACGATTACCATCACCAAAGTCGGGCCGATACCTTTCGAAAGCACCAGTGCTGTCCCGTGGCACTATGGGGCAGAGGTCTACTGCAACGGACAGAAGTTGGAATTGGAACCATTTGGGTCGTCTGTGGAGAACCTAGTGGGCGTTAGCTGATTCACTCGTAGCGGGAGAGTGTTTGCACCACCTGAGGTCGTGGCGGACAAAGCTGATGCAACTGATAAAGGGAAGAGTAAAGTCGTTAAAGAGATCCATCGTGGGGTAGAAAAAGACTTACTTGTTAAAGACACCGAGGAGTTTATGAGATTGATTAAAAAGAGTGACTACAAGATCGTGGATCATCTCCATCAAACACCCTTAAAAATTTCCATCCTGAATCTGTTGCTGTGTTCTAAGGCACACCGCAACGCGCTGCTGAAGGTGTTGAATGCCACGTATGTACCGCAGGAAATATCGGTAAACCAGTTGGAAGGGATCGTAGCCTACGTGAATGCTGGAAATGGGTTAGGGTTCACTGACCTGGAGCTGACGCCGAAGGGGAGGAATCACAATAGCGCCCTGCACATCTCGATAGAGTGTAGGGGAACGATTATGTCTCACGTGTTGGTGGACACGGGGTCGTCACTCAATGTTCTTCCGAAGAAAGCATTGATGAAGTTAGATACTCGCGGATTGATTTGCACACCCAGTGATCTGGTTGTGAAAGTGTTCGATGGAACCAAACGACATGATTTCAGGGAGGTGACGTTGCCAATCCAAGTTGGGCCGGAAACGTTCGACGCAGTTTTCTACATTATGGATATCATGCCTGCCTACAGCTGTCTCTTAGGCCGACCGTGGATCCATTCGGCTGGCACCGTGACCTCCACGTTGCACCAGAAGCTCAAATATGTCGTCGGAGGTAGCATCGTGACTGTATGTGGCGAGGAAGACATAATGGTGAGCCATTTGTCATCCTTCAAGTATGTTTATATGGATGGGGAAATCCACGAAACCCTATGTCAAGCGTTCGAAGCTGTGAAAGTCAAGAGCGTAGCTCCCGTGATCACTGAGAAACCAGAGATGACTCTCTCTTCCTTCAAGGAAGCCCGGGCCGTTGTTCAAGCCGGATCTACCCCAGGCTGGGGGCAGGTTCTAGAAATACCTAACAAACAGGACAAGTTTGGGTTAGGATACTCTCCTGCGGCTGAAGCCTCCTCTTCTCACAGTGCGTCGCGAGGTAAAGAGCCGATCCAGTTTACTAGTGGCGGGGTGATATTTGAAAGTGTCAACGCAGTGTCTGAAGACGGCGAAGACAGCGACTGCGACCTGGACTCTTGGATCCAGCCAAGCAAGCCAGGCGAGAGCCTCAACAACTGGTCCGTCAGGGATATCATCCAAATGACAGGCAAAGAGTAATGATTTACTTTTTTCCAATCATTGTACAACCCTATGTCCTACCCGGGGCATAGTGGTTTTATTGTCAGGGCCTTGTTTGATTATGTACATGCATTTTATCAATAAATCAAAAGGCGTTTTTCTTCGTATTCAAATATTGTGATCTCTGTTATTCCTGTTTTATATTTGTTTTGAAAAACAATAAAACGGAAATGGGGTTTGTGCTAACCTGCATATCCTTGTTTTAAGCTTAACCCTTGTTATTGCAGGATCCACATAGCAGATGACATCGACTTTGGACCTTCTACGACTCACTTCGACTTCGATTGCCCAATCTATCAAGCCGAAGAAGAGATTGATGAAGACGAAGACCTTCCCGAAGAGTTGGCCCGCTTGTTGAAACAAGAAGAGAAAGTTATTCTGCCTCATGAAGAAGAGATCGAGATTGTGAATCTGGGTTCTGAAGAACTGGTCAGGAACGTCAGGATAGGGGCCGCATTGCAGAGTGATGTCAAGCAGAGATTGGTCGAGATGCTAAGAGAGTATAGTGACATCTTTGCTTGGTCATACGAAGATATGCCCGGACTTGATACTGACATCGTGGTCCATCACTTGCCGCTGCGAGAAGATTGTCCTCCCGTCAAGCAGAAGCTTAGGAGGACACGACCAGATATGGCCGTTAAGATCAAAGAAGAAGTGCAAAAGCAGCTTGATGCTGGCTTCTTAGCGGTCACTACTTACCCTCCGTGGGTCGCCAACATAGTGCCTGTACCGAAGAAGGACGGTAAGGTGCGAATGTGCGTCGATTATCGGGATTTGAATACGGCGAGCCCTAAAGATGATTTCCCGCTTCCCCATATTGATGTGTTGTTCGACAATACAGCTCAGTTCTCCGTGTTTTCGTTCATGGATGGCTTCTCCGGATACAATCAGATCAAGATGGCGCCGAAGGACATGGAGAAAACTACGTTTATCACACCTTGGGAAACATTTTGCTACAAGGTAATGCCCTTCGGTCTGAAGAATGCAGGGGCCACTTACCAACGAGCAATGGTCACTTTGTTTCATGATATGATTCATCATGAGATTGAGGTCTATGTTGATGACATGATTGCGAAGTCCCAAACGGAGGAGGGACATCTGGTCAATTTGCTGAAGCTTTCTGAGAGGCTTAGGAAGTTCAGGTTGAGGCTGAATCCTAACAATTGTACTTTCGGAGTACGGTCTGGAAAGCTACTGGGGTTTATCGTGAGTGAAAGAGGCATCGAGGTTGATCCTG
This sequence comes from Lathyrus sativus, assembly GCA_963859935.3. Classification (NCBI taxonomy): domain Eukaryota; kingdom Viridiplantae; phylum Streptophyta; class Magnoliopsida; order Fabales; family Fabaceae; genus Lathyrus; species Lathyrus sativus. The sequence goes on from OZ012739.1 coordinate 273,791,751, forward strand.
CGAAGATAAAAGCAATACAAGAAATGCCAGCGCCGAAAACCGAGAAAGAAGTTCGTGGCTTCCTGGGCAGAATAAACTACATTGCAAGGTTTATTTCTCAGCTCACGGCCACGTGTGAACCGATGTTCAAACTGTTAAAGAAAGATCAGACGATTATCTGGAACGAGGACTGCCAGAAGGCATTTGATAAGATAAAACAATATCTACAGGAACCTCCAATCTTGATACCCCCAGTGGTCGGACGACCCTTAATCATGTACTTGAGAGTTCTTGAGAATAGTATGGGGTGTGTTCTCGGTCAGCACGACGAGACGGGCAGAAAGGAGCATGCCATTTACTACTTGAGTAAAAAGTTCACGGATTGTGAATCTCGTTACTCGATGCTGGAGAAGACGTGTTGTGCACTAGCCTGGGCTGCCAATCGTTTACGACAGTACATGCTCAATCACACCACTATGCTAATTTCAAAGATGGATCCGATCAAGTACGTCTTCGAGAAGCATGCACTTTCGGGCAGGATTTCCAGATGGCAAATGGTGTTGACGGAATATGACATTCAGTACGTTTCCCAGAAGGCCATCAAGGGTAGCGTATTGTCTGAATACCTGGCCGAGCGGCCGATCGAGGATTATCAGCCGATGAAATTTGAATTCCCTGATGAGGATATCATGTTTCTTAAAGCGAAAGATTGCGATGAACCGTTGCTCGACGAGGGTCCAGATAGGAAATCCCAATGGAAATTGATATTTGACGGGGCGGTTAATTCTTACGGAAGTGGAATAGGGGCGATCATCACGACTCCCCATGGATCCCACATCCCGTTTACCGCTAGACTTACGTTTCCGGTCACCAATAATGAAGCGGAGTACGAGGCGTGCATCATGGGTCTAGAAGAAGCAATTGATTTGAGAATCAAGAACCTAGATGTATATGGTGACTCGACACTCGTGATTAACCAGATTAAAGGGGAGTGGGAGACTCGTCAATCGAATTTGGTGCCATACATGAACTATGCCAGAAGGCTACTTCCGTTCTTTGATCGAGTGGAACTCCATCATGTGCCCAGAGCAGAAAACCAGATGGCTGATGCCTTAGCCACGTTGGCTTCGATGTATAAAGTCAATTTTTGGAATGAAGCTCCAAGAATTGTCCTTTCTCGGCTTGATAGACCTGCATTTGTCTTTGCGATCGAGGAAGCCTCCGATGGCAAGCCATGGTTCCATGACATCCAGACTTTCCTTATGATTAAGGAGTATCCCGCGGGGCTGTCAACCCAGGATAAGAAGACTCTGAGGAGGCTGTCTGGAAATTTTTAACTCAATCCTGATGGAGTTTTGTACAAGAGAAACCATGATCTCGTGCTACTCAGATGTGTAGATGAGAAAGAGGCGAGTATGCTCATGGAAGAAGTCCGTGAAGGCACATTTGGTACGCACGCTGGCGGGCATGCTATGACAAGAAAGATCCTAAGAGCAGGATATTACTGGCTGACGATGCAGTCGGATTGCTTTAAATTCGCGAAGAGATGTCATAAATTCCAGATTTATGCTGATAAGATTCATGTGCCGCCGTGTCTGCTAAATGTCATGTCTTCCCCGTGGCCGTTCTCCATGTGGGCATCGACATGATAGGCAAGATCGAGCCCACTGCATCTAATGGTCATTGCTTCATTCTAGTAGCTATCGACTACTTCACCAAGTGGGTGGAGGCAGCCTCATATGCTAATGTGACCAAGCAGGTGGTGGCTAAATTCATAAAGAGGGACATCATCTGTCGTTACCGAATTCCCGAGCGGATCATTACTGATAATGGTTCGAATCTGAATAACAAGATGATGAAGGAGCTGTGCCAGAGTTTCAAGATTGAACACCACAACTCATCTCCTTATCGGCCGAAGATGAATGGCGCCGTTGAAGTGGCCAATAAAAATATTAAGAAGATTTTGCAGAAGATGGTTGTGACCTATAAGGATTGGCACAAGATGTTGCCATTTGCATTGCACGGTTATCGTACAACGGTACGTACATCAACCGGGGCAACTCCTTTCTCCTTAGTGTACGGTATGGAAGCTGTCCTACCGTTAGAAGTGGAGATCCCTTCTTTGCGAGTTTTGGTTGATGTGAAACTCGATGAGGCAGAATGGATTAAGAACCGACTAAACCAACTCAACCTGACGGACGAGAAGAGGTTAACATCGATTGCATATGGTCGTCTGTACCAAAGCCGAATGAAGAAAGCTTATGATAAGAAGGTGCGTCCTAGAAGCTTTCAGACGGGTGATCTCGTCCTGAAGAAGATTCTTCCTCCACACTCCGATCACCGGGGCAAGTGGACTCCCAATTACGAAGGTCCGTACATCGTCAGCAAGGTCTTTTCGGGAGGAGCCTTGTTGTTATCCACGATGGATGGTGAAGATTTTGCATCCCCGGTGAACGCGGACCCAGTTAAAAAATACTTTGCTTAAAAAATGACCCGCTGGAAAGAAAAAGAAGATCCAAGCAAAAATGGGGCATCCCGACAAACCATAAAAAAGGAAAAAGGTTCAGGCAAAAATTAGGGATATAAAAGAAAAGAACGTACACCCACAAAGTCGAAAACCCGGAAGGGCGACTTTGGCAAAAAAGGGTATCCCGGTGAATCAAAAACCCGAAAGGGCGATTCAGGCAAAAGTTAGGGATTTGAAAAAGCAAATGACTGCGTTCCGCGTGTGGACTGTATTTGTTTAGTGGTTTGGAGGACCTGAGGGCCGTTTATCCAAATCAATCTCTTCTGAAGCTGAAGCGTCGGAGAAGTATCGAAGTCGAGTGGGTCATAGAGGGATCAACTCATGGTGTTCGTCTACGCCTCATTGCCGACATTCGTGTATATACTGATGTATATTTATGTTTTATTTTTGTGGAGCTTCCTCATTCCAGGAGCTTGCATCTGTTGTAAAACATTTTGGCCCATTCAGGGGTTCGTTATCAATAAAATGTATACTATTCAGCAATTATATTTGTCTGTTTAGCATTTATCTGTTTTGTTTGCGAAAAAGAACGCCGATGTTTTTGATAAAATGCGCATACATAAACTTACTGGCCTAGGCCACTGATTGTTGAAACAATGAATTACTTGAACATTGTCATAAGATGATAACCTTGATAGGTCCCTTTGAGAAGGATATCTTGTCTGTTTGTTTATGTTGTTGCAGGTATAGCATACTCCAGGCAGTACGCCGTATGCGCCCCAAGCAGAGAAGATTCTCTCCCCAATCAGATGTATCCTGAAGGATCATCGTCGCCCCAGCTGAGTCATATGCTGAAGCGTGCAGCACTCGATAATACAGACTGAAGTCTCCAGCGGAATTGAAATTCCCCACAGAGTGGTACTCTCCCCAGCAAGAAGGACGATTCCTTCTTCCCCAGCCGAGTATGCAGTTCCCCAAGAGAGCCGAGTCCCTGGAGAGCGCTCAGGCCATGATTGGTTTTCCCCAGTAGAGTGCTGAATAGCTGATGCTGTATTCCCCCATCGGGGTCGTTATCTCTAGGAAAGTTTTGCTGCGAATGTCGTGCAGTTTATTTCCGCGATTGACATCGTTTTCCTCAGCAGGTTGTGGTTCGTATACCCAGATGAGCAGGTTCAGGTTCTCGTAGAGCTTTATTCCTCTGCAGCAGTCAACTGAAGTTCTTTTCCCCAGGCGGAATCCAATTGAGATTGGCGTGACTTCTCCTCGGCAGGATGATTCCTCCTCTCCACCAGAGTGGTCCTTTCTCCTTGACATGAGGATTCTCTCTTCAGCATTTATTTTGCTGATGGGGTCGTAGCATCTTGCATGATTGCATAACATTTACCATAAACGCGTAGCATTTCCACTATGTGGAGCATTGCGCCATTGTCAAACATATGCATATGAATCATGAGCGAGGTTGTTACCGTTCTTGTTTTGCAGGTGTTCCCCGGCAGGGTGTTTGCTCAGGATGATTCCTGAAATCTCAGAGGGGTGGTGTGGCTCAGGATGATTCTTGAATTCCCTAGCAATGTCGCTTGCCCAAGATGATTCTTGATTTCTCCAGCGAAAGTGGTTTGCTTAAGATGATTCTTAAAAATCCCCGGTGAAGTCGCCAGAGAGGGTCGCTCAAGTTGATGCTTAGAGTCCCCGGCAGAGTATTTGATCGGGATGATTCCTGAAATCTCCAACAGAGTTATTGGTTCAGGACGATTCTTGAAGTCTCTGGCGGAGTTACTTGTCCAAGATGATTCTTGAAGTCCTTAGCAGAGTTGATGCACCCAGAATGATTTCTGAATCCCCGAAGCAGAGTTACTTGATAGTTCTCTAGAATCCCCAGCGAAGATGTGTCATCCCCAGCAGGTTTTAAACAGAAAAGTTGAAATTTCCTGGAAGACTTGATGATTGAAGTCCAGCTGCAATGTCGAAGCAGTTTGCCTAGCTGACGCAGGGTGCCTGACGGCAAAAATAAAATTGTATATCCTTAGTGGTTCCTGATTGATTAAGGATTCTATTTGAAGACTTACTGATGAAGTCCAGCTGCGATGTCGAAGCAGTTTGCCTAGCTGATGCAGAGTGCGTGACGGTAAAAGATTGTGTATCCTTATTGATCCGTGAATGATTAAGGATCCCATTTGAAGACTTACTGACGAAGTCCAACTGTGATGTCGAAGCAGTTATCCCAGCTGACGCGGAGCGCCCGACGGAGAAAGAATAGATATCCTTATTTCGTTCATGATTAACCGACGATTCTATTTCAGACTTCCTAACAAAGTCCGGTCCGGTTGACGCCCGAGATGTTCTTTGAATGCCCGATAGCATGGTTAACTTGATTGTTAAAAAGTTCCTAATTACCTGATGAGTCCCGAGGAATTCTTCTGCTGCCGCGCCGCAGAATGCCTGACGGCAATATCAGCTATGTATCGCCGGTTATCAAGTGACCAGTGATCCCTTGATGACTTGAGGACGAAGCTGCAGCGAAATCTGATAATCATCCCGACAGAGATTTGAGAGTAGCCCTTCACCAGTTGCTGAGCAACCGGTGATCCCTTATTGACTTACTGATGAATTCCGACAAAGATGTTGTTGACGTTCCTAGCGACATGATAAGTCCATAGGCGACGATAAGGAATTCTTCTGCTATGACGCAGGATGCCTGACGGCATGATCAACCATCCATTGCCAGTTACCGTGTAACCGGTGACCCCTTGATGACTTGAGGACGAATATCCATAGCAAAATCAGATGATCATCCTGACGGAGTTTTGAGATTAAACCTTTCACCGGTTACCGTGTGACCAATTCCCCAGCAGAGTTGCCGTGCAACTGTCATGCTCGGTTTTTGAAGATGTTCCTAACAATCAGAGTATCGTTTACCTGTGCGTGGTTGGCAAATCACCCGTTACCGTGTAACCAGTGATCCCTCGATGATTTGAGGACACAATGATATCATATAAATCAGAGAATCATCGTGACGGAGATTCAGATCAGTATTTCTCCAGCTAGTTGCCGTGCAGCTATTATTTCAGTCTCCGAAGATTTTCCCCCATCAGAGTACCATATACTTGTGCAGTTGGAAAATTTCCGGGTTTGTTGGTATTCAACCGTCTTTCACCTTGATTGTTTGAGAGTCGTTCACTTCTCACCCAGTCAGGTCCAAGTCGTTTGAATAGCGGCAGCTGTTGCACCCCAAAATTTTCCCAACATTTCTTCACCTAGCTTGTGTTTCATTTCATTCACATTAGCATTATCATTTGCATTTCATTGACATGTATGCAGGAGATAAAGAGGTATGATTTCCAATTAAGAGCTATACAAGACTATGAAGCTAGCTAAGAAGGTTATTCAAGTGTTCAAGGGTTGATATCCTTGTCAGAGAAGTTAAAGGATTCTCAGAGTGAGTGGTTGAAACCAAGGTTGTGTGCCTCCTAACTTGAGAGTTGTGGGAAGTCCTCAGATGATTCTAAAGCCATGGATTTAGAATTGAGGTCTTGAGAGAGCTCATGAGAAGTGTTGAAGATCACTTTGAGTCCTAGACAGGTCATTGTGCAAGATTGAGAAGACTCAGCCATGAGTGGTGCAATTAGGGTTTGACTGGGTCAACCCTAAGTCAACTGATGATTTGAAGAAGGTTGAGACCTAATTAAAAGGCCATGTGATCATGGATTGATGCATTGAGATGTTATAAGGATGATTCCAAGGCCAACTCATCATGATTGAAGAGTTTGAGAAGCTTCAAGCTAGGGTTTCTAAGGCTTGACAGTGTAAAATCCCCTAGTTTGACCCCTATCTTCAAGGCAATTTAGCTCAAGATGTGATTGTCATCTCATATTTCCCCCAACATGATTGTTTTAGATCATGGTGTTAGATTTAATTTGAGTGCTAGAAGTCCTTGATAGGATTTGTAGAACTCAAGTTATGACTTTGACAAGTTATAGGTCATCTGAGGCATCTGAATTTGGAGCTTGAAAGTTGTCCAACTTGCATGAAACGTTTGCCCTAGAAGGATGATTCCTATGAACTTTTGGTCAACATGAATGTTGTTCCTTATCCTCTTAGCTTTCTAGAGAGTACTAGAAGTCCTTGATATCATTTGTAGAACTCAAGTTATGGCTTTGACAAGTCAAGGGCATTTTGGTCATTTGGAGATTATAGGTCATTTCAACCATAAGGCCATAACTCCTATTTGCATGCTTCAAATGGGAAAATGTTCAACATCAAACTTGTTCAAAATGATGTTTTAAGGCTAAACAAGAGGTCATGAGAGGTTGGAGTTGCTTGTAGCTCAAAGTTGCAAAAATGGCCTAAAATAAGGATGATTTTCAAATGAACCAAAGTTGGAAATTGGTATTTTTGATCTACATGTCCAAACCAAGGCATGTAATATGTTATTTTGACTCTAAAACACATTTTAAGAACATTGGTTTTTCCACAATTTTGAATTGAAGTTTAATTTGTGGACTTGCTTTGAGAAGTAGTTACTTACATCTTAAGTAACATTTGCCAAACCAAAAGTCAAGGCATGATCAAGGTCCCTTTCAATCCAAACACATCCAAAATGTCATTAGGGGAGAAATTGGAAGGGAATAAGGGTGATTACAAGCTGCTAGCAGAATTGTGGATACCATGGCATGAGATTGAAATCTTCATGACATGAGAAATTGAATTTCTCATTAGAAGGATCTAGAGCTTTCTAGATCATCCATACATGGTCTATATATTGAGTAGAGGTGATCCAAGGCCAAGGTTGGTGATGATTGAAGGAGAGAGTAGAGATTGAGATTGAAAACTCATTGCTTGCAACTGAATTCGATTACACCATTTCACTCACTTTCCATCCATTTTCTTGATTGAAATCTCTTCCATGGATGCTAGTGAATGATTCCAGATCATAATCAAGGCAAATTCGTGGCTGATTGGTGTTCTTGATCTCAGTTTTTTCCACCTGTAAATCAGAATCGAATCCAAGAATTAAAGCCATTTCAATCAAGTTTATTACATACAGAAGCTTGGAATTGATTCACTGAAAGAGTCTGGAGCATTTGAGAGCTTGATTTGAAGGATTACTACTTCTTTGCACACGAAAATTTCAGGTTAGTAACTTTCAATCTCTAGCTTGAATTAGTTAGAATTAAGAGGAATTAGGATGTTAGATGCATTGTGGATTTATGTAGGAAGGTTTTCAGATCATTAATTTGAGAGTTAGTGACCAATTAGGGATGTTACCATTTTCGGGTGAGAGGTGGTTCTTGCGAATCTTGAGGTTTCAGTGAGAATTAATGGTATGATTGAGTTCCTTGTGAAATTTGGGACAAGTTTGATCAAGGAATCATGGCCAATGGTGGATTCTATGGCAAGTTAGGGTTGTGAGATGACGACCGGAGAATGTCATCGGCAGTGACTTTGGGCGCGCGGGTGGCCTGAGTTTCAGAAGTTTGAATTGGGGAAGATGATCCCAGAGCCCTTGGATCATGGTTTGACTTGGACCAAAGACCTCATCCAACGGCCACGCGTGCTTCTAATTTGTGAAGAGTTCTGAACCTAATGAAACGATGTGTTTCATTAATCAGTGGTTTTGGGCTTTGTGTAATAACTGCTACCCACACCCCCTTTGTGGCCCAGTCTGGAAAATAAACTGAATTGCCTTGCTATCTGCACCACGCGTTTGGATATTTTATTTTGATTTTCATTATTATTTTTCATTTTATGCATGGTTAGTGATTAATTCATAAAAAATGGAAAAATAACTCAAGTGATCCCATTCTTTTTGTATTGGATTCATGATAGGATCTAGTATTTTTTAGATAAGAAATATTATTATTTCATGCATTTTCTGATTTTATTGGAATTTTTACATTTTAATTGATATTAAAATAATCATATTTGATGCTTGATATTGGTGAATTTGGTTTGATCATGTGATGATGATTTTGGCCTTGATTTTTTGTGAGTAGTTATCATAGATATGCATGCTCCCCATAGATTTTTCTCACATTTTTTTGATGAATGTAAGTGGTAGTTTAGGTTGAAACCTTTAGAAGCTCCATTTTTAGGGTTTATGGTTGATACCTTGAGGTTTAGATTTTATTTTTAGAACTTGGTGGATGATTCAACCTCTGATTTTTGTATGGTAGATTCATGATTGAATTAGGATCCCTTAGGAATTTTTGTAGGAATTTTCAATGAAGTTTACTATTTTTAGTTGATTTTATTTTAGGTGCTAACTTTAGATGATTCTGAGGCACTAACTCGACTAGATTGACTTCTTTAGTTCCCTTAGATTAGGGTTTTGTTTCTCTTGCTCTTGGATGATGTTGAAGACAAGTTGAAGATGCATTGGATTGCTTGAAGAGGCTTGGATGTGAGGATCTTCCCTTCTTTTGGTGTAGTTTTGTTTAGGTGTTAAGATTAGGGTTTTGTAGGCAGAGCTTCTAGATAGTTCTCTTCCTTCATAAACATGGAAGATGTTGATCACTTCCATTCTTCCCTATGATGTAAGGTCCCTTTGTAAAGGCCTCATCCCTCCTTTGGTAGGATGTGTGGCTCTTTGCAAGTTGGTAGAACCTTTGAGGGTCTCTTTCTCTGATGATAGGATGCTTAGTGGTGACCTTTGGTCTTCACTCTGCTACCAATCATCCCAACTTTGCTCTTGATGGATGCATCTTTCTCCCTTGTTAGAGGATGGAGTTCCTTGCTTGAAGAAGATTGAAGGATGAAGTTGATACTTCTTTGTGTTTGGAGATTACCTTTTGAAGCTGAAGCTTATAGATGAAGAGGAACAAGTTGATACTTGTAAGGAAGAGAGAGCTGAAGCTTGAAGACCAAGTTGACACTTGTGAAGAGGATCCAATTGAGATTGACTGAAGAGCTTAGGCTTGAGGAATAAAGGATAAGCTGATACTTATGTTGAGACACTGAGAGCCTGAGGGAGCCAAGTTGATACTTGATATTATGGTTGAAGCCTGAAGGTGGAATTGACTGAAGAACTGAGGCTTGGAGAAGAGAGAATAAGTTGATACTTATGTGTGATGTGTTAGAAGCTCAGGGAAGCAAGTTGATACTTGCTATTGAAGATGATAGCCTTGAAGGGTGGTTGAAGTCTGATGACTGAGATGCTGTTAGAAGATTGCTTTGCTGTGAAGCTGTGGAAGCTGTTGATCTGATTTCTTTCCTGTATTGTTGTGCCTTGTTTGATTTGCTTGATGCATTAGAATAAGTTCATATCTAGACTGACTTGATCTAGGGGCATGATTGCACTAGAGGTTGAGTTGCTCCCTCTGCTTGTATTTTTACTATATGGCTTTGCTTGCGGGTATTCGGTAGAGCCCTGCTCCCTTGCCTATGTGGTTTGTGTTTTGCTTAATAGCATGTTCTTTCTTCTGTATGATTGCAGTTATTGTTATTTGCTTGATAGCATGTTATTTTATTTCCTCTGTATGATTGCAGTTATTCATATCTGGCTTGAGGTTGAGATGAGCTTGTGGAGGTTGATGCCCCACACACATTTCCTCCCTCACTTGCATTGCATGCATTTTACAGTCGTTTACTATTTACTATTTAAGTTGATGCTTTATCTGTTTCTGTTTATCATTGACATGATCCCCTAGGAATCTCACTTCCTTTGATAAGGAAGTGATGATTAGAACTTTAGGTTGAAACCTATGCATGATAACTTCTAGGAGATCCCTGTTTCAAACCTCAACCATAGGATGAATCCTTGGCATGACAACTGTTAGGACTTGATAGTCTCCCCTTAGTTGAGCCTGTTCTCTCTTCTCATCTCAAAACAAATTAAGAATACAGTAATAAAGGTTAACTGACGTCGTACGTTATGAGCCTTAAGCCACCTGAGAGAGAGTTGTTGGAGAGTTCTTTTCAACAACTTGGATGTTTAGTATGGCACCCTTTGGGTGACATGCGACACATTCACTCTCAGGTCATAGTCTCTAGTGCGATATTGGTTGCAAACATCCCTAAAAAACAGATCTTCCGTAAAAGACAGAAAACAAACTTCAAACCTTTTTGCCCCGTGGGCCCATAATTCAAAGGAAGCTTTTTTGAAGAAAAGAGTGTCGTTAACTCCCAGTTCTACCGCAAACGGTAACTCCTAAATCTCCAAGGGTCGAGCTGCGTACATCCAACTGCTGGAACTGTTTGTTAACCCTACTCGATAAAACAGATGAATCTGAATTCCCCGTAATCCGTATTATCCCGAGCTACGTAAGATCTGATCTCTCATACTTGTTGAGAGTACGTAGGCACAATACTGATGTATTGGCGAGCCATATTCCCCCGTAACCCGTAGTTAGTCGAACTAAGTTGACTCTGATTTCTCATTCTCTGATGAGAATACGTAGGCATAAAGCGCGACACTTTGCCGAGTCATTTTCTTTTCTTTTTTAAGCCAGCCTTGATTGGTAGATAGATAAAACCAACTCGTCCAGTAAACACAACAAGCGTGGATCCCATCGAGTACGATGGACGTGAGGGGTGCTAATACCTTCCCCTTGCGTAACCGACTCCCGAACCCAGAAAATGGTTGCGATGACCTTGTCTTATACCTTTTCGTCAGGTTTTTCCGATCGTTTACTTTCCCGCTCTGAGGGATAAATAACGAAAGGTGGTGACTCTTCTGTTTTGCCGGCACCTTATTTTCGCGGAAGCGACAACTTGGTCAGGAATCAACTCCCTATAAGCCTTCTTGAATATAACACCATCATATCACAATTGCACTCAAGTCCGGGTATAGGACCGTCTCACCACTCAAAAGTCCCAAGATCCAACAATCAAACAAATATATACAAATATACATGTAAGGAAAGTATTCACAAATATAGCACATAAACAAACAAAATAGGCTAAACCCTTAAGTTTGATATCCCCAGTGAAGTCGCCATTTCTGTTGTGGTGAGAATCGGATATCAAGCTATTGTATTAACTTGAATCTTTAATTCTTTGAATTCACAACCGGACTTTAATTTATCCAAAGGAAATGTATAAAGAGAGAAAGAACCTTTTGCGCGATGTAACAACAACGCTAAGAGATTCAGGGATCCGGGGTTGGTTATGCCTAGGGTAGGTATTTCACATCCTAAACATCTGTTGTACTCTACAGGAACCTTTTGTTGTTTGTATGCTAAGTTTGCTAGGTGTTTGCCATGGATTGGGATTAGTATAGGTCAAAACCTAAAGATATATACACTAAGTTTGCTCGCAAAGACATCACATCTTCTGCCTACGTATCCTAACTAGGATAGAATCAGAGCAATCGTAGTTCACCTCACTAGGTTTGAAGAACAATTGATTATGATCAAGGTTCCAAGGGGGACAAACATTACAATGCTTGTGTAGAGTTTAAGGAAACTCTCTAGATCTAAGTTGAACACTCAAGAAAGGGAAGTAAGTAATCATGACAATGATTCTTACATAGAGTTAACGAACTCTTTCCTAAGTTCTAATTGAAAGAGAACTCCCAACAAGGGGTAGGATTTTTTAGACTTAAGCAAAGTCTAGAGGGTAGGTTCTAACTTAACAAAGTGTAGATGAATGACTTAACAAAGTCAAGAGAGGGTGATGAGCTATCTATGACCCAAAGGTCAATAGAGAGACCTTTCCTTTGGAAGGATAGAAGGGGAGACAACTTGGATGAGAACTAAAGAGTTCCATCACTTAGGGAAAACTTAAAATTAACAAAGCATAAACATCAAACAGGACACGATGAGTACATGGTTACGACCAAAACGTGCAAGCGTATTACGATAGGCAAGCAAGGATGAGAAAAAAAACATGCAAGCGTATTAAGATAGGCAAGCATAGACGAGTAAAGTATATGGTTACGACCACAAGGGAAACAATCACAAACAAATCTTACAAGATAATTCAAGCATGGCTTAAAAGACATTTCGACAAGAAGCAAGGTAAATAACCTTAAGTATAAACAACTTTCAAGTGGAAAAAAGTATTACAAACATCAACATTTTTGAAAAAATTTCTCATTAATTGAAACTAGACAACATTAAGAGCATTTAGCAAAAAGAATGGATCAAAAATAGTAAAATATGAGCAAGTTATGAATTTTGAACTTTGTTGAAGAAAACAAAAATAACAAGTGATAAAAACAATAAAAGGGCCATGGGAGGTGTTGAATCCACTGGGGTGGCAATACATCCACTGGTGTGGCAATACATCCGTGTATTTAGCCACCCCAAATAACATATAAACCTTTCAAACCCAAGAAATCTGGGCCAGGCCTCAAGCAAACACACATGGGGGTAGGTTGAATTCAAACTTCCTCAAAAGGGCATCATTTTTTACAAACATAGAGTCTAGATTACTTAGAATTGAACAAGGATTAAGATGGTACTCACAATTCTTCAAGATCACACACATAAAATGAGACTCGATGGCTAATGCAAAATGGAAGTCGAAATGCATAAAGAACTTCATGGCATGAATTGAGTAAATGCAGGTCAAATGATCATCACACACAACCTTCAAATGTGTCAACAGACACTTCTATACTCAAGGATCAAACACAAATCAAGCAAAATAAGAAAAGGTTCATGGTTGCAACTATGATATAAAGGTATGCAAGATGTCATGGTTCCAAATGAGTAGGTTCAGTTTACATACACATTACATACAAGCTTCAATCATGTTGACAGATGATCTCATGTTCATGAATCAATAAAAAATGCTTCAAACATAAAAAAGGCATGTTGTGTGCAGCTGTGAAATGAAATACAAAAAACTATTGAATTGATGATGCATCATGGGAGTGAAAGACCAAACTAGGTAGAGTTATGTCATGTAATCAACCCACACACACATTACAATCATGATAACAGATAATTTTATGCTTAAAACTCAGTCACACCTCTTTCAAAACAGAATCTAGTATGGTGTTGCAAACATATTTGGAAATGCAAGGTCTTTGAAACAAGAAATCAGCCGCTGATGCAACAGGGAAAGTCATGGCATATACAAGGCAGTTAAACATCACACACAAGTCTGAAACATGCTAACCACTGGTCCTAGACTCAAAGCTCAATCGGGAACACATTAAAACAAGAATTGGATATGTTGTTGCAAGCAACAACTAAAAATGCAATGTTGTTTGTAAAATGGAGAATGAGTTTAAATGCAACATGGTACATGGTATTAGCAAGTCAGTTTCAGATCACACACCAACCCTAAACCCGCTAACTAAAGAATCTAGCTTCAAAGATCAGTGAGAAACATATGAAAACAGGATTTGGCGTGCTGTTGCAAAATGATTGAAAGTGTAAAAAACTGTTTTGAAAAATGTAGGACAGGCTGGCTTATGCAAACACCACACACAAATTCCAATCATGCTGACTAAAGGCTTCATGCTCAGAGATCAAATTGGAACATCTTAAAACAAGAATTGACATGCTGATAGCAAGTGTGGTTGAACAAGATGCAGTAAATCCCAAAACAGTTTTTGATCATGGCACACACATACATGGAACATATATGACAAAATTTTATATCCAACATCAACAACAAGGTTTGACAACATTCTAATGCAATGCCTAACAAAACAAAAACACATTTCACAACTATTACAACTTCTGTACATAAAACTCATGCTGGCAGATTTGATATGGAATGCATAAAATGGAAGCTATTGTTCATGTCAATAAATCACAAGTCAAGCTTTAAGGCAGAAAACCGATATGCACATTACAATGGCAGGCAATTCATTTAAGGTATGCATCATAGTGACTCAAAAGCAAGCTTTCAAAACAGGACCTAGTCAGCGCTACTTCAAACAAAGTAGGTAGCAAAATCTTGACAAAGATTGGATATTTACAATGGTAACAACAAAGTATAGCATGGCATGGCAACCAAACACACACATCAATTGTGGAATAACAATCCTCCTAAGTTCAAACATGACCTAGGTGCAGAGATACCTCATTAACAGACTACTTGGATATAACAATGATCAAAGCAAAGCAAAGTAGGTAGATTTGTGTATATGCTACATTCTTTACATTTCAAACACCAAACATGACAAGTATGCTTATGACAGAAAAATAAGAAGGATGGTAACTACCAACCTCTTGTAGACCTCCTTGAGCAAGCTTAAAAGCAAAGAAACCCAGAGATCCTCTTCTTTGGCACAAGTTTGAAGTTTACTTCTTCTTGAAGTAATAAGTGACTTCTTGGGACAGTTTGAGTAAACAAACTTCCAGATGGTCTTTTAGCTCTTAGGCAGTTAAAACAAGATGGATATGAGGTTTTGGGGGTGTTGAAGTGGTAGGAATGGACTTAGGTAATGATTTGGCTTTCAAAATGCATCAAAGTCAAAATATGGAGGTATGAAGGTTGACTTTTAGATTGATTAATTTTTTGAGGGAAGTAATGATGGGAACAACTTCAAATGGCCATTTTAAGGGTGTGTATGTGGTCTTGAAGTGTTTTGGTGTTTGGAACAAGAAATGGTATGAAAAGTGCAAAATGATGAATTTTGGTGACTTTGAGAAATTATGCACTTTCAAGCAAGGAAGGAAAGGGGAGAGCTATGAGTTTTCTGATATCCTTGATAGCTCTGGTGTCAAAATGACATAGGGGGGCCTTTATTTATAGGAAAATGAAAGATGAAGATAGATTTGTAATCTAGGCAATTTTGGAGGGATTTTGAAAAAGGTAACCCTTGGCTTGAGGTTTGGTACAACTGCATACATCAGATCCTTGGCTCAATGTGAGAAGAAAATCAAGTGGAATGAGATACATGAGATGACTGAATAGGGCATAGAGTGCAGATGTCAAAAAGTTTCTCTTTCCTCTCTTAAATTCTTGGATTATTTTAATGCCACTTGTTTGCAACTTGCTCGCAACTTGCTATTCCTTCAAATCCTTTATCTCTTCTGCATTTTCCTTCCCTATACTCTCTAAATATCAGATACCAACATGATTCAAGGGTTGAGAATAGCTCAGGTGGTCAAAGGATGAGTTTGTGAAAAATTGTCAATGTGGGACTCAAGTGTTAAAACACCATCTTGCTAAATTCATAACTCTCAGCTCATAAGGGCTATGGAGGAGTTCTACCCCATTTTAGAAAGCCCTCATATAGATCTACAACTTTCATGTTTTCATGAGTTTAAGATTCCCAAAGGAACTTGGCCAAATGACCTCTCAAAGTTGTTGAAAAACAAGCCTAAAAGTGAAATTTTCTAAGTTACTTTTCCCTCTTGTAATGAATTTGGTCATAACTTCCAATCTATGCATTTTCTGATCATGGACCACTTTGGGACTTTTGTAAGACTTGTCAAGAGCTTTCAAATGAGCTTTAAACCAACTCAATTGGATGTGTGGTTAAGGAGTTATGGTCTTGCCCCTTTCAAAAACCTAATTCCCGACTTTTGCGATTACTCATCAATCCTTGATCCAATGGTCATGAAATTTTATGGGTAGGTGCAATATGTCATTAGGAAAATTTTCGATTCAAAACTTGAGGCCAAATTCCTTATGAGTGAAGAGTTGACTTTTCGGTCAACCAAACGATCGATCGGTGACTACCGAGTCGACTGTTGATGCTCTGGACCTTTTGAAGCCTTGAAATTCTTTGGATAGGATTTACCAAGCCATATGAACATTATGGACCATGATCTCACCATTGTAACACCTTTTAGATCAAAAGTCAAACCACAGTTGACTTTTCCAACTCGAAAACCCTAATCGGGTATCCTGAACTTCACTGTTTTTGATTCCTGGGTGACAACCTCAAATTGGATTCATTTTTGATCTAATGGAATACATTTGATGATGTGGATACTCAATTCAAGGAGAACCAATCCAAAACATTGACTGATTAACTCTCGAAACCTCGATTTCGGCTGTGTGGAACCCTGATTCTTGTATCTTAACAAAGACAAACTTGAAACGGGTTAAGGTTAGATAATCAAATGAGTATGATCCTAAAATGATGATGAATATCTAAGGGGTCAAAATTTGGGGTATGACAAAGATCATCATGCTTTTCCATTCAAATTGAACGATCGAACGATCCAATAAGCGCACAACAAAGCGGCAATAACAACAAATGCAATCATGCATCACACATCCAACAAGACAAACAAAAATGATAATGAATTAATCATGTTATAAGAAAACAAGTCAAATGATCATTGCATCTATCAAAACAACATGAACATGTTATGCATTCAAATGGAAATCGAACATCAGGTGTAGAAGAATCCAAATCAAGCATTCAAGAATGATGAAATATGTTAAAGACAATCCACATAAATGAATCATATCAACCCATGAAGTTTAGATGTGAAAAGGAGTCTAATCAAGCAATAAAAATGCAAAAACAAAACATTGTGTTCTGTGGTAATCGATTACTGTAATCAGGTAACCAGTTACTTGTTGTAAAAACAGCATGGAACGTGAAATTTATGCAGGGTAATCATATACCCTATAGTGGTGATCGGTTACCACTGAACCAAAAACAGAAAAGCAGCCTACAAAATCAGTTTTCAACATTAAACAACTTATCCAATCACTCATATGAATATGTGATCAATTAAGCTCGAATTTATCATCAAAAATCAATGATCAAGCATCATGTAAACACAATCAAACATTGAAATCACAAATCAAAAAGATCCAAATCATCCAAATGGATCAAAATGCATCAAAAGCCATGGATCTACATTTTGATTATTCAAATGAGTTCAAAATTGAATTAGATCTAGAATTACCAACCTTTTAGCTTCCAAAATCAGATCTCAATTCAAACGAAAATTGAGTGATGAATTGAAGATAATGGAGATGAATGATGGAGGTTTAGCTCTAGATTTCAAGGAATCCATTGAAGAATCAATGAACTCAAGTGGAAGGAGCTTTAATGGAGGTTTTCCTGGACTTTTCTTTTTTCTGTCCAGCGGGTCTCTTTTAAGCAAAATATTTTTTTGACTATGTCTGCATTCACAAAGGATGGAAAATCTTCACCATCCATGGTAGATAGTAAGACTCCACCAGAGAAACCTATCTTACCACATATGGTACTTCATAGTTGGGAGTCCATTTGCCTATGCGATCTGTCTGAGGAGTGCACCCTAAAATTTGCCCAACCTTTTCTTAACTTGATTTATGTTTCATTTCATTTATTTCTAGTATTTGCATTGCATAGCATTTTTCATTGAACAGGGGATCAAGAAATTATGCATAGCAAGAGGAGTCTACTCAGAGGTTTGAGCCTAAGAAAGGGGTGTTACTCAAGTTAGGATGGTCATCAAGGCATCTAAGAGTTGCAGTGGTATTATGAAAGAAAGGATGGATGTATGTGGGTCAGCTCCTAACTTGGAGGCCAATTGAAGATCATCAGAGGATTATGAATTCATGAGTATGGATATAATATTTTGAGAGATCTCATTGAGTACCTTGAGGGTCATTGTGGAGCTCATCCAAGTGTTTGTGCTAAGTGTGAAAGGTTACAGTTGAAGGTGTTGTATCTAGGGTTTTCATCTGGCTAATCCTAAGTCAACTATGAAATTAGAGGAGATTAAAACTCAATTCCAAGTCTCTATGGTCATGGGATGTTGTGTTACGATATATGGGATATCATTTCAAGATCAATTCATCAAGAATCAAGAGTGTGAGAAGTTACTAAATTAGGGTTCTCAGGGTAAAATCCCCTATTTAGTGCCCAACTTCAAGACCACCTATCTCAAGATACAAGTTTCATCTCAACTTTTAACCAACATGAAACTTGTAGAGCATGTTCTTAGCTTTCTTTTGAGTACTAGAAGTCCTTGATTGGATTTATAGAACTCAAGTTATGATCCAGACAAGTTACAGGTCATAAGATGAATGTGATTTCGGTCAACAAAAGTCAACCAACTTCCAAGCCATTTTTAACCTATAAGGATATTTCTCATCAACTTTTGGCTAACATGAAAGTTGTAGGCCTTGGTCTTATCTTTCCAAAAAGTACCAGAAGTCTTTCATATGATATGTAGAACTCAAGTTATGAGGCTTGCAAGTCAGAGGTATTTTGGGAAAGTGAGATTATAGGTCATAAAATTATAGGTCCATTTCACCAACTTGCACACTTCAAATGAAGATTTTTCCAACATCAAACTTGCTCCAAATGGTTTTATTTGTTTAACCAAGCATTGAGAAGCCATGGGTTAGGCTTGGTTTGAGGAATTGATGTGTGAATTTTCATGGAAGAAAGCTTAAAAGGGAAAAATTGGAATTATTTCATTTTTGATCATTTTTATGCAAATAGGTACATATTTTGAGTGAAAATTATGTTTTAGACACATTGGTAATTTTAGAATTTGAGTTTGATGTGTTTTGGTGAGCCATCTCCAAGTTTACTTCATCATGAAGTTACACAACAAACATAAACCATTGAGATTAAACAAGGGTCAAATCTCAGTCATTCACACTCCATCCACTCCCAGCAAGCATTTTGAAGCAAATTGGAGCCAAATTTGTAGGAATTTTGTGCACATGAGAGAGATCCAAAATCAAATTCCATGGATTTTCAATTGGGCTCTACAAGCTGCCATTGGGCTTTATTTCTATCAAGATCCATCATATATAAGATTTTGATCATGAACAAATCATCAGAACTGAAAATTGGAGCAAAATTGCTCAAGAACAACTTTGAAAAAGTGGAGAAAATTTGAAATTCGAATTTGGAGATACAAGCCATTTCAAGCCAAATTTTGAATTGCAAAAGCTCTATTGAAGTTTGTTGAGTGATTCTGGACATATTTCTGCAAGCTTAAGCATCAATTGAAGGCTCAGTGGAAGTTCTCCACTAGGTATTTACAAATCAACCTTACCCTCTCAATATGCCATGATTCATTGCCATTTTTGCATATTTGAGACCTAGGAAACATGTAGATCGTTAATAACTAAAGCGAACTGGCATTTGTGATGATTGAGTTTATGAGCTCCAAACTGTTTGGACTTGGATTGGCTTGTTCTTGCGTGTTTTTGCTTGATTTTTGGTGGATCTGTAACTTACATAACCTCTAGATGATGTTGAAACCAAATTGAGTGAGTTTTGGTGAAATTTTGGTTTTGATGCACAAACTTGTTTGATTCGGTTTGAGTTGATTATGCATGATAAGTGATTTTTGACGCTGGATTTGAGATCCTCGTGATCTCTAGATGAATTTTGATATAAATTTTGTGCAAAACGGTTGAGTTTTGGTTTTGCCATGTGTTGTTGTTGTATCTGCGGTGGCCAGATGTTTGGAAGGGGTGACCGGAGTTGCAGTCCGGCCACCTCCATTTCCCTCCATGTTTCATTGAAGAAGATGCTTAGGTGTCATCTTGTGGTGCGTTTGATCTGCTTACTTTTTGCCTCAATGTCCACGATTAAGACTCACAGTAGTCTTCCTTTGACCTGATGCGTGGAATCTCTTTTGAATTCCTCATTAATGTGCTGGCAAGCTGTTGGCCACATGATGTGATTACCAATTAATCATGTGTGTTAGATTGATTTCCATGATACACCATATTTGACCTTGCCTCACTAGATTGACAGATTTAATATTTTTGTTTGAATTTTTTGTTTGGGCTTGGACCGTGTATGCTAGACGCACCCCCCTGATGGGCCCAACCTCATTTTACACTTCATTTTGTTGTTATTTATACCAATTATTTTATCATTCTCTTTTATTTTCTTTTTGATTTTTGTTTTATTTTCTGTTTACAATTTAAATCATATAAAATAGCTCCAATACTTTAAAAACTCACCAAAAATATTTTTTATAAAATTTGAGATGTCTAATTTTTTTGGATACTTTTATTTTATTTTTCAGTTTTATTTTCAATTTAAAAAAGAATTAAATATTGGAGTTGTTCAAAATGAAGTGAATTGTGGCATTGTTTGATCTTGCATTTATTTCTTTTCTTCATTTTTGATCCAATGATTGAAAATTTATCATCATCTCAATGATGAGTTGATCAATTTTTTAGGACCATTTTGCCCCTGGTTGTTGACTTTTGGGTTGACTTTTGTGGCTCTTCTTTTTGCCTTTGTTTCTCCCATTTCAAAGTGGTACATCTAAATGAATCTTTTCTTTTGATGCTGCTTTGAGGGAATATTTGTCTTGATCTTTTGGCCTCTGTTTGCCAACATGTTTAGCTCCTTTGTGTATTTTATTTGGTATTTTTTGAGCCTTTTTCCTATTTTTGAGATGACTTGCAAGTTAGGTCCTTTCATAGGACAGCTCATACAAGTGCATTACCTAGTTTGAAATGGAAATGACCTTTGTGGATCCAATAAGCTCTCAACTTTTCTTGTTTCACATTTTAGACATGTTGAGCTTGTTGTATGTTCATTTTTAGGTCAAAATTATGTTCATTGCTTGTTGATTGATGCATTTCTTTTTGAGCTTTCAACTTGAACTCCTAAGTGGTATGTGCTTGTTTCCTTTGTGCTCTTGCTTGCGTTTCTTCTTGATTTGTTTTGTTATTGCTTTTGAGCTTTCTTCTTTTCATCTCCCTTCTGTCCAATGACCTTGGAGTGTCATTTAAGGTAGCTTGGTCCCTCCTTAGGAGGAACTTGAAGCTTACCTAAAGTGATGAATCCATGAGGACTTTTTCTTTGTGTTTTTGTCATTTGTTTGATTTCTTCTTGTGCACTCCTACTTCTTTTCTTTTCTTGCATTTCCATATGTATGCTTGGTTGAGATGAGCTTGTGGTGGCTACTGCCCCACACTATTTTCCTCCCACTTTCATTCTACTTGTGCATTTCAATGTGTGCATTCTCTCATTTGCATATGCATTCTTCTTCTTCTTCTTCTTCTTCTTCTTCTTTTGCTTTTCTTTGCCATGCTCCCCATAAGTTTTCTAACCTCTTAAGGTTATGATAGAAATTAGGGTTCTACATATGCATGATAACATTAGGTAGTTCCCCTTTTCAAACTCAACTTTAGGTCCACTTTGCATGATAACTTTTAGGATTGTTTAGTCTCCCACTAGTCTGCTTTCTTCTCTTCTCATCTTCAAACAATCTTAACATACTTAATAAGGATAATGAATGTTGTGCCATGAACCTTATACTTGGAAAATGGTGATTGAGGGGCCACCTCTCAATTTCCTAGAGTGTTTAGTATACGTTCTTAGGATGATATGCGACGCATTCGATCCTAGGTTTTAGAATTTAGTACAACATACATTATAAACACTCAAATTCAAAACACTTCTTCTCTAAAAAACAAAAAAACACTTCAAACCTTTTTCACCCTTTGGGGTTCTTAATCGGAAAATATTTTCGCAAAAAGAGTGTCGTTAACTTTTAGTTCTACCGCAAACGGTAACGCCTAAGTCTCCAATGGTCGAGCTACATACACCAACTGCTAGAACTATTTGTTAACCCTACTCGGGCCTAAAAACATTTGAACCAACCTGTGGTCCTTTTAGCCCGAACTACGTTTGCTTTGATATTTCATACCAGATGAAATTACGTAGGCACAAGACGCAATGTCTTGGCGAGCAACCTTCCCCCTTTCTTTACCCGTAGTTAGTCGAACTACGTTGACTCTGACTTTCCCATTGCACGAAGGGAGTACGTAGGCACAACACGGTGATGCTCTGCCGAGTCATTTCTCTTTTCTTTTTCTTTTGTCCTTAAGCCTTTAGTTAGATAGTATCAACACACCCTTTTAGATAGACAACAATGCATGGATCCCGTCGAGTACGACGGACGTGAGGGGTGCTAATACCTTCCCCTTGTGTAACCGACTCCCGAATCCATACATGGTTGCGATTACCTTGTCTTTCCCTTTTTCTTTAGGTTTTTCCGATCATTTCCTTTCTCTCTCTTTGGGATAAATAACGAAAGTGGCGACTCTTCTGTTTTTCCGTCGGTTGTTTTTTCGCAGTTGCGACAAGAAGGAAGGATCATTTTCAACACCAAATCACATGCCTGGAAGAACCGAGGATGCACTTTCTGATCAAAGGCTTCTGGCTTGGAGTAAATGGACGAATCCAGGCATCCATATTGCATTCAATGTCACCTTCGTCATCTTCAATGGCATTAATCCTGTCAAATATCACACAACCGTTAGTGAATTGAGCAGGTCCCCTATACCTCAGAATGTCTTGAGAAGAACTGGAGGATTTATATCCCAGGCCGAACTTGTCCTGCTTGACGGGAACATTAAGAACTTTGGCCAACTTTCCTGTGATGAACCGGATTTTACGATAGCACGGGCTTCCTTGAACGATGACATGGAAACCTTTGGGCTTTTGGCTTCTCCAGGAGACTTCTCCTGAATCTAAACTGTTTCAAATGCCTAACAGAGTGTTTCGTGGATCTCCCCATCCACTTCCACATACTTGAAGAATGATAAATGGCTAACCATGATATCCTCTTCATCGCATATTGTAGCAACTTTCCCTTCCATCATATATTTCAGCTTTTGATGCAACGTTGAAGTAACTGCTCCCACAACGTGTATCCAAGGTCGGCCAAGCAAACAACTGTATACTGGCTGGATATCCATAATGTAAATAGTTGCATCAAAAATCTTAGGTCCTACCTGAATGGGTATGGTGATCTCCCCAAACACCGATATCTTAGATCCATCGAAAGCACTCACAACTAAATCACTTGGCGTGCATATTAAACCTTGGGTATCTAACTTCATCAACGCCTTCTTCGACAGCACATTGAGGGATGATCATGTATCAACCAGAACATGCGGCAACAAGGACCCTCTACATTCCATTGATATATGTAAAGCGTGTTATGGTTTCTCTAGGCAGAAGTCAAATCCAAATTAGTTAAACCCAAACCATTACCAACGTTTACATGAGCTACTACCCCCTCCAACTGATTAACAAAAATATCCTAGGGTACATATGTTGAATTCATGATTTTCAATAAAGCGACGCGGTGTGCCTCCAAACACAACAATAATGACAAAATGAAAATCTTCGAAGTAGTCTGATTTAAGTGATCCACAATCTTGTAGTCACTTTTTCGAATGAGTCTCATAAATTCCTCCGCGTCTTTCAAAAAAACATCATTACCAACCTATTGTTGGATGCTCTCCTCAATCATTTCCTTACCCTTCCCTTTATCATTCTTATCAGTATTAACCTCTGGTGGGGAAAAGATCCCGCCACTTCTAGTGATACTACCAACAACAACTATATTCTCAACTGAAGAACCCCCGCATGAAGATCTTGTCAATTCTTGTCTCTTCCCACCACAACAAACCTCTATCCCATAGTTCCATGGGATGGCTTTAGTGCTCTCGTACGACACAAGTCTAGGAACAGTAATGATAACTTGCGCTGGCCTAGCAGGAACTGAAATATTGATTGTCCGGTATGGAATAGAGATTGTAGCAGCTTCGCTTCCATTAGTACTCACCTTATCCTTAACGTCTTCTCTTACAACTTTGTCAAATGGTAAATAACCCTCATCAATCATTCTATGAATACCCTTCTTCAAAAGATCATAGCCCTCAGGTTGCGATTCACATTCTGAGCAGTCAGTAGAACACCCCGGAAACACTCCCTTCTTTAACAAATTAGCCTTCACAAAACTCAACGGAGTCTTCAAATCCCCAACATCAATTATCAAATTCAACGTTTCTACCTCAATAACAACATTAGCTCTTTCCATTCTGTGATTCTGGATCAGGTTTTGATTCACATTAGGGCCATCATTGGTGAAGTTGATAGCCTTTGAGTCAAGAAAATCCTAAACTTTGTGCTTGACGACTTTGCAGTTGTCAATATTTTGGCCCGGGGCGCCTGAATGAAAATCGCATCTGGAACTTGCATCATAACTAGGAGGAAGTGTACCAGTGAGAGGTTCCAAAGTCCTCTTCTGAACCAATTGCCACTACAACAAATGTTGTAACAACTAAGAATACGGAATCAGAGGAGTCTCAAACTGCCTGTTAGCCATTCTTGGTCTAGCAACTAACATTGTGGTGCATTAACTCGTTGCTGAGGTGCGACTGGGATGGCCACGGTAGCAACTTGATGATAACGAGACTACGCTCTACCTTTACCCTTATGATAAATAGCATTTGCATCCCTTTCCCTCCTCTCAGGGTTTGCTAAATATGGTTTCTTTGCTCCTCCCGAAGAGGATCCAAAGAGTACAACCTATCATAAAATCCGTAGACATACAACCTACCAACTTCTCAAAATACACACCAGGAAGTGAAGCCATGAACATATCAATCAATTCTCTTTCCATCATAGAAGGTTGCACCCTCGCTGCTAAATATCGTCATTGTAGCACCCCAAAATTTTCCCTTCCTTTTTCTTGCTTATCTTGGCTTATGTTTCATATCATCTTTCATTGGCATTTATGCATATCATTAGTTCTAGACAGGGGATCAAGGTATCTTATTCAACACACAAGAAATGAGCTTCATCTTCAAAGCTCCAAACAAGGTTGCATCTTAAATTTTGTGTCATTTTCAAGATGCAAGGTCTTCATCATCATCAAAGCATGACTTATAACCTTTGGAAGTGAGAATTCAAGCATAGGTCACCTCCTCTTATCTTGAGGGCAACTAGACTAGGGTTTTGGTGCAAAAGGCATATGTACTTAGTTCCTTGGGTGAAACTTGATTCTAAAGATCAATACACATCTAGAGGGTCCTTTAGAGAGATTACATGATTATACAAAGCCTTTGCAAGAGTTTCGATTAGTGGATAAGATGTTAGGGTTTTTATCTAGTCAACAAAAGTCAATTGTGGACTTGAAAAGTTTCAAGGCTTGACTTTTGATCATTTAAGCCATGAGAGGTCATCTTAAACATCATGTTGAAGCTAGGTCAAGAAGAATCAAAGAGATCAATAAGTTGCAAAATTAGGCTTTTAGAGGATTCTAAGTGTAAAATCCCCTCTTTTGGTATCTAACTTCAATGACAAGTTTCCTCATGATGCAAGTCCTATCTCATTTTCCATAAAACATGAGATTTGTTCCTTATCATTCAAGATTTATTTTGAGTACAAAAACTCCTCCAATGAATTTATACATCTCAAGTTATGATGTTCATAAGTTGGTTTTACAAAGTAGAGAGGATTTAGAGGCACCACAAGGGTAACACACTTCTTAGGCAATTTTTTCATGGATTAATGCCTTTCCTCAAATTTCATCAAACACAAGGGTTGTTCCTCATTGTCTAAGATTTCCAAAAAGTGCAAGAACTCATCATTTTCATGTGTAAAAGTCAAGTTATGATCCTCTAAAGTCAAGGTCATTTTGGAACATGAAAGTTGTGTCTTATGGCCTTAACTTCATCATGACCTCAAATTCCATGACCCGTGATGATTTTCAAGGCAAGTAAAGCATGATGACCATGAAAACATGAATATTTGACCTAATTTGACTTGCATTTCAAGCCACAAATTTGGATTGTTTTTGTTTCTTTTGGTACCATCTCATCATCATGTCATGACCATACCAAATTTTACCCAAAATGAGCAAACACAACATGGTATTTTAAAGCCATTTTCAAGTTTTCACACTTAATGTAGAAATCATCAAGACACATGACAAACCTTTTTCCCTTTCCTTCCAACCTCCACATTTCATTTCCTCACCCTCTTTTATGTTATTTGATGACCCAAAAGGAAGTGGAGAGGTAGCTAATCTGTGTGTACACTCCTTTTTTATTTTTTTGGCAAGTTTGTAAAACAAGGCATTCACACATCATGGGCCTTCAAAAACATCCCTACACCATCATATATAAAGAATACACTAACCCTAACGCAATGGGGTATGGAATTGGCTGCAGAACGAGCTTGTAACACTCAAATTTCTTAAGATTTTCTCTCTCTTCAAATTTCCCATTTCTGTGGAGATTTCTTCCATTTCTTGGTTGGTTCCTACTCAATGAAGCACAAGGAGTACATTGGAGGCCTTACACTGAAGTTTAAGCACCAGTTGAAGGACCAACAGAGTTGCTCCGTTAGGTGATTTTTCATCATTTGAAACTCTTATTTTAGGCACAAAAATAGGTTCATGTTGGTTGCATTGGAAACCCTACCTTGTGTAGACAATGTTTGAATGCTTGGTGTGCTCGTTTGAACAAGTTTCAGTTTGAATAGAAAATTTTTGTACTGAGTTTTCACCATATTAGAGGAACCTTTTTGACAAAATAATGTCATATTCGTGTTCTCCATGAAATTCCCTTCAAAAACATGTCCAGGGTTTCAATTTTTATTAATATTTTCAGGCAGCATCGGTGAAGCTCACCTGAGAAGACGACCAGAGCTAGGGTTGTGGTGTCTGAGGTGTTTGCTGAGGTGTGTTGTGATGTGGTTGTTGACTGGCTTATGTGTGCATTGAAAAGTGATGCGGCATGCCACGTCCTTTAATGAAGCGCATCATTTCATTTATTCTGAGGTTTTTGTTGGTTTCTTGGTTGGGCTTAGTCCCCTTTTCTCTTCACACCACCTCTGTTCTGGGCCCAAAGCGTGTTACACCATGAATCATGTTCAATCTGGTTTTGCTGATGCACCCTCTTTGTTCTTCTTCTCATTTTTGATTTTATTTTTATTCTATTTTTATTTTTATTTTATTTTTAATACTTATAATCATTTTAAAATTCACAAAAATACTTTTCTGATATTTTTTCATCTTATTTAATTTTTCACATTTTTTATTTTTATTTTAATTTTATTTCAATATTTTATTTTGAATTAATAATTTAATGTGTTTTAGTTGACCTAGTTTGGAACATGCCTTTAATTCTTGCCCTTCCTAATTTACTTTTGATCCATGTTTTTGCACATACTTAGGAACATACATGTAGGGTATTTAAGTGTTGGTTTGATGCATTGGTGATCATTTCTTGGATGATTCTCATTTGACTTTGTTTGACCCTCGATTCTTGCTCGATTAATTGTATGCTTTGCTTTGTTTGATACATTTGATGATGTTTTCATACAACCTATGTTGTTATCCTTTGCCCATTGGTTCTTAAGGGACTTAAATTGAGTTTGGAAATTTATTTGGATTTTATTTGGTCATGCTTCTATTTTTAGATGATGCATCAAAATTTTCTTGTTTTGACTTTGTATTTATGCATGTCTTGACCTAATTTTAGGGTTTGCTTCTTGTATTGATTCTATGGATGTTTGGTGAGTCTTGTATGCTCTTGATGATATGTTTGAGGTTCTTATTTCCATGATTATAGTTACATTGCATAACCACTTCATTCATATGCTTCACATGATCTTTTGCTTCTTCTAGGAGTTAATTTGTGAGATGTTTGCTTAACTTATGTGCTTCAACTTGAGATTGACGCTTCCTGATTTTGATCGTTGATTTGAATTTTAACATGATGCATATCATATAAACTTTCATTGATCTTGATGAGTTGATGCTTAATCATTTGTGTCTTTGTTGGAATCTCTCTTGTCTTTCAGAATAACTTTGGTGTGTGAGCTTGCTTTTGAGATATGCTTTGAATTCAACTTTGATGTTTCTCTTGTATGTTCATAAGTGAGTATATGACTTAATAATCATGTTGATGTTTCTTTACACACTTGATATCATGCCCTAATCTCATGTATTTTCCTTTAATACCATGTCTTGCATGCTTGTTTTTATGACAATTGAGTTGTTTGTGAATGTGGTGCATGACTTGACTCTCTATGCTTCTTCTTTGAACATTGACATGTATTGGATATGGTGTGATGTGGCTACTGCCCCACCTTGTTTCACATCTCACTTGACTTCATTTCACTTTGTTTTTTGTTTGATTTTGTTTCTTTTAAGATGCTTAAGTCATTTGGATGTGTGTGAGTATTTTTTTTGCCACTATGTTTGTTTTCCAATTTTTTGATTTGGTTTAGCATGTGAATGTTTCTTTGATTTTTTGACATGATGATGATATGTGCCTTTGTATGATTAATACTTTCTTGTGTGTTGGTTTGATTCATTTTGCTTTAAACTACCTTGTATGCTCATCTTGGTGTTGCTTCTCCATCTTCATCTTTCATTCTTATTTCATTCCTTTCTTGTCTTGAGACTTGGTTAAGTCTTTTTTCTATTTTATCTATAATTAATTAGTATGGTGTTTACTTGTGTTTGCTCACATGATCTCCCAGGATTCCTAGTCCCTTTGTTTAATATGGAAGTAGAAGAGACATTAAGCTTTCACCCATAGATTAGACAACAAGCGTGGATCCCATTGAGTACAACAAATGTGAAGGGTGATAATACCTTCCCCTTGCGTAACTGACTCCCTAACCTTCGAGCAAGAACAACATAACCTCAGTTTTTTGCAAAACCTCTCAAACCACCATTTCCTTTTGCGCAAACCATAGATAAACTTCAAAAACCTTCACTATACATCACTAGCAACTCCTTTCAACTCTCAAACACGAGCTATAACATCACCTTCATCATTCACCATTTTTATCCACCATTGAAGCATCAATAATCGGTTTTGAAGAAGGAGAGTCTTTCCAGGACAACCAATCACTCACAACCATTGTGTAGAAGCTAAGGAGATTGAGCAGCATCTCATTTAAACTTCACAATCACCATTGTAGAGACCTTGGATCAACTCCAAGAGGTAACTTCTGTTTTCCCGTAAACTCCCCATGCTCACGCCATTACTGTTTAGTTTATGAATGAAAAATATTCTCCTTGTCATTTCCCTTGTTTCTGAACATTCACATGTCTTGAATGAACTAAGGAGTTGATTTTCTTCATTTGTTGCTTGTTTTGATCTCACATGGTTTGACCATATTTGTTGGAATTTAGGTTTAGTTTTAGGTCTAAATATTGTTATATGTTTGTTCCTGGTAAAGATTACTTGAAGTTTGGTCTTTAATTTTTTCATTTTCATGGTGTATTGAGTGAGTTATGGTGAGATAAACTTGTGTTGTCATTGTTGTGTTGGTACGGGAGAGAAGAGGATGAATGTGGAAGATGAATCTGACGTGGTTAGAGTTTTGCTCAGCTGGCCTTTTATTTGAGTTTTCAAAATATATATTTATGTGGTTGACTTATACAACGGATGTACAACCACCCCAGTGGTAGAGGCAACATGCATTAGCCTTGGGAGTTTGAGGTTCGAATCCTCCCTCTCCCCAGACTCTTTTATTCCCTTTTTATTTTCTTGTTTTTGTTTTGTTTTGCATATTTATTTAATTCTGATTATATTGTTACTTGAAGCTGCAATGACTGGATTGGTAAGGTTTTTGGCTGGTGAGTGAGGTAGCGTGGGTTCAAACCCTCTAGATGCATTTCCTTTCTCTTTTATCACTTATTTTCTTTGTTTTTCTTTAGAATTTTAAACCATTATATCCTTTTGATCCCTAGGGATTTTTAGCAAATTATTTTTACTATAATCTCATCTTCATGTCTACTTTCTATTTTCTAAAAGAAAACCTCAAAAATATTTATTTTTATGGCACTTTTGTATGATCAAAGATTGTGTTTTGTTTAGGGTTTTAATTGTACTGTTTTATTCTTTTGATGCTTTTCGTGAATTCTTATTTGTAAATATGAGTTGTGTAGACATCATTGCACCTTGTAGGAACTTGTTTGATAATGTGAATTTGATCTTTTCATTTAATTTGTTTTGAGGCATGTTTTTTGTGCATTTAATCCATGATTTTCATTTTAACATGTCATAGTGTGCATGTTTGTGTCTTTGTTTTGATATGAGTTTTGTGCACAGTATTTGATGTCATTGGACATTTTATGTTGAACATGCTTCCCTCCCTTGATTGTCATCATTTCGAGTCTTTTTCTTTGATTCTACTTTGTACCTTGATTAGGGTTTCATTTTTGTTGTACACTATGTCCCTATTTACTTAAGTGGACATCTTCTCCAATTTCTAAAGGAAAGAAACATTTGTGGAACTTCTATGCCAACTCCCTTTTTGGATAGCTTAGTTTTCCTACCATATCTTGGCCTTGTTAGAGCCATCTTTCCTCATAACCTAGCTTTTAAGTTTAGAGTTTGTTAACTCTATGTGTGTATCATTGTCATGTGTACTCACTTCCCTTTTACTTTTGTTAAAGTCAACCCCTTCAGTTAGTCTTTCAACTTAGACTTAGAGAGTTTGTTAATTCTATATAAGTGTCATTGTTATGGATGTTTATTCCCTTTGAACATTGACCATAGTCAAGAGTTCTTTCTCCATAGTTAGGAGAACTACGGTTGCTCTGATTTCATCCTTGTTAGGATACATAGGCACGAGATGCGATGTCTTCGTGAGCATACTTTGTATATACCTTAGGTCCTTACCTAAAACACCTCTCCCTGAGCATACTGAGGAAATTCTTGAGAGGGCGAAGCCCACCTTGTTTGTATTTATGTTTGTTATATGTTTGCTTGCCTGTATATCTATATATCTGTAAATATCTACATACGTATCTGGTTGTGGTTAGTTTTTCTGTATGCAGGGTTGTTATCTTGAGTGGTGAGATAAATCCTAACACGGACTTGGTTGTACACATGTAGGTGTTCTTGATTGGCTGCATTTTGTGGTAAAACATTATTATGTGTGTAGATGTCTTGACTGGTCATAACATACTTGTATAGTGGTATGCAGGATATGTTTGGTTAGCTGATACATAGTTTATTAGATGTCACACTGAATGTTGTGGCATCAGGTATCTGCCAGCATGGGCACTAGTTTGTTTTCTGTTAGGTTTCCTACTTTATCTCAGGCTATAGTTTAGAAAACGCCCGTGGCCTACTTTGTAGCACCTTGAATTGTGGAAATTGGATTAACTAGGTTAACCCTAATCTATGCTACCTAGGCCCAAGGCCCATGCGCTGCATATAAAGAAGAGTGGCAATCCTTACTAAAGACTCAGAGATTTTGGTGTGAAGAATTTTGTTTGTGTGTTTGTATCTACACGTGTGTTTTTTTCTTAGGTTTTCTTGTGAGCCAAGCAATTATCACCTTGATGATTGTATTGGACTAGTGTGGTTTTTTTAGTGGTGTTTTGGTTGTGTTACTCTAAGCTTTTAAGCAAGAATGCTATGTATCTTGATTGAAGCTTTTAAGCAAGATCAAGATTTGTTTGAAGCGTGTCTTCCTTTTTGAATCCGTTTGTTATTTGATTGATATCACTGCTGTGATTGATGGGGTGTGAGTAGGAACTCGGATCTAAAGTTAGATTGAAATTGCATTGGGTATGTCTTAAGTGAGGAGTTGTAAATTGGTTGTTTAGCTCTGAATTAACACTTCTTATAGTGGATTTCCTCCCTGGCTTGGTAGCCCCGAGACTAGGTGTGATTTGCACCGAACTGGGTAAACAATTTCTTGTGTTCTTTACTGCTTTCATTACTTGTTTACTGCTAAGCTTAATAATCTGTTCAGAAGCGCATGCCATAACATCCGACATAACAACGACTGTCTGTCACTAGAATTTCAATTGGCATCAGAGCAGGCACCCTGCCTGTTATTTTCTGGGTGAGATCTAGGAACGATAAATTCTTGTACTATGGACAAGGGTGTAGGATTTGCGAATAGAGCACCCATTCTGGATGGATCTAACTATGACTACTGGAAACCTCAGATGATAGCATCCTTGAGATCTCTGGATAGCAAGGTCTGGAGAGCAGCTAACTCAGGATGGGAACATCCAGTGAAGATAGAGAAAGATGGATCAACTATGCTAATACCTGAAGAACAGTGGAGTAAAGAGCAAGAAGCTTTGGCCCTTGGAAATTCTAAGGCCTTGAACGCTCTATTCAATGGGATAGATAAGAATATCTTCAGACTTGTGCATCACTATGAACTGGCCAAAGAAGTTTGGGATACTCTCAAAACA
The DNA here is from genome assembly GCA_963859935.3 of Lathyrus sativus. Lineage (NCBI taxonomy): Eukaryota > Viridiplantae > Streptophyta > Magnoliopsida > Fabales > Fabaceae > Lathyrus > Lathyrus sativus. Next base: position 273,824,028 of record OZ012739.1, read on the forward strand.
ACTCATGAAGGTACCTCCAAGGTTAAGATGTCTAGACTACAAATGCTGACTACTAAGTTTGAGAATCTAAGGATGAAAGAGGATGAGACCATTCATAATTTCTACATGAGTATTCTTGAGATTGCCAATACCTCAGGAGCCTTAGGAGAGAAAATGTCTGAAGAAAAACTTGTAAGAAATATTCTCAGATCATTGCCCAAAATATTTTCCATGAATGTTACTGCTATAGAAGAGGCTCAAGATATCAGGAACATGAAGGTTGATGAACTCATTGGTTCCCTCCAAACCCTTGAGATGGGAATGTGTGAAAATGCTGAAAAGAAGAACAAAAGCATTACTTTTGTATCAAACACTGAAAAGGACTCAGATGAAGGCAATGGTGGAAGTGAGGAAAATCTATCTGAAGCTATAACTATGCTTGGAAGATAATTCAATAGATTGATAAGAAGAATAGATCAGAATACCATACCTAATGTCAAGAACATCCCCTTTGACACCAGTAGAAGAGTTGAATCTTAAGAAAAGTCCAACCAAGACAAAGGAATTTAGTGCCATGGATGTGAAGGCTATGGTTACATTAGAGCTGAATGTCCCACTTACCTCAAGAAGCAAAAGAATGGTCTATCTGTCACCTGGTCTGATGGAGATTATGAGAGTGGATCAGAAGAACAATCTGCAAAACATGTCACTGCACTAACTAGTGTATGTCTATCTGATGATGATTCAAGTGAAGATGAGTTGACTTTTGATGAACTAGCAGCCTCATATAAAAAGTTGTATATCAGAAGTGCAGAAGTGTGCCAACAAGGGGAGAAGCAAAAGAAACTCATAAAGGAGTTTGAGGCTGAGAAGAAAGAGCATCTTGCAACCATAGACTCACTCAACAGTGAGGTCATTTTGTTGAATTCCAAACTTGATCAGATGTCAAAGTCTATCAGGATGTTAAACAATGGAACTGACACTCTAGAAGAAATTATACAAGTTGGTCAGAAAGCAAGAGACATATCTGGAATAGGTTTTGTTGGCGTACAAGGACCCACCTTGGGGCTCAAAAGGTCAAAACCTGAAGATCATTTGACAAACTGGATGTCAAGACCGATGTCTCAAAATCATGGGAACAAAAGCATAAACCAGACAAATAGAAAGTTCCAAAGGTGGAGTTGTCACTACTGTGGAAGATTTGGACACATAAAGCCTTTTTTCTTCAGGCTGTATGGATTTCCCAACCATACTTATCAAGCCAAACCCAAACAAGATACTCTTATCAAGAAATAACAATGGGTTGCTAAGGATGTTGCTATAATAGCTCATACCTCTCTAACGGTATCAGCCAAAGAAGACTGGTATTTTGATAGTGGTTGTTCAAAATATATGATTGGAATAAAGAACTTATTGGTGGACATCAAACTTCATTCCACTAGTTATGTGACCTTTGGTGATGGAGCTAAAGGAGAAATCAAAGGTGTTGGAAATCTAGACTGTCTTGGAGTTCCAGACCTAGATAATGTTTTGCTGGTGGAAGGACTGACTGCAAACCTTATTAGTATCAGTCAGCTATGTGATCAAGGATTCAATGTCAGATTCGCTAAAAAAGAATGTGTTGTCACCAATGGAGAAAATGAGGAAGTCATGAGGGGATCTAGATCTAAAGACAATTGCTACTTATGGGAGCCTAGAGTCTCAAATAACTCCATTGTTTGTTCTACGGCCAAAGAAGAAAAGGAGGTTAAACTGTGGCATCAAAAACTTGGACATCTTCATCTAAGAGGGATGAAAAAGATCATATCAAAGGAAGCACTGAGAGGAATTCCAAAGCTAACAATTGTTGAAGGAAAAGTCTGTGGTGAATGTCAAGTTGGCAAGCAAACCAAGATGTCACATCCAAGGATTGGACATCTTACAACTTCCAAAATTATGGAATTGTTGCACATGGACTTGATAGGACCAATGCAGGTAGAAAGTCGTGGTGGGAAGAAGTATGTGTAACACCCCCTTTTATACCCCCAAATAAAACAAATAAACATTTATGCATGTTTTGAAATTCATCAGAGTATAGTTTAAAATATGGTATAAAAGAAGTATGTCACACCATCATCAATAAAACATTCAACACCTGCTCTATAAAAATATGTAACAGTGGGATAGTTTTCAAAATAGAGGAACTTAGTCCTTAAAACCCACATCTCGATATTTAAAATTAAAGCAACAGATTAGAAATTTTGAATTACCACAAAGCATTTAATCACATAAATATATGTTATCCAGTTTGGTTCATCAATCATTCATGTTACAAAACATATCATCAGATACATATACAATGTATCTCAAAAATGCTATACAAGCCTAACTACCCGGTGTTACATATCAGAGCAGCCGACTCAAAAGAATGAAGTTAAACTTCACAAAAGAAACCTCCAGCAACCTAATCTGCAATGCCTCATAGATCATTATAAAACAGCAGAAGGGTGAGAAATATTACCATAATAATCAATGCATAAGATTATATATATGTGAGTAACAATTACATGTAATCCACATTTTCTCACCACAATTCATTTCCATAGTCATAAGCATTGCCACATACATATAAACAAACATGAATATTCACCAAGCACAACTCATCATGCATACTTCTTAATTATCCAATAAACATTCCATTCACAAGCATACTTCACACATCAATGACATTATGCAATGTGACTCAATACAACTCAATGCCATGTGGTACCAACACTCGTTATCATTTTTCGGTTTTTACATTAAATCGGGTCCACTCTTCTTGACCGATAACCACCAAAAGCCTGTCCTTTAAGCTTTCAAACCCACTCTTCTAGGTTTGGGACAAGTCACTAGTCTCCGCGAAACTAACAATCATTGCCTCTTGACTAAGTAATGCATATGCAATCAACCGCAAAAATGCACTTAAGACCGTTCTCGCATCTTAATCTCATGCATTCAAATAATTCATCTCCTCAAGAATTATATCATGATTGCACACACAACATATTCACATAACATTCATATATATTCAAGCAATGCACACACACCCACGACATGTTCTCATGCATTCTATTCATACCATCGCATACAAACAATATGCGTTCATAATTCAATATTATCACCACATTATCAATAATGCACACATATCTACAATATGTTCTCATGCATACCATATCGTGCCAACGACAACGGTTCAATTACAT